>OX421971.1:104582170-105297344 GCA_949128135.1 Parasteatoda lunata
TTTATTTAATATTTGTGAATCCTATGTTTTTTTGCTAATATTTTAATTTGTTAATTACCGAAAAAAAAAGATTTAAATGTATAGTGAACATATAAACTGTGAACTGTTTCTTCTTCTTCAAAGCTTTGAAAAAAGTTTATAAAATCTCTTGGAACCTAGGAAAAAAAATCTGAAGAATATTGAGTTTTTAAAAGAACAAAACAAACATGTGATTTTTCAGTATTTTATTATGAGTTCCAATTCCATATTTTTTAATCAGTGCTTTCAGTATCATTGTGAGTAATTGTGCACTAATATCTTAAAATATTCTGAAAAATTGGCATCTCTGTACAATTTCAATATTTTTTTTATTCTGACTCGGTCATATTTTTTCCATCGAGAAAAGGTTTTATGATTTTATTACATTTATTTGAATTTACTATTAGCAGGTTTCTATAAATTAATTTTAAAATGTTTTTTTTGTCCTGTCTTAAAGGTAAAATGCCACCTGGATATTTAAGAAGACAGAATTTTCCATTTTAATTTATTTCATTTGATTGACAAATTTATCTGCAAATCGTTAAAGAAAAAAACTTCTTTGGTATGATTTTTTGCTTTGTTGTTTTGCTTTGTAACAAATAATATTTAAGAATATAATAAATATTTAAGATTATATCAAACTGTAAGGTTAAGATCCCTAAAAATAAGTTTATTTATTTTTTATAACTAAGTATTAAGTTTTTTTTGTTGGAACCAAGAGAATGAAAGGTGATACCAATTCAAAAAACGCTCATTTATCTTCAGTTAGGCAATTTTTTAAGGGCAGTTAAGAGAAAAAAATTTAAGAATTTATTTTAACTCCATATTAATTTTGTATCAGAAACTCTGAAGTCATATTAACAGTACTAAGTGCCGTATTTGGACGTCCGTTTACCAGAAGGGTCTTTTTTTCCAAACACTTTTCAACAATCAAAATAAAAAAATTTCTTTTGCCTTTTCAAAACAGATTTTTTTTCTCTTTTTTTTTTTTACATTGTTAAAAAAAAACAAAACACACACACACAGTGATGAGAATCCTCCACTTTTCTGCCTATTTCCATTTCTTAATATTTTTTTTTTTTCAATTTTAATCTGATTACCGCTATAATATAAAAAAAAAATTTTAACAAAATGTAAACAAAACATGTAAACAAAATCCGGCATTTCACTACAGCGTAAAAAAAAAATCATATTTTTTTACTTGTGTCTCACATAATAGGATTATTACCGCCAAGAATCACGCACTCAATTTCAGAGTCCGCAAAAATTTCACATTTTGAAAATTGTGGATTTGAGTAAAAATCGTCACGACTGAAGTGATTAATGTGACTGAACTGATCACTATTGACTGAAAGTATTTGTCACAATTGAAGTGATCATAGAGTGATTATTCAAAACCTTGATTCAGAATTTCCGGATCATAATAATCTAACATTAAAAATTAAATCAAAATTTTCAAAACTATGTGGAAATCATCAAGTGTTGAAATTACGACCAAGAAAACCTGGAGGACAATAAAATCAATTAAAAATTTCCCGTGTATGATAATGTAGGATTAAAACACTATAAAAATCCTTAGCAATAACTGACAAAAATGAGATGGTAAATCCACGTGGAATTACAGGTGAATCATCAATAATTGAGTACGACATGCGCAATTCTAAGTTTACCGAGCAAAATAATATCGCATTAAAACATTAGGATTTTAAAAACCAAGTGAAAATCCGTTTTAATAAGTAGTTAAAAAAAGGATCAACAAATCCTCGCAGATTTACTGTGGAATCATCGCCAATAGAGTGGATCGAGAAATTTTTACTAATTGAAATGTATGATTCGGAATTAACGATGTTATAACGGCTTATTAAAATATCGATATTTTAAAAACATTTTGGAAATCTGTAACAAAAGCTTCGAAAATAGCTCGACTACACAAATTGGCGTTAATTATAGTCTGTTTCTTATTTTTTAAAAATAAGGAAGCTTGTTTACGGTACAATTATATGAAAAAATTTATTTTCCGGGCTCACCAAACTCCCAATTATTCTGGATATGAGAGACTTTCCACTGTATTTATTAAACAGTATTATTTTGCGCTCATAAATTTAAGTTTTGTCTAAAAACTTGTTAAGCTAAAAATCCAAAATAGTTTTGTATTGATAATGCAATTTTGATAAAAAAAATCTTGTCCAAAGTATTTTAAATCATAAATAAGTATGTATACTTTGAATAGAAATTATGTTAAGTATTTTGGTTTTTCTACTTATTTTAATTGTTTTGAATCAACTTGGGGCCCGAGTCGGACGTTGAGGCTATGCGGAAAGAACTTTGATTCTACCAATGAACTTTGAGTCCACCACAAAATTTGTAAACTACAAATAGTTTGTGGACGCCCCCCTTTTACATGGTGGACGCTACCAGGCATCTCCATGTAAAATATTGAAAATCAACAAATTAAACATTTTTATATTATTTGCTTTATATGTTTTCATAAAAATAAGTACACATCTATTCATTATTATTATGCTCATAAATGTCTTAAAAATGAAATTTGAAATATGATCCATAACATGCTTTTTGTTTCTGAATGGCTATCACATGTTTTTTTTTTATCACAGTGTGACAGGTGACAAAGAGGGGTAGAGATAAACAGTTTGACATCATTCTCGGATAACCCCTTTTGCTAATTTTAATTTTTAATGAATTTCTTATTTCTCTTAAGATATCAAAACAATTTTAAAATTTGTTTACAAATGAAAATAAAGCAAATCCAGGTATTTAGTGTGTCATATAAACCAAACTTATATTCATAAGTCAAGTGGTATTTTACTTATTTCCTGGAGCTTTTTTTGCTAAAAATCTTTTAAACTCAGCTTAATTGTTGAAAAACAAAATCATGTGCTTTTCATTCAATAATAAATTGCTTATTTTTTTGTTCAGTGGACCGCTTTAAATACAGGTTTATAGTGAATTCCCGGATATAGTGAACAAAAAGTTGTGCCTTGCTATACACATGTTATTTTTTGTGGATATAGTGAACCAAAAAAGAGAGGAAATCGGATATTATGAACTTTTTTCTGTCTTCGACTTCAACAAATTTTTTCCCTTCATTTTTTTAAAATAATAATTTTGAAATTTCCACTTCAAAATAAATACATATACTGATTTTTAAAACCATTTATAGCATGGAATATAGCAATAAGCATTTTTTCTTGTTTGCTTCTTTTCCCCACTTTCCCATCTGTAAACAAAGGCCAGCAGATGTTACACCTGTAAGGGGCTAGTGGGATAAGTATCTATTTCCTATCAGAGGGAGCGCATTGGAATGTGTACTTACTCATCAATGGTCAAAGGGATGGACATTAATCTGTGCTGATAAGGCCTTCCTTTCAACTCGTTTTTACTCAGTTCAGTTAAAGAATCCTGCCAATAAGTGTCACAAATTAAACTATGGCGAGCAGTTAGCGTGAAACGTTCTTCATTGAAGATAAAATCGACATAAGCAGAAAAATTTAAAATGTATGTAATCGAGGCGACATTTGCAGGGATTATAAATTATCAAATTCTACAGTTAGTAACACAGGGGAGAATATGCATTAACAATTTCTGGCCATAAAAAAATGTAGATGGCAGAAAAAAAGTTGAGAAAAGCAGATCTCAAGGATGTTGAAAAAGCATTACTTAAGTGGTTCAGCATTCAAAGAAGCCGCAATCTTCCAGTATCTGGACAAATGTTGATGAATTTGCTAAGCGATTTGTTGAGACTACTTTTATGTGCTCAAATGGTTGGTTAGGGGCCGGGATAGCCTGGTCAGTAGGGCGCTGGGCCCGTGTCCAAGAGGTCGTGGGTTCGATCCTCACAGGCCGAAGACTCCCCGTGTAGTAAATGGTGACTGATGCACGTTAAATCTGTCGAGTCTCAAATTCCTCCATGTTCCCATAACAAATCAATACCTCTGGGGGTACTGATCCAGGAGTTTCCTTGTCTTCTGGATTCGTTCAAAATTACAAGGCTACGGAGTTGAACATTAGTAGTCGTAAACCCATGAAATTGGGTCGGCTGTTCAACAACGGTTATAAAAAAAAATAAATAAATAAATAAAAAATGGTTGGTTAGACAGTTTAAAAAGCAGAATAACATAAATGCAGGAAAAATTATCTGAGAGTCTGCAAAGTGTTTCCATATCTAATGTTGAGGATTGCTCATCAGCTAAAGATTTCAAATTTTTTTTTTAACGCAAGCCGAACAGTAATAAAAAATAAAAGTTAACACATTTTTTGTTACTACATATTATTTTTCAGTTATTTATATAAATAATACGTAATAAAAGGGAGGAATTTGGAAGCATTAAATTGTCTGCGGAATGGATATAGTGAACACCCGGTTATAGTGAACCGAAATTTTGGTCTCTTGAAGGTTCACTATAGCAGGCTTTGACTGTATTTTAAATTTTTGAATGGAGATATAAAAATTAATATACAGATGACAAAACCTGATTACGCTTTAAATGTTTCAAGTCAGCCATGACTTTTTTTCTGAGCATAAATCATAATTGGGTACTAGCAATTCGAGAAGAAGTGAAATTATTACATGCCTAACCATGTCATTTAAATCAGATTTAATTTAATACCTGTAAGCGATGCCACGTTTTTTTTAAACCTGATTGGTTTCTGAATCAGTCTTTCACTGAATAATTGTATTTTGAAAATTAAAGGAAGTGGACTACATTGAGTGTGATCTGGATATTTTACATAGTGCTGTTATTGCTGTGTTAATCATCATTTAATCCCTTCTTTGTCTAATTTTTTTAAAAATTTCCATAAAAGAAAACTATATTTTCTATCGAAAATTCGAAAATGCAAAATATTTTTGTCAGCAAGCAGTTTTTTGCTTGACCTATTGGTGGTGAAATATGTGATGTCCTTTCCGCAGATTTCTAATTTTTCCTGCAAGGCATCCTAGTTTTTGCTTAAAAAAAACATAGTAATAACATATTTATTAACTATATTGCTTTAAGGTGTTTAAGATAAATATCTGCATGAAATAATTATTAAAATTAGGTTAAAAATATTTTGGAAAATAATTTTAATACTAATAAAATAATTGATAATAATTAATACTAATAATTAATTATTAATAATCAAATTTAATACAAATGAAATAATTTTAATAATAATGAATAATTTTAACACTAATGAAACCGAAATTACAGAAAGTACAAAATTATTTTGATTTCAATTCAAGGGAGGATGTCTCACCGCAAAGATTGTGAAGAAATTTGCGCCATCTCTTAGCGATATTCAGAAATACAAAAATAATTGACGGATTTAAAAAAACGTGTAAGTAGCGACAAATTCAAACCAATGCAATTTTCTTCACCAGCGCATGGCATGCAACGCTGATGATACAGGCACAAAAACTCTTAACATACGACATGGGGCGCTGACAGAGAAAAGGTTAATGAAGCCACCAAAGGGGAAAAAAATTATCTAAAGGCTTCTTTGCGTCCCACTTTCTTCTATTTTGATCTTTTTTCAGTTCAGTTCACTTACTTTGTTTTGTGTTTTGTATTGAGGTGACTTATATTAATAAATTTTTATACAAAATTTAATTGTATTTATGTTTCCTAGGTTTTTGCTTCTTAATTCTGGGAAGTTTGCTAATGTAGCTGTCAATTGGGGATCCAACTCATCTCTGCTAATTCTTATTAACTGAGTATGTATTTGCATTATAAATTACTCAAGTAAAAGGTACATTAATGCCATTAATTTGTGATTAATAATATATTATAAAATAGTTTTTATTTAAAAAAATATTTTTATTCGAAATGTATTTGTTATATTATATTAATTTTAAGGTAAGATTATTTATTTGCTCTTCAAAAAAAAAAAAAAAAAAAAAAAAACAACAAGGAGTCCCTCTGCGCGGAAGAAGTTGAACTTTGTAACCTGCGACGTTAATTGTAGAAGGATCACTAGTTCTATTCAACGACTCTTTTTCCTGCTCCCTATTAAATTATATGTGTATCAAACCAAACTAAAAAAATATTTATAGAAAAACAATACTTTTATGACTTATATTATTTTTATGCTAGTGAGAACCAAAACAATATGGAAATGAATGAGGGAAAACTGGATCCTACCACGTGATTTACCGGCCAATAAAAATGTATCGTTAAACGTTTAACGCTTCCTTGTTGGAAGTCGCATAAGAAGTATAACTTCAAAAAAAAAAAAAAAGACAAATTAAACTTTAAAGATCAAATATTAACTTATAAAAAATTACGTCTTTATATAAGATTATCAGATACTTTATGATTAGCTGGGCACAAGTAAGTTAAACTATTTGCTTTTTTTTTTTTTTTTTCTTTCTCTTGGGAGATACATTTTGTTTTGCATTAAAAAAAATTATTTAAATTTACTTTCACTCAGCTAAACAAAAAGTTAGGATTATTATAACCTTGGTTTGAAACAGTAAGTTATGAATTATCTGGATGCGTTTTCAAAAAGGCTGTGAAAATTGTAGTTGAAGTAAGTCTAGTCTTCTTTTTAGAGATAGTCTGTTTTTTTCCCTGCTGTTATTCTTTGTTCAGTGTTTTCATTTGTTTCTAATTTTTTTTATCAAAATACATCCATATTTGTATTTCTTAATTAATGTTCCATGCTTGTTAAGTTTTCTATATAAATTACTTTTAGTTCTTAATCTTGAGTGATCTCTCTTTAACTTTTTTTTAACTCTAATAATAAACTATAAGACTGAGTTTTAAAATTTTTCTTGTGCGAAGAATTGTTTCTACCGAGAATTTGTATACTTAATTTGTGTATTGTAAAGTTTATATGGAAGACAATCAGCTGCATAAATTTTGTTTGTTACAAAATGATATATTTTTGATAAAAAAATAAATTTCATTGCTAATTGGTTTGAAAATATATTTCTTATTGAATTCTGCAGAGGTGATAGTATTTCAGGTTTTTTCGTATCTTTCTTCCAGGTTTAAGAACTGTGGGCAGGGCTCGGGATTTTTCTGCCAATATTGCAAAAGTTGCAAATATCGCATCTTGTCTTAAGACCAAAACTTATAATCCAACGAAATTTTGTAACATTTGCTTAACAAAATGTTTACAAAATTGCAATTTTTTTCCCGTCAAATTGATTCTTTTCAGGTGTTTTTTTTTGGCAGATTTTTGGTATTTTAAATATTTGAAACTGCGCTGGAATCTGCTAATATCACGATTCTTATTCACATGATTTTAATATCAAACATAGATTTTCGTATTTTCCTGATTAAAAAGTTACACTTTGCGTTCAATATTCACTCAATTTAAAAGTCGCATGTCGCTATTCCTGTTCATGCAACTTGTATTTACGCTTTTTTAAAATCCAATGTCTCGATTTATGTTCACACGTTTTTAAAATCCAATATTTCGATTTGTATTCACATGTTTTTAAAATCCAGTATTGTGATTAGTATTTATGCATTTGTAATATCAAACATCAATTTTCGTATTTATACATGATTTAAAAACTACGCATTGTGATTCATATTCGTGCAATCTAAAAATTATGCAGTGATTCGTATTTATGTGATTTAAGAATTCAATATCGTAATTAGTTATTTTGCGTTTTTAAAGTCCAATATGTCTATTCATATTCACAGGATTTTTAAATCCAATATTGAGATTTTTGTAAGAAGTAAGTTTGTTTCTTGATTTAGTTACTATAAAGTTGTGATATTCTTTATTAGTAGGTAATTTAATTATAAATGTTAGATATGAGAATTAAATGTTAGATTATCAGTCATGTATAAGCTATTTTCGTTCAAATCATTTGCAATGTTTTCAAGATTATTTGGTTTTATGAGTAATGTATTTTTATCAAAAATTTAACCAATTTTTAAATTTTTAGAAAGCTTTTATTTTCCTATACTCATTAGGTTAAAAATTAAAGTTTTAACAATCTCAAGTTAGTTAACTTTTTTGAAAAAAAATATATATTGATGTAAGTTTTGTTTTTATCATATTTTTCTGGAAAGAAAAGTTCAGTCATGCTGTAATTAGTTGTTTTTAATGATTTCATTTATATAATTTTGTTGCTGCATAAAATTTTACGGAAAAAATCATTTAAATTTTTATTTTTAAATTTTATAGATTTCTTACTAATGAATAAAATTAAATATTTTTGTAATTTATGAATATTTTTAATTCAAATAAAATGTTCTTTATTTATTCATTGGTTAATTGCTTAAAGTTATTTACAAACTATTTTTTTGCTAGATCTTAGTCTCTTTCAATACTTATTGATTGCTAAAGTAGGTAAGTTTTGGGAAGTATCTTAAAGAATCTGAAAAGAACATCAGGTATGTATTATATCATTGTTATACAAAATTATTGTCAAACTATTGTACAATATTTGTAGAACATCACCTTTAAGTCACTTGTACAAATTTGATTGATGAATAAAATTATAGTGTGTTTTTATTTATTTATTTCTTATTTGTGTCTTTCACATAACACATTCATTTAAAGGATTGTTTTAGGTTAGTTTACATTTAAACCATTTACTTTGACTTTGGATGCATAGATTTTAATTAAATAATTAGATAGCTTTTTAAGCTTATTTTCATTAAAGAAAGTTTTTAACATTTCATTCATAGTGGAGTTTTCAAGTAAGTGAAATATCAATTAAATTGAAATGGGATTGCTTTAATGTAATCTCATGCATAATGTATACTGTAGAAATTATAGCAAAGGAGAAATTTTTTTTTAAGTTCTGAATACAATTTATTTCTATTTTAAATTGTTATGAATATACAAATATATTTTGCCGCATGAAACATCAATATAAATCATAATAGCAGAAAAGACATCCTACGAATTACATTTTAACTTTTAAAAGAGTAAGTATGTATTATATTTTTGATATTAAGATTAAGCTAATTGAAAGAACACTGACAATCTAAGCATTTATCATAGTTTTGTTTTGGATATATTTTCTGTTTTAATTATTACAACTGTAACATAGTGATTAGCTTTATAGTACACTTGTACACTTTTAGTACACTTGTAACCAATATTACTGTTGTAATATTTTAATTAAAAATTATTTGTGCAAAATGCTCAGGTTTTTATTATCCTTGATAATAAGTTGGTCTATAAGTTTAAATACTGCTGCGTTATTCATGGAATGTCCCAGATTTTTATTTCGACAATATATTTTCTAACATATTTGAAAGTCGTTTTTGAGATTTTGATATAATTTTGAATGCTTCAACTTTTTTTCTCTGCATTTTGTTTCATTTAAATAATATTTATAATAGAGAAGCAATTTTTAAGTTCATGATTTCATTATTATTCTTTATGTGATTCATTTATAGTTATTTAATTCCATGAGACAGTCTGAATTTCGAAACAAATAAGTAGATTGGTTATTAAGGTAAGATGCTGATTCATTCTTTTTCTTCCTATCAGATAAGACATTTTTTATTGCATTTTGTTCAAAATAACTATTACAAAATGATTGCATGATGTTTAGTATCACAATAAAATGTTACTAACAGTTTTTTTTAAAATTAGTAGTTCTTGAAAGTGTTAAACGATGTAAAATAGAATTCTTTAAACATTTACATTAGATTTTATATACACAGCAAATGAGTCTTATCTGCTACCTGCAAATGCTGTATATGATTTGATGTCTAGTCACATAAAGCAAATAAACATTTAAAAAAATATTGCCTAATATAAAATTTTTATAATTCGTTAATAGGATTCAGTTGCAAATTAAACTTAATGTGGGAACCTCTTCATTTCGATATTACCATTGACTTTCATAATATTTTGTTATGGTTTACAGCAAAATTTTAAAAAATAACAGAATTATGCCCTGAATATTTTTTTTTAATAATGGTGGAAATTATTGTTTATATTTAGTGCTTTGTGGGAATTCTTGTGGACTGTGTTCCATTTGGGAACCCTTGCATTCATATAAAGTATTGAGCAGTTCATTTACAGGGTTCCCACGGTCCTTAAAAACTGCTTAACTTTTATTTTGGAAAATTAGGGTCTTTAAAAGTGCTTAATTTTGGTACAAGGTTTTTTAAAGTCCTTAATTTTTCAGCATCACTACAGTTGATAGAAACAATTTTTCAGTTCAATTTTTTAAAACAAAAAGTAATTTTTTTATAACCTAGAATTAGAGTATGTACCGAAAGTGAGCATTTTCAAGAGATGAAAAGGGATGTGTGTGAGGGGGCTACAGACAAGGAAGAAGAAATCATGTCCTTTTATTTAAATATTGATTCTTTCATTAATATATTCTGCCTTTTGCCTAGAATGATACTCTATGAGGAGAGTGATATTCTAAGAAAAGAATGGAGTGTGGACAGGGGATACTGCACACGGAAGAGATAGTGCTTTTTTGGGGAGAAGGAGACAGTTCTAAGGTACTTATGTAGTCGACCCACACTGACCTTCAGGAAATTCAGTTCTACTAGGAAATTCTTAATACATCTGCTCATAGGAACAAAGTAAAACTCTAAGAAAAGATGTATCAGAAAACTTTTTTGAACTAGAATCCATAACCAAAACCTTTTCCAAAATTTTTGGGAGAATTAAATAAATGTGTATAATATTTCAATGCGTAATAAGTAGCTGTAAATTTATAAAAAGCGGTAAAATTTTTTAAATTCTTGATTGCACTAAAAATTAAACAGATCTGTAATAAACAGAGTTTGAGAAATCCAATTTTACATTAAAAACCTGAGATGTATTGGGTTTTTGATGAAAACCTCAATTTTTAGACAGTTAAATATTTGGTAACTATTTATAACTTGTTTTGCTGCAATGTAGAAATTTTTTTTAAGTTTTAGATTGTTACGCTATTATTTTTATTTCTTAAGGATAAGCAGATTGTTACATAAAAATTTATATCTACTCAATTAAAAGATCCCTAACTTTTGTTATTAATGTTCATTAGAATAAAATTCAAACATAGATTTTAATAATCATTTTTCTCCGTTAACATTGCAAGTTGCAATGTTACTTTTTAAAAAAATTTGTATTCAACTTTTAGTTGCTTTAAAATTGGTTCATGTTTTTTGCCAGATTGTTTAGTACTATTATGTAAAGTTAATTCCTAATATATCAGTTTTGGCTGGAGATAATTATAAAGTTCATCATAAGAGTAAATATAACACATTTGCTATTAAGTAATAATTTCAAAATGGTTAAGTTGCATACCGTTTTCAATATGTTTTTTGTAAAATTTTTCAATATATTTTAGCAAAACTATTAATTCACAATTAAAATAAAATATAAAATCATAATAATATATTGAAAGATAGAGGATGATAAAGAAATATTACAAGTAAATATCTATAAATGATGAACAAATAAATAATTTATCAATATTTGTTAATTAAGTAACCTAACCAATTTTCTGGCCATAGGAATTTGATGATACCTTTGAAAAATCATTTCAGACCCTTTTATTTATATGTTTCACCGAGAACTAATAAAAAACATTGGTTTGAAAATTATAAATCTTCTCAAACATAATTATATTTTTATTCTATGAAAATTTTCATAAAAATATTTATTACAATGAATTTAAATATATATATATTAAGTTACGCCTAATGAAAAAAAAAAAAGAATGATTTAAGGTGCTTAGATATAAGTATGACCTGTTTTTTCTTGAAATAGGACTCAATTTAACACGATGTAGTTAAGAAAACTACTCTCATGCATAACTCTAATTTAACTTTTTAGTATTAATTCTTTTAATATATACCTTTATAAATGAAAAATTTTGTTAATAGAAAATAGACTTTTTTTGGCGTAACTGAATATTTACCAAGATTGGCCAACAACTGAATATGTGATGCATATTTGATAGCGAAATATAAAAAATTTGAAATAATTTTTTTCAATGTTTACCCAAATTTCTTTCTTTTTTTTTTTTTTTTTTAATATATGAAAAAAATTGAAAATCTTAATTTCTGCACCTAATTTTACAATTGAATTTCAATGAAATTATTAAAAAGGGAATACAGATAAGTTTCATAATCCTTAACAATCTGAAAATGATTTTAAAAAAAACCCGGGTTTGTAAAAATTGCCTGGTCCTGCTTTGGTCAGCCCTGTGAGTTAATATAATTTTATCAGTACTTACATTATAATAAAGGCGTTAGGATAATGTCTGTATCGCCTGCTGCATTGGAAAAAAAAAATTAAATTAACATTATAATAAAATTGTTTTATTATTTTTTTTATTGATTTTTTTAAGAAAGTTAAATAAGTAGTGCTGTCTCTGATGGTATATATTTATTCGATGATAAACAATCATACTATTTTTAAGGTCCTTAATTTTTCAAAAAAAAGTCCTTAATTTATTTAATTCATCATTTGGGGTGCATCGCTTATGTGGTCAACTTATAAAAGAAGAAATTTTTTTCATTTTTTATCATTCCATATACTTCTGTTCAATCGGAATGGAAATAAATTTAATTAAAAAAACAATCCTTTACAATTTCGTTTAGCGTTACGATAAGATTATTCAATGCAGCCTTTGAATTAAATTCATAATTATGCAGCCTTAAGCTTTATATTAAATTGAGTTGTCAAAAAAAAGATTTGGTTTAGGTTTTAATTCTATTTAACCAGTGCAATTCTAATGTAGAATCTAATTGCATAATTTTTTTTTCTTCTGCTAAACAACTTGCGAAGGTTTTAGATAAGTAGTCAGTAATGCTATTAGGCCAAATTTGATTTATTTAACTTGTCAACGATCAAATTAGGTTCTTGATCAGCAGTTCTCAATTTTTTTTCGCCTATGGAATATTAAATGATCAACCATCTTTCGGCGGAAACAAGACTTTATAAATTAAGTTCATCAGCAGTTATGAATATCCAAACCAAAGAAAGAGCACTAATTATAAAAAACTATATAAGACAATTGTATATTTATTAATCGTTAAAGGACTATTTTATTTTTAAAATATTTAATAAGAGAAATGAAATTTTTTCTATCTTTATCATTAATAATCTTAAATTAGGTTTTATGTCCGGCAGTTGAGTTCGCAGTCCTGGAGTTGAATCTGGACTATAGTTCTGAGGCTGACAAATTTCTAAGTCTGAGGCCGACTGCTGCAATGGAAACAAGAATAGTGCATTTCAAGGAGGATAGTTTCCGGTCTGGACAAATGCCTAGGGTAGACAAACTATATCTATCCTAAATTAAACCAAACAAACTCAGCAGGAAGTCTAGCTATCCTCCTCTTCTAAACATAAACTGAAAATTAAGGAAAAAAGCCGAATTATGGTTTTCATTGAAATGAAAACTAAAAAGAACTTATCTAAACGTTTTTTTACTATCGAATTCAGTAATTTCATTTTATTTGAAGATTACGATGGGAAATACTAATGCAATTTTTTTTTATTAATACATGTCTTAACAATTATTTGCTCAATGCATTACTAGAAAAAAATTATTTTTCAATGTTTTTGGCAATTAATTTTAATAATTTCGTAAAGACATCCAAAATATTAATTAACTAATAATATATTGATTGGAACTAAATATAGGCTTCAAAATTGTTAAAAAAATTTGTTTAAAAAAAGGTCTACCTCCTGAAACCCCTTTAACTCTTACACGGAACTCCGGGTTTCCGTGGAACACCAGTTGAGAACCGTGTTGTTCTAGTTCTAGATAACAGAAGTCAACTTAAAGGGTGATAAACTTGTGAGGTATTATAAAAGTAAAAAAAAAAAAAAAAAAAATCGTGAATAAATGTTCAAGTCACACTTCATGTATGTCACACTAGAGCTGCACAATGGGCTATCGGCGACAGTCTGGGAAACATCCCGCCATTGTTATTATATAGTAATATATCGCAGGGTGCGTAGCGTTTTTAAAATGTGCTTAAAGGTACTTATTTTCGTTTTTTAAAAGCCCTTAAAGGTGCTTTTATCTAAGGATGTTTTAAAAAAGTGCGTAATTTTACCGTTTCAGAAATGTGATATTTTTCTTTACCCTGTTGATTTTCGCCACAAATTATGCAAAAAGACATTTAGGGTGTCCGCGCACCTTGAAAGTCATGAATTTAGGTTTTGAACAAAATTTGTCATGAAATGTCATGATTTTAACTGTTTTTAAAAAAATCATGGAAAGTGATGGATTTTGGTCGCCGAAAAATCTAATTTTTAAAATAGATTCCCCCAATCCAATTTCATGGTGTTCCGAATATCTGAATTTCTAACAAAATCCCCACTCACAGTCCACAGTCATATTTTATTAAAATATAAAATGTTTTTATCATGTTCTTTAAAAATTATGGTGTTCTTTCAAAAATGAAAGAAAAAACATTTCTAGAGCGAATTATCTTTTAAACTTCTGTGATATCAGAATTTTTGTTATTATTTAATTTTTTTATTTTATCAATTTAAAATTCTAGCTGAAGCAAGCCTGCGAATTTTTTTAATTCCAAAATGAGAACAGAAAAATCAAGAAGATTTCTTTCCTTTCTTATGAACTAGAAAAATATCTATAATTCTGCAGGAAAAAAAAATATTACTTTCTTTTGTATTTTTCTTTAGCTATTTTATTGCTTCAACTCTTTCTTTACTTTGTTTTTTAAATTTAAAATCTATAAATATAAAGATGCAGAGTATAACAGTTTTGGTTATACCTATGATTTCAATTTATGTTGTTGTAACGCTTTTTAAATTTATTGTTCTAATTTTGTCGGGAGAAAATAGTAACTTCATTAAGTGATGAAAAGTTCTTGGAATTAGTCATGAATTTGAAATTCTAATATGTAGCAAATACCCTGAACATTGTCCTATTCAACGTTTACACAATTAATTTAACCCCAATCTATTTCGGCGTACTGTCGGTCTGTAGTGTATGAAAGCACCATTTGTTTCACATGTTTGATGGAATACTTGCGGGTCCGCACTGGCGTATACTGAGCTGGATTCAGTGGTAAGGATTTTTGTCTCATATGCAACCGTACTGCATTTTGCAAGAGATTCTCAATTTCAGGCTTCATTTTCCGCCCTCTGTAATAGAATCGAAAAATCTCTCGAATTTTTGCTGATTACGGGGACCAACTAAACATTGTCAATTTTTTTTTCTCTATTAGCGATAGAAAATTTAATTTCTTTTGTTAATTTCATCGTTTGTGACGCGCCATCGTCTTCGTCACTGTAAATATAAAACCGGATAAAACCATCAATTGTCGTCATCAAAAACTTGCCAACCCTATCTAATTATATTTTTCAAAGTGTTTAAAAATATTTTTTGTGTGCTTGAAAAGTACTTAAAAGGTGCTTACTTTTTGTTGTAAAATTTGGCTACGCACCCTGTATCGTTATTATAAAAAATTATATAGACAATAAGTAACAATTATTAAGTTCATTTGAGAATCGCTGTTCTATATAGTATATAGTTCAACTTGCAAGGGTGATCAACTTGTGAGGTATTATAAAAGTTTAAAAAAAAAAATCATTAAAAACGTGAATAAATGTTTAAGTCTGTTACTTATGATTTTACTTCCAGTATTAAAGTACAATTTACTTTACAACAGAGGACTGTTATTACATACATGATTTACATAAATGTGAAAAGGGGCATTGAATATTGTAAAATTTGTAACATTCTGTTAGATTTAAAAATTATTAATACATACATGATTTTTGCATACTAACGGCATAGTATAAATCTTAATTAAATTGTTTTTTTAAGAATGATTAGAGTAGGTTAACACTAGGTTTACGGACATTAAATATCTCTACGAACACGCGTCAATTTGACGCATGAACGAATACATACAACAGCACTTAGACAGCAATGTAATTATATACTATAAGAAGGAAAGAAAAAAAAAATGAAAATATGAGATATGTATTTATGGAAAGGTTTTATTGTTCAATAATTTTATTACGAATTATTTCAATATTATACATTTATTTCTCGCATTTTTTACACAAATACTCAATTTTGTTTGTACACTTTCCGCAAACAACCTTTTCACATATTTTACTGGTGTTATTGCTGCTGTTTCTTTTACAAAAGCCAATTTGGCAAGTCTTGCGTTCTCCCAAAGTACTGCATGGTGTGTGATTATAATCTTTGTTTTTGTATTTTTTCTTTTCTCCTTCTGCAAGTTCTTTGGCCAACTGAAATAGAAATTCCTTTCTGGATAATTTTGACCCAGTACACCATGTGTTTATCCGCAACAGTTGTTTATCGCTTGTTTCATTTCAGATCACGATATCGGATAACGGATCGAAGTATTGTCGGTACATTCCTATATGTCATGTTTGCATGTTAGCTCAAAATTTTGTCTAAATTACGATCGCTTCAAATTGACGCATATCCATAGAGATAGGTATACCACAAAGAGAATTTCAATATTTTAACGCTTTTGAAGAAAATAGACTTCAATATATATTTACTTCGATCAATGGATAAAAGTTATTACAAGAGATAAAATAAAAATGCAATCGGGTTTTGTAATTTTCCTTATAAAATTCGAAATGCGTCAAAATGACGCGTCCCGTAAACCTAGTGCTAAGAATAAATCAAAATTTTCTCCTAGTTTACTATGCCATTTTTATCCTGGTTGTTATTCTCTAAAAACCATAATGGGATGTTGATCACTTAATAAGTATCAAAATGAGGGAGTTCACTCTATAGGTAAGTTTTCATTACTAATTTGTTCTAGGTTGTCTTGAGAAATAAGGTAATTTTTAAAGTGTTAAATTTCCATCTACTTCTATTTAAAGAAATTTTAGAAGACAGCATATTGATAACTCACATTTTATTTTAGGGGGAATAAGCAAAAAATGTATACCCTGAATCTTTTTCTTGGTATTCAAGTTAGGATACTAATTCTCAAGAAATGGGAAACTTTGAACATATAATTAGAAATGACAGTCTTAATTCGTTATAATACCTTAAATTCGGCCTGTTTTCTGACCTTGTTTCTGCAGTATTTCTTTATTTATTTTTTCTTTTAAATTTGAGTTCAACAAGGAGTTATAAAAATCTTCGTTTTTATCAATTTCTAGCTCACGTTGAATATTCATATATATATATATATATATATATATATATTGACGGTCACCCGATGGTTCTCAAAAAATAAATTTAAGTAAAAGCATTTATATAGAAATAAAATGAGCTTAAATGTTGACAAATTAATTAAAATGAACGGTAAATTATTCAAAGGAATTCTAAAATTTTTATGATCAAAATATAGGTTACAACTTATGAGAAATAATAAAAAGTCATTAAAATGCTAATCATATTTCTTCTCCAAAAAAGCTTCTTAAAAATAAAGGATAAAAATAAGGAAATAATTTGAAACTTTAAGGGGATTATTCAAAGTTTAAAAATTAGTAAAAAGGTACGACGACTTGGAAACTTACAAAATTACTACCCCCTCCCAAATAAAACTGTTTTTTAACTGAATTTTATTTTTTTTTCTTTGCACCTTAAGCTGCAAATACTTCCATTTATTTAAACGAAATTAAGAATTGTGATTGCCATTCCATTCCAATCTAAATTAGCTGTTTTAAAAAACAGGAAATTGTTTTAAGTCTCAATTCATCCTTAATTTGCCACAAATTGAAAACTTAAAATTTTTATGTTGCAAAACCGTTTCTCGATTTGCTCCAAAAAATTTATTTCTGTCGTTAATTTAAATTTATTTTGTATCATTAGTAAATTAATGCCCTACAAAAAAAGACTATTTTTTTATCACTATTCCAGTTGAAGTAGAATTATCGCTCATGAAGCATAAAGCTGTTGCTCTAAACTATCTCTGAATAAAATCGGTTCCAAATTAAACAATATCACACAACCTAGAATCATAACATCGTGTAAGGATTAAATTTTCAGATTTTACTTAGCATAAACAGTTTCCTTTAACTTTAAGGCTGCTTCAGCTTCACAGTGCATACGCGAAAATTTCTCCACCATACGTTAAGGGGTATAAAGTTAGCGTTGTGGGTAACGTAAGATAAACGCTTTGCAAAATCTCTCAATTGTGGTTCATTTTGGCACCGTATCAAGATACTTGCCAATTTGAACGATATTATGCTGCAGTTTAGGTTACCAAATATAAAAACATTTTGTTACATCATTGCAATTTCACTCTCAATAACTTTCTTTCATTTGTTAATTTTAAATCTCGCTTGGCATTTTTTTAAAAAAATCATAAGCTGATGTGATAAGAATTTTTTTTTTTTTTTATGCTTAACGAACTCGTCACCTAGTTAATTTCTTAAACTTAAAAGATTATATAAAAATTTTAATTTACAAAATATGCAAATTAATTTGACTTAATTGTGACTACCGCGTTCTTGAGCGCAAAAATAGTTATAAAATAGAATTAATTTTCGATTCTTAAAAATAGCTAAACAGATTAACTTCTTGACTCCAGCGAGCGGAAAATGGTAATAGACTCAACAAAGTTGTACAGTATTATACAAAGTAGGTGTGTTATTTATTTTATTAGTTTTTAGTCTTATTACGTCTGTAGGTGGCGTAGAGCAGAACTCTCTATACTTTTAGTCTGGGTCTGCCTGATACTATGGTGCAAGCGAGAGCACATTTCTAATGGGGGTGAAATGGAGGAAAGAAGGTGTCGACTGGTTTACCGACGACGACCTATGCCAAGATTGACATAACTATTCACCCTACACCCCTATTCGAAGTGTCTTTTCCTCGTAACCATAGTACCCGCAACGACGCGAGACGTTTCATGAAAGCCGCACTATACCTACTGTTTGTCTAAGATAGGTACTCAGCCAGACATTCGTCTGGAGCTGTGGCGGTGACTATGGTAACGAGTTATGATTATTTCAGGTAGGGGTGCGGGGTCCCTCTTTAGGACTGGTTTCAGCGAGAGAAAATGAGACCTCTTTATCGAAGCTACCCTCCCTAAAATGCCCTCTTCTTGTTTCCATAGCACCAGACTGCCGCAGACTTTGTGGCGGGCAGAGTACCTATCTTAGACAAACAGTATGGCAACACTTCGCATGCTTTCCCCATTAGAGTGTGTGGAGAGTCATAGGAGAAGGAAGTACGTCAGTTTCTCTCTTGATTTTTAAACAGATAAAAAAACTTTTAAGGAAACTATGTAGAATTGAAAACTGCATTGAACATAGTTTTTAAAGAAAGCGTAGTGGAAATTATAAAAAATATTTGTGTCAATATCCGAAAATATTAAGAAAAGGGAAAATATCGTAATACATTCCTATACAACTGAGAAGAGAGAAAGTGTCAAGACATGGAACCGGTCTCCTCCCTTATTGTCGTATTTTTTTAAATTATTTTTTTTATAAATTATATCTCTTTCGAGAGTTTTTTTTTTTTTTTAAAATTCTGGACACAATTTAACGCAATGTTAACGGTACTTGATCTCTAGACACGGTGCCTGTCTATTGACCGTGAGCTCTGTTAATGAGCTGACCAGAATAAAAAAAACTCCTCGACGATCTATCGTAGGCAAGGGTTAAATTGTTAGATTTTAATTAAAAAATTTTAATAACTAACTAATGTAACTATAATGTGGAAAAAATAAAATAAAGGAGAACCTACCGTGGTATGTATTTTGACTCTTGTTTGAAAAAAAATCTTCGAAACGAAATATGTCTCGTTGGAGATGTAGTTTTGTAAAAAATATTGGTCCAAAAATTCAGGATTCATCCACTTTTTTATGTAAAGTGAATGACTTCAATGTATCTAAATTTTCTTTTTTGAAGAATTTCGCAAACATAAAGTTCCTTGCTTGCAAGTTCAGAAATATTTCCTCAATTTTAATGATTAGTTCTACTTCCATCTTTTTGCATCAAAAATGATTTAATTCGTGTGTAGAAATGTCGGCATTTTCTTCAATATTCGAGTCTGTTATGCATGCTAGTCGTTTTGACACTCTGTGGCGGTTTGGGAAAGGTGAGCAAAGTAACTCCAATTTTCCTATGGATTTTAGTGTATCATAGCCCAACTAAAAACCACCGGAAAATTAAGGTATTAAAATTCCAAAAACATATTTCTTTAATTGTATGTATTAAGTGTAACAAATGAAATTATGTATCACAAATGAAAAATAATATGAAAAACTTATTAACTACTTCTATTCGCTTCAAGGATCAAAGTTGCTAAGGTACTAAAATTGCTTACTCAATTACCACCTAAAAATTTATTTTCACACTGACAAACAAAACACTAAATATAAACATTTCTCAATCTGGCCAAGATTACAACCAACAGCCTAACTTTTTTCTACTTATAGAGCTATTAAATGTAAATTATCAATTGCTTTTTTTGCCTGCTAAACCTTTCTTAGAGAATGGCCAAAGTTGCTCTCAATTGATATATCCGTTTCATCAACAGTAGCAAAGAATTAATTAGAGAACTTAGTTTTTTCCTGTCGTGTGTTTTGGCATAGCCGATGCACGCCATTAACAGCATGGCGCCCACCCTTTGTACCATTCCATCTTAGAACGATTTTGCATACTCTTGAAATGCTGGTTCAGAATGAGCCATACGCAATCTACAGTGCAATTCTATTGCCTTTATTAATGACTCAGAGTGGCGTTGCTATCGCTACTGCATTTATGACCCATGTCAAGAGTGTTCACTTTTCATATGGCCCACCCTTAAAGATCTAATTTTTTTTCTTAACGTTATGATAAAAAAAAAGACAACAGTGTATCCATTTTCTGCTAGTTAATTAAAACCATTCTCATCCATTTTCAGATATTTTGAATGAAAGGTAAGAAGAAATCTCCAGCAATTACGGTCATTATATCGCGCCTAATAGAGTTCATGGTCAATCGAAATTTCGTCAACTTTTCAAATATTTAGAAAGCTTAAATTTCAACTGTGTGTCTGATGGCTTATTAAGATTGTTCAATGCTTCGTGACCATGAAAAGCAGATTTAATCACCAACCAAAAATATGACAACTTTCCGAATAGTTAGAGGGCTGTATATTTAATTGAACTCAGTCACCAATAGCATTACGAGATTCATTGTCTTCCAGCAGAATTTGTCTTATTCCTAGGCTTTGACACTTTAGACAAGACTCAGGTCTAAAGCCTGAGAGTAATCTCAGGATCTCAGGCTTTTTTCCTACTCAGTGTATAAATTGGAAGACGTGAACAGTTTGTATGCAGCCCTCAAAGCTTTTTACAAGATCAGTGATTTTGCAGTGCTTTTGTGCCTCACTGTTCAATAGCATTTCAGAACATACTTTTAAAATTTATTTTTTTGGTTGGATTGATGCAAACTGAGTAAAGTCAGTGGCTGGAAAAATAATGTCTATGGTGTGTTGACCAAGTAAGGATGGCCCTATAAACCATTCCTCACAACGTTGCGAACTTGGAGAATATTCTGCCATATAACAAAAATCCAGACTTATTTATGTTCTTCTTACTTAAAACAAATTTAGGAGAACTTGTTAACTGGGAAGACAAACCAGAATGTGGCTCCAGAAATTTTTTTAAAAAATTCTCTTCCCAACCACCACTGGAGTTAGGGAAGGGCTGAGGGTGGAGGAGAAAAGTTTTATCTTCTTATTTATTGTTGGTTTTACATTTTTCATAAAAAGTACTATAATTAAGATATTTCTTTGAGAATACATTTATATCATCAATAATAATTAAATCTGCTAATACATTTTGCATAGAAAGAAAGCTTAACCATAAATTTAGAGTTGCCCAACAACCGGTTCACAGGTGACATACCTCTTGACTTGCTCCTTATGCGCATGCTCTGGATCTTAGTATATATGATGCTCTGTTAAATCTGAGTATGTGGTTCACCCTGTAAGTAGTTTTTCTGGTGTAGCATACCGAACCTAGCAGTTCTCAGTTATAGTTACGTAGCTGGACTTCTCTTTTTTATATTCTTTGTCTGGGGATCGAACCCCAATTCTTCACAATTTACAGTTCAGTACCTTAACCACTGAGCTATCGCGGCTCATAATAATTGCTAAGTTAAAATTTGATAAGAGTCTTTTTACATCATTTAGTAGAAATAGTATTAATATAAATTAGATATTAATTTGGATTGAGTGGGTATTTTGAATTGCGTGGGGCCTTTAATTGATTTTTCTAATTTAAGTCCGAAAAAAACTTGCGTTTAAATTTTTTCAAAGGGAAGGAGCTATTTTTAATTAAATTAGTTTAAAGTATAAAAGGATACAGGTAGTAAAATTTTTTGTTTGTTTGTTTGTTTAAAGTAAAATCTCGACTACCATGCTACCGATGTCGGTTTAGAAGTGTTTATTTACGCATAAACTTAGCTTTTTTCGTTCAATTTTAATAAAATGCTGTTATAATTCATCTATACGTTCGACCTTCAAAATAAAATTACTATTTGTACGAAATAATGTAGAATTAATCATTTTATGGGAGTAACTTTCAGTAGGTGAAGTTGGTTGCTTTGGTTTTCCTAAAGAAATTTGAATGTCGCAATTTTATTTGTTTTTTCGTTTTTTTATAATTAGTTACTTGCAGTTAATCACATGGTTGTGTCTAATGAGGTTGTGCTTAGAGTGTTAACGGTACAGCTTTAAGCCTTGGGTTTATTATGCTGCAAGCGACGTCACGCGTGTGTGACGAACTTGATTGGCCACGCGTGACGTCGCTTGCAAGTATTCAATACACAACGCAAATGGGGTGAAGCTTCTAAACTGTTTGATGTTACGTTTAATGTTTATGGTTCACTCATAAGTAAGGTGATCTCTGAAGTCAGGAAAGAGGTTTAACCGGTTCTATTACGTAACAAGTTCTGCTTTGAATATGTTTGAGGAAGGCGAAACTTAGCACATTTTAGAACCGATTTTGTTTATATTCAGAGCAAAAAAGAAAAGAAAAGAAGCGTAACGAGAAACTTAACGCTTTGGTTTTATGATAACTTCGCCACGTCACTTAATGCAAATTTGACAAGTTGTCCATTACTAGTATCGTTTGATTTGATGATCATGGTTACTATTTCTGTTAAAAATAGCGTGTTTTGTTGCGTGTGCAAGAAAAGTATCTTAGTGCTAATGAAATCTGGAGAAATCCTTATAAAGCTTATTAAAGAAACTAACTTTGAAAATCGAGGAAATCGGCCAACGATTTAGAATTATTGCTGCATTGCACAAATGGCTCATTCAAAAAAGGATCGAAAGAGTACCCCTATCTGGGACAATACGAGGGTTGCTATTTATATTTCTGGCCTAATAATGAAAAAACAAATATGTAGGATCGAAATTGGTTTTATTGTTTTTCAAAATATTTTCCATGATGATCAATACACTTTTGCATGCGTTTGAACCAATTTTCAAAGCACTTTTTCCAGTCCGATTGAGGTAACTCCAAAACATGCGTTTTGAATGCGTTAACCGCTTCTTCGGGGATCGAAAATCGTTGTCCACGTAATTAATTTTTGATGTGTGGGAATAAGAAGTCATTGGGTGCCAAATCAGGGCTGTACGGCGGATGACCCATCAGTTCGATATTTCGCTCCGTCAGAAATGCCTTTGTTTGAGTCGATGTGTGAGAGCTCGCATTGTCATGATGAAGAATGATTCGCCTGTTCTTCTGCTTTTTTCGAATTTCTCCGATGACTTCTGGCAAACAAATGGTCGTGTACCATTCAGAATTGACCGTCCTGCGTTGCTCTAACGCCACTGTTGCCACATGACCGTTAATGCCGAAGAAACAGGCAATCATTTGTTTCGATGTGCTTCTTCCTCGAACAACTTTTGTTGGTTTTGCCTCGTCTTGGAAGACCCATACAGTTGATTGCTGTTTTGTTTCCGGATCATATGCATAGATCCATGATTCGTCACCTGTGTAGATGTTATACACAGCTTTTGATGTACCTTGAACATATTTTTCCAACATTTCCTTGCACCAATCGACACGAGCCTTTTTTTGAGCGTTTGTCAGAATATGTGGGATCCAACGCGAACAATTTTTTTTTACGCTCAAATGTTCATGCAATATTTTATTGATGCTAGTCATACTAATGTCCAAAGACGCCTCTATCTCACGGTATGTCACATGACGATCTTGCTTTATCAGTTCACGCACAGCATCGATCTTTTCTGGCACAGCAACGGATTTTGGACGACCTGCACGGGATTCGTCCTGGATCGAACATCGACCACGATTAAATTCGTTATACCAATTTTTTACAGTGCTGTAGGATGGTGCTTTATCGCTGAATAAAGAATTAAGTTCATCGAAGCACTCTTGTCTTGACAATCCACGTCGAAAGTTATGAAAAATAATGGCACGAAAATGTTCACGATTCAATTCCATCTTTTGAAAGAGAAGAACTTTTCAATTTACTGTCAACAACACAAATGAAGCTATAATGGTAAATCGTCTGCTGAATTTATGTTTAAAAATATCAAACTTTCGATTAAAATCGTCTGCGGTCGCCTAGCAACACTTACTGTTGCCAAGGCCAGAAATATAAATAGCAACCCTCGTAGCATAAGTCAGTTTTGAAATATCTTTATACCTGTTTGACTGGAAGGCAATTACTAAGTAATATCGAATTTAAGTGCTAGAGTGTCATTATAAAAACAAAAAATCCTCCATTTCTAATAGTTTATGAACGAAAATGGATTAAACCACTATGTAACCACTCTAATCCAAATATTTCGATTATTCGGAGTAAGTTCGGTCCTAATTAGCCGATATACGAAGTTCTTTGTAATTGTTTATTTTAGTTTTTATATTATGGGAGAAACTATGTAGGTTCAAACTATCTTTCATTCTAAATTCTACATCTGCTGTAACACTTGGGACTGGGTAATGTTTTAACTTAGTAGTCTGTAATGTGTATTTATAAGCATCAAAATACTCAAATAAAATTTATTATTTTTGTTTCTCTATTTCAGGGTTTCCTTAGAAGTTAACAAAAGTGGCATACCAGCGTTTACCGCTTCACTGAATATGCTTCGGAATTTTCGTCCATGGGATGTGTTGCAGCCCAAAAAGATGCAAGTCACTAATCATTTTAATTTGGTGACTAAGAGTAAGAGAAAGGTGGATTAAAAAAAAAAAAAAAAATCCCTTATGCAACGTCCGTAATAGAGCATTCCATGTGTGTAGATAGAGATTAAATTAAAAACAAAGCCATTGAAGATAAAAGTAATAGATTTAGAATGTATAATGGTCTGCGTGGTAGACTAGGTTTCTAATCATATGTATAATTAATTTTTGTTTGTCATTGTTTATTTTCATTTACTATAAATGAGGTTAAATTTTATTATAGTTACAGCAATATAAGGTCTGTGAAATAAATTTTTTTTTGGCTTGTAAAGGTTAAAGAATTTTCATAGGTTAATTATGTTTGGCAATTGAATTCACAAGTGTAAATTGTGCTGAAAGAATGACGGGAAATACGCCAACATATCTTTCAAAAAAATTTACGCATTTGGTATTCTGAAGCATCGTATTTTTAGAAACTTGTTTCTGTTCTGATATTAAATTATTAATTCTTTTTACATAAGTAAAATTTACATGATTGTGAGATCGAAATGTGTTTCAAAGTTGAGTTGTGCATATATATATATATATATATATATATTTTAATAACGGAATAAAAAATGAATTGATAAGAAAGCCTTTTAATTTTGGTAAATAATGCATTTAGGTAAAAAAAATTAAATTTTTTTTTTTTTGAGTTTAACGAAATTAGGTGCTAACTAATAAAATTAATCAATAATATTTATTAGTTAGCAGTGGGTAGTTTTCTCCTATTTTCTGGAAGAACTTTTTAGTGATTTGCCTTCTTTTGGTAAATGAGAGACACACGACTTTAAATTACCGAAGTGATCGTTTTTTTCCCCTCTCCTATCTTTAGACTAAGTTTATAACACCATTTGTTTTTGTGACACAGAGTTCGTAATAACATTTATATTATGCGCAGTTAATCCGGTTTTGTTTCTTGCACCATCAAAATCTAAATTCAATTAACCGTATACCTGGTACCAATTAATCGAATTGGTGTCATAGTGAATAATCAATCAACCGTATATTTTTTACTACACGGGTGAATTAATACTTATAATATAGTGTTTATAAGTTTCGAGGTTATCTATTTTCTTTCTTTTTATTTTACTTCAGGAATTCAATTCGCATCTTGCAAATATTAATTTGCCGCTATTGTTCAATTGCGTTAAATTTCTTCCATGATTTTTTTTAACGAGTTTTGAAATGAAAGGTTATCATTGAATAAAAATATTTGCATTATTTCTGGCAGAAGAAAAAAAGATAGCGTGGGAGTTTTTAAATTTGAAAGTCGCAGTAGAGATTAATAATTAGCTAGCAATAAATAAAGATAATTAAAAATGTAATTGAAATTTTTATATTTTTCTGAGATTGTATTTAACTTTTTCTAAAATATTGCTGAAACAGTAGCTTCTATTTATTGGTACGCACAATTGTGTTATTTGAAACGCAAGAGTGTTTTAGTTGAGTGAATATTAGGTATGGTTAACTAATTCGAGTTAAGTTTTTAACCTAACAAAGCCAGTTTGAATAATGTAATCTATAAAAAAGTAAGAAAAGAAATAGGTATGGATATTTTGAAATATTTAAACATCTTAGGCACTGCTTAGAATGCATCATTGCTTTTTCCGTGATTTCGACACTTTGCACATTTAAGAGAAGGGGCAAGGTTTCGGCTTACTTTATGTAAGTTTGCTAAGATTTTACACAAACGAGCAACTCTAAAACGTTTTGAGTATTTTGTTTGTATTTCTTCCTGTCATCGAAGGAGCAACTTAATTATGACTTCATTACCGTGACTTCTACATTTTGCACTGTCTGAAAGTTAAGAATGACCAAGTTCACCAGTATGCTTTTACATTCTATGCTTCTTGTAGACAGACCGTGAATTCTACATTTTGTAGGATTTGATTTGACTTAAAGTTTCAAATGAAGATTCGTAAAATTTTGAGCCAAGATTATAAAAGCAAGGTCATTATCGATACTTAAGTTTCACTGCGATATCTGCATTTTTCGCAAGTTGATTTGTTAAACTTTAAGTCTTGATTATATATGAGGTCTTAATGGTTACTTCTGATTCCAGCTGTCTTACCATGATTCTTATATTTGGTATAGGTTGGTTTATCTTGCAATTCAAAATGAGGATTCGTGAAATTTTGTGCTGTGATTAAGAATCGGGGTGATTTTAGACTTCTGATTCTTGCCCCTTTACCGTGATTCCTACATTTTGCACATGTTGGTTTGTCTTACAGCTCAAAATGAGGATTCTTAAAATTCTGAGCCGTGATTATTCTTAGGATTTTTAAAATTTTGATCTGAATGATTTTTAGACTTCTGATTCTTGCCCGTTTACCGTGATTCCTACATTTTGTACAGGTTGGTTTGTCATTAGTTTCGAAGTGAAGATTCGCAAAATTTTGAGCCGTGATTATGAAACAGAGTCTTGATAAATATTTCTTATTCTTGTCTTTTTACCGTGATTTCTACATTTTGCACAGGTTGAATTATCTTGCTTTTCAAAATGTGGATTCGTAAAATTCTGAGCCGTGATTATGAATTCGAGTGCTTTTAGACTTCTGATTCTCGCCTTTTTACCGTGATTCTTACATTTTGCACAAGTTTGTTTGTCTTGAAGATTCGTAAAGTTCTAAGCCGTGTTTATGAAGCAGGATTGTTATAGATATTTCTGATTCTTGTCTTTTTACCGTGATTCTTACATTTTGCACAAGTTGGTGTGTCTTGTTCGAAATGAGGATTCGTTAAATTCTGAGCCTTGATTATGAAGCAGGATCGTTATAGATATTTCTGATTCTTGTCTTTTTACCGTGATTCCTACATTTTGCACAGGTTGGTTTGTCTTACTGTTCGAAATGAGGATTCGTGAAATTCTGAGCCGTGATTTTGAAATGGGATCGTAATAGATATTTCTGATTCTTGTTTTTTTACCGTGATTCCTACATTTTGCACAAGTTGGTTTGTCTTGTTCGAAATGAGGTTAGTAAAATTCTGAGCCGTGATTATGAAGCAGGATCGTTATAGATATTTCTGATTCTTGTCTTTTTACCGTGATTCCTACATTTTGCACAGGTTGGTTTGTCTTACTGTTCGAAATGAGGATTCGTGAAATTCTGAGCCGTGATTTTGAAATGGGATCGTAATAGATATTTCTGATTCTTGTTTTTTTTACCGTGATTCCTACATTTTGCACAAGTTGGTTTGTCTTGTTCGAAATGAGGATTCGTTAAATTCTGAGCCTTGATTATGAAGCAGGATCGTTATAGATATTTCTGATTCTTGTCTTTTTACCGTGATTCCTACATTTTGCACAGGTTGGTTTGTCTTACTGTTCGAAATGAGGATTCGTGAAATTCTGAGCCGTGATTTTGAAATGGGATCGTAATAGATATTTCTGATTCTTGTTTTTTTACCGTGATTCCTACATTTTGCACAAGTTGGTTTGTCTTGTTCGAAATGAGGTTAGTAAAATTCTGAGCCGTGATTATGAAGCAGGATCGTTATAGATATTTCTGATTCTTGTCTTTTTACCGTGATTCCTACATTTTGCACAGGTTGGTTTGTCTTACTGTTCGAAATGAGGATTCGTGAAATTCTGAGCCGTGATTTTGAAATGGGATCGTAATAGATATTTCTGATTCTTGTTTTTTTTACCGTGATTCCTACATTTTGCACAAGTTGGTTTGTCTTGTTCGAAATGAGGATTCGTTAAATTCTGAGCCTTGATTATGAAGCAGGATCGTTATAGATATTTCTGATTCTTGTCTTTTTACCGTGATTCCTACATTTTGCACAGGTTGGTTT
This sequence comes from Parasteatoda lunata, assembly GCA_949128135.1. Classification (NCBI taxonomy): domain Eukaryota; kingdom Metazoa; phylum Arthropoda; class Arachnida; order Araneae; family Theridiidae; genus Parasteatoda; species Parasteatoda lunata. The sequence goes on from OX421971.1 coordinate 104,611,033, forward strand.
GTCTTACTGTTCGAAATGAGGATTCGTGAAATTCTGAGCCGTGATTTTGAAATGGGATCGTAATAGATATTTCTGATTCTTGTTTTTTTACCGTGATTCCTACATTTTGCACAAGTTGGTTTGTCTTGTTCGAAATGAGGTTAGTAAAATTCTGAGCCGTGATTATGAAGCAGGATCGTTATAGATATTTCTGATTCTTGTCTTTTTACCGTGATTCCTACATTTTGCACAGGTTGGTTTGTCTTACTGTTCGAAATGAGGATTCGTGAAATTCTGAGCCGTGATTTTGAAATGGGATCGTAATAGATATTTCTGATTCTTGTTTTTTTTACCGTGATTCCTACATTTTGCACAAGTTGGTTTGTCTTGTTCGAAATGAGGATTCGTTAAATTCTGAGCCTTGATTATGAAGCAGGATCGTTATAGATATTTCTGATTCTTGTCTTTTTACCGTGATTCCTACATTTTGCACAGGTTGGTTTGTCTTACTGTTCGAAATGAGGATTCGTGAAATTCTGAGCCGTGATTTTGAAATGGGATCGTAATAGATATTTCTGATTCTTGTTTTTTTACCGTGATTCCTACATTTTGCACAAGTTGGTTTGTCTTGTTCGAAATGAGGTTAGTAAAATTCTGAGCCGTGATTATGAAGCAGGATCGTTATAGATATTTCTGATTCTTGTCTTTTTACCGTGATTCCTACATTTTGCACAGGTTGGTTTGTCTTACTGTTCGAAATGAGGATTCGTGAAATTCTGAGCCGTGATTTTGAAATGGGATCGTATTAGATATTTCTGATTCTTGTCTTTTTACCGTGATTCCTACATTTTGCACAAGTTGATTTGTGTTGAAGCTCAAAATAAGTGAATTCTGAGCCGTGATTATAAAACAAAGTCGTTATAAAGACTTTTTCCTAAAGACCTTTTTTTTTTTATTACCATAATTGTTTTATTTCGAATAATTTGATTTTTATTTGTATGAAAAGAGGATTCATAAAATTATGAGACGTAATTTTAAAATAGAATTTTTTTTTATCTGTTGTTTCTTGTTCTCTGCAATTTTTGATTGGATATCGTATATCGAAAAGTGTGTTTGCACATCGAATGTGTATAAGACTCGAAATCTATTGAATCGTAAGTCGTGAAAGTTCTTTGCTTTACTTTCTAGGTCTTGTCTTATTACCGTGATTCCTACATTTTGCACATTTTGAGCATGGAGAATAATACTGACAACTTGATCCTATAGGATCGATCTCATTGTTGCAGCATATTTATCGCCTGTGCTTTCCATCATAGTAATCTATGATATAGTAAGAGCATTGCTAAAAATTCCTGTACTGCAGAAAACATTCTTTCTGTGAATTACTTCTCAATAAAAGTTTTCCATTTAGAAAACCTATAGGTCGAGGGTCTTACCTTACAGTTATTGAAATGGTGGTTTTGGTTCTGTAAGCGCTTACTTCTTTTAGTTCTTATTTCATCGATATTTTAAATTGGCTTTTTTTTCTTTTCTTATGTAGTCTTGACTAGCAATATGTTTACTGTGATTCTGCCATAAATCGTCCAATTTATTAAATTAGAGTTACACGAAAGTTAAGAGTTTTTGTATCGAAGAGTACTTCAATATTTCTTAGCATAATTTGTATTACAATATTTCTTTAACTCTTTAAATAATTAAAAGGCATTTTCCGTCTGAGGTTTGTTCTTAAATTAAGCTTGATGCTGTCTTCTTGCTGTAGAACGTATAAGGATAAGAAAATCTTTTTCTATTATTTTTGGAACAGTTTCAATTTTTTTCGATTTGATTTAGTTTATTCATTTTGAACTGTACTGTAACAGAAAAAATCAAAAATAAAAATGATTTTTTTAGCCTATATGCTTTTAATTATTTATTTTTTACGTACTTAATAGGCTAAAAAAATTTTGTAAGAAAGATGAATTTTCAATTCACTTTTTTTTACGTTTATATATATATATATATAAAAAAAAATTTAATCTTTCTCTTTTATTCAAATCTTCGTATTTATCAACATTTTCCTTGTTTATTGTAAACTACTTTTAAGAAATAATGTGAATTCTAAATAAATTTAAAATACAGTCTAATAATCTAATGTACAATATAAATATATATATTTTTAAAGCTTTGGATCGTTTTTCCAACAATCCATCATTATTAAAATACCATGCAAGGACAAAACCGGTTTAAAACTACTGTGCTTGAAACTCTTATATATTGAACCTGAAGATTTTTTTGTAAAAAAATTAACACGTTTTTATAACATATACAATAATAGTTTGTACTGTTTGCAGTGCATAGTGTTTTTTAGTCATTCTACGATTTCATTTTAAATAATTTTTCTTAGCTAATTGCAAATAATAAAGTTTTTGGAATTTTGTTCCATAAATAAAAATAACTCTACTATTGCAATAAAGTGGCATCCAATAGTTTTAGAAGCTAGTATGTTAAAATCTACAAAATCGTTTGTGACATCTTTCCTTTCATAATACCAATGTAATTTCATAGTGACTCACACACATTCAATTTTTTAATTTAATATCCCAGAAACTATTCCCAAAAACATTTTATGAAAGAAATATTCAAATAAAACTATCCATTTAATTAATTAATGCATTCATAGAAATCTTTATCATTTATGAAAATTATTAAAAATATTATTATTATGAAAATTACTGAAAATGTGATGATTTAAAAGAAAAAATTGATTCGGTGTTAGAATTTTCATTATCCTAGTACTACTTTAAAATAGAATGCCATGCGTGTGTTTGATTACTTATTGTTAAAACATTTTAAGCAATAGTAGAATGAATATATATTAATGTATAATCTATAAAATAATTGTTCGTCGTGTATCAAAAGATTGATATGTCATTCATAATTTCTTGTTATAAGTTATAATGACAAAAGTAAAATCTGAAATATATAATCAAAATTATTTTTGGGTGTTTTTTTAAGCCATAATGTTACACAATTATCAATTATTTGTTGAAATTATAACACGTGGAAAAAATAATGGATAATATTTATTATGCATTATTGTGCATATTTATTATCGTTTTTTAATTGTGCAATTCATATTTGCAAAATTCTTTTGATTATATTACATTTCCTATGATTGTAATTTATTCCTGCATTTTATATTATGCTTTAGCATTTATGTTATGTAGTTATTTGAATTAATAAAGTCTTTTTAGTGAGGGAATGAACTTTTTTCTATGACTATACATAACATCTCATAGTATAATAATTTTCCAATTTCTGGTAATTCTTTTAATCTAAGTTCAAAAACGTAACAATAAATAATAAAAGTAATACAGTCAAACCTCGCTATAGTGAACTTTCAAGGGATCAAAATTTTAGTTCACTATAACCGGGAGTTCACTATATCCGTACTGCAAAAAATTTTAACTAATTTTACCGAACTGCTCCGTCTTATTACACATTATTTAAATAAATGACCAATAAAAAGAAATACAAAAATGATTAAAAGACAATATGTAATAACAAAAAATCTCTAACTTTTATTTTTTATTACTCTTATTTTTTATTACTAACTTAACTTTTATTTTTTAACTTTTATTTTTTATTACTAACTTAACTTTTATTTTTTAACTTTTATTTTTTATTACTCTTCGTCTTGCGTACAAAAAATTTAGGGATGGTAAACTGATATAGAAGAAGCAAACAAGAAAAAATGCTTATGGCTACATTACTCTCAATAGATGGTTTTAAAAATCGGTATATGTATTTTATGTAGAAATTTCAAAATTACCACAAAATTCAGAAAAATATTAGTCGATGACAGAAAAAAATTCATTATATCCAATTTCCTTTCTTCTTTTGGTTCACTATATCCACAAAAAATATATTATATGTGTATAGCAAGGCACGGGAGTGAACATTTTGTTCACTATATCCGGGAGTTCACTATAAACCATGTTCGCTATAACGGGGTTTGAGTGTAATAATAATAATAAAAAAGCGAACTTTAAATTCCCTTTGGAAAATTACCAGTGCAATTTCTCAGAGAATTTAATCAAACTCTGTTCTAAGTTAAGAAGGGTCAGCTACAACTGTCTACTCGAAAAAAAAAAGGTATTGCACATTCTATAAATTCTGAAAAGTCTCATCAAGTTGTCAGTTTAAGAGAGTGTTCTTGCAAATTCTTCAACAGCCTTTAATATAAAACTTATTTATGTATAATTCTCTTGACATCAGTAGTTAAGACTTATTAAGGGTGCCTAAACTTTTCTCCAATTCAATTTTTTATTCTGAGAATATTACGCTAAAAGAGAACTATTGCAAAGAGCCATAATTTTTTTTTTTTTTTTTTTTTAAAAAAGAAGTTTTTCTCAAGTTAGTAAGAATAAAACAAAATTGTTTAAACATCTTCCTAAACTTTTAATGCATTCTACTCGGCAGCAAATTTTTTGCAAATCAGTTTTGCAGAAAAGTTTCAAGTTCAAAAGAATGCACCCTTATAATTTTTGCTATTTAATCTAAGCTTTTTTTTCTTCTTTTTGATAGTTAGTCTTTTTTATTGATTTCAAATTCTTTGTTAATTCAAAATGAACTAATTAAATAAAATTGCTTTGCAAAAGTCACTCTTTTGTTGAAAATTGACACTTTTGCGGGAAAAAAGGTAAATAATTATATAAAATTGATGAATGTTTTTATATTTTGTTAAATACCTGTTATGCATGGGGTAGATTATAAATGGATTCTGAACTGATTTCCACATCTTAAGGGTATTTTCCTTCTTTCATGACTTCAAAGCAACGGACTGGTTTAACACCCCCTAGAAGAAAGGCCTCCCGGATTAATTTAGTAGTTGGACGTAAGAATACGTTAAAGTGCCGACCTATTTAGGAGTGTACGACTATCGATGCTTAACTTCGTTGCCTTGTAATTTTTAACGTAGGGTTGGTAAACTTTTTTGCGTCAGTTCGTATTAATTTGTAGGTTCTTCCTCTTTTTTTTGAAAAAAAAAAATCTTTTGCGTCACAAAAAAATGCTTTTAAAAGTTTTTTAAAATTCTTCTTATCAACACAAAAAGTTCATTGTTTCATAGTTTTAATTAAGTTTGTCCCCAAGTTTTGTTTAATTTTATAGCGTGTTTAGATTAGAATATCCGAAATGTAAAATTACACAACACCTAATAACGTTATATAGATTATTGAATGTAACTGATTTGAGTAGAACGTGAGCTAACTAATAGAAAGTAGAAACTGTTCGTAATAGTTTAGCACGAAACATACCATAACCGGTCAAATGACCGTTTAAGAATTCGATATGCGCTTATCGTTTTTGCACATTTGACTTCATGACTTTTTCTAACAATTATATACAGTTAATATACTATTATTATATATTTTTTTTTTTTGTATTTTGTTAGTTTCGAATAATACTTGCCGTATACCTATTTCTATCACAACCGGTCATTTGACCGGGAGAACTATTTATTGCTTTATAAGGTTATCGGATCAGAAATTACTATGTAATGCGTGTTCAACGTATTGCATTCTATTAGTTGCACATTTCTGCAAAGACTGTTGCGTAGTTAGTTCAATCAGAATAACTGAATTCAAATTTTAAGAAAGTACTTAAAATTTTATATTGGCATTTTTGTGTGTTTTGGCAGGTAGCATATATTTTATTTTGATAGCTTTACTTCATTTCTAACTAACTGTTAGTTTTTACCCAGAAAAATGTCGAAACAATCAAGACAGCGCAAGTTCTTAGAAGAAATTATATTAATTATAAAAATAGTTATAAGAATTATAATTCTTATATATTCTTATAATTATAAGAATAACTATAAGAATTATAGAAATATTAATAATTAGAACAAATATGTTTGCGGAAAATGTACAATGGAAACACCCTGTATATGTAAAAAAGGCGTTGAGCAATGAATTAAAAATTCTTATTCTTTGTGTTTGTAATACATAAAAATTGGCAACATACAATTTTGTTTGGTTATAATAAAGTTATTTTAGTTTATTTCCTTCCTAACATCCACATTTCATACATTCAATCAAGAAACATGAAGTCCGGTCATTAGACTAGAAATAGGTATATATTAAGTGTTGGTATGATTTGTGTTAATATATTCATATAAACTGCACATCTATTGCATATATACTTTATTAAATCGATTAAAAAATCAAAAGTAAAAAAAGTTTTAGTACTTAGTCTGTAAGGTAAGAAATAAAATGTATTTTTGTGCACTTAATGTTAAGAATATATGCTGTTAGTACTAAAATTTAGTCCAGCTACAATGCCATGCGTTCTGATATAAACTATTTCTGCTTCCTTTGTAAGAAATTAAAATAAAAATTTTTTTATAATATATTTTTGTAAGAATGAATAATTTCAAGGCTTCCGTTATAATAGTTAAAGTGATGACGCGATACTTAGCAATAACTAAAATATAAGCTTCATTTAGAATTATTCAATAAATTATGTAACTAATTTTTTTAATATTTAATAGAGAAGCTATTTTAATTGAAAGGATTCTATTTCTGTCGGCACTGATGGTTTCCATTTTGTCATCACCGAAGAAGTTTTTTACCAAGTTAATATAAAAAATTAAATTTTTAAAATTAGTTTCAAATTAATGTTCCAAAGCCAAATTATATTCTTTTTTTTCTTTCTTACATGGTGCTTCAACATTTACTTACGTATCCCTTAGAGAATTATAACTGAAAAGTTATTTTTGAAAGAAACAGATACATTGTTCTCACGGAATCTTAATCATTAGAAGTCAGTGCCATACTCTAAGATATGATTGCTTGTGTTGCAAAAGACCGAATTCACGGACAAGAAAAATTAATTCTGGCGAATAAAGTATGTAATACACGAATACTTTCTAAGTTTCTTCGGTAAGACTGCGATGGCCGAGAGAGGAAAGCAGCCAAAATTATCACAAAATTTTGCCTAGTACCCACCAGATGTTATTTTCCACCCATTTTTTATTAGGTGTGGCCATTATTGGCTTGGCTCCAATCCAGGTCGCCATTAAAACTGATCTTCAACCTGGCAGAAAGGGATGAATAAAAAAGGATGAGCTCTTTTCCTTTTCAAATTTTTTTTACTAGAGAAATGTTCATCGTTGAAAGTTTAATCCATCATTAAGATCATATTTTTAAAATGTTTCATCTCTAAGCTTTCTAATGGTAAAAATATAAATGTTTGAGAAAGCATAACGTGTTAAATTTTAACGACTTATTACAATTTGTTTATGAATCAGAGGGAGGAAAGAGGTCTGTAACTCTTTTGAAAAAAAAAAAAAAAATATCAACTATTTGTCAACAAGGGTGGCGTGTTGGTTCAAGGGATAGAGCACTCACCTCTCAGTAAGGTAAGAGTAAGAGTAATTATACACGAGAACCCAGGTTTGAATCCCTTCGTCCACAGTGTTGATGTAAAATATCCTCTATGGTAGGTCGGTGAAAAGAATCCCCTACGTTAAAGAATCCCCTTAACGTAGGGCTAACCGTTGGAGTTTTCTTCTCCATGTTACGCAAATACGGTTAGTTTCATTAAAAAGGCTTCCATGGTCATTTTTTGAAAAGAAATATCAAAAGAGGCCCAGGGGGCTAGTTTGTCCCATTGCTTGATCTAGGAGTTATTTTATTTTGTAACCGGCGTTAAAGAGCCGACCTATTTTGGAGTCTACGACTATTAATTTTCAACTTCTTTGCCTTGTAATTTTGAACCCAGCCCAGAAGATGGGTTAATCTTTGGGCGCTGTATCCTTGAGCCACCGCGGCTGGGTCTAGGAGTTATCTTGTGTTCTGGGTTGACTTAATAATTACAAGACTGCAGATTTGAGTTGAGTTCAATCTGCAGTCTTGTAATTGTTAAGTCAACCCTTTTCTTAAACTCAAAAATTGGTCAACTGCTCAACGCCGGTTATAAAATAAAACAAAAATTGTCAACAAGCATAAGTTTATGTATAATATATATGATGTCAGAAATGATATGGTTTGTCAGCGTAAAGCAAATACATATCGCACTGTGCTCGAATCGATCGGGATCATGGGGACTGAGCGACTTCTCTGTTTACGTTTGCACAGTCGTTTTATAGTCGTTTCTGACCGTGTGGTAAATATGGAAAGTTATTTTCGTTAAACTTGTTAATCTCCCATCTGAGCCGCGATGGCTCAGGGGATAGAGCGTTCGCCTTCCATTGAGGCGAACCGGGTTCGAATCCCAGTCGATACGAACTCTGCATCCGGCTTGCATCGACCACAGTGTTGACGTGAAATATCCTCAGTGGTAGACGGATCATGGGTTAGAGTCCCCTTGCCGTCAGGCTGACCGTGGGAGATTCTCGTAGTCTTCCTCTCCATGTAACGCAAATGCGGGTAAGCTTCATCAAAAAGTCCTCCACGAAGGTAAATTTCTCCCAATACTCGATCCAGGAGTTCGCTTGTCTTCTGGATTGGATTCAAAATTACAAAGCTACGGAGTTGAACATTAGTAGTCGTAAACCCATGAAATTGGGTCGGCTGTTAAACGACGGTTATAAAATAAAATAAAATGTCTCCTATCTCGATGAAAATAACTGATTAAAGTAAAGTTTTGCGTGAAAATCCACAAGTCCTCAATGGAAATTTTTCTATTGTTTGTGATCTTAATTTGTGTGAATTGACATTATTTCAGTGTAACTGACGAAGTAAATGAGTCCTCAAAAGATAATCTGGAAAAGGTTTGCGGGACGCTTTGGATGCCTGGAAATCTTATTAAAAGCAATGTATAAAAATTTTTTAACCTGTTTTGATACCTTTTAATCTGTTGCACCTATCGGAACCAGGCATGATTTTTTTGAACATCTAACAGGCATTATTTTTCGAACAAACAAACTGTATGCAAAAATATGAGCGAGCCTTGTTTTAAACACTAACATTTAATGATCGAGCATTTAATGTAATTACTAACATTTAATGTACGAGCTTATTTAAATCGAAATATTAACTTAATGGGGCTTTTCGGGACTATTTTAAATTTTAGATAAGTTAAAAATTTAAATCCACAGCATTTGCCATCCGATTTTAACAATCGAATGGCAAATGGAAAGAAAATTTTACATTAAATAAAATTTTGAAATTACAGATATTTTTTTAAAAAACAATGTGACTCAATAACTCCATACATTTTCATTCGACTTCTTTTAAAAATGCTATTAATTTAATTTCTATTGCATTTATGTTTTTGATCACGTTTATTGTTTTTGATTGAATGATTGATAAGCATTTTTAAGAGTATTTTTCATTCAATAAGTCATCAATTTGTCAAAAATAAATAAATAATAACGTATATACAAAGCAAACTACAGTAATAGTAGTCACCCTGTTCAATTTTTAAGTGAATTGTCAAACATTTGTGTAAGTTATGGGGCCCGTAATTAGCAAAAGAAACTAAGAACATTTAAAAGAGAAAAATATTTTTTTTTAAAAATTCATTTTTCTTTAATTTTTGGCGTCACTTTAAAGCTACGCCCTGGACAAATGTACCCTCTTGCCCCCGGGAAACTGTGATCTCGATGAAATGATATCATTCAGATTAACTGCAACTTTGTCAAATTAAGCCACAGTGTTTTGCAAACTAATCCTTTTTGAGCTGAATTTCTCTAAACGATCCATAAAACGACTACAGACTAGGTGGTCTGAAGAAATTAGAAAAACAGAATTGGAAGGAAAACAGCATCAAATCGAAAAGTTTGAGGTAGTCCTTTATTCAGCAGTGGATGACATGGTATACAAGACTTTTTTAAATGTATGAAAACAATAGATGAATGGAAATATAAAACAACTTATTACTGCAAACCCTATTATCAGCGACACCAAATCGAATTCCCCCTGAGAAGGACAGCCGCATAACTTCATAATTCTGTAAAAGTCAGTTTTGCTTTTCGTGAATTCCGTTCGAAATTTAATTCCAGAAAGAAGAGATTACTGGTTTTATTCCAGCATATTGAGACAAAGCAAAATGTTGCTTAATTTTTTTAAATCTCTAATTTTTTATTTTTCAAAATATAAAAGCTTCCTAATACACAAAGGGCAAGATATATTGTTCGCATAGAATTATAACGTAACTAAATACTTATTCTAAATTATTCAAATTAAATATATACAAATTAATAATACTTGTCTCAAATTAAATAAATACATAAATTTTATGGATTCTTTAATCACACCTTCAGGGTTAGCTTATCAAAAAGTTCGCCTAGAGTTTTAGCGGACTTGGGGGAAGCAGGACATATAAGCTACATTCTCAAACTTATGTTACAAAATATAATTAAATTTTTAATGATAAAATGCTACAAATTATAATTGCAAATAAACAACTTAGTTAAAGAAGGTACTAAGTGACTATTTTCATAAAAAAAATTTAGACCATTTTGGCAAAGAGTTTCGGTAACTGTGGAAAAAATAAGCATATTTAGGATTTTTAATTTTGATAAAACAATGGAACAAATCAAAATTTTAAAAGATGCCGAAATAGAGAAATGTAAAAATTAATTTTTTAATGAAATATAAAGAGAAATGGAGGCTTTACCGAGTACAGATTCTTTCGATGAAGACTTTATTTTTGAAGGGTGTACGACCGAACTAAGAGTATTCGCAATTTTTAAGATAGAATTAATTATTTTTACAGTTACATATAGGAATAATTATATAATAGCGTAGCGTAAGATTTATTGAAATGCTTTTTGTTAAAATAGTACTTAAAAAAGAAACTAAAGTTCCTCTAAAATTATAAAAAATTATCGCTAAAAAAAACTAATACGATGAAATAATTCAACGTACTTTTACAAAGAACATATTTTTAAACATTGATTGAATTTAAAATGAACCGGTAAAGATTTGTTCGCGTCGTGTCTAATTTCGAAAATGTAACTGCAACTAACAGCTTTTGAAATTTTCCGAACTATGTAGTAGAACCATGATGATTTACACAAAAATTTAGAATTTAAATATTTTTTTCTGGTCATAAAACTTAGGGTACATTATTTAAAAAATCTTAAAACAAACAAAAAAACATTAAAAAAAAAAAAAATACTACACCTAAATATCACACGTGATTTTTACAATTTACACCAATCAGCCATCAACCTCATTATTGGTGATGATTTCGATTATTTTTTTAACTAAAAAGTAATAATGACTTTCAATTCAGAAAGGGAAAAAAAAGTGATATTCATAGCAAAAATGTATTGGTTTAAACAGCCTTGAAGATATCAAAACGTATTATTAAAATGAATGGTGTAACCAACAATAAAAGTAAGAATATGATTTAAAAGAAGTTTCCGTTATATGAGCAGTCAAGGATAAATCTTGTTTTTTACGATTGCTCAGATTTTTCGAAAAATATAAATGTGTTCACTAATTATACACTAGTGATTGCATTAAATCGATACCTGCAAATTATGCATGAAGGGAAAAATATTGAAAAACATGCATTTACGTAACCGAAAGAGGAAAAGTGAATGTAATAGGAATCCATGCTGTTTTCTTAACCTCGTAACTGTTCAGTATTTTTCAATGTTTAATTATTCATTATATTTTTTATGAAAGGTTGAAAGCTAAAGATTATTTCGTTAACTTATTTTTACATAAAATAAAAAGCAAACATTTAATTTACTGACTAAACTTTTTATCTTTACCAAACAATTATTTATAAAACAATTCAAAAACAAAGAGGGATTTTTGTTTGATTGAATGTATAATTTAATGCAGGGATTCAAATTTTTCTTTTCTTCCTTGTTTTTTAATCTCGTCTAAATCTCAACAACCTTACGACCGCAAGTACATTTAAAAAAAAAAATTTCTTTTTTTAAGGAATTACACATCGTTAAAAATGTCATTTTACTTCAAGACAGTGTTTTGCAGGACTGTGCGGAGTCGGTTGTTGAAATGTTCAGTAAATTATGTTACTATTATGTTACGACTCCAACTCAAATACAATTTCTATCAAATCCTAGGAAAGTACAGAGTGGTTAAAATTAAACTGACATTATTCAGAGACCCATAGCTTCGATTCTTCTGAACAGATCCGGATTAAGCTTCAAATACATGTTACGTATATCATGATGTTGAGCTTTCCGTCGAAAACAATAGTTCACAATTTTGCCAACAGGTGGCGCTTTAATTGGTAGACAGGTACTTTATTTACGTCACAATAGAGCTGCACAATGGGCTATTGGCGACTGTCGGGGAAACATCCCTGAGGATGGTTCGAAGACATTTTAACGCAAGTTTGATCCACTACAGAGGGGATGGCACCCCTGCTTTGGTAGCCCGATGACCTGCGCGAAGTCGAGCACTTTAAGTTAGAACAATTTAACGAGGACCGATATCGCACACCCTCGGTCCCTACGCAGGTTGATCAGAATGGTCACCCACCCGTTTACTGATGCCAGTGAAGCTTGACTTCGGTGTTCTACTGGGAACCGTGTCTTTACAATCAGTCCACAGCAGGACTGGCGCTTTAATAGAAAATTATAAATATAATTGCTAAAATATCAAAAAGAATAACAAAATATTTCAGGTAAAAATGCGGTAAATTATTTCTTCAAACAATACGCATTGCTTTTATAAAGAAATTACACGCCTTATTCATTGCGTATGATTTTAACAGTAAAGCTTCATCTGTTGGAGAAATTTCGAATTATTTTGTTTGTAACGGAAACCTTGACCCACACAACATTTATGCGACGTTTCATCCGGATGTATTCAGCATAACAAGATCTACGAGCTTCTCAGAACTGTTAGTGTAATTTTAACTACCCTACATTATACTAGTACGATTAGAGTAAACGGCACTTTCTTTAAAATTGCATAACAGCTGAGGAAATAAATTTTAAAAATCATACTTGTACAAAATTGTGCAAAACTATTATAAGAAGAAAAAAAACATACCTATAATTCTGAAATTCTGCCGAAAAAAAGATACCTTGTCAATGACTTCAGTGTAAGATTAAGGAAATTCTTGTTTTTTTATTTTTCAATAAATTTTCACACACTCTCTGCTAATCACAGATTATTATCTTTGTATATCGCTATTGTTTAAATCTTTCGATATGTCCGCTGCTGTGGAAGGACGACACTGAGCTTTGCACTGTGCCACGAATCATGCACATTGCATGTTGGTAAGTTTATGTTCGAACATTTGGAGATATTACTGGCATTATAAATCAAAATGTAAATTGGGATACTTTATAAATGCATCTGTGGACTGATCGTAAATACACCGTTCTTAATGGAACACCAAAGTCAAGCATCACTGGCTGCGGTCATTAAGCGGGTGGGTGATAACTTTGATCAGTATCTGTAGGGACCGACAGTGCACGGTATCGGTCCTCGTTAAACTGTCCTACCGTAAAGTGCTCTACTTCACGTGCAGGTCATCGGGCTACCAAAACGGGGGAGCCATTCCCGCTGTAGAGAATCAAAACTGTGATGGCATGTCTTCGGATCATTCTCATGGATGTTTCCTATACCGTCACCAATAGCCCATTGTGGAGCTCTAGTGCGTCGTAAATGAAGTACTTACCTACCGACTAAAAATGCATTTTAGAAAAATTTAATTCATGATGATAAATTTTTAAAACAAAGGTTGACAAACGAAGCTACATTACAGTTTTTATACTCGTAGTAATTGAATTTTATTTTTGTCTTTTGCAATGCAAACCACGCACTTTCAATTTCGGTTTTTCAATACCAGTCTATAAACTGAAGAAAAATATTCCAACATGCAAAACGTATTCCAAATAAACTTTTGGTGGTATAAATCCAATATAGGTCAATGGAATATTGGCCAGTGGCAGTTAGAAGCAGATTGCACGGTTATCAAACGGTATCCTGACGCCGGCGAATATACACAGGTCATCGCGTGACTACCGGCTGAATGTGACGTTCTAAACGAAAAGAATAAATTACCTCAGATACAGTAGGCACTAACTCGACAATAGCAGCATACTATTGCAGTGATGCATCATATTCTCGACATCAAAAGCATATGCATAACCTCATTTTCATCATATCTGCTTAGCTAAAGTTCATATTTTTACAATATAGTCTTATTACCCTATTGCATATAATTACATAGTAAGAACTTCAATAATCCACATGAATACTCCTTTTCTTAATTTGGAGTCCACAACCTCATCAAAGCACAACACAGATCAAGTTCAAGATGAATGGGAAAAGGTGCCCAGATATTTTATGCAGTTTAAGTTAAAGGCACAAACTCGAACCTAATATCATACCAAACATTCAAAGTTTTTTTAAAATAATTTTTTAACGAAAATATTAAGGAATTTAACTTTTTACTTCTCCGGAATTTTGAAGGCTCACCTAGGGAGAACGACGCGCTTTCTATTTCATTTTTTCCCTACTCGTTTATAAACCGAATAAAATTATATTTCTTTCCAATGCCCACCCGATTGACACTAGTCATTCAGGTATCAGTAGGGCAGATTTGTTGGCCACTCTTTCAGGGGCACCATATTAGGTGTGCCAACGTTTCTCCCATTGTAAGAAAGTGGACTGATAGTTAAGACACGGTTCCCAGCAGATCACCGAAGTCAAGCATCACTGACTGAGGTCAGTGTGCGGGTGGGTGACCATTTAGATCAGTCTGCGTAGGAACCGAGGGTGTGCGGTATTGGTCCTCGTTAAAGAGTTATACCGTAAAGTGCTCGACTTCACGTGCAGGTCATCGGGCTACCAAAACGGGGGAGCCATTCCCGCTGTAGAGAATCAAAACTGTGATGACATGTCTTCGGATCATTCTCATGGATGTTTCCTATACCGTCACGAATAGCCCATTGTGCAGCTCTAGTGCGTCGTAAAAGAACTACAACAGCCACCCACAGTAGTTGTGGTTTTTATTTACGTCGCACTAGATCTGCACAATGGGCTATTGGCGACGGTCTGGGAAACATCCCTGAGGAAGATCCGAAGACATGCCATCACAATTTTGATCCTCTGCAGAAGGGATGGCACCCCTGCTTCGGTAGCCCAACGACCTGCACGCGAAGTCGAGCACTTCACGGTAGCACAGTTTAACCAGGACCAATACGGCACACCCTCGGTCCCTACGCAGACTGATCCAAGTGGTGACACTGACCACAGCCAGTGATGCTTGACTTCGGTGATCTGCTGGGAACCGTGTCTTAACGATCAGTCCACTGCGGGACCAGCCACCCACAGTAAGAACAGATAGTACAAAGAATGAAAGAAAATCCATGCCTTGTCCGGGATTCGAACCAAAGACCTTTCTGATGTGAGATCAGCTCGTCCTGTCGGCCTGAGTGAAAATATTCTGACTTACAAAACATGTAAAGCGTATTCAAAATCTGCTTTTGGTGGTATATATCCAATATAGGTCAGTGAAATATTGGCCAGTAGCAGTTTGAAGCAGGATTGGTTAGTTATCAAACGTATCATGCTATATCAAATATAACGCTCGTTCATAGACGTGAATACCGGCTCAATGCGGCTTTCTTGATGAAAAGGATAAATTACGTCAGATAAAATAGGGACTAATTTAAATCGGAAATCCTACCAAAAATTCTGAATATTATTATTTTTTTTAAATATTAAGGAATTTAGCTTTTTTACCTTTCGAGAAGTTTTGAAGGCTCACCTTGGGAGACAACACGACATAAGTTTGGGTCGTGACACAGGGGGCGGAAAACTCTGGCTTAAAGAAGTCAATGAATTTAGAGCAAAGATTAAAGTGAAACTAATAGGCAGGTGTCAAAGTCAGTGTTCAAGACTAAGTGTAAAAATCGAAGAGAGAAGAAAGAGGAGGGTTTACTTCAGTAATGAATAAAACTAATCTAGGTAACAAAGATTATTTTAAATTACACATCATTCGTAATTTAGAATAGGAATTCGTGGTCAAAAAGTTTTAAGTGATTTATCATAATAATTACATTTGCAAGGGGCGTCGTTTTGAACATTCTTTGAATTATCAGCTGAGTTCTCTAATTCGTTGTTGTTCACAGATAATCTAGAGTTTAGTGCAACTGGGACAACTAATTTTTTCACATCTCTCAAAACTTTGATGACCAGTTACAATTGGAGGTTTAATATAACATTGGTTGAATTTTAACAGTCGTTTTCTTAGGCAACTTAGGTAGCTAAAAATCGAGAAAAAAAAAAAGAAACTCAAAACTTTAACCGAGTCATTACAATAGCACAATAAAAGAGAACTACTCAACTCTATCTACCAGTTGTCATAGTAGAACTGAAAGGAAGATCTCTACAAAATTTCCTCTAAGATAAGTCAGTTTCTTAGAAACTATGGGGGAAAACATCGGGTATAGAAGGTTAAAAACAACCGAAGAACTTGATATAGCACTTCTTGGTTGCTTAGCAACAGAGGAAATGTTCCTTAAATTTCAATTTAATTTGCTAAAATTTCGCTTAAACAATGGTTATTTTCTTAGACCTGGAGTTAGTGTTGGTATTTTATTGCGTTTAGACAAAATGATTGATTTCAAAATTGCAATTACAAGGTTGAGAATGAGTTTACGTTTCAAATAACCATTGAGTCAACAATGATTCTTGTAATAAATCTTAAGCATCTAACAAAAACATTTATATCTATTTAGCTTTTGATTTGAAAGGAATAAACATTGATAGATTGAAGTATACGCATGCAAATATCATTAAAAAAGTTTTATTTCCAATATTATAATACACATCTCGACCTTCAGCAAAAGTTTCTTAAAGCATCACACAAAGTTTGTGATTTCACGTATGATCTTATTACATTGAAATGCAAAACTTAATATTTATTTCATAAAGCTTTTGTTTTTAGAGAATAATGGATTCATATATATTTATTTTCTTATATAATGTTTTTAATTTTTCCATACTATAAATAATATTTTCCTCTCATTCAACACGTATAAATGAAAATCCTATTCCATAATTTCATCTTCGTTCATTTATATCATCAGGTAGAATGTGCGTTGATATATTGGCAGTTGATTAAGATGGTTACTTTAAACTTCCAATTAATCATTGCAATTCAATACACGCTCAGCGAAAAAAAAAATCATTTAGTGGGTTAGAAATTATTTAAAAAAATTCTTTTTACGTTCCCCAGTGTAAAAAAACAAAAAAAAAGAGATTTCAGGTTATTAAATCTGGCAATCTAGGTGGGCATATTTTCAAGATTGGGTTTAATTTAGTATTTGGTTTCACAGAAAACAAAACTTTCAATGATATAAGATCTTACGTGATATCTTATGTAAAAGTAACACCCAGTCGTATGATTGAATGACACGACAGTACATAGAGTTTTTGACTAGAATATATACTTACAGTCAGTTGTGTCTGTTAAAACACACATGTTATTGTTTACAAGAAAAGAATAGTTTCACTTTAAATACATATGCAGTAGACAATAGTTTACTTTTTCAATAAAAATTTAAACTTTTAAAAGAAACAAAATTGAATATGATAGAATTACTTAATTCTGCATATTCGTTTGTAGGATAAATCTTCAATCAATAGTTTTACATTTTAGAAAGAACTTTATTGATTTCAGAAAAATCACCAAAGCTTTCTTTATTACTTTGTAACTATGAACACACAACAAAAACTTATTTCTGTCTCTTAAAGCATTATGAAAAGTCAATAGCATAATGTTGATGATGAGAAAGCTCTTTATTATATGCAATTTAGGAATATCGTTGAGACTAGAAATAACAAATACATAAAAATCGTGTAAACCTAATGCGTACACTTCTTCCACAAAATTATAGCTGGTTTACAAATTATTATTTAATAAAAAACTAAATTTTATGAGAATAACTGACGGCTTATCATGCAAGAATATTTAAAAAATTATATTCCGTTATATAATGGTATAGCTTGCAATATCTACCAGTTAGCAAGCTTCATGCACATTTTAAGAGAAATATTTTAAATTTAAAATAAGTACATCGTCATATATTATAATTGCTTTTATATAAAATTCATAAGCATAATATAAATATAAAAAACTATTTACAGCTTTTGATGAAATTAGTATCGGCAAAAAAATTCAAAGTATATTTATTTTTGACGTATCACATGTTAAGAAGCAATAACAATTGAAAAGCTTATCAAAAGAACGTGTTAAGCGGCATTTTAGCGAATGTGTAAAAACCAACTTTAAGTTACCTGAATATTCAGGTCTCTTGAAATCAGCCACCGTCATTTTTTAATGCATCCGATTGAATGAAAAAAATCTCTAGAGTTTTTTTTTTTAACCAGCCTGACACTTTTTAGGCATATTGCAGTGTTATACTTTATTAGACATCTCTCATCTAGCTTATTTAACTTCTCAACATACTATATTAATTTTATTCTAGGCAGGGCAGTTTGCAATGAATCCACAGAAGGAAAAACTTATTGTAAATAGCCTTATTAAAGGTTTATTGAAATGATCCTTAACAAATTCAGGCTGGTTTAATAATTCTTATGTTTTTTAAGTAGCCTAAGGACATATAAGCTGATCGCAATAAATCTTAAAGCTGGTTATAAAAAACTGAACCCTTTTTAAATAAGTCTGGCTCATTGCAAAATGCCTGCTACATTTGCAAATAGCACACACAGGATTTCTTTTAAAAACTATTTTATAACATACAGAGTCAGTGAAATTATGTTGTTTACTAAACATGTTTTTCACTGAAAACTGTCTGATTAAAACACTTGTTAATATAAATTAATATTAATTGCACTCATCTATAATATGTTCTCGTATCGAACTATTTGACTGTTTTTAAAAACGTTACTTAACATGTTATTCCCTTAAGCTTTACAATTGATTTTGTAATTAAAAATATCCATTTGGTTATTTAAGATTGATATTTCAATTTTGTGTGTTAAAAAATAACGAATAAGTATTTAATCTAAAAAATATAAGAATCATAAGAACTAAACATGCATTTAAAAATTTTTTTTTCTCCATAAAATTAAAAAATGACTAGCTACGATTTGTTTTCTATTTTGTTCTAACTTAGAAAAAGTTATTTTACCTGCTGTAAATAATTGTAGCTTTACAAGTCACGTTATCGTTCACATTCGAAGCAGACTATTATCAGACTACAAAATTAAAAACCTGTCTATATACTCATCCTGTCTACTCTACGATTAAATAAAAATTTCTGTACTAAAAATATAACCATTTTATTTAGAACTTTCCACCGACTTTGCGTAATAAAATAATGCAAGGAATAATTTAGATGTTAACCTAGAGCAGCGGTTTTCATTTTTTCTACTAAAGAACTAAATGATGGAACATCTTTTGGTAGAAAGCCCAAAAGTATAAATAAAATTTATTAGCAGCCGCGAACACATTGACCAAAGAAAGACTACCAATTATTTTGATAATATTTAATTTGAAGAATGAACTTTTTTCAACAATCGTTTTATCCATTAAACTCTTAAAATAATAATTTATCAAACAGTTGTGCTCGCATGACTGTATCTAGTCTTGCTCTGAATTTATTTTTGAAGCATACATTTGTTGAAAATGAATAAAATAAGCTTAATTACAGAAAAATAACTCTTATGAAAGTAGAGAATAGTTATCAAAGAAACTTAATTCTTGAATTAGGTCATTGTGTTTTGAATTGGAAAGTTCGAAGAGAAATACTAATGCATTTTTTAAAAATAAAATCTGCCATTTCTTTTTTTATTGGCCGTTTGCTTTAATAATTTTATAAAATAACCAAATTATCAAAAATTACGGTTTATTGTTTTGATATAAATAAAATAGCAAGTTTCAAAAACTATTCTTGATTTAAAAAAATACTGGGAACCCTAGTAACCCTTTCAAGAAACCTCAGGGCTCCGAGAAACACCATCTGGGAACCACTGACCTAAAGGATTAAACAATTTTACAACACAATTTAGAGTACGATACTGAAATACAAGCAACAGCGCGCGCTTTATTTACATATATAATTTAATTCAATGCAGTGAAGTGTATTATGAATAGAGAATAAGAGTTAATTTTTGAATATGGATGTTAAAGCCTTTTGTTTAAGAAACAATGCACCTTAAAATTTCTAAGCTTTGTGCCAAAATGAATTTTTTTTTTCTCTTTTGAAACGTTTAATTTAACGAAATTAAAGTAAACCTTTTCTGTTGATTTTTAAACAGCACGTAGCTCATGATTCATCAAAAACGATGAAATAGTAGCTTTTCACATTTTCAAAAACTAGTTATGTTTTATTTTTTTTAAAAAATAAAGTTACAATACACACAACTTTTTTTTAGTCTTGTAAGCTTAGAAATTAAACCAATAAGACAACATCATAAAAATAGAACTAATTAAAACATAGACCTACATAAAAGAGAAATCTCTGTAGGATTTACAGTTTTGAAAGATATAATTCAGAAACAGAATTATTATTATTAGCCTAAATTGTTGGCCTGATATTCTTCAAAACTTAAATAGCTATCCTAATACCATTTTGACTACTTTAAAAAATTGCACTATTGTAATAAACTTGGATATGGGCATTTTATTAGCCCATTGAAATGTACAGCAAATTTTTAAGTTGTGCTGATTTTATATTCATTCATATAACATTTTTTTTTCAAAATATTTTCAGGATCTAATTATAAAACTGAAGACATTTTGTAAATTGAAAGAATAATGGAAGGAATGAATGGTTGAATTACAAATTTAATCTGTTAAATTTAACAAGTAATAAATTCATATAACTTTTACATTTATGTATGTGTATATACATGAAATGTTTGGAGCAATTTTATGATAAGTTATATTTTTTTAAATATTTTTAGAAGAGCTTTTTTTGAGGAAAAACAGCATTTTTGAGTATGAAAAAATATTTCTTATGTATATTAAGCTGTCCATTATTGGAATTTTTTTTAATTTATAAAGTACCTATTTTAAAACAATACTAGGGAACAGCTTTATATAAAAAAGCTCAGTTGAAAAATTACAAAAGTATGGGTTATCACTATATAGTACTAAGCAATTCATAAATATGTACACAACTTTTAATGCAAGATTATTCATTAATATTGGGACAAAAGCACTGGAAAATTTTTTCTTGGCAGGGTTCATAGTTATTAGGAGGAAATATCAGGTTTTTTAATAGGATGTATTATCGTGCTAGTAAATAATGAAAACAATTATGGTTTTATTAATTTTAAAGTTAAATGTATATGCAAAAAAAAAAAAAAAAAAAAAAAACACCAGTCTTTGAAAATTTTAGATACATATTTTTTGTTTTTCAAAATTAAGAGGAATATTTGTTCCAATAACACTGAGTTTTTTTTTTAATTTTCACTCGAAATTTAAAAAGTTAGGCAAAATTCACTACCCTCCCCCTCAAAAAAAATATTAATGCAAGTAAAAATGAATTTGTTAATGGTATTAGGATGACTAACATATAACAAAATGGTTATTTTTGCAAAACAAAATTTACCAAAAATATTTTCTAGTTTACGCTATTTCTTTAGAATATAAATCTATTATGAATCTTCTATTCTTCATTCATATGCTTAGCTCATAAATTATTAACCAGAGGAAAAACATGTCGATATTGGTACAGCAAAAAACATGAAAAAAAAATTCTACATTAAATACATACATCTATTTTGAAGAAATGAAAAATAAAGGATATGAAGAAATATACACTAACTCCACTTTCTTCTGAGACTAATGTATGAAGCACACTTGTAGTTTTTCTCATCAATGATCACAGCTTAACAAAACCCGAAAGTAATGATAAAATGAAGCGTACCTCACTTCCTTGAGGCTTATATCTTATTTATGATGGTAAATCAAAAAATGCTTTTTGGTAAAAATGATTAATAATAAACCAGTCACACACGCTGATTCTTTGGCACTCTGCCTTGGTCGTGAACTGAATTTCTCCATATCTGCGACAACCGACATTCTTTGATAAATGCGCAACGCTTCGCTTCAAGTGATCATTTGTCATGAAATAGGTCATTATTGGAATTTTTTTTTTGTAAATGAAAAAAAAAAAATCTCAATATTTAAAGATACTAATTAATTCCTTGAGTGATGCGCATGAGATCTCAATCACTTAGTACTTAATTAGCATAGAGAAGTATATTAATATGTGTATATTTTTGTTGAAGTGATTTCAACGCAAATTTTAAGAAGTAAACTTTAATAATCAATGAATGGTTCAAAAAATACTTTAAAAATATAGATAATGACTTATATCTTTTATTTTGAATTCAATTTGTGCCCAATTTTATTTAAAGTTCGATGTACCTATCTAGGTTTAAAAGTTTACCATGACTTGTGAAAGTATAATGTTAGACTCTTACTAAGGAAGGTTAACGTATGCTGCTACGGAGTAAGTTTTACTTATTTTGCGGACTTTTTATTCGCGTTTAACAAATTTCGTTACAAATTAAAATTAACTTTACTTTTCAACTCGGGGTAAAGCAGTAGGGAAGTAAATCTTTCAAAGTTTATTTTTAAATATCAAAATGAAAATTTCAGTATTCAAAACTTCAAGGTTTACTTGCACTCTTTTTTTTTTAATACTTCAAATTTTAAACTCATGAAAAGTTTTCTACCACGGTGTAGCTCCTTTTCACGGTATGGCGTAAAACTAGATACAGCTTCACTGCACCAATCAGTAAATCTTTCAAAGTTTATTTTTAAATATCAAAATGAAAATTTCAGTATTCAAAACTTCAAGGTTTACTTGCACTCTTTTTTTTTAATACTTCAAATTTTAAACTCATGAAAAGTTTTCTACCACGGTGTAGCTCCTTTTCACGGTATGGCGTAAAACTAGATACAGCTTCACTGCACCAATCAGATTCTCAGGTGCACCCACTATCTGATTAGTGAAGCATACAGTTTTTACTGATCAATAAAAAGGATTCCTAAATAAAAATACTTCCATCCAGTTACGAAAACCGATTAATGCCATGTTTATTTAATTTTAATCAAAGATGCTACTAATTGTCTCAGATTGAAGATCTTCTATAAGAGAATTGATGCAGCGTGCGAAGGAATCAACGTGATCATCCATCACTTTGTCTACAAGGGTCTTAAAGACCCTCAGCTGGCGGTTTGTTGCAGTTGCCTAGTAAGAAAAGCGTCCCTCAGAGACGCCTCATCCCCTGTGCATGGGGTGACGTCTCTGACCACCAAGGGTGGTGGGGGTGGAAGATCGTCTTCGACATTCGAAACGACGACAACTTCGCTGAGAGGATGACCACCGAGAGCGTCCTCATTCGTCGGGGCACTGTCAGTCACAGATGTCAACGTCGTTTTGGTTGATCCAGTTTCTGCCGCGTTGGCCAAGATGAGGGTGGCATTAGTTGTGGCGGTAGGAGCCCTCTCTTCATTGGGGCCCTCGCCGTCACTAACACTTTCGCTACTGCCACTCTGGCAGCTGTGGAACTCTTCCTCGTCCGGGGAGAACCGCTTCTCCTCGCTCTTTGCGAGTACGTTAGCGGTCATCTCGGCCGCGGAATAGACAGCTTGCTGTTGGCAGCACTTTTCAGGCGCATTCTGCACATAGATGATGCGGTTGAAGGCTCGCCACCTCTTGAAGAGCTGCACGTACATCTTGCACTGGACGTACATGAAGACGAGTCCGCCCGTGAATCCGATCGCAACCACGATCAGCTTAGTCCAGAAGGGCCACTCGAGAACGCCCGTCCGCATCTCCTCGGCAGTTCGGTCGATGAGTACGTACAGGGACCACACCACACACGTAATGGCTACCACATGGAAAGTGATGGAACAGAGCACTTTTCGTTGCTCAACAGGGGACATCTCCAGCTTTTCCCACTAAAAATATAAATAAATCCATTAAATGTCGGTTAAATGAAAGGTGCTTCACTTGCGCAAGCAATAACATGTAATATGAATGAAACTGAATTGCCCTTCTTTGTTTAATCCATTGAATTCAAATTTCATGAAACAAAAAACAAAGTAAATGAAGCAAAAATAAAGTACAGAAATGAAATTTAGTTTCAGTCCTATAAACAAGTACCTTCAGTGTTTTAACACCAAAAGACACTGAGGTAACTTTTAGAAAATGTTTTGGCGTTAAGACATTGATGAAGACTCTTGTTCCTAGGACCAAACTATAGTATGATCATTTCTGAACTTAATTTGTGCTTTATTCACATTGTATTCCGTCTTAATCATTTTGGATCAACTTCTTTTAGTATATGATTTTTCATCATTTTATAAAACAAATGATTTCTCGTGTTAAATATTTGGCGCTCGAATAATATATGAATTTATACAGGTCAAGATGCTATTATACGGATCAAAGTTAAGGTCAATTGCTCAAGATATGGGCAAAGTGTGTACAGAATGGCTTACCACAGATTATTACTGCGTCTTCAAGAGGCATGGTTCTCAATCCCAGCTGACTGGCTCACCAGAAATAGTAGTAGATGAATAATTGTGAGAGTTTTATCTAAATCAAACACATAAAAGCTCTAGGCAAAATTGTCTCTAATAGTCTGAGGATCCGCATCTTTGCCATACTTTTCTTTAATGTCTCGAGACTGTTTAAAAAAGAAAGGAAAAAGTGCTTCGTTGAAATACAATCAGTACTATTAATACCCAATTTATCCGCTATATTTACACATGACTTAGAATATACACTGCTGCACATACAAATCTCTAGAGGACAGTAGCATCAATGTCAACCCAGGTTAGAATGATGACAACCTCTAATTTAACCACAGACTGAAACTGTCCACCATTAGCAAGCATAGGCAACATTGCTAAGCATACCTCTTTACGTTTTCTTCGGGATTGATATAAGAGGAAAATGCAAGCTATAGCATAGGATGCACTATATTATTCTAAATATTACAATTATGAAGATTCCGTAACATGAATGGAAGTGCTACCATGCTAGAAATTTCTGCTTGGACCACCAGTTCTCCTCTGCAAATGGTAATAAATGTGCTTCTTGGTATTAGATTGCATTCATTCGGCCAGAGGGAAAAGCCAGGTTAAGTTTACTATTATTTCCAAAAGTTTTCTCGCATCATTAACAAGCTTTCACCTTTTGTCAATTGCAGAAGATTTCTTCTTCGTATTTCTCTTTTTATATAGTATAAGTAATTTTCAATTTAAAATAATGAAACAGCAGTTTCTGTTGAAAACTATCCGTAAACGAAGAAGAGTAAAAAAGAAACGAATCAGGATGGCCTTAACTGCCTTGTAATTTATTTGCAAAGCATAAGAAAAAAGAACTTTTTTTCAATATATAGCAAAGTGGAGGTTCATTAATGCTGCGGGAAAATTTCGTCTATGGTTGTAAGCCGAACTACGTTTTTTTCCGCCGGACGAATAGAAACTACCTATTTATAAGAAATGTTAGGAACTCATTTATTGCCCTTTGCAGAGAATTGGTGGCCCAAGTTGAATTTTTTCAGCCGGATAACACATCCGTAATCGTACGAACGTAGCTAAATCTTCACGATATAGGTTATTGAAAAACATAATGCATGTGGTGAAATGGTCTGCTTTTTCTCCTGATTTCATTGCCGACGATTATGCGGGAGGGTATTCTCAGTAAGGCTGTATATGCTGATAGATTGCAGTTTCAGTCTGAGGTTGAAATAAATTTGCCGTTATCGAAACCTGAGGTAATTTTAATCTGCATTCATATATAAACTTGGCGGATATATAAGCTATTAACAGCAGTTTTATTACTCAAAGGGAGATTTTCCCCTTTTTTGTAACGCATTTCTTCCATTCTTTTCGGCGCTGGGGAGACAGTAAGTGAGTGATTCCTTGTGAATTTGTATATGGACTTTTCAAATATTTGTGTTTTGTTCTCACTTGTTTGTTCCACGTCCAGTTACGGCACACATTCAATACGGCTTTATTTCCGTAGGACAACCATATTATTGTAGTCAAAAGTTTTATAACAATTAATTAACCTATAATATAAATGTTCAGATATCTGAAATTGAAAAATGTCTTATATAACTTTGAATTACTGTACAGTTTCCAGTTGTAGTTTGGTGTTGATGACAGATCAGAAGTCTGAGAAACTGAATGGAAGTTGGAAGTCGAAATCAAATATATGAAAGTTCTACGAAAACATGTTTTTGAAAACTTACAGGATATACAGGCCAGGAAAAAATATGTGCCGTTTATATGCTAGACTAGCTATGCAAAGAAAAATTTAAAGACATTTTATTGAAAACAAAGTGAGGATGAAAAAAGATTAATTAACAATAAAATAAAAATTTGCTATTTTTTGAATGTTGTACTTAAATTGCTAATTTATTTTTTTCATACGCAGTCTCTTCCGCTGACTCTTATTTTATGGTGGGAAATTTAATGATGATACTTAACTCGTAAAATAAAGGTCAATCATTCTGTTTTAAGCTGCAGAATATGTGCATGTTGTAGGCTAATAGAAAAATTCGGTTCTTTGCAAATATGGATGACATTTTATAATGCACCACGCTAATTGGAAAAGTCTTCAGTATTACTAATCTGATATTGTTTAGGCTTATTGTAATTAGCCTATAGAATTTATGAAAAGAAAATTTTTTTTTTTGAAAAATATTTTTTTGCAACATATAGCTAATCATACAAAAAATTTAATATATAAAAACCTCAATTTTGAATTTTTATCCCTTACGTTGATTTTTCTTAAATATTGCGCAGCAATATGTGCCTTTACTCTGGGGTTTTTGCAGATTTTCTGAAATAAATGAGGTTAATTGGGTAACGAATGATAATCAACCTAATGGTGCGTTGGCTCATTGTGATAAGCATAAAGGGTTTCAGGCTGATTAGGAAATACTTAGGCTTACTGCAATAAACCTTTAATAAGACTATTTATAATTAATACACTGGTATTAAAATAAATTATCTGAAATAAATAAGGTTAATTGGGCAAGGTATGGTACAATTTTTATTCATTACAAAATGACTGCTTCCGTTTGTGAAGAGCTGATATGTATACATTTTGCGATGCTCCCTCTCGAACTATAAATGTAAGAAAATAATTTATTTTTAAGTGAAAATAAATTTTACTCTTTTTATTTTAATTTTGTTAGTTTATTTTCAATATTTATTACTTTAATTTGATTTAAATAAATTAATATCAAATTTCAATTGGACTCACCCCAAATACAAAAAAACTGTAAGATGTATTCGTTTAAAAAATCAAAGATAGTTAAGTTATATTTGTTTTACACATCATTAAATGCAACACTTTTGAGAAAAAATTAAAGCCATGACTTGAACTAGGTAAATATATGTTTTAATAGCAACAATATTGCTCTTTAGAACTTTTAAGACATGAAAATTGTTTATAAATTAAAAAAAGTGCATAATTTTCAGTATCATCCAAATAATATAAATAGTTTAGAAATGAATCAGGTTGTGTACACAGACACACATTTCGCGATCAAACATATCCGAGATATTTTGTTTGCTTTTAATTTGTCACTATCAAGTAAGTTTTAAAGAGTCACTGTAAATCAATACTCATGTTGCCCTTGCACAACAGCAGCTGAGATTACAAGAGCTGCCAAGCGTTTAAGTACTTGGAATAGCTTTTTTATTTATTTTATCATATGATGGGCGGATATATAAATAAAAAAAAGTTTTATAATTCGAATGAGTTAAACGAAACTAATGGTTTTTACAGTAAACGAATCCATCTAAAATTAATAGATGTAGTAATGTTAATAGTTATAGGAAAACTCAAAGTTTCCATATTTTATTATTGCCCATATTTCATACCATTCTATTATATATTCTTCAATTTCTGCTATTTTCTGTGTAAGAAATATTTTTTTTAAAAAAAAATTCTTCATTTAATAATCTTAGGACATAAGAATTATTTTTTTAAAGGAAAAGTTTTCCCATTTTATTTAAAAATAGCCCAAAATTAAACGAATAATTCCTAAGTCAGTCATTTATAAAATTGATTGCTGTTTGTAGATCAAAATTGTTTCGATTGTAGAATTGGAAAATTAAAGCACCATATAGTTTACTTTGGAGTTGAATAGTTAGGATGATAATCGTTTTACATAAATTGTAGCGTTAGGGAGAAAGTAAATAAGAACTGTTTGCTTAAAAATCCCATAATAGATTCAGTTTTCTGAATAAGTATCGATTCTTAATTCTCATACCCTATATAAATAGACGAAACTAGCTCTCGTGAACCACGTATTCACACATAGGTATTTCTACTTTTTCTTACTTTTAATAAAAAAAAAAAAAAAAAATCACACGAACCACTTAAAAAAAATGAAGTGTTGGTAAGCGTTGTACCTCGTCTAACATTTAAATGCTGCAAAAAGTCAGGACACTGCTGAATATGTTGTAGAAGGTAAGAATTAAGATATGTTGATGGTGTTTTTATTAGTTTATCTGTTAAAGATAGGCTAATTGATGTTTTTGAGGTTTGGAATGCATGATATATATTTAACAGCTGGGGCATTTACTATACATTTTGTCAATGAGTTTTCTGAGCAATTTTATTGAAGATATTTTTTTTTTTTTTTGACGAAAATACTCATTATTATTTATAACAGCTCGCCTCGCTCTGTTCTACAATTTCGTATGTTATATGGCCTTTACTTGCTTTCTCTGCCCATCCACCGTCTAGACAATTTTATTGTAAGATATTTTCATCTTACGCTCCACAAAATCTTACATTTGTAATGACTATAAATCATATGCCTTTATCTCCATATTAAAAATCATGAAACATTTGTGCAAAATCCAGATCCTAAACATTTTTACATCGTTAAATTACAGCTTTTAACTATTTTCATTTAACATTTTCCTACACTTTTCCACGATTTATTCCAACGAGTATCGTTTCATAATTTTAAGAATGCTTAGCTAATAAATATTCTAGCATTTTTTTTTTCAAACGTTTGAAAATCTTTTTTTTCTCCTCAACACGTTTAATTTATTTCTTAAGTTTAGTTCTTTTGTTTCTTACATTATTCCTCTTTTGAATCATATCATTGTCCACCAATCCGTGTTTAACTATATTGTCATTAACTAACACCTGTTGAAACATATCGTCAACTAGCCCCCGTTAAAACATATTTTATATTATTTTATAACCATTGTTGAACAGCCGACCCAATTTTGGGTTTTCGGCTACTAATGTTTAACTCCGTAGCCTTATAATTTTGAACCCGGTCCTGAAGACAAGGGAACTCCTGGATCAAGTATGTGGGGGGGGGGGGAATTTGCCTTCGTGGAGGACTTTTTGATGGAACTAACCCGAATTTGCGTTACATGGAGAGAAAAACCAAAAAAATTTCCCATGGTTAGCATGACGGTTACCACTGACGATATTTTACGTCAGCACTGTGGTCGGTGCGAGCCAGGTGCGGAATTCGTACCGATTAGCCATCGCTGGGATTCGAACTCGGTTCACCTCATTGGAAGGTGAACGCTCTATCTCCCAAGCCACCACAGCTCTTGTCAAAACATATTTTTATATTTTATCCGTCGTTGAACAGTCGACCCAATTTTCGGGTTTACGACTACTGGATGTTCAACTCCGTAGCCTTGTAATTTTGAACCAATCCACAAGACAAGAAACCTACTGGATCAGTACCCCCAGAGGTATTTATTTGTTATGGAAACATGGAGGACTTTGCGACTCAACAGATTTAACGTGCATCAGCCACCATTTACTACATGGGGAGTCTTCGGCTGACGGGGCTCGAACCCACGATCTCTTCGACATGAGCCTAATGCTCTACCAACCAGGTTATCCCGGTCTGTCAAAACATATTGTTATTAACTAACATGCATTCAACTAACCCTTGTAGAATCATATCATCCGACAAGTGTGTTGCAATCTCAATTTAGTACTTCGCTGCCCGGTTATATCTGCTGCGTTAAACCATGTTGAGTGTAATTTTTAACTTGATGACACGATACTATGGTTCAACTTGAAAGAAAATATGGTTCATTTTAACGCCTATATTAAGGTTGTAACAAACTTACATCATTTTATCGTTCAAGGTACTGATATTATGATTCAAAGTGATAGACTGATTTTTCTTAGGGTGTACTATTATCCTCTATTTCGTTGCTAGGTTTTGTCTACATAGTCTTTCTCATTCCCACTTTTCGCACGCGAAAACTTTATTCTCGTATTTCTAAGGAAATTAACCCTCTTTTTGTGTCTCAGGATGGGATTTGGTTAAGGTACTGAAGGAGCTCTTTGTTTTTAATTGTTTTTAAATAGGAATTTCTTGATGTTTAGTGTATACATCTAAATCATAATTCCTTCATAGGCCCCGATCAATTTAAGGGTGTTTATCGACGTAATAATTTAAGGTATTATTTAAAAGAATAAAGCAGAAAAAAAGTCAGACCTTTCGAAATGGCTTGATCTTTGTGTGCATGATGAACTGGAATTTACAGAGTTCGCAGCACCTCGTGTCTGAACTCTTGATCCACTGCTGGAGGCAGGATTGGTGGACGTAGCGCAAAGAGCCAGCACAGAAGCAGGGGGAGATGAGGGGTAGCTCAGCGTCTCCCTCGCAGTGACAGATGCGGCAAATGTCCACGTTCCCCCCCAAGGAGCTCGACACCGTCGATGGTTGCGACGAGTGGCGACGATCCATGCGAGGGCACGTCGGGGACCCAGGACTGAAGGTTTCGTGCTGAAAGAAATAAAAAAAAAATTGAATTGTACAATCATTGCTGCAGTAGTAAATAGTATGTCAGCTTAATTTTAATATCTAATTTTTGATAACCCTAAAATGTGCAATTTTGACTGCCGTCAGTAAAATATTGCATATTTAACCATATGAATATGCCATACATTGATCAATGAATTAGAAACATGTGAACACAATATTTATGATTTCATTGGATCAACCTTCATCGACATTATAGCACGTAATGCAAATTGGTATAAATCATGCATACTGTTGTGTGTCATTCAATAATATCTCAGATATTATACATAAAAAAGGGATAATTTTAAACTTTCTAAATGGAAGTGGAGATATCCTTACCCCCGCTCCACTATGTAATAATAATAATTAAATAGAGATAATTAAAATAAAATCAATAAATTTAGCCAAACACCTAAACCATTTGCGTTTCCAGATAGATCTTCCTTCATGAGACATAGCAATGTGGTTTCGTGCTGGTGTAGTCTACACATAAAGATTTTCTAACTGAATAAGCGATTTTTACCAAGTCATCTGGATTTTCAAAAAAAAAAAAAAATTTGAATCTAAACATGTCAACTTAGCAACTAATACAAGGAGTAGTTTGAAGATGATTTAAGTGAAACTCACGGCATGTCTATTAAGAGGAAACTAAACATAACATTAGGCTTAACATAACACAATTAAGCCTAATATAACTTAATAAGAAAATTAGTCTTAGAATCTATCTAATATATAAATAGTTTTCACAGCTTCGTATCTCTTGTTGAAAAAAATGAGTGCAATTTCAATTTTTAAAATTTGTGATACACAGCAAATTAAGTTTCATAAAAAAGATACTTTTCAGGACAATGGAAAAACACCGTTTAGCAGTGAAGATCGAAAAAATTATTTTCTTTCATTTTCAAAAATTGTTTCTGCCGGTTTTTTTTTAAAATTTTTTTATTTTATCAAAATTGATAAAAATTTAAAAGAAAATTCCATCAGAAAATTTCGTTCCTTACGACTAATTTCTTTCTATTTAAAATAAAACATAAGCAGGGAGACAAAATATAACTTCCGAAGGATAATCAGGTGATATAAAATGTCAATAAATGTTTGAATGACAGACTATATGATTACCTATCTTCCTTTAAAAATAAGTCAAGTAATATACGTATTACTTGATCATAATACGTATTTTCTTAAGAAAAATTAAGAAATTAAAATTCAAAAGCAACCATCAATACGACTAAATGCAATTAAAGCAAACAGATTTAAAAATTTTCTTCTACCTTTTCCAAAAACTAAAATTTTTTTAGCTTCCGTTTACTTAAAACGATGAATGGAGAGAGAGAGAGAGAGATAGAACTAAAAAAAAGGAAGCATAATCATCAAAATGGAGTATTTAATTATCGGATCTCTGCCCCTAAAGTGGGAGAATTGATTCGCTAAAAGTTGAGGTCGAGTTGGAGAAATCATCATCATTAACTGTGAAAAGCGAGGTAAAAGCAAGTATTTTCTCTTAATTAGAAGCAAAGTGAATCGATTTTCTCACGGCCGAATAGTACTGTAAAGTAAATTGCACGTAGTAACTTTGACTAATGAAACTCTGGACTGTGTCACTTAGCTCAGATATTTCTTTCTTTTTTCCACATTTATTTTACTCTAGAGTATGGGTGTAGGTAAAAAGAGCGGGGAAAAAAATGAAAAAGAATAGTAACAAGGTTAGCGCCATTAATCTTTCCCCCCTCTTTTTCTTTTCTTCAGAAGAGCTAGATATGAGATCGATATTTTAGCGCATAATGCTGTGGAAAACCTATTTATCAAAAATTTAAAAAAAAGTTATTTATTGAAAGTTATTCAATTATTACATAGACAATTAGATTAATCACCAATTGAAAATTTAGAAGAAAAAAAATATTCTTAGTGTGTAGTTAAGCACGGTCAAAAATGTATTTATTTATTATTTTTGATGTGCATTTTTACTTTCAGATGGGGGAAATACACAAAATATTTTTTTTTCCATAAAAGATGCTGAATTTGTTGAACTTATGGAATTTTGTAATGCTTACTTTTAAAAAGTACTCGATACTTTTTAGAATTTTTCGGTCTCTTTTTATTTTAAAAGAATATTTAAAAAAAGAAAAGCGACTAACGTTTTACTTCATTTCTTTAAAAAATATGTGAAAATTAATGTTACATATTACATACAT
This sequence comes from Parasteatoda lunata, assembly GCA_949128135.1. NCBI lineage: Eukaryota > Metazoa > Arthropoda > Arachnida > Araneae > Theridiidae > Parasteatoda > Parasteatoda lunata. The sequence continues at coordinate 104,643,953 of OX421971.1, forward strand.
ATATGTAAATATATTGTATGTATGTGAAAAATTATAGATTATTTTTACTTCTAGCCTACATGGAGTGGAATATGTCCATAAAATCTGATCATATAAACAGAAAAATTGTTATAGTTAAGTATAACTTAAGGTAAATATACATATTCTAGATATGAATAAATTATTTTAGAATATGCATATTTTTTTACTTATAGTTTACATTGCAAGACTTAACAAAATAGAAAAATATTTAAGTTATGCTAGTACTGCTCGAGAGCTTATTGTAGCAATTTTAACTTAATATTTTAGTTATAAAATTAATTTCGCTAATAACATAAATTTTTTTCAGTGTTACCCAAATATTCACTCAATCACTTTAAAGTCGACAAATGTTTCATTGAAGAAATCTAAAGGCTATTAAATTTTTGTTCAAATACGAGTATTTGAACGATAATCTTCAAATGTCCAGGGAAAGCGAGAAAAGGAAATTTCTGACGGTGTATAAATAAAGGTAAAGGGGCTTGTTGAGATACAATTACTAAATTTTTTCTGTTAAGTTTTCCCCATTAATATGACAAGCTACATTTTAAAATAAAATTAAAAGTTCATTTTTCTGTCTGATACTTTACATACATATTTAAATATATTTATGAAAAATGTGTTAATGTCAATTTGTTGAAAGTGAGTTATGGTGAAATTTGGTTCTCTCAAAGAAGTACAACTGAAATAGAGATCTTAGCAGCAATACGAGGAAAAAATATGTGAAAATTAAAGCCTAACCCTTTGACGCAGAAGAATTTTTATTAAACATATTCTTCATACATTTTTCATTATTTTGTATTAACACATCCACTGCCAACTCAGAACTGGTGGATATGCTGTATCTATCATTGAAAAGTGATAATCGATAAAAATAGAACTTTCTTTAATTATAATTTTCTTTCCTTACCAACCACTTTAACTTTTAAAGTGTTTTTTTTCACAATATGTTTATTTCAATAAGCAATTTTGTGTCAGAATATATCATATTTTCTGCCAAAATAGTTGGAGGATAATATACATCTTAATTTCACTTGATCTGTTTTAACGACACAAACTACTAGAAAGAATTTCGTCACGTTAATTTTTTGTTGTTAATTTAGGTCACAATAAGTGAAAAATATTATATTCAGCATTTTAATGACTTATGGATATGAAATACGGCATAAAATGCTGGTGTCTTTTTCTGCGTTAAAGGTAAAACCCTTCAAACACGGCTCACTTTAAAACAATAAATTATCAATTTTGCACTTATTTACAATAATTTATGTATAAGAGAAACAGTTATTCATCCTTGAAATTTCCTTAATTTGCAAAATCAATTATTGATGAATTTTTGAATATGAATGGAAATAAAAAAAATTCAAACTACTTTTCTTGGATTTTATTTTTTAGTAAAAAGATAATTCCGATAATCTAACAATTTTCTTTAGCAACTATTAATGTTTTTTTATAATTAAAAAATACCAATAAATATATTTTTGCTTGTAATAAGACACCTGCAAGTGACGTAGTGTGTGTATCTCGATCGTGATTGGTTGTTGAAACGTGGCATTTGTTTATGTTAGCAACTGATTTTTTCTATTCTATTTCGAGTAAACAAAGCCCGTCAAGTATCAATTTTCTTAAGTGACACATTCTGTATTCTTACACAACAATTTTAATTCTTGAATTATATATTTCCTGCTTAACACAAAGACAGACATAAAGCCATGTAAAACATAAACTAATAATTATGCATCGGAGGTGCCATGTACACAAAACAAAATTATATAACGGTTACAATAAAATACATAAACAAATAATAAATTTAAGTTAAGTAAAAGACGTAGACGAGGAAGAATTACATTTTAATAAATTCGATGCGTGATACCACATCATACGCCATTTTGCTTATAAGCGATCAGCTGGAGCTGATATCATAGGTGTGTGTGTGGGTATTCGTGATCTCCTTGCAGTGTAAATACCCAATTAGAGCGTTAGAAAAAAAATTATGAAAGCGACGCAGGTGTCCCCCATCTATCAACTCTATCACATTAAGTCAAAACAAATTACTCCCGCTTAGTTTATATGAGTATTTTCCCCACGTGCTTTATAATTCGTAAATACAAAGTTCAATTGGGTAAAATATAAAAAAAACACAACTACTTCCACTTCGAGAATTTTAGTAGGAATAACATATACTATCGTGCAATGCTAAATGAATGGAAGATAGTGGTTGTTGTTTAATATTTTACATGCGCTAATTTAATTTGATTTGAAAACATTGATATTTTTTAAAATATGGATTCTATGGAATGATGTCCGTTAAGTTTAATTGGTTTGATGTCTCACGTTGTCAGAAGAGAAAAAAAAAACTTTTAATTTAAATAATAAACTGATTTTTAAATATGTTTACTAAAAACATTAAATTACTTAGAGGAAACAACAAAATCAATTATTACAAAACGAACTTTTCTTTATAATACAATATAATCCGGCGAGCAGCTATTTAAAAGATCGAACATTCCGTTTGTTTATTTGTGGCTTGAAGTCAGGCTCGCAGAAAATGCCGTTCACTGGTTAAATTTAGTAGGAATAACACAACCTGTGGCGTAGGCGATAGTATACCAAATTGTGATTAATGTAAAATTATCACTCTGTGTATGCAGTATTTTTTGCTTTTAGTTCCCGGTCTTTTTCAGAAGACCCCCACCAGTGTCTTTCAACGTGCGTTTTTAACTAGCCAAAATAAATAAATAAAAAGGAGCGAAAAACATTTCTCTATTTTTATCAGTCTTCAGTAAAATTAAGTCAACTTACTTTAACTTATTACACGGTATAGAAAAAAAAAAGAGAGAGTTCAAACAATTTTCCTTTCTTTTAATGAAAACTGATTCGAAGCAAATGTTTCGTAAGCCAAGGAACCGAAGAATTTTCTGTGTTTTATACAAAAATAAACGAAAAAGTACTAACAAAATAGAGAAAAGTATTCTTTTATACCATCGATTTTCTGCCAGGACCAAGAATCCAAAGACCTGATTCTCACTGGAAAACAAAATTAAAGAAGGAATAACTGGATTTTCCGGGAAATCTCAGGAGATGGGCGCAAAATCCCTGACACTATTCCATTTCTATCTACAGATGGAACGTAGGTGGAAGCTAAATACGGATTTAAGTGGACGGAAGGTATTTCGTAAGATATCTTTTCGGTTTTCTGGAGCGGCAGAATCATTCCAGAAGAAGTGAACAGAATTTTCAAGAAAACGTTTCTTTTGTACATTTTATTGATACCGTACTAAATCTTGCTTAATCTTTTTTTTTTCTTCATCGTAACAGTAAAATAACATAAGATCTATTCTGTGAATAAGTTAAAATCAGTTTGAGACGTGTTAGTGTATTGATCCGTAATAAAACATCCGAAGTCATACATTCATGTTTAATTGGATAGACTAAATTTGGGAAGATCTTACATCTTAGGTATCAATAATAAAACTAGATAACTTAACATTGTTTGACTTCAATTTACATATAATTTTTGAAGGAATCTAATTATGACTTTTAAATGCTGTAACGTGGAAACTCTACGATTAAACATTTGTGGCACCAAGTATTGTATATTGGATGTTTGAACTAGACAACATTTAAAAAAGATATAACATAAATTTAAAACACAAAGTTTTCAAAGCAGGTGTTTAGTACTATATCCATGATGCGCTATATTTCTTGATATATCATAAAAATGTAATTGTCCTCTATCATTTTGTACATTCTCTTGGGCAAAAAAGTAACATATTACCGAAAAAGAAAGTTACAGATATCGTTGACTGTCACCACCTTAAAAAAGTGAATATTTATCTCTAAATTATTTATTTTCCTCTGATTTAAAGGTATAAGCAGTCATATTAATTTATTATCCCTTTTTTAATATTATTCTCAGCTGTTATTACGTTTTTGATTCTGATCATAAGTTGAAGGTAGGCTAAAGTTTTAAAACTAAAAATGGCATTTATTTATAAAATTAGCAATCACATGATTATATGGAGTTAGGATTATGCTGATAGTATCAGAACAATGCTATCTGCATAATAGGATTAAGCATATAACGTTGAAGTAGAAAATCTCATCAAATGCATAGCATAGTACGACATTTCATGAGGAAGATATTTACCTTTACAAGCATTAAAATGTTAATAAGTTATTTCAACTTTAATGAGCTACATTTACTTTTGTATCAACTTTTTTATTGATCTGTATCCAATCAAGGTATGCAATCAAAATTGCGCTTACTAAACTATTCAAAATCTGAATTAATATTAGGAATTAACTTTTTTCTCTTCTGCTCGACAATCTCGTAAACGAAAAATATTTAATGAGTTTTTATACTAAATAAAATTTAATAAGAATTTAAAAAAACAAGTTCGTGGTCGAATTAGCAATAAAAACAGAGTTAAGTCATCAGGTTTGACCGTCGTTGAACAGCCAACCGAATTTTAAGTTTACGTCTTCCAAGGTTCAACTCCGCAGCCTTGTAATTTATAAACCAATCCAGAAAGGAAGGGAGAAGAACTCCTTTATCAAGTATAGGGGGAAATTTGGATTCGCGGAGGACTTTTTGACAGAACTAACCTGCATTTGTGTTACATGGTGAGAAAAACCATGAAAACCTCTCATGGTTTGTCTGATGGAAATGGGATTCTAACCCATGATCCGTCTATCATTGAGGATATTTTACACCAGCAATGTAGTTGGTGGGATATGGTTGGAGCAATGTGTTCGATATCGAACAGCCATCGCTGGGATTCGTATTTCATTGGGAGACAAACGCTCTATCCAACACGGTTCCCATCCTTTACATTAAATATTTTCAAAATAATGAGTTATTTTTCAGTGGTTAACAGTTTTGAAATTAATTGCTAATGAATTTCATTTTTGAAGTCGGGAAGAATGTCTACTATTTAAGGTTTTGTAGCCGAATAGAAATCGAGAACCACTGCCTCTAAAAATCAAGACTTAGTAATTTCGACCTGCATTCTTTTCCACTAAGCAAAAATAATATTTCCATGTCATTTTATAGAGAAGTTGTTTGTGACAAGGAAATTATTAAGCATTCTCCCTTATTTGTCCGTATATTCGACCACTAAAGTAGACCTGGAAAAATTTTCATTTAGTAGACAATGGCCGGTAGACTCAAATAACTTTGTAGTCACTTTTTCCTCAATCCTAAAGAGTCGGTGATCGATAGGTCTATTTCATTTATTACCCCTTTTAAACTTTTTGATTAGATTAAATTATATTTTTGAAATAAATTTATATTATAAACATTCTACGGTTATAAAAAGTTATTTCAATAGCAACAATAGACAATGGCCGGTAGACTCAAATAACTTTGTAGTCACTTTTTCCTCAATCCTAAAGAGTCTGTGATCGATAGGTCTATTTCATTTAATACCCCTTTTAAACTTTTTGATTGGATTAAATTATATTTTTGAAATAAATTTATATTATAAACATTCTACGGTTATAAAAAGTTATTTCAATAGCAACAATAATATAAAATTGCGAACAAAATTTAGTTAAAAATATTGACTTTAAAGAACTTAGAACTTTCTCTTTCCACATGAATCTGCTCACCCCAAATTGATGGATTCTGAGATATCAAAATTTTGAAAGAACTCATTAATAATTTTAAATAAAGATTCTGATTTCCAGACGTTTTCTAAATTGATGTACTTTAATCATTAAATAATTTAAAAAAAATAATAAATAAATAAAAAAAAAATTATAAAAAAATGATCGCGGTAATTTTCAGGCTATAATAAAGAGTTATAAATAAGGATTTCTTTCCAGAAAATCTCAGATTAAGATCTCTCTTTTAGAGTATGTTTAACGAATATCCATTTTTTTTTGTCTAATCTTTCAGAATTAGACTTAAAAACAACTCAATAATTCCTTCTCATTAAAACTGCATAAAAATAAATATTTAAACACAGCTTCAGGTAGAGAATAAAACCAAAACACATCCCACACCATTAAAACTGAGAAGTTCAAGGGGAAAGAAAGCATTAGTTTGATTGACTAATAACATTATGACACAAGCAGGATAGACAGAAAGAGAGAGAACAGCAATGAATGAAAAGACTAATAGTAGACGGGAAACGAGGCATTCTATTTTTCTGACAATGGATTGGCCATATCTGAAATGATTTTAAGATCACCTGGTACGATCTCGCCAACTCTGATGATGCCTTTGCGTGATGGTCAAGAGACTGCAAAATCGATACCTAACGATAATTTTGCCAGTCTTTTTTGTTGTTGTGGAGCTTTGCTTTTATTGCCAAATTATCTTTTTTCTCGCTAACCCAAGTTCAAAATTAACAAACGAATTTGAAGCATTTTCGATGTTCATAGTTTAGTAAAGTCTGGATTGCTAACATTTTGAGAATTCGTACGGAGAGATTACATAATATGAACTCTTTAAAACTTTAAGGGGTTAAAATATGCTAGGATTTTAGAAAAATTGCTTTTTTGTTATCTTAAATCTTAATTTCTTAAAATAGTATACCCAAATAATTATGAGCAGGAAAAATATTGGGAGTACAAATTAGTTAGGTTCGTTTTTTTGTGGTCAAAAATGCATTTATTTCAGAACAAAATGAATGAACAGATTAACACTAGATTGCCTAAAGTTATTTTGACTGCTTTTAATTTTTTGTTGTTAATATTTATTAATAACTTGTTATATAACTGTAAATAATATAAAAAAATGTTAAAAATTAATTTTAAACAAATTTATTTACGCATTCACAATCCAGTCATTTTGACTGCTTTTGGGCAATAAAAGTATATACTAATTTTCATTCTTTCTAGTGTTAATCAAAGTATTGTCCATCGCTGGCTACTACTGCTTCCCACCTCTCAGGCAATTTTCGAATTCCACCTCGAAAAAATGTCTCGTCTTTTGACGCGATCCAAGATAGGAGCCAATTTTCGATCTCTGCGAAGGAAGTGAACCGGTGACCTGCCAAATCGTGCTGCATACGTCGCAACAACCAGTAATTAGAAGGAGCAATTTCCGGCAAATACGGTGGGTGTGGTAAAATATCCCACTTGAGCGTTTCCAAATTATTTTTTAAGACTTTTGCGACACGAGGTCAACCGTTATCATGCAGAATAATAACTTAATCATATCTTTGCTCGTATTTCGGTCGTTTTTCTCGTAATGCTCGGCTCAAACGAATCAATTGTAGCCCGTAATGGAATCGCCAGGTTGTAGCAGCTCATAGTATATAACACCATTCACCATTGTTGAAACATCGAAATCATTCCCTACATGATTTATCAGTTGGCGCATTGTCACCATAAACTTCTACAAGCATTCGATGTGCTACAACTGCACTTTTCTTCCAATTAAAGCAGAAACATAAAACCTCCCGCAAATGCTGCTTAGTAACCATAAAATTTGACATATTCAACAAAATAAAAAACAAGGTTTTGTATGAAACTCAAAGCGATATAAACTGAATATTATTGGCAGCTGTTTAACCTCTCTGAAACCACCGAAACAAGCAGTCACTATGAAACCCTTCACAACAGCCAGAGCCTTCTTTTGAAAACAGACCGAACTTATTTGTACTCCCAATAGTTAAGTACTAGAATTTCAAGATTTTTCGAAGGTCCTTTCTGTTTTGGCCAGAAAACTTTAAACGGGGATCTCTTGGTACTATTTTTTTCCACGTCAATTGGACTCTTAGCACAAACAACTCTTCACAGATTGACTTCAAATTTAATCTGTATCTTTTAAATTATATTCTTTACAGAAGTTAGAGTTTTTTACTCTTGTAGCATAGTTTTTTGTGCTATTAGTTTTCTGGAAATTTTTAGAGAGGGGTTTTGATAAAAAATTATTCTTTTAGAAACTGGTACATCGGAAATTTCACCGCAATTTTCTAGCTATTTGTATAAGTAAATTAAAAAAAAGTGTTTTTCGTCCTAGCTCAGAAATTGAGTAAGTAATTCTCCAAAACATTAAAAAAAAAAAAAAAAAGAGAGAGAGAGAGAGACTTCGTTGGGCGAAGGATGTAAAACCACCATTTTGCTTTGTACTGTTTTTTAAAAATTAACTTTTATTTTTTTTTACGAATGAATACGCAGAATGAATACGCTAGCATGAAATGTTAAGAAACCTCTGTCAGTGGCAAATTTTTAATTTTAAACTAGAGTTTGTTAGAATCTAAAAAAGTGCTTAAAAATGTTTTTTTATATATTTTTTTTTTATTTTTTTTTATTTTTAGATTGAGAAATATAACATATCCATTCATTGGAAACAGAGATATCCATTCATTGGAAACAGAGAACTTAAAATGCATTTTAAAACATTTTTCGTTTTGAATTGAGTACAAAAGTCAAAATATAAGATCAGTTTATTTTTTTATTTTTACAAACATCGGTTTTTTAAATTTTATAGAAGTTTTTCCTGTGTAAAAAATGTAAATATCAGGAACTATTTGTTTTCTAAAATATCTCTGTTTTAACTAACAACCCAACGTTATACAATGTATATAGATATACAATATATATGTAAAATATACATACACTATATAGCTAGAACTGTTTAATGCACAATTTCATCCAAGAACTAGGTTCATAAAAAGTACCAAGTACGATGCAATAAAGTGTTCAATTATGATATTCAACAAAATCATTAGAACTAATTATCAAAATAAATCCTGCATTATGTGAGTGCTATTTGTACACGAGATGGAAACAAGAAAAAGTTTACAAAATTATTAAAACATTACTTATTAGAACCTTGTTTTAGATAAGTTCTTTTTTTTTTTTTAAATTCCAGAAACGAAAAATGGTCCCTGGAAGTTATGTCTGGGCTGTATGGAGGGTAACTCCAGACTTCTCACTTCAAGTGTTACGGCAATACTAGAATTTCTTAAACATTATGAGATCTGACATAAAAATGGGATGATACCCTTACTCTAGAAGTCATAGTGTTTGCGTCGGATAGATTTATTTAACTCTTTGCTTTTAAAAACAAGAAAAGAAATTTACTGCTTGCACTCTTGTGCGATGTGAGAATTACAGTTCCATGCGAGGCCGCTTCTAACCATTCAAACTTATCTCATAAGCTATGTTCAAAACTGCTTTTATCCTTTTTTTTAATCCATTATCGTAAAATTATAAATAAAAATATATTAAAATAATTTATTATAAATAATTAATATATTATTTTAAGTAATTAATATATTAATTTTAATAATAATAAATTTTATTTAATTCATTTTAATATTAATACGATATTTTAATTTAATATCAAATGAAAGAATATTATTGAATAGAAAAACTGAATGTCAATTTTTTTTCGTTTTTATAACCCCTTTCCTTTAAAAAATGAGGTCATAACATTAAAAAATTAGTGTGAGATAAATATATTTATCGATTCCACACTACATTAAACAAAAATAACGCATTACAAACTCACATATATCCGGTAATGATAAATAGATTAAGTTGAAAACTTAACACATATTGAAAAGTTTTTTTAAAAAGAATACAGGAAATTAAAATCAATTCTCAGTGAGTTAGGAAAAAAAAAAGGTTTTATTTTTACTGGATCGGAAAACATTAACAAGAAGCATTCGGTAATTAATCTTGTTTTTTTTTCAAATTATTAAATAGTGTAAATATATAAATTAAGAATTCAAGAAGAATAAAAATTGTTTTATGTTTAATTTGTCGATTTAATATGTTATTGTTAAATTGCAAATCTGAGTCTAAAATTAAATTAACTAAGTGGAACACTTTTAACAGAGTAAATATTTTGGGGTAAATTTAGCTACGATTAAAAAGAAGATTTATTTTTTTAAAATTTTATTAAATAATTTAACTTTTTAGTCAATAAGTTTTATCCAACTTTTACTTAAAACAATTATATGAATGAAATGATTGATGAAACGTTTCAAATTCTATGTTTCAACGCTTAACAAAATTGTACAGTGCGCAGAATAAATAAAGTGGACCACCCTGAATAACTTTTGATCTAATGATTAGATCTTCACGTTCAAGGACTCAATCTTAATGCTTCGAGAAAGTAACCTCAAATTTCTTAATTAGTGCTGCAAATATGTTAATTTTTTTGAACGGATTCTGATTTTTTACCCCCCCCCCCAACAGTTTAGCCAGGAGAGCGATTTAAAGTTTGCACCATTTAATATTAATTGTACTTTTTGTGAATTTCACCATTTCTCTAAAACGTTTTAAGAAAATTGAATATTTATTGCACGCAATTATAAAATTCGTCTACCCAAAAGTAATTCCATGCAAAAAAATAAATTTTATTAAGTATTATATATGTTTTTATTATTCTATTTAATAATAACCAAAAAATTTTGTATTTTAAGGTTTACCATTTTTTAAATTATTTTAAAGAATGTAATTTTACATAATAAAATACAAAATTTGAGCAAATTTGATTGAATATTTCCTGAGAAATCGAATTTTAAAAATACAGTTTTTTAAAAATTTGATCTCTAACTATTCGACCGATTTTGCCCAAATTTTGTATTTTGTCATGTAAAATTACATTCTTTAACATAATATAAAAATTTTATACCTTAAAATTTCAATTTTGTTTTGGCAATTATCGAATAAAAAAATTAAAAATAATAAAATTTCTAAAATTTTTATTTTGCATGGAATTACTTTTCGATAAATTAAGTTTATAACTGCGTGAAAATTGTTCTTAACTTGCTTGAAAAAAAGTTTCCAGATAAGTTGAAATACACAATTACTGGGACCATGTTTCAAAGATACCGGCTACCCCCTATATTTTGGACATCAGAAATCGAAATCCGTCGAAAAAAGATGTTTATTCAGAGAATGTATACTTTTGGGTCTGATTTCGTAACTTAAAATATCGTCTGCACTAATTAGCATATATTGAAGTTACCAACTCGAATCATTAAAATTGAGTCCTAGAAAGTGGAGGTCCGATCAAAAGTTATTCAGGGTGGTCCGTTTTTTATTTTGCGCACTTACATAAATAAATATGTATTCGAATTTATAAATTATAATACATGAATTTATAAAGTGAAAATAAATATGTATTCGTTATTGCGAAAAATATTTTTGACTAAAAACTGCATATCTATATAAATAAATTAGTTTACATGGAAATAAGTAAAAATTTTAGGAATAAATTAAACTGAGAAAAAATAATTGGAAAGCTTAGAAGAAAGATATATTAGCTGGACATTTTGAAAGAACAATTTCCTAAGTTTATGAACGCATTCTGATTAAACGTCAGCATGGAATAATTTATTTTGTTATGACTTTAAATAAGGTGGTTTTCAACAGTCAAAAGTGTCAGTCAACATCATTTACTAAACACCTTTAATAGTCTGATTTGGTCAATTTATAAAAATGGCACATAACGTGTCCTTCCATTAGACTTGCAATCGTAATCGATTGCAGTTAAAAATAGATGCATTTTCTAACCACAGGCATGAGTTTAAATATGATATGAATCTATGAGACATCGATCCATCGAAATTCAGACAGTTATGTAAAAATACCGGAGAATGCCTCTCCCACTCTCAAAAGAACTCTAAATAGCGATCATTTCATTACTATCGCTTTGGGCGTTATGGGTGGGTTTGTAAAGTTATCGGCTGCAATCAATTCATAAATTCCTTTTTTCTTTCTAAAAATACCTCATTTAATTCTTAGTAATTCTGATTAAGGTATTAATTACGATGATGATTTACAGCACCTACGATTGATTTATTAAATGCCCGAGATCTCTAAAGAAATAATTTGAGACTAAGTCGAAAAGTGTATAAAAATAATTTAATACTATTTTTAATGCAGATTTTGTTTTACGGGAGTGTTAGAATTCATAGTGTTTAACTGTTTGAAGCAGAATTTTTTATTAATCATAATTTTCACACTTTTTATTATTTTGTTTTTATTAAGTCAAAATTAGTGAAAAAAATATTATATTAGGCATTTAAGCATTTTAATAAATTATGAAATACAGCTATGAAACATCGGTGTCTTTTTCTGCGTGAAAGGTAAAATCTTCCAAAGTGAGCTCACTTCCATGCAATAATTTTTAAAATTTTTTCTCTTATTTGCAGTTATTTACATTTAAAAGAAACAGTTATTCATTACTGAAATTTCTTTAATTTACAAAATTAATAAATTTTTGAATATGAATGAAAAAAAAAATTCCAACTATTTCCTTGCATTTTACATTTTAATACAAATATAATTTCGATAATCTAACTTGTTTGTTCACTAATTATTATTAGAGTGTTTTTTCATAATTAAAATATACCAAAATATATTTTTACTTGTAATTAAAGCGTCAGTAAAAATAACTATAGAAAGGGACACCGGTGTCCCATCTGCGTCACAGAGTTAAAAATTATGAAACACTGAAAGTTAATGAAACTTTTATAAAATCCATTTTTAATTAAATTTTTTAAATTTATGAATACAACTTGCATTTTGAATATTTATCAATTACGGCAAAGATACCGTCCTTTTTACAATCAGTAAGGGCAAGAAAAGTATCGATAGAATTCTTGAAAAAGTTACTGATAAGCGTTGGTACTTCTTTCAATAATCTTAAACGTATAAGCTTCGGTTTCAGTTCGTTAATACAACAATTTAAAATGTGAAGAAAAAATTGAGGGCTTTATTCTCTGAGAGTTAACTCCCTAAATTAAATCATGATTTCATTGGAATCTAGGTTACTACCCGAATTCGCTTTAGAGAGAATGCTGGTAGCTTTCATATGGCTGGTTTGTTTAGCTTAACTACCTGTTATTTGTTGAATTTTAATAAAGAAACCACAGGGGTTGATAAGCTGAACGAACGATGTGTAGAGCCTCCTACAGCATAAAAAATCTTTAAAACCCAGATGGAAATTGGAACAAAACGACTGAATTTTTTTAAATCCATTTTTCATTAAGAATAAATAAAACCTAGAGCATTTAAGCATGATTTTAATTTGAAACATATGTAAACTTACTTTGTGATATATAAGACTTAATCAAAAACGTGAATGTGCAAAAAAAAAAAAAAAATCAGATTTATTGCCTCAGTTTAAGTTGTGTCATATAACGAAAAAATAATAGAGTTACTTGAGACAATGTAGAGTAACTAAAGATATTTTAATTAAATTAAAAGTTTTATTAAATTGGAAAGTCCTGTAAAACGTTTCATTACTTGACTAAAGGCATGTTTTTTTTTTTTTTTTTTTTTTTTTTTTAATTAGAGTTTCAGGTGTAGCGAATGTTTAAGTTGTATCGATTCTCTGTAAAAAAGTCTTTATACACAAAAATATAATTTCTATTATGAATTGAATGCAAAGTTTTAAGGCTCGACAGCCGGAATCAGCTATACTGCGCTAATCGAAAAAGGAATTACTTAAAAGGTGTACGAAAAAAATTTGAACGTGGCGTAATTTTAGTTTTATACATAACGAAAACAGAAAAATGGATTGTCTTCGCGTTGTGAAACTGTTGTTCCTTCAAGAATATAAATCCCTAAAAAATTTCACGTTTTTAAAATTCCATCATGCCAATGCAATTATTTTAAACATACATTATCGTTTCAAATTATTTAATGTAGAAGAGATACTGTTAACTTATTCAGTATCATCAAAGCTGCAATTTTATGTTAAAATCTATTTAAGAGTATAAAGCTATGCCATAATAAAAATACCAGAACAGTACTGACTAATTTAAAAGATATTTTAGACAAATTTTTATTAAATAGATATTTATTTTACGTTTTATTTTATATTTATTTCCTACAAAAGGTAGATATTTGCGGCTGCTCCATACTTCATTTAGGAAATATTTACTACCGTACGTGAGTCATAAAAATCATTGCCAAATATAGATACTTAATCATAGTTTACCAATAAATCTAGTTTGCACTGCTTTCAAGACAGTTATTTTTGCGCAAATTATTTGCATTTAGCTATTTCGTAAGATTACTTCTAAACAGGGACACGTTTTTAAAATATATTCAGTGACGGGAAATACTTAGCAAATATCTGTTATCATGTACTCTTATTTTGGCAAATGCAATTAGTTTTGCTTATTCATACTTTTAGTTTCAATAAACAAAATCTTACATATTCAAACAAATTTTACTCCTTAGTATTTATACAAGAAACAGAATTAGATTGAGATTAGGTAAAATTAGGTTCTTTTATACTTTTTGATTATAATGTTTTACACATGTTAACATTTCTGGTAAAAATTTTTTTTTTAAAAAGTTGAATAATAAGAAACTTGTCTACCATTAATAACAAAAACATCCCAATTAAATTAATTAAATTACTAATATAATAATTTTTGCTATGAAATTATTAAGATAAATATTTAGTTTATTATTAATCTTAAATTTCATTGTATGGTATGTATTAATTTTAATTATTTAAAAAAATTAAAAGAAAATAAAAAATTAAATTTAAAAAATAATTATATAAAATTATATAAATAAAAAAAATATTCTGTAAACTTAAATATTTCGGCTATAGTGAATATACAGTTCTTTTCTCTGATGATTTTGAAACTGCAGTAATAATATACCTTTATTTCGGTCAAATTGATTTGTTTTCCGGCTGCTGACTGCGTGTAAGTCAATTTATCCTTTGGGAATTTCTATACTGCTGCCCTCTAAAACTCCAGCACCATGACGGAATACAAATAACAATATTAATTAAACACGCACATTATAAAAAAAGAGAAATTAAATTTATATGAAATAAGAAATGAATGCAAAAAGTTGTCCCATCTAGCAGAAATAATAGCATTTATTCACTTATGTATAGTAATTTTGGGATTCTAAGTAAATACAACTTTAAGATTGTGCCATAGTTCATCGAAGACTGATTGGAGGCGATCAGTCTGCAACCACGAACTACGCCTTTTTAATTTTTCAGAGTGATAAGGAAAATGTGCAAACCAAAATAAAAATTTCTGTATCAGTCGAACATGTTCTATAACGAGGAGGTACAGGACTTTTTTTCTGATGTAAAATGGCGTTAGAGAGCAGTGGTATATAAGTTAGGGTAGAGCCACGGGTCTTAGCACGCTTGAAATGTAACGGTTTGTGTTCATAGTGCCACGTAAACGAGCTAGCGGTGATTGAAATATGTATCCAATAGCATTCCATGCCATCACTGCAAGTACTTCATGATGCTGCAACAACAATTGCATGATGCTTCAAACAATTTGACAACGTGCGTTTCCATGATTAAGCCAAACAGGATGGCAGCCATCATAATTCTGTACAGAACTGAGATTCACCTGTAAAGATGATGTGCTGCCATTCATGGATTCAGGTTGGATGTTGATCCCAGATCACACCACTGAAGGCTCTCCAATCTGTTATACAGAGCTAAGTGTAGATGAATCCCTGGTTGCCGCTCTAACAGAAAGTACTGCTGCTTACGTCGCCAAACTTTTCGAGCAGAAGCTTGTTGCCTTGCAAACTGCTTATGACTTGATACCTAGTATCAATGAGAATAAGATGTTTGCCTTCTCTACTGATAGAGTGATGAGCAGACAAATCTTGCAAAAAGCTTCATATGATTATAGTGAATTTATTGACTTCATATTCTGCGGACAGTCAATGTATTTCAGTCAACGCTAGCGGCAACATCGCGTTGCGATAAATCATTAACTACACATAGGCAATAATTCGTTCTTTATCTAAGTCATACATGCGCTAGTAGTCCTTTCTATTTCTTACTAAAGGCATTACAACGTCCTTTTCAGCCGAAAATACTGTTTAATAAGGAGTAAGTTGAATAAGGAGAAACTTCTACCAAACGTCTGTTTTATGTGTACTTTATGTGTCGCTTTTGCCGCCTGTTTTGCATGTATGTTTTGAAAATCTAATTGTTCGAATCAATTCAATTCAATTCAATTCTTATCAATTCCAGCGAATTCCCGAGTATTGCGTGTTACCTTCTGGGTATACCAAATTTAACGACCAGAAGTGTATTATTCATTGTTTTATATGATATGTTTTGTTTTATTCATTTTATATATTTTCAGGTGTATTGCCTTATAGTATACGATGATATAGCTGTTTCAAAAGCATGTAATATTCGTATTCCTAAAACATCTTTTTTTTTGGTTTAAAAGGTAACTGATGACAAATAACCTTTTTCTTTTGTTTTGTGCCAATCCTTTTCTTTTTATTTCGTTTCAACTGGGGTTTCTCCTGATTGTCTTTTATGTTAGTACAATTCATCTAATTGGTTTAGCACTTTGTATTACTATTTCTATTTTTAGCTTTTCATTACATTTTTTAGTAATAGCTTCTTAGATTACTCTTTATAGGACTGTTTTATTTATACCTTTGTTTAATAGAAGTTTTATTAGACAGCTGGTTTAATTTCAATGGTTGTTTAATATCTACGTTTCCTTTGCTTTCATTTATGATTTCAGTTTATGCTTTTTCAGACGAAATAATAAAACATTAAAAAGTGCATTATAATTTAGATACATCATAATATTTAAGAAAAAAAGACTTTTTTAAACAAAGTCTAGTTTTTATGTTTCATCAGGTCATTTTCAGAGATAATACACAAAATAATAAAGAAAAAACTTAAAATTTATAAAAATGCATTTACAAAGATACATTTAAATCCTAACACGAAAAACCACCTATAAACTTCAAAAAATGAAAAACAAAAAATCTTGTTAAAATCTAGTCTCAAAACTCAAAGGAATAGGCCTCAAAACTCAAAGGACGTGATTTAAAAAGTGATAGTCGTAAATTTAGAATTGCGTCGGCTATTCAACGCCGTTTATAAAATAAAACAAAATTATTTAGGAAAAAACTTCAAAATTTACTAACTCCCAAACATAATGCAATACTTTAAGAAAACTACCAATGTTTATTACAATTTTACAGTAGTCACAAAAGCTTAAAATAGTAAACTAAGTTTATAGCTTTACAAAAGTTACACTTTTTGTAAGAATACACGAGGGAATTTTTATGAATTCATTGTACATAAATTAGCATGAAAAGTAATTCATAAACATTTGATATGTTCTTGTTTTAAATTAGCCAAGTAGTCGTGCACTAAAGTAAATAGACTCTAAATGAGATTATTGATCTATTTCCACGTGCTGAGTTAATGTCCTGGATGACTCAATGCAAAATATAGATTTAATTTTGATATTCACACAATATTGCGTGCTCCAGCAAAACAAATGAACTGAAAAACATTGACAGTTGTTACGACTATAAAAATAAGCTGAAAAAATACCAGATATACATTTTTTTGCAAAAACAAGTATTATAATCAATTTCAAACTTGAGCATGGTATTTCACAAGATAAAATAAATTATTGATAATTGCTTGAGATATTCAAGAAATTTGACGATGCTCATGATATTGAGCTACATTAATTTCCGAAATGATTGGACTGAAAATAATTGAATAAATAATTTAATGGTAAATGAGCCGGAAATTTTTATGCTATGTAATCTAAACATAAACAACATTATATACTTAAGGTAAGTTAATATGAAGTTGAGTTTTTAACTAAATCTAATACAAAAGCAGGAAAGGATGAGGCAAAGGAAACGTCATGGTTTATCTGAAAAAAAGGGCTGAACTAAGTTTCTGATCTGGTTCAGCCTTAGAAAAAAATGAACACCGAGATGCCAGAGTGATTGGATAGATTGTAGAATCACCGAAAGCTCAATTTTCAGGATAGAATAATAATTTTTCTCTCCCATTGCTCAGTTAATAATTTCGATTGAGTATCAACAAAATGCGATCACAAAGAAATGATATTCAATGTTTAGAAGAAACTAGTAAGTTTCTAAAAAAAAATATGGCTTTAAAGTGTTTTGTTTCATTTAAAAAAAATTTGAAATCATCAAGAATTTGTAAAATTTTGAAATTTAAAAATTTTGAAAATAAACCCTAAAATCTCTGTAAATTTCAAACAAAAAAACATTTTTATTGCATGATTTATAATACTTTTTACTGAATACAAATTATTTAAATAAAGAACATAACACTCTTATGCGCATATTGAAAATGTTTTAGAGTCGGACTTAAAAATTGGAAAGACTGCATAACTAACCGTATGCTCAAAACGTGTTAAGAATAAATAAAATTCTTTTAATTAAAAAGAACTTAAAAGTGGTACAAAAATAACTCATATGAACTTATGATGTAATTTTACAACTGTCTCTATAATTGGAGTAACACCGTTTGCTCCAACCCTTTTTCCCAATCAGCATCAGATTGTTTTTAGATTCTATGGCGAATCAATACGTTGTATTTTAATGTGACTATTAATATCGTTTCGCTATAATATACACTCCTCAAAAGTGAAATTGCAACACCAAGAAATAATGCACGTAGCGTCATGCAAATTTCAGGAACGATAGTAGTGAGATGGATATGAAATGATTAAAAAAAACAGACTAATAAAATCATTATAAAGCAATTTATTCATAGAAAATATGTTATCTCACTACTATCGCTCCTGAAATTTGCATGACGCTACGTGCATTATTTCTTGGTGTTGCAATTTCACTTTTGAGGAGTGTACTTTTACTCGTATCTTCGATGGTAAAGATTTTCGGTTTAAGGGAATCCTAGTTGTTATTATTTAGAATCCAATATTTAATTAATATAATATACTTATTTGTTTATAAAATCTCGTTGTTTAGTAATAATAATACTATTTTCGAAAATCTTGTTTTAATTCGAAATATGGGATTAAACGAAGACCAAGCACACTCAAGGGTTAAGGGGTATACCTCACCAAGTAACAAAACGGACCAGGTTCAATTACTTTTGATCTAAAGATCAGAACTTCACATTCTACGACTCGATGGTTAGTGGGGATCACTTCAAATATAATAATTAATTAAAGCCGGCAAGATTTTAAGTTACAAATTCAGACACAAACACGCACTTTCTCTGAATACCGTTTTTACCTAGGATTTTGGTTTCTGATCCCCAAAATGTAAGGAGTAGCCTCGATCCGGGAAACATGATCCCAATTCGGTTTGATCAGGAAGGTTTTCCATAGCTCGAACCCCTTAAAGTTAATTTTACTTTTTGCGTATTTGTCTTGAAAATGTATATGTCTTGAGAACTTTTCAAACGAGTTGAAATTTTTTTTTCACGCAATTCTAAAATTAATTTATCTAAAAGTAATTCCATGAAAATATAACTTTTAGTAAATATTTTTTACTATTTATTTTAATAACAGAAGAAAAAAAAATTTGAATTGTAAGGTAAACAAATTATTACATCATCGTAAAGCAAATAATTCCAAATGATAAAATACAAACTTTGATCAAAATCGGCCGAATGGTTTCTTTGAAATCAAATTTTATAAATATGACTTTTTAAAAATTCGATTTCTCAGGAACTAATCCATCGATTTCGCTCAAATTATGTATTTTGCCAAGTAAAGTATATACTTTAAAATGTAAAAAATCGTATATGGTATAATTCAAAATTTTCTTCATCATTAAATGTAATTATAAAAAATGATTACTAAAAGTTGTTTAAAAATAAGTCTTTCGCAAAATTAAGATTAAGACATAGAACATGAAGATCCGATCATTAAATCAAAAATTATTTAGGGTGGTCCGATTTTTTGCACACAGTACATTTTAAAGGAGCTATATATATGAATAGGCTTATAATATGTCAAAGTTATAGAAAAAAAAATTCGAAAAACTGATAATTAAGGATACCAATTATGCTATTATTCAAAAATAAACCTTCGGAGGAAAAAAATTAAAAAGGCAGTCAATTTTTTTAAAATTAATTAAAATTTTAACAAATAGACATTTTAAATTCGTACTGAAGATACATTTTAAACAATAATACAATTAAGGCGATGGGGGTTAATGACACAAGATCAGAGGAGGATATTATGTGCCTATGCAATAAATAAAAGAAGATAATTAAAATATCTTTCCAAAAAATGTACTCAATAGGCGCCAATAAAAAGATGGCCTTAAAATGTTGACAATAATGACACGCAAAATTTAAAATTTTATAGTCGAATGCTTTCTTGATGTGTACCAAAGAAAAGTCATACCCAGATATTTAAAACCCTAGGAACTAAAAGACTTAAAATAATTAAACTTATGCGAAATATACAGTAAAATTATGCAAAAAGGTAAGTTCATTTTTCCTGAAAAAAGATAGACACTATAATTTTCTTTTGCACGATACAGCTATTATTTTCAAATAGCATCAGATTAAACAGGAAAAACAGACGCCTTAATTTAAGGTATCTGAATAGTGCAAAAACATGATTTTGGGCAATATTGTCGAAAATGAGTTTAGTTTACATTTAGAACCCCTGTACTTTCTAAAAATACTTTACTTGTGTTTTTGCAATCCAGTTATTTACAAAGTTATAGCTGGTTTTGTGAAAAATGATAATAGAAGATAGTCTAATGATTTTAAGTCTTTTAATGTGTTTATCTAAAAGTCAGATTTATTCCCATTTTACACCACCTTAAGTACGATATCTCATGTTTTTAAAATAACTGTCTACAATTTTTCATGAATTTTTATGATTATAGCACGGATTGTTTTGAACTACAGATTAAGTGAAAAAGTAGAATTTCATTTTTTTGCAAAGACCAGTACGGAAATCATACATTTGCTTTTAAGATAATAGATCGAAATATATAGCTAACAGGCTTCTAAATAAATTCCTTGAAGGATTTTTGGTTTTGGGAGATAGAAATTTTTTTTTCATCGTGTTTACCGTACATGCAACAACAACAAAAAAAAAAATGCCGTTTTAAAATTTTATATTAACATTTAAAAAGTTGTCGAAACTATTTGGATACTTTAAATAAAAACATTAATAATGATAAAATCCTATTTTTCTAAATGAAGATTTCTATACAGTTAAAACAATGCTTTTGATGTGCTACTTAGATTTGACACACTACATAGGAAGGTTGACATCTGAATATTCTGGCATTAAATATAAAATTCATTAAAAATAATTTTCTTTTTCGGAATTAGAAACCGAATATTTGCTTAAGAAATATGAATTTCATTTCAAAATGCCAATATTATTTACCAGATTTTAAGTGTAACTTATTTAGCAAAATTGTTCTGGTTTATAATTAAATATGTACTTCTATTAAAATCTAGAATATTTTGAAGAAACCTGCAAATTTTAGTTTTCAAACAAGAGTTCGAAGATCAAAAATGAAGTAAACATTTCCAATGAAAGAAGAAAAAAAAATTACAGAATATAATATTTAATGCAAAATATATTATTTCTACGTATTGTTAATTTCAAGTTTAACAGTGAATATCAATTACAAGTTAATCAATATAGATTAAAAATCATACATTTAAATATCATTTCTATATACGTCTAAACATTTATATACACTTTATTTAATCTCCTTATTTTTAATTTTTTTAATAATTAAATGTAAGTTAAATATAGTACTTATAATTTTCTTATATAATTTCAGGCAATGGTTTAAAATTGTGGTTTTAGAACTCAATCATGTCGGAGGATCTGAACGGTAACATCCCTTGAAAGAAAGTGCCATGTTCCTCTATTTTTTTTAAAAAAACTTAATTAAAAATTAAGAACATTATTAAATTTTTTATTAAAAAAAATTGGTTAGAAATACCTCGGAATGATACTCCGTTGCGCTCCAAACCAAGCTCTGATTTTAAGTGTAAATAAAAAAAGGCTTAAAATTACAATACAGAAAAGGTAAATAAAAGAAATCCTTCGTTGTGAGGCAACAGGTTAAAAAGTGAATCAGTTACTATTTTAATTAAATAAACACTGATATTGTAAATATACTAGCTTACCTGGATTGCCGTAGCATGGATTTACGAAAAGAGAGTCCACCTCTTCTCTTTTAATGAATTAAAAGAAAAATCTCTCAACTTTTTCTACCGTACGTCACTGATCAATACTACAGCAGACGGTATGGAAGAATCTCGGCACTGGCTTTTCCGCAAAGCTCCATTGAATCACTCAACTGTGTTTTGGAATGAATTTTGTTCCGATTTTAGTGTAATTAGATTTCTTTCCGAAATTAATAGTTGATGTGGAAGTAAGATGCTTATATCTCATGATTTAATAAATTACGGTGACTCAGTAACACCTGAGTGCCGGTGAATTTCAGTTTTTTCCCCCCCGAGATGTCAGTGCGATGAGTTGCGGCAAAATCACAACAAACAGTACTGCCCTCTCTCGGTAGTTTATCGATTTAAAGAGTATGTAAAGAATTGAGTCACTAATATTTGTATCCATTGTAATAAAAGTATTATGGAATTATGGAAATATCTAACTTTAAAAAAATGTAATTTCCAAGAGCTTGGAAAACCTTGAAGATAAATAAAATGATGTTAATATAGTTAAGAGGATAAAAGGATAGTTGGTGAAATTCTTTTGAAAATCACCCAGTTTAAATTAAGATGTTATAATGGATTTATATGTCCGTCCTGTGTATCTCGTTAAGAACATAACAAAAATATTTTTTTTTGCGTATTTTTTCAAAGTTTTAAAAAAATAAAATACTCTGCTTTCATTTTGAGTGCTTTTTTTCTTACTTCTTTTTGCTTTGTATTCAGGGTTTAATGTTTTTCCGATGTGTAACCTTCTGAGGAAATATCCTATAATGAGAAATATTCTAGCACGCATAAAACGTGATAAAAATTCTAATTTATCTTTTCATTATGTAATAAAAAAATAATTAAAAAACAATTATAATTTTTTTGTCACGTTTATGAGTTTACTTTCTTCTAAGCTATATGTTTCTAAATTTTATGCCATTATTTAAAGCTTGGGGCTTAAGAGTTTGGTTTTGTGTGTTTTATCTTAATGGAATGACAAAATAATGAAATAAAATATATATCATGCAAATCCATCATAAATCTATTTTTCAAATATGATATTTTATCACATTCACTGATATTGTAACGAGTTTTTTCTGTCACAAATATTTGCTGCGAAGAAAATATTTATATTTTATAAAAATATCTGAATAAAATTGTTACTTGGAATGTGCCAGTGATATATAAAATTATATTTATTTAAAGTTATTTTATATTTATTTAAATAACTAATACTCGTTTTCAGACAATATATATTTTTTAAATGCTATAAAAATTCGTAGGACGTTCTCTTTTTAAACATTGTTATAATAGTAGATATTCGGATACGTCGTTAATTTTCCGAAGACAATTTGCTTAGTAGACAGAAATGTTTTTTTTCAAATGCAAATATTTAAAATACAGAAAAAAAAAATGGTTGACAAAGAAAACTTCAATTCACCCGATTATTCCAGATTCAACACAAATGATCGCATTTGTTTGACACATATACATATATCGTTGTTGCTATCTTTTATTTTACTAAAGTAACAGTTATATCACCTGAATGTTAACAGAATTTTTGTTTGCGTAAACATAATAACTCCATTTCTAACATTCCTACAATGCCTATTTTGTTCGAATTCTAGTAACTTTAGAAAAGCTTAAATTGAATAGACGCAAAGTTTCTGACAGCGAATGGATGATTAAGGGTGAATGAGGATGTGGTACATAAATTATTTTTAAATAAAGTCGGAGGTAGCAAGAGCAGAACTCATATTACAATATATTTCATGCTTTCAATTTCGTATCTCATTATTAAAGGATACCATTAATTTAAAAAGTAATCAAATAAATAGAAAAAATTATTAAATACGGTATTTACGATAAAAAGGCTCAGATAGCTTGCCTTATCAAGCAACTGTGCAATGAGGAGTCTTTTTGCTATATACAGCAATACCTTTAGGGAACTGAGCGAGTTTAAAAAAGTAGTTTTTTTATTTTTTTGTAAAATTGACAGTTTTTTGTAAAATAATTTGAAATTTAAAATACATATATAAATTTTTTAATATAAATAAACTAATGAAATATTAAAACAGTCTCCAAACAAAAGGACAATTAGAGGAAACTCTTAAAGAAGGACAGGGCCCACCCAGGGCTGACCCTCCAGGAAAGAATAATAAAAACTTGAAAAAATTATATATTTTAAATTTGGTAATTTTATTTGAAATTTAAGTTTTAGGTTATTCTTTTTAAAACTATAAAATCGAGGTAAACATTTTCACGCAAAATATAAAAATAAATAAATAAAATAACTACAAAAGAAGTTTACATCTATTAACTTAGAAGTCCATAATTTAACTAACAAAATTTATTTTAATCGAATATTTTTCATATTGAAAAATTTTATTTCCGCACAAGTTTTAGTAAAAAATGTGATTTTAATGTAGTAATGAAAAACATGAAAAACATTAAATATAATTGTTTTAGTAGTTGAGAATAATGTTTGAATTTTGAATGAAATTTTGAAAAAGAACATAATAAATAAGGAGCAAAACTACATAAAAAAAATTGCAAAGGTACGTTGAACTTATTCTTCTTTTTGAGCTTATCTCTGATTATTCCAATGGAGCTTAAGTAGTTAATTATTATTAATTTAGGAACAATAGTTAGTTTGAAACATAAATTTTCAAAAAATAAATTTTAAAATAAATTTTAAAATTGGAATTCAGATAATTCCAAAGAAAGTAATTTTTTTTTTTAATAATGAAAAAGCATTTCAAGCTTAGACGGCATCAATTCAAGACAAGCTTATGAACTATTTTTTCAAATTTAAATTGTGGGTTAGCAGACTTTGATTAGAATCACTCAAAAATCTTAAAGAATGGAAACTAATGCATAGTTGGGCATAAAAAAAATTTGACAAAGATTTCTTTTTCAAAAATTTAAGAACCGAAATGGGTCGGTTTTGATGTCATGACAACAGACTGAATCGAGCCGCGATAACTCAGAGAATGCAACTATCGCTTTCCAATGAGGGGTCCTAGGTTCAAATCCTACTATTGGCACTCGCCAAACACAGTACTCGCGTAAAATTACCTTGCCGTCGAGGTAACCATGGGAAGTTTTCATGGTTTTCCTTTCCGTGCATCGAAAATGAATGTTAGTCTCATTAAAAAGTCCTCCACGAAGGCAAGGTTAAATTTAAAATTACCAATATATATATATATATATATATATATATATATATATATATATATATATATATATATATATATATATATATATGTATAACCTATTAGTTAAATCTCTAACAAAAACCATATCCTCATAAGGAAATAAATCAGGAGCCTCAATATACTTTTATAACGAGTGAATAAGAAAACTCATGGGCCAAATAATAATTTATAAATAAATGACATAGTTTAATTTGTTTTCTGTATTCTAGGATGAATTTTTTATTTTAATTTTAGCATTGTTGAAAAAGAATAATAAACAAATGTTTACGCAGAAACATTAATAAATTATAGTTATTTTGAATCATAATCAATGAAAAACTTTTATATCTTTAAACTATCCTTCATTTCGCAATATAAGAAATTTTATTATTAATAAATCACCTGAAAATGAATTAAGACTGCAAAACTCAAAGGTTATTTCGTAAACAAATCTCAATTTTGCAATGCCTCGTAAAAACTGGTAAACAAATCATAAATGATATTTCTTATATCGAATCATGTAATCAATGATAAGTTTTTACATATTGGAACTACTCTTCATTTTACAATATTAGGAAGTTTTATTATTAATCAATCAATAAAAGTGAAATAAGATTGCATTTTTCAAAGTTAATTCGTTAATAAATCTGCATTTTTCAATGACTTGTAAGGATGGTAAACAAAAACAAAGCCTCAAAACCTAATTTCTTGACCTACTTCAAATAACCTTCAACCAAATTCAAAAAAATTTCAAACAAACAAACTAAGCAACCTTAGAATTTCTCACTTTTACAAATGAGGGGTCTAAAAAGAACGTCTCAAAAAAAGTTCACGATGCTAAAATAAACATAGAAAGGAGTCTATTTTGGTCTCTTCTCAGGTCAAAACTTATCCTGCTAAAATAAATGTAAACATTCAGTTTCACCCGCTGAATTTGAGGAAAAAAAACCCTTTAGAAAAAAAAAAAAAAAAAAAAAAAAAAAAAAAGCTTTTTATATACACTTTTAAGTGATTATTTTGTACCACACCAGAAAGTGAACGAATCGTTATGAGTTTATTTGATTAAAAATTTTTTTTGAATGGGTGAATTTCCATTATTAAAAACAATTTTTTATAACTAAATTTATAAGAATCTTTAAGACCAAATTGTTTTTAAAGTCTACTTTTAATAATTTTCATTTCGTATTATTTGGTTGAATATTTTTAAAACACAACAAAGACCACATGCTAATTGAACATTTTAAGGTTTTCTATACCAGTTAAAACTTAAAAAAAATCAAAGTTGTTCATAAAATATCAATATTGGCAAGTAGTATATACCAACAAATGTTTAGCAAGATATTTTAAAAAAAAGTTTTAAATGATTAAACCATGATTTAGTTTATGGACAGCTTCAACTAATAGTTTGAGAACCAATTTTTATAAAAATTGCTTGGCATCATTTTTTATATAACGGTATTGACTTTGCTTTGTAGTTTATATTGTTTCAAAACTTTAATATTATGCCTTTCTAAAATCACAATATATCATTCAAAATGTATTGAATTTTTCACAATTTTTATAAATTTTTTTCAAAATCTTTTTTAAAACAGATTCCATTAAATTTTAAACTTTTCAAAATAATAAAATAAATAGAGTTAGAAATTTACAAAAACATTCATCTCAGTTTTTTTAGAGGTTGCCCAATTTCTGCGCGCAGTTCAGCTTTGCGACTTTTGGATCTATTTTGATCACTAAACATTCACTTAATAAATACATTCATTCATTACTGCTTGAAATGCAACAAAAGTTGTCTTCGAAATGAGAAAATGGTATAAACAGATGGTTAAAATAGAAGAGTTATGTATGAAATAAACTGCATGAATAATAAGATGTATCTATAAAAAGATCGTTAACATGAATATCTTTCTTTCTGTTTGCATGAAAAATGCAATATTAAAATATATTGAGTTTTTGTAGTCTAAGAAAATTTGAAAATCCAATGCTGCAGGAAAACTCATCGTGATCACACGAATTTGAAAGATTAGATTGGAATAGCAAAAATTTCTCGCAAACAGGTCGTTGTTGGTCAGAGGAGACATGGTCATTAAGACGCTACAATTTCGTAATCAACGGTATGATTGTTACAATTTGGTCAACATTGCGCACACACAGTCTTTACTTCTCAGATAAGCTGGTACCCTTCAATCTGAAGTTGGGTGGGCTTCAAGCAGATAATGAATATATCTGAGTTAAAAAGAATTTAACCCAGTTTTAAGTTATTAGCATTACAATATGCTGGTCATGCGTGTTTGTTGAAAAACAGTGCATAAAAATAGTACATACTAAATAAAGATATACTTTTAAGAGCGATCTAAAAAAGTTCGAAGAAATCATTAATATTATTTTCAACAATTAACTATTTGAAATTCTTAATATTTTAGCATTTATTTTATTTTTATTCCATAATGTAAAATTTGATTTTGAAATGTACTTAATACTTAAATAATTAAAAATAAAAATAAATGTATTATTTTTCCTCGTAATGCATTTACTTTGAAGATATGAAAACAAGTGATATTTCCAGGAATCAATTTTATTTCCGGGATTTCATTTGTTCTTCCCGAGGGAAAAAATGTGAATATTGGGCTTAGAAACAATCAATCTTTTGTTTTTGCTACTGTGTGAAAGTTTTATTTGTATGTCAATGAAGTACAAAATAACATTTTAAAATTTCCATTTAAACAAAAAATGGTGAAAAGTAATAACTTTTATGCACTTTACACTGTAAAAAATAGCTGTAAATTCTACAGAAAAAAAAACATCTTTAGAGATAAAATTATTTAAAGACAAATACAGATTTTTTCTGTTTTAAATCGTTACCCATGCGCTGCAAAAAAATGCCCGATTTCTTACTGACACCGCATATTTGACAGTTTAAAGCTGTTTTTCACAAAATAATTTTTGTTTGTTTTCCACTAAAATCATATACGGAGTAAAACTGCCAATTCAATTCAAACTAATTCTTCGTACTCCAACACTAGAACTGCAGTGCCTCAGTGGACTGAGCGCTCGCCTCCCAATGTATTGACCCAAGTTTGAATTCTGGCATTGACTGGTCATGCAAATTTTTCTCTCGGCTCGCAGTGACTGCAATGCTGAAGTAGTTTTATTTTTTTTTTTAAATAAGAGTCTCTAGTTTAAAATAACAGTACTTATCTGCTTGAAAAACAGGCATCCGTTTTTAAATAACAGTATTTTTCTGTGAAATGAAGCGATTTTATACTGGCACATAATTTAAGTTTTTTTTTTGTGTAAATTTGAAAGATTTTTTTTACAGTGTAGTCATACCTCGCAATACCTCTCCAAACTTACTGTAACTAAAGCTAGTGATGTTTCTTATTCCAGGAAATAAAAATAAACGATGATGGATGTTTGAAACAAACAGTGCGATTTTAATTAAATATATAATATCAAAATATAATGTTTACAAATTAAAAAATATAAAAGTTAAAAGCTTTTATTATATATCTTTTATTCTCCCTGATGTAATATTTCTCAAAATATACAAGATTCTATATTTTTTTACAAAGAACAGTTCTAAGAAAGTGATTCTTAGTTTCTTATTAAATCAATATAAAAATACATTAGCTTCAAAACTATGCAGACAGAACTAAAAGTCAACACGTTTCAAGCTCTAGAAAATAGGCACCCATTTCAAGACTTGCCAAACGAGAATTTAAAAAATTATTTATTATACTTTATTTCCCATTTTTCCTTTGCGACTTTACGTTTACTTTTCAAATCGCTTTCGTTTCTTCCAATTCCCGTCTGATTAAGTCGTGAGAATGGGTGCCTATTTTTGGGCGATTGAAACGAGACGCCTTTTATCTCCATCTCCTTATTTTTGAGGACAATGAAGTTTTTTTCAATCAAATTATTTTTTACCGTTTCAGTTTTTTTTGGTATCATTTATTTAATCGAGTTTTAATTTTCTTTCCATCGATTTTCTTACATATTTTCTATTCCTATCAAAAACTATATATATTAGCTAAAGTTCTCACATAAAAAAGTTTTTTTTTTAAATGATAGAATTTTTCCGTAGATTAACTTTCACTGTATTTATATAGGTTCATAGTGAATGTGCCGGATGCAGTTAAACTGCACCAAACTTTCTGTTAATAATTAACCATACTTTCGGTAATATATAGGATACTGAAATCAAACACCAACAGATATGAGAGGTCAACAGAGAAGTTTAAAAATTTAATATATAACGTTTTTTTTTCACAATAAATATGCATACAAAAATTTAAAATTCATTGTTTTTTTTAAAACAGATTTTTCGTTTTTACTTTAGAATTGCTTTCTAAATATAACCATTAAAGATCTATGTTCAAAGAAAATTTAACCAGAATTTCTTTCTTTCATGAAAGAATGAAGAAGATCCTCACGAAAAATATTATTATTTGAGTTCTTAAGAAAAACCCCCATCGGGTGTGTAAGGCTTTTAAAATAGAATAATAAAAAAAAAATCGTTTATCTTCATCATTATCTCGCTTACAAATTTGTAAAGGTTGAAAGTGAGAGTAATTATATAACGTGACATTATGAATATTTATCTTAATACAACAACAATGAAACTAATGAAACCTCTAAAAAGTCATTTAAGAAGGTTATAAAAGCATTGTAAAGCACCGCACCCGCCATTAGTGAATAACACAAACGACTTATGGTACATTATACTTCACTTTAATCTTCTTTTTCCCATAATAATTACATTGATAAAAGATATTTTCAAAATTAATAAAAAAAAAGTGGGAAGGATAATTCACTCAGAATTTATTTGTAATATAATGGAATTTATCTAGTTACTTGAAATTTTTATTTTTAGAGTGAAATTAAACAATTTAGCAGCAAAATTATCAAAATGTTTAATTTCTTCTAGTACTTAAATGATAATTAAACCATTTTATCAAAAACTGGAAAATGAGTAAAAGTCGTTCAATTCCCATATTAGTATAAAATTTCGTATTTAAGATTTAGATAAGTTACTAATTTGAAGAAGTGTTTTTCAAGAATGTTTCAAAAGAGTGCAAAACATAGTTGTTCTGTTTATAAAAAGTAAAAATTTTTATTGACTGCAACCGCTATTGAATATGTTTTAAATACTTCTGAAATATCATAGAAATATTTCATAACATCTCATAACATCACATAACATCTCAAAAATATTTAATTGTGAACAAAAATAAAAATTTCACAAGATAACATTTCGCATTATTTCTAAAACTGGTATAGTATTTTCTATGAGATTTTTAACTCGTCTGAAACGTCATTGCGACGTTGTGTTTAGTACTAAACATTGCTTTAAGTTTTAAATATTAACTCAATTATCATAATACTACAAGAATTTTTTTTCTTTGCCCATCAGTTTTGTTTGTTTTAATTCTCCATGTAGTAATTCAAATTAGTTTGATTGTTTTTCTTTTTTTTAAAAATTGTTTTGCATGATTTGTTTATTTTGTTCTTTTAATTTTTAGCTAGTTTGACTGTTTCATTCGTCTTAAAAAATATTGACAACTGGCTCCTTTTCCTTTTTTTGTCAATTCAGTTTTACATTTGATGTTTTTGTTTTTTTTGTCGTTTTGCTAATGTCTGTTTTGCTTACTTTCTTCGTTGCTAGTCACTTAAACCTAAAGTATTTTATTTGTGCGTTTCTGTTGACTTCGTTTCTTTAAAAACTGCACCCGTTTTCACTTTATGAGACTTTGGTTCTATTCGTATTTTATTGGGCCTTATAAATTTAGTGTGGATTCAAAGAACCATTCTTTATAAATTCATACTGAATGTTCTTCAAATTCTCTTATTTATCAAAAATTTTGTTTATTGAATTGGGATAGTAATTTGTTTTTAAAAAAATGAAAGCTAATATTTAACTATCGAATATATATATAAAAAAGACTAAATACAACGTATTCAATTACTTAAGAGCATTCAATAAAAATCATTCTTGAAAAATATGTACTGATACGAGTATACAAAGTTGGTAAAAAAAAAGGTGATAATTAGGAATTTTTAACGTAAGAGCTTTTTATGTTCTCCCACACTCAAAAGTTGTAAAGATAGTTTAAAATTAAAATAAAACTAAGGGCACATATGTATTCCATATATATTTTGTAATTATTTTTTTTAAAAAGATATACTACTAAAACATTGTTAAAAAAGTAGACAAATAGCCATCCATAATTTAGATTAAGCTGGCAAATTATGCATTTGTATTGCTATTTAAGACTAATTCGGTATTTTTTTTTTTTAATTTTGAGTATAAAAGACGAATATTCAATAGCTGCTAAAAATGCTGTCTAGAATTAGGCTTTTAAATGTAAAAATATAGATAGAAAAAAAAGTCAGTGACTAAGTAAAGTTAAGGCAATGACATAACAGGAACATTTTATAACGTAAAATTATATCCAAGCTTATTTATATTTTATTTCGCTAAAAACGGAATATTTTAAATAATAAGCAATATTTTAAATTTCTATGAACGAAATATTTGAAGTGATAAAATATTTTAAATTTCTATGAACTGAAAAAGAACTGGTAAATGTAAAAATTGTCTACTAGAAATGAAAGAATTGTCTCACAGAAGTTGAAAATAAGGACTGTATATGTGGATATTATTTATCACAAAAAATTAACGCCAGGCTGATGATTTATTTGCTCTAATGGACATCAATTATAATTGGTCAGATGTTAGGGAAGTTTTATTTAATTATTAATTTGTAACCCCGCAGTGTAGTTTTTAAATTCTTTTCTAATAATGATATCTAAAAGGTAAATTTACGTGACAACTAGGTTAATATTTCTCAAATATAAGGATAATATTTTAACTCTCTTTAACACATGAAATTGACACATAAAGTATTCTTTTTATCAATTATCCAAGCATCACTAAGCGTTTAAAGCATAAATTCTTTTAATTTTTTCTCTGATTGCTTAATCCTAGTTTGGGATTTTACTTAAGTAAAAAGTTTCACGATTATGCTTTTAAGTAGTAAAGAAATCAACATATGATTAATCAAAAGTAGATGAAAATATTGGCCCACAAAAAC
This sequence comes from Parasteatoda lunata, assembly GCA_949128135.1. NCBI lineage: Eukaryota > Metazoa > Arthropoda > Arachnida > Araneae > Theridiidae > Parasteatoda > Parasteatoda lunata. The sequence continues at coordinate 104,676,166 of OX421971.1, forward strand.
GTGTTTAACTTTGCTTAGTTTTTAGAATATTGTAATTTATAAAATTATTATTTTTATTGTTATTAAAAGTATTGATTTAGTGTTTTAAAAGTAGATTTCATGAACAGCTGTAAATAACCAACAAACGTTTAATAATAAATGCTTAATTTAAGTTCAGTTCAAACCCTCTTCAGTTTAATTATTTTATAAATTAAAAAAAATACCATTTAATAAACATGAAAAATAAATAAGAAATTACCTGAAGGAAAAAAGAACACTTCTTTAAATCGTAACATTCAGATGTTTAAAGTCTAATGTCTTTGCCAAATCTTCAGGAAAGATTGTTTATAAAAATATTTTTAGTCACAAAAAAAAAAAAAAAAAGAAAAAGAAAGAAAATTGCATATGGAATTTGCACTCTCACGCGAATAAATTTCAAATTTCATCCGTTGTTTTTCTATGAGTGAAGTGCACAAAAATGTTGACAGAATTATCTTCATTACAAGCAAGACGTTTTTATTTTTAAGAAATTTAATGAATGTGCATGCATTTACTGATTGTAACAAGTATATAATAAATAGTTCGGGCTCAAATGGACAAAGATAGCAGTGAAATATTTATTTTAAAAAATGCACTCTAAACACCAGAGAGAAATTGATTGGATGTGTGGTTCATTTGTGAAAGGTAAAAAAAAGACATACTGTTAATGGCTTAAAGGTTTCAAAATAATGCAAAAAACAACAAGATGCAAAAAATATGTATTACATTATTCAAATATAATCAAACGTTAAGTTGCAATAAAAACTATCATTAAAATTTAAATTAAATGAAGGTTATGAAGATTCAGGTACTAGCAACTTTTATTGAAATTTTGAGTTGTAAAGAGAAAAAATATTTAAATCAATGTTATTAAAGCTTATGTTAATAACACCACCATTGGGTCGACATTAGAAGTTTTATATGGGATAAGGTTTGAAACCCTGTATCAGAATTTTTTCGGACTTCGTGTGACAAAATTCTCTAGCACTAATATATTTCTGTAATATAATTTCTATATTAACAAAGATGTATGTTACTAATGTAAGTTAACAAAAAAAATAATATATATATATTTTAACTGGATATATAATATTTTTTAATTGAATACGTAATAATTTTTTAATTGAATATGTAATATTCTTTTAAATTCTAATATGGGAGATATTCTATGAGGGGGGACGCACTAATTATTTTCTTTCTCGCATTTTGCAAATCATCATCACATTAAAAAATAATTTAATATCTTGAAATCAGTAACAGTAATTAACAAAAACAGATCGACGACCAAATCACGCGAATCTTACTCTTCAGAAAGGGATTACTCAAATGCATGTTTCATTTTAAGATTGGATTGTTTAAATAAATAATATCGTACAAAAAATTCATATGGTTTTAAAAATTAAAAGCAATGTGGAAAACAAAAGCAATAACTGTAAAAAAAAAAAAAAAAAAAATCGATAGAATCATTGCCTTAAAAAGTAAATGATCAAATGCGCGATTCGAATTTCCCATATCGTCTGAAATATATCAGGGTATCTAAAAGCCACGTAAAAATCAATCTCAATAACTGCCGAAAATACAATCAAAATGGATTTAAGTTATCGGCATTAATTGAGCACACCAAAAGAAGATTATTTAAATGCGTGATTCAAATTTTGCATGCAGATTTTTGATGAAAAGCAACCCGAAGTTTTTTACTTCCCAAAAGAAAAATCTTTCAGCAAGAATTCAGTAAGTATCTGATGTCGCCGCGATTCTGCCACTAGGGTTTAAAATAATCATTTTTATATTTTGGTATAATATGAAAAAAAAAAAAAAAAAAAATCACACCTACTTCCACTTTAAGAATTTTACTGGGAATAACGTTTAACTTTTAGTTTAATTAATAAACTGAGTTTTAAATATGCTTACTAAATACATAAACTGAGATAAAACAAAATCAATTAATTCAAAAAGAACCTGACTAATACATTTCCAACCTGGCTAGCAGCGACTTATAACAACACAATTCGTTTAATGTTTATTTGTTGTTAGAAATCAGGCTCGAATGAAGTGTCAACATGACTGGTGAAATTTAGTAAGAATAACATGACCTGTGGCGAAGGCTATAGTATGCCTAAGGCTCTAAATATACCCAATAAAAAAGATTGTATTTATTTGAACGAAAATGTATCAAATGCTCTTACGACAAAGACCATGGATCTTGCTTACTCATTTTGCCCTAACAGCCGAGATAGTTTTGTTAAATCAAGAAAATGATAATAAATAATACTAAAAAATATTTGAAAATTTACTTCCGTCAATTATTTTTCAGGTAAGTGTTAACAGACATTTGTATATCTTAAAAAAGAAGACATTTTAAGATTAGTGCGACGATGTTAGTTTCTGAAAAGTATATTTCTTTTTTAATGCAATTTTAGAACAAGCTCATTCTTAAATAAGATTTACAGTAATCCTTAGACATGAAATATTTGAACTTTTTTTAAACTTACAAGAAATTTCAGGAGGTGTATCATAAAATTTTTGCAACAAGCAACTTTAATGTTTTCTAAATTACTCTATCCCATTTTTGTAATTTCAAAGAAGGATATATTTTAAAAGTTGTCAATTTCAAATCAGTCGTCATTTCTCTGTATTTTTTTTTCTTATTATTTTGCAATTATAATTTTAATTTTGCTATAATTTTTGTAAGGTTTTCTCTTTAATTTTTTAAAGGTTAAAATTATGTATTTTTTATTCATTTTATGAATTTTTTTATTTCCTTATTAAACATCCGTTATTTTTAGTAATAGTAAGAAAAATATCTAGTTTATGAAATACTCAGTAATTCATGACATTTACAAATTATTTTTTTAAACATGTGTAACAATTATATGTTTGAAATGTTTGAAACTAAAATTAAATTTTTTACAACGTTTTGAAAACTATTTGAAGGATTTCCAGCATACGGATTACTTGAATGCACTACTAATCATTATGTTTTTGAATATTTCTGATGAAAACTGGCCAATCACAAGCGAAATAACTTCTTTTTTTTTTGTATTTTTTTTTTTATTTTTTTTTTTTTTTGTATCTGCTGCCGTTGAATGATATAGTTTGATTTCTTCTTCGATTTGATAGAGTATCATTTGCAGAAAGAAGTGCAAAAACAAGGATTATATTAAATTTATAGTTCCCTTCGGAATATATCTATTTTTTAAATCTCTATTAACTAACATTAATTACTAACATTAATTATTAATGTTAGTAATTAATTAACATTAAATTACTAACATTAATAAATATCACATGGAAAATTCTCATTCTTAGACCCCCTATTATTTATTTCCTATTCTCCGAATTAAATAGGAGATTCGCCTGAAATAGGACAAGAGGAAAAGCAAAACTAAGCAACGAAAAGAAAAAAAGAAAAGAAAAAGAAAAATGCTAGCCGACCCTAGGTGTGGACCAAGTTAAAGATAGATGCCCGTGTCTTCCTATTGTGAATCCGGTGCAATCTTCTTCTATCTTTTATTGGCAGCATAAAACTTTTTGGACGGGAGTGGGCAAATATTTAAAGAGCCATTCAAGTGGCTTCGAATTCAGTCTCTTAAAGTCTCTGAATTTTTTTTTTTTTTGTAAATAAAAAAAAATCAATTGGTATAGATATTTGTTTGTTAAATATGCAATAGTAAACTACAGCACTTTAGGGCTCATTTCATCAAATCATCGATCTTCAAATTTTACATTTTTTTTCCAATACGATTGCACAATCTCAATACTTTCATCTCAATTGCGCAAGTTAACAAGAAAAATATCAAAAAACATTGATTCGAAAATAGGAACGCAATACTCCTATCACAATTACGTAATTTGAATTTTAAAATTATCATGCCGCAACGTGATTAAGCTTCATGAAATAACTCTTTCATAAATGTTATTTTTAATAATATTATTTTAAATGATTACGTATCATTGTGTTCTGGCAAAAATATGAGCACAAAATCATGTTCTAGCAAAATCATTGCGTTCTTTGCAAAAAGTATAAAAATGCTAATTGTAAAAGTATCATAAACTAATGTGAGCAAATTTAAGGTTAAGTCATGATATTTCAAAAAAAGCTTAAAATAAAATTGTGCATTACCAAAGTCTTGCTCTGATAATTTTTTAAATTATCAGATTAAAGCATTTGATACATTTTTGATCAAATAACTGCAATGATTTTTGAACGAGTGTAAAAGTAAAAAGATAAACTATTTTTTTATCTTGTTAAAGATATCTTAAACTTGCTACAGTAAATAGCATAAATCGGAACAAGAGGTTTTGCAGAATTTTCTACATATTTTATTTTTTAATTTTTACACTTTTTCATTTTCCGAAAGGGTAAACTGTTCAATAAGCTTTATACATACTGACAACTTTTTTTAATATTACATTATATATAAATTGGGATCCCTCAAAGTTATTTGTACTTTTTACGTGTTTAATATTACATTACATTTTTTTAATATTACATTATATATAAATTGGGATCCCTCAAAGTTATTTGTACTTTTTGAGTGTTTTTATCTCGAGAATTTTTTAAGCGAATTTAAATTTTTTTTCAATACAATTATAAAGTTCGTTTATTTAAAAACAATTCTTTACAAAAAAAAATTACTTTTGGTAAATATTTATGATTTTATTTAATAATAGTCAAAAAATTTGAATAGCTTTACAATATTTTACATCATTTTAAAGAATGTAATTTTACATGGTGAAATACAAAATTTGAGCATAATTGGCGAATGGTTCCTGAGAAATTAAATTTTTAAAAATAAAGACTTTATTTTCATTATTTAGTATATATAGCTGAAATGTATACGTTTTTAGATATTTTTGTGATAGTTGACAGAAAAAGAAAGTACTTAAACAAGTGAAAATTTTCAAGGCAGTTTCTCTCAAAAAAGCTTGTTTTACTACTTTCAGAAAAAAACATACTTAACACTTCAAGTTCACAGGTGTCTTTTGTTACACAATATATATATCCTCCACAAATTAACTTTCAAATTCATGCATTAAATACATGCATATAAAACTTTAACGTCTGTTTTACTGCTTTTTTTAAAATTACATTTTGTTCCAAACAGATTGAATGAAATAAAAAAGTGTCTCTATTTGTAATAATGAAACACTTAATATCTATTTTAAAATTTTATTTTCAACTGGTATGAAATTATTCTTTGCCCTGTGCGTGAGTTGGTCGCAAAGGAATATGACACATTAAGGGGATCGTTAAAACAGTTTATACGAAGTCTTGTCACTATAGTGACTGACCAAAAGACAATGAAAAAGACTATTAATGTCAGATTGAAGTTCATATTCTTTTGTATTTTTCTCAGTTTAGTATGTTAGCATAACATAATTGTCCTTGCTTAAATCACTTTTAAAGCAGTTGAACAGCTTTCTTTACAAAATAAACGAGCATATTTTTTAAGAAGCGACGATTTTCAGTTTATTTTTCAAATCATTCATATTATTTTAGGTAAAAAATAAGACAAGGTATATACACAAGAAATATTTGAATTAAATATTTATTTCATTATTTTTACTTAATTCTTTAATAAAAATAAATAGCAAAAAGATATGAAAAATGTGATACAATAAAAATAGTTATAATAAGAATTTATTATTAAACAATTTATAAAACTTATAAAATAAAAACGTTATAAGAGTTTTTATTAAGATATTATTTTAAAAAATGAGGAGATGAATTGAAAAGTGGGTTTTAGTTTCACAAATTCCAAATTATCTATTGAATTAGAAATGGTGCACGAGTTCAGGCGTTGAAATGCAGCAATGTAAATGTTGAGTTTAAAGATACAGGGTTTCAACTACTTATTAAAATGTTTATTTATTTATTGAATTATTAAAGTAATGACGAATTGAGTTCTTATGTGGGGTTTATTGGTTCGAATGATGCATCCTAAGACAGTATTTAACAAAATTTTTACGCAATTTCTTTTAAAAGAAAGCTTTCATCTTTTCTAACATTTTTCTTTTTACAAAAAATTTGGTAAATAACTATTTAATGACTGCCTTTGATATATTTTTTTAAAATTGCGACATCCAGGATAGACAAACATACAATTTAGGAAAAAAATATGAAACTAATCTTTCATTCTAGTTTAAAATACGAACGGCGAAACAAAATTAATTACACTGGCTATTATGATTTTTCAATCTAAGCAAAAAGCTTGTTTTCTTTCGTTCCAAGCGCAGCGAAAGGAAAATGATTTTTCAATTTTTTCTTCAGATCAGTCCCTTCTTTATGATTAATTTTTTTTATTTATTATTATTTTTATTTATATATATTTATATTCTTGTAGCTATTACAATGTTGTCTATTATGGAACTTGTATTTAAGCTGGATTAAATTTTTAAGAATTTGCTGCTGTAATTGAAAAATAGTAAAGATATAGTAACGCTTATAAACAGTAATTATTCTAACTACTTCGTTCGAAAGATGGGTAGATAGCTAGTACAAGTCACGGGTAAAGATATTGCTTTCTCTAATTTTCCCTCTGAAATTCAAATATTGTTGTTTTCTATTGCAAATATTTTAACAAGAGTTCTTATTATCAGAACAATATTTTCGAAAATGATATTTTTATATCAAACTGTTTTAAGTATTGTTTCTAGAAATGCATTTTTCAAATCTCCGTACTTTCTACTAGAACAGCAGTTCTCAAATGGTGCCCCGTGGAACCTTAAGGTTCCGTGAGAAACTAAGGGAACGTTAGTTAGGCCTTTTTTTTTCACCAGTAATGACTTTGGAAACCTTAAATTATATTTATATCTAATAAACAATCCATTATTTATTTAACATTTCAGTTGAAAGTATCGAATTACTTGAAGCAAAATGGTAATGAAAATTAAATTGCATTGCTTTTAAATATAATTTTTCGGGTAACAATATATTGAATACATGTTGAAAAAAGCTTGAATTATAATATATTTCAGTAGTATTACTAATCTTGCATTTCAAATCAAAATGAAATAACTCAATTCGTTTGATATAGAAATGTGTTTCTAAAATAACCATTTTCAACATTTATTGCAGTTCTTTTTAATTTTCATTTTTAAGAAAACTATAATTTCGTTTATTTTACTAATTTATAGCTTATGTATATGCACCAAAAAAGGAAATACATAGCTAAGCTAGATTCAGTTCCAGGACAGCGAATCTAACAGTCGAACATAAAACAGAGTTTATTAATGATCAAGCGATGAAAAAGTTTCATTCATTTTATTAAGTTAGTATTTTCAAAATAAAGTAGTCTTTTATTGGTTAATACTTTCACAATTTTCTTTACATACTTTATTTAAAAAGTCGGGGCTCTACCAAAAAAAAAAAAAAAATTCATTCTCTTATGTTTCCATAGCGGAATAACAAGAGTTGGGAAAACAAATTTTGAACCGCTGTACTAGACAACAGAATAATACACAAACATTATTGCCAGGTTGAAAATCAGGGTATTTTTCAACAAAAATGATCTAAAAAAACACTCGCCTGAACAACCTGAAAATATGGCTTATTATATTGCCCTAAGCTCTTCTTAAATAACAATAAAGGAGTAAATGTCAAATTTTTTTGTGTGTTATAGTATAGATATATCTATAGTTTGTTCTTTAAATCTTGCAAGCTATATACAGTTATTTTCTTATATTAAACGCAGACATAAAAGGCCTATTTCTTAACATTACAACCGAAAAAACTTACTTTCACGTGAGAAAATAAATTGCAGTTGCATTCTTAATAATGATGTTTATTACGATCTTTGTCTCTAAGAGTTATTTTTTTTACGATTAAGCTTAGAGATAAATTGGACCATAAAATAGCGCGAAGATAATGGATATTACACTGCATTACAAGTCATTTGTGATTATTGTGATGCATCTTGAACGGCTTTATTGACGTTTTGAATAAAATTAGATGTAGTGGAAATGACTATAACTTTTATATGCATTAAAATATATTATGTTTGATGCAACAAAAAAAATTCAAGTTGTTTTAATGATATCCTAGATTTTTGTATAGTAGTGTGATAATAAATAATCAGAATGGTATGAAACCTCAGTTATTTCATGAATTTTATAGCCCCTTTTTGACAACATTTCATTTTCAAACGTATGAATGTGTCTCAATAAATTTAATATTTTTTGAAATTTTAAAAATAGAACTCGAGTAATTTATCAATTTACAAAAACGTATAGTTTATATTAAAATTCCTAAAATAACTGTAGCATAACATAAACTGTCAATCACTTAGACAAATGAAACTTCAATGAAATGAATTTTTATTTTCTTTCAGGATATCTTACACCGTAACGAAATACATATGTGAAAGAAATTGTCGTTTTGTAACTTAAAAAAAAATTATATTACTTTAAGCATGTTTTACAAAAACTATTTGGTTGTTTCAATATTCGAAAAAACTACAAAACAGTAAAAATCTTTTGTTTCGCTTAGTTGTTAACTATTATAAAAGCAAATAGTCTCTGATAGGGTATAGTAAATCCTCCGCAAAAGGATGATTGATTGTTAGATAATTATTTTCAGTGTTATTGCGCTAAATTTTTTTTTTATCCAGATGCTTTTTTTCCCGCCCGCGATTCGTGGTTTTGTCTTCACTCGTCTTCTTACGGTGGCTGCAATACTCATTCAACCATGGCAAAAGATTTTGGTCGAAGAGATATATAGAAACCCTTACAGTAATTTCTATACGTAAAAGCAACATTAAGATCTCAAGTGAGTATTAGAAATGAATGAGAATATAAAAAGTATCGAGACTTTACTGACGAATCATTAACGGGGTCTATTACAGTCGAGAAGGAGTCAAAATTATCTAACCCTGTTTACTTGTTGGAAGAAGCTGAGAACAATTCTCAGAGATTTTATGCTTCGCAGAGATTTCCCAAAAATAAGCTTTTACAATTTCACCACCACCTCCACTGTAATTAGCCTTGATCGTGATTTGTTTTTATAACTTTTTTCTAAATTTTATTTGGATATTAATTTGCATAGTAGTGAATAACTTTTACTGAATTCTACCTCTATTGCAATTGGCCTCGATCATGATTTTTTTGTTTTTGTTTTCGTGAATTTTAATTAATTTTCATATTTGGATACGAATTCGTAAAGTAGTAAGTAAGATTTTATGAATTCCCCCCAATCATAATTTATTTTTATAACTTTTCACTTTTTTTTCCCTTCAAATTTGTATATTAATTCGCATAGTAGTGAGAAGGTTTTTATAAATTCTTTTTAGAAAAGGATTCTAAAAATTTATATTTAGGTTTGTAATTGCTGGAAACATTTTAACACAAAACAATTTTACATGCTCTTTGTAGCATATATTAAAAATAATCAAAATATACGTATTTATAGTATACGAAAACACAAAAAATACTTCAATGAAATCTGAGGAGTACTTTAAACAGTACTGTTATGTTAAAGATTTCCTAAAACTCGATCAAATAAAAAATAGCGCATAATCGCAAATTGAATAAAGCAGCAACGGATTTTAATAATTGCTATTTTGTTTTTATATCTTTCAAACTTATAAAAAATAAGTTTCTGTGAGGAGGATGAAATTTAGAGCAAGTACTGGGACAACATAGCTAGAAAAAGTCTATTATAGTCACAAGACGGAATGAATTATAACTTCTTAGAAGGATATAGAGTCTAAAACTATCAGAGCTTGGTTTCTAGAGGAATTTTAGCCGCAACAACTAAATCAATTTGTATGAAGAGTTACTGAATTTCTCATGACTTAATTTATATTATAATTTTCATAAAATATATCCTTTCATGTTGTCAGCAGTTTCACTTCGTTGTAGTTAGTACTAGTAAATTTGTTTATGGCTTACTTGCTTTTAGACCATTTTTATTTTAAACGGCATTTCTAAAACGCAAAAGGACATTTGTAAAGGCACATATCTTTATTAATTTTTATTACGTTTAAGTAAGAAAAAATACGAAAATTTTTAAAAGTGTTGTTAAAAAGTAAATTTTCTTACAGCTATCTGCAACACAATTAGTATATTGTGATTTTTAGTACAATTCCATGAACAATATACGAGCATGTTCTAAGAGAATTTGAAATAAATAAATTTTAGATTTAGATTTCAAATTGTTCAGATAAACAATTGTGAATTTCAAACAAATGAAAAAAAATTCACATTAACAAATTTGAATCATTTACATGCAATAAAAAATTATTAAAACGAGCAAATAAATATCGGTTTTCCCTATCTATTTTTTACAATACAGCAATGGTTTCCAAACTCATAAAAACACCATATTTAATTTCAGTTTAAGTAGATGGCATTACCAGTTTACAAAAGAAAAATATTGAATTTTTGATCATATTGAAAATGATATTATAATAGATTAATAATTTATACTCCTATTTAGAATTTTTAATGAATGATCTGTGATCGATTATCATTCATTATCATTTCGATCGCTAATCTACGGATATAAAGAGCAAGTACACATTCTAATGAAATAGGACTTAAAACAAAATTTATACTCTTTTTAGGACTTCAATATCCCCGAACAAATTATTTTCAGATGAACACAACACATTTTTAAAGAATCCGCTGTAATAAATCAATTATAAAAGGTATTTTTTTTAAAAAAATACATCACTTTGAAAGATAGTTTTAAATTTAGAAAAATCTGATCGTTAAATTTCCAAATAAAAAAATAAAAAAATTCGCACTTTGTTAAAAATTTAAAACTGATGAAAATTGTAATCGAAACAATAAAGGAACATTTTTTTTAGGTTGATAGATGCCAAAGAGCACTTGATAAGAATGACTATTTAACCTAACACATATTTTGCAATTGATTTTTAAAGATCCATATTGGTGTAAACCTTTCACTGAACTTAACCAATTATGTTCATTCTGAACAAGATGCTTCGGTTCTTAACTGTAACTCACTATTGTTTCTTTTTAACTGGAAGTGGAGATAAAACTATATCTAATCGAGTAACGCTATAATGGGAACTCCGTATACTTTATTTTAAGAAGTATTTTTGAGTTTTGAAATAAATTGTTTGGAGCAACTGAATTGAATTAATGCACAAAAAAGGTTTGTATAAGAGCAACTGAAATTCAGTCACTTGTCTAGTCAGATACATTAAAACCACGTAGAAAATATGATTTTTAACAGATATTAAATGAAATGATAAGGCATTAAAAAATGAACTAAATAATGAAGACGATATTGGAAACTAATAACTATGCATACATTGCAACATATTTTGTGCTTTCTTCAACGCAAAAAATGTTAAGAGTCATTTTCATTCTTGCATGTCATTATTGATAAACATTTCCTTACCTAAATTGCGATGAATTCTTACACTGGAAAAAGAATTCGAAAAAAAAGTAAGGGAAAGTTTTCGATTAGTTTTAAAAGGAAAAAAAGTTTGTTTTGTTTACACGTAACCAAGCCGTTTGGAAACAAAAAGAAAAATATTAAAAAAACACAGAAAAATAAAGTATTTTGTCGAGAATCGACCATAAAAATACTTCTCATCAGCTGTTAAATATATTGCATGTTTGCTAAATTTTTTTTAAACCAGAAATTTGTTTTTAAAGAAAAGTGATAAAAAAATAAACAAGAACTTCAAATTAGTCTGTCACTATCAATCACATCTTTTCCTGCATAAAACATTTTCTACACCAGCCTCTGCAGCTCTGCCAAGTTTTTCGCTTTTTATTTTGATTTTCCGCTGCTCTTTTTTTGCCGTCAAATCTTTCTTTCTAAAAATAATTGAAGTTAAGAAAAATAAAGGGAGGAAAGGTTTGTTTACAGACAGGATGAAAAAGCTATTTTATCTCATTATTTGTTATGACAAAGCATCTAGCAATATTGGACTTAAAGTTAAGGATTTCTAGAGATATGACAGTTTTTTTCTTAAAGTTATTTGAAAACAAAGTGAAAAGAGATCAAAACATTGTACAGAATTATTATGCCGTCAGCTAAAACTTAGAAACTTTAAATTTAAAAAAAAGTTTAGCAACTCAAAAACTAATTTGAAATGTAAAAAAGTTCAAAATCCATTTTATTTTCAGACATTAAAGTTTGCAGTGTCAAAAATTAATTTACAATGATTATTTCTGAATAGTCATGCATCTGGAACTATATAAGAGAGTTAAAAAATATTTGTCTATAGTTGCAAATCTCTTTTGTTCAAATATAAGTTTATGAAAATTGTTGTTTAAAAACAGCCTGAATTATAATGGGCATGTTTTTGCCTTCTTTTAAACTAAGTATTTTACTTTATATGACAAAATAAAAAATTTGAACGGAATCTGTTAAATAGTTTTCTGGATAATAAAATGTAAAACAAAATCGCATTTACAGTTTAGGAACTGTACTAATTGACCACACACTGTATTTGGAAAAACAATGCGTCCGAAAGTTTTACTGAAATTGATATGAGTACCAAAATGATTTCAAATAGTAGTAGAATTAATTTTAGGGCAACTAATTTTGATAATTTTTAATTCATTTTTCTGGAATCTCGGCGAGTTTATAAATCTGGATAAAGCTCGAAATTCATGTATAGGAAAATGGAGACTACTCGAAATGCGTATTTATGAAATGATCAGAGCTGTTTTACAAAAATGAACACAGCTCAAAATTCGTATTTACGAAAATGGACGCGAAAAAAGGCACATTTCTCAGTTTTCAACCCAACTTTAAACAGCTAAACAAAGAATTGCATGCTTATTTTTTCCCTACTGATTTAAACTCTGAATATAATCATTACGGTGTAAAGCCTTGGACTTCGGGGGCGAGATGCTTAGTTATATTACAGATGCAACATTTCAGGCGATGCAAGAACTCTCGTATTCAGTTTAAACGAAAACGTTAGTTTCAAAACTCTGAATTCCTATAACGTAAATTAACTGCACTGTTATAAATTTACAGCATCCAGGGCAATTTTGAAAAAAAAAAAAAAAACTGCTGTTGTCTTTGAAAGTCTTTTTTTTATTTTTATTTTTAAAAAAAAGACTAATTTAGTAAGATGTACAAAGTGAAGTATGGAAATGGATGATATAGTACGAATTAATTAGAATTCATTTGCTAATTCTTTAAAAAAAGAACAATACTCATTAAAATTTGAAGAACAGAAGGAAATGTTGTGCTCATTTTCTTAAATAGCTATGTTTATTTCTTAAACACTTATTCCGAGCAGTGTTCATTATCGTCAACACGTATTTTGAATTGAGTTCATTTTTTTAAAACATAGATTTAGTTTCTTTCAACATGCAGTGTTCAGATTTAAAACCTTACCGGAGATAATCTTTATAAATAAGCTACAAGAAGGTATTATTAATACAATTAATTTAATTTAAACAGATAAGGAAAATTTCCATTTTTTAATTAATTAATTAAGCTAAATTTCATACTTTTAAAATTAACCTAGACAAAATTCTTCGTGCAAAAGTGAGAAGAAATTTTTTAATTTTGAATTTTGAATTTATGCAACAGTAATATATCAAATTTATATAACAGTAATAATCATTAAAAATTTTTTATTACTACTTGAGACTGCATTGTTTTTAAAATACGTGCTTCTTCCTTTTTCAATTTCTTGGTTAAACCCTAAGAAATTTAATTTTTTGCCATTCAAAAATATATTTATTTTTACTTTTTTATTATAAATAAATAAGGATTTTGTTTTAAGTCTTTTTTTTTTCACACAACAGTGAAAAAACAATACAAATTTAGTTTTGGAAAAATAAGTTTATTAAGAAACATAAAAATTTTGTTTCATTTTTTATATTACTCATTTTCTGACATGTTTAAAAATAAATAAATAATTGACGCAGGAACTCCATTGATGGTAAGTTTAAAAATAAAGGTACGTCTTAAAGCTCATTTGGAATATTTTGCAAAACATTTCTATGAACTTAAATTTTTAAAGCGCTTATCTTTTATGATTTCCTGATATTTCTTGGCATATTATTCTCAATTATCAGAATGAGAGAGAAAATGCAAAAATAGAAGAAAGAAATTGGCATTAAGAGAAATATATATCGCAGATCTAGTATGGGAATGCTGTATTTTATTTATATTTTTTTTACCTTTTATTTATTTATATTTCTAATTTTCCAATAAAAATTTTGGATTCTTGCTTCGTGTATTACCTGAGAAATCATCACGTATCGTTATTAACACGTGCACCATAAGTTAAGAATCCTTTGGAAAAGCAGAACAGAATTTAAAAATTTAATGTCATTGCTTTTTAAAATGGATTATTTGAATGGTGGCCAGACTTATAACTTTATTAACATTTATTAAGTCATTAAACTTTAGCAAAAAATTTATTAAACAGCTAAAATATTTCATATGTGAAGACTATCATTCACGCTTTTTTCCAAATATCATTAGCGTTCTTGGAATTACCGCTGCATTTTCCCACGAAAAGTATTTCTCAACGATCCCCTGTTCCGTTGCAAATGGATTTATAAAGGAGTAGTTGCTGTGATTTATCGATCGCCAACCCATGTGCTAGAGATTTGGAAAGTCTGAATTTCATTTAAAAGATGTTTCTATTATAATATTTATATATAATGCTTCTAATGACTTTAAAAAAAATCTTATATTTCAGAGAGAAAATAAGCAACAAGGCAATATAAATACAATATTTGTGGTTTTTATGCAAGTTAATCAGGGAAAATTATAATTAAAAACGTTGAAACTTAACTTTATTTTAACTGATTTTCTTTCACTTTTTTCACCGTACCTTTAATATAAAAAGTGTAAAACATTTTATAGTCAGACCACTGATAGACCAAGCTTTAAGTTTCAAATTGGTGCTAAAAAAACAAATAGCACGAATTTTCCTTAAATGGAAATTCTAGCATTTGCAAAAAGTAGATAAGTGACACATTCACAATGCGTTTGTATGGATATTTGACCAATCAAAAAAATATTCCAAAATGTGGAATTGATCTTTAACAGTTTTTGTCAGACTAAATAACACCGTATTAATTAGTTTCTTAAAATTTTTTTCTTGTGTTTCCAAATTTGCATTGTCGTTCAAATTTGGTACATTAAAGCAGATTCCAGTTTTGAGTATTTTTACATTAATATAAGTAATGTTAAGATTTTGGAAGTCATTGCAAAGATAGAACTTATAACATGGATCTGAAGAACGCATTAGAGAAATTTTAAAATTTCTTTTTTTAAATCAAATACTGTTTTTTCCACTTAAATGCTCATAAATTACACCACTTAGTTAACTGGTTACTTAAGTTCTTTTTCTATATTATTTAAAATTATATTATTTATAATGTTACACGTAATATGGTTTTTATATTCCAAATTTTAAATTAATATAAGCATTTTAAAACAGTTTTTAAGACAAAAATTCATTTTTTGTTTTAAAATCTGTATCATTTATATATTTTTTTCAAAGTTGTTACATAATATTATTATATTTTTATGTTACAGAAAGGCTTGATACTGCCAACCAGCGAATCGTAATTTTACCAGAGATAAAATACTTTTAAAAACTGTTTGAGTGGTTTAGATTATGTTAATTAAATATTTATATTTACTTAGGATAAGTTTATTTATTAAAGAACTTGTTTGATTCGATTTAAAGTTTTATTTTGAAATACTTTTAATTTTGTTTTGAAATCGACTTTTTTTAAAAAAAAAAAATTCAATCAGTTCAGATCTTATAGTAAAGTAAATAATTTCTGACTCAATATTTTCAGGTTTAAAGTTAGGATTTGGAAAAAAATGAAGGAAAAATATCATAAAATTATAAATGGTTAGGTAAGTTCCCCTAGTAAAATGTTGTTTCATAAACACGTGAAGAAAGTTATATCAGATAAAATTTTTTATTACAACAGCATAAGTTTCTTTACTTATCTTCTGATTAAACAGGATAATTTATAAAGTGATTTGAAAATGAAGTTTTTGAAATACATCTAATGAACCAATATAATTTTTGTAACTATGAAAAGAAAACTTTGAGAAACGTTTTAATTTATAATTAAATTTAAATCAAAGATGATCAAGTTATTATAAACAATTTAACTTACTTTAGAATCATACTTGACTTTTTCTTTCTCATTTGTGTTTTTTCGATCAGCGGGGGTCACCCGGATTTGCTGCAGAGGCATTTTCTTATCCACACATAAACCTTCATGTTGAATTTAAGCATCGTACTCCCATAGTTCCAACAGACGATCTTTGAAAGAAAACAAACTTCACTTTATCGCAGCTAGATGCTAAGCCTCTCAGGAAAAATTCAAATTCCATTTCAGACGATAAATTTGTGAAAAGAATAACACCCAAACGATTACATCGGTATCATTTGATCCTAAATGCAAGGTGAAACATAAACAAGATGTATCCCCAGAGTATGTAAATAAAAAGAGAAGAGAGGGAGTGAAAGAGAGAGAACCCAGGGAAGGTGAAGTGAACACGAGAACTATTTCCAGTTTCGCATAGTCTGGGCCTTTTTGCCTTTCTTCACTTCGTCATCAGCGCACACAACGGGGCTGCATTGCTTCGTGTCGCCTCGACAAATCGGCTTTGTCGATGAGAAGAGGTCGTGAGATTGGGGCGCATGCGTGATACCAGCTGACGTCGTTAATGAGGGATTAGGGCTCAAATATATATTGCTGCATGCACATTTAATTGCATGTACTTTAGTGATATGGCTTTAAAAAAATGTTTGATTTTAAGAAATAAAAGAACGATGCAATGCAAATAATTTTGAGACTCAGCAAACAGAGATAATTTTATAAGAAATAGTGAGAAATATATAATACATTTAATTTAAAAAAAAATTAAAATGAAAATGAATAAAATTTTTTTAGAGGATATATTTGAACGATAACATGCTGTTTAAAAAATATCAAACCATTCCATATAAATATTTAATTATTATAATAATTAAAGACTTACCTAAAATTTTATTAATATAAATACAAATTTCTATTAATAAAATGTTATTAATAGAAATTTGTATTTATTAAGTAATAAATAGTCTTTCCAATTATTTTTCGGCTACTTTTTTGCATTATTGCTGGATATAATAATGTCGAATTAGGCTCTAAATTGCAACGTTGAAAGTTGCAGGCTCGTTCCATGATAAAGCGGATGTGCTCATTAAAATATCAGCTAGGTGCCAAAATTTAACAACAACTAATATTTTTTAACATACTATACCCTTATTATTAATTTATTTAAAGATGAATCTGTACGTTTCCCTAAAAACTCATATGTTCTTTTAGTTTGAAAGTCAAAAATCATAATTTACAGAAGAACCCACTTTCTTCACGATTTAGAGTAATCGGCTGGGGACAATTGTCTCACAGCAATACAGAGCTAATTAATTGTTTCAGTTCCGACCCGTTTATAACTGTCGTTCATAATCAAAAGAAGGTATTTATTTATGGCAAGATTTAGAGTGTCTCACCATAAGTTTCCAACTGACTAAAACATCAACGCTTGTTACATATGATCATGAGTTCGCGTTCTATAGTAAAAGTACAGCCCAAGTACAACATTTTCATCTATTTATTCTTTTAATTATGAACCACTTATAACTGCAGTACATGATCGAAAGAAGGCATTTATTAATAGCAAGATTTAGAGTGTTCCAACATTAGTTTCCAACTGACCAAAAGATTCAATGCTTGATACATAAGATCATGAGTTCGCTTGCTATAGAAAAAGTTTAGCTCAAATATAAAACTTTCATAAATTTTTTATTTCAGTTATGAAACACTTATAACTGCCGTACATGATCAAAAGAAAGTGTTTATCAATGGCAAGATTTAGAGTTACCCAACATTAGTTTCCAACTGACCAATCAATTATTCAGGAGATCATGAGTTTGAGTGCTACAGAAAACGTTTAGCCTACTTACAAATCTTTCATACTTTCACTGTTGTAATTTAAATATGAATCTACAGGTTCGTCTAAAATCTTATAATATAAATATAATCAAAAATCTTAATTTACAGAAGATCCCACTATCTTCGGGTAGGTGGGTACTTTATTGACGTCGCACTAGAGCTACACTCTGGGCTATTAGCGACAGTCTAGGAAGCAACCCTGAGGATGATCCAAAAACAAGCCATCTCAATTTTGATCCTCTGGAGAAGGGATAGCTCACTTGTTTTGGTAGCCCGGTGATTTGTTCGCGAAGTCGAGCACTTTATGGTAGAACAATTTAGCGAGGACCAGTACCGCGAACCTTGGTCTCAACGCATGCTGATTAAAGTGGTCACCCATCCGCTTACTGACCGCAGCCAGTGATGCTTGACTTCGGGGTTCTATTGGGAACTGTGTTCGTACGATCAGTCTACTTCGGGAATCTTCACGTTTCAGAGTAATAGACTGGAGATTAGTGTCTTACAGTCATACATCATTGTTTCAGTTATGACCCACTTATAACTGACATACATGATCTAAAGAAGGCATTTATTAATGACAAGATTTAATATGTTACGACAATAGTTATTTTTTTGAAGCAGTCGAAGTATGATACCCAAATCATAAGATTGTGTATTATAGAAGAAGTGTGGTACGAAAAAAATGACATGCAGGTACTAAATGCTGAATTGTTAAGATATTAACGAATTTATGCCCACGGTATCTTAACCCCTTAACGCACAGAATTTTTCAAAAAAACCGGCCAAAAAAAAAATCACATTTTTTAATGTAAAAATCACACTTTATATTTAAAAACACATTGTTATTTTCAATTCTCGATTATATTCGAGTGTGAAATATTATAGCAGCATAGAATACAACGCCGCTTGAATTATCTCGAGTGTGCACAGTTTGGCCTGTTTAGCGTGCTCGAATTAACTCGAAGGCACAAGTTAAGGGGTTAAGCATAATCGAGCTTGCGACCCTCTGTTTTAACTCTAATTTAAAACTTCATAATTTTTTACATCTACGATAATTTTATTGTTCTGGTAATGTTACATTAAAAGATATATTAAATATCATTCAGTTAAAAAGTACCAACTTTTTTTTATCGTATTAACGCAGTTTTGATTTCCTTAATTTAAATCTTGATTCTATAGAAATGAAATTTAAATCTAACCATTTCGATCGGTTAACATAGCAACTTCATATACAATTTTTCTTTTACAGAACTTATTTAATTTTTTATTACAATAGAAATTCGTCCCACGTTTTTCGAAAAGGAGATTATTTAGTATTAGAGCAAAAAGTCAATTTTTAATAAAGTCTTAAAATTTTGTATTCATTATTTTAATTGCATATATACACTGATTGCAGTTTTACACAAAGCTTAAAATAAAAGCAAATTTAAGTAATTTATCACTTAATAATTTTCAAATGGTTAATTATTCATTTTACCATTTCAAATATTTATTATTAAATGTTACGCAATAAGGTAATATCCATAAGATTACTTTAATGGAATATCTTTTTTTATCCTTTAATTTGCAATAATAATTAAAGTAAAAAAAAGACGTAACATCGCAGAAAATAATACTAAGAAAGGATGATAATTAAATATAACAGATAAATACTGTTAAATAAGGGAAAAATAAATATTTTAACAACTTTACAATTTTGTGCTGATTACAAATAAAAATATCTGGCTCTCTATTACGGACCTTTAATGTGATTTTTTGACTAATAAAAATACAACGAAGACAATTTCGAACTGTATTTTTTAGACCATTATCTTTTTATGTTACGTAGAAAAAAAAATCATTGAACTTTACTTCAGAATATTCATTTATTTATTAAGCTTTCACTGCACCTGAAGTGCTGCTTTTAAATTTAATACTAGAAAATAGCAAGTTCCATTATTTATATTTTTGTACCCACATATGGTAAATGATAATCATATAAAATGTTATGTTTTTTGTGACAAAGAAAAGAGGAAAAAACAACAAATTTAAAATTAATTGATTATCATCATATTTATGTGTTAGGCTTCATAAAAAACATAGAATCAGAAATCACATAAAAAAACTTGATTACCTAGTATAAGTATTTTTGTCTTATGTAGTCTTTAATCGGCGACGCACTAAAAATATTTAACTAGCTGCTTTATACTGAGGTTCTTTTGTTTGCATTAAATATCAGATAATTACATTTTTCTTACATTCCTTTATTCTTATGCATAAAAAAAAATTAAATTATTAAATATAAAAATAATTTTTAAGTTTCAAGCAAAGTAGACTAACGGCTGTCAAAAAAAATTCTAATTTTTACCTATGATGATCATTTCAAAAGTAGATTATATTAAGCCGAGCAAAAAGAAGTTCTACTGTTTTATGATAAAACTAAATAAAACTACGCAATATCTGATTTTTAATGTATTCTGCTTGTAATTTCCTTTATTTAAAACATAGTAAGACTATTTTTGCAAATATTTGTTATTAAATGAAAAAAAAAAACTCGTTTGAGAAGCAGATTTTTTTAATGAATTATTTATAAAATATGCCACTTTTTTTAAAAGGAAAAAAAAATATCACTATAAAAATGAAATGGTTCGTTAAGTTTTTTCTTTTATTTGGAAGAAAAAGTACTTCAAATTTTTTTTTAAATATTGGATTTATTTATGTATGTGACCGGAAAACCTGTGTTTGAGCAGCTTTTCAGTTTTGACCCAAAATATCTCAAACGCTATTAAACAAATATCATTTTTCAGAAAAAGTAATATATCCATTCTTGCAATATTTTATTTAGTTGACTTAGTGCATAAAGCTTCTTTTTACAGTTCACTGAAAAAGTATTATGAAAACTGGTTTGGTCAATAAATTATTACTATACATTAATACGCGTATAAATATGAAAATAAATGCTATTCAGAAAAGTAAGCTTCATTTTATGATTCAAGAGTAAAATTTGTTACGATAATACTTAAAAAAATATATAATTTCATGAAAAAGAATTCTTGACGATAACTTAAATGATACGTCACGTAGTTTCTTAAAATAATAAATATCTTACCGTTATAAGAAAAAGTTTTCTTGTTAGTTCGTTTTAAATTTTCTTCTAGATTTAGAAATGAAATTGAAAGATAATGTGTTTTGAGTTTTGTATCCGGCTTCGATCGGGCAATGCAAATATTTTTTCGCCTTCAGTTATGCAAACACAAATATTCGACATAATCAACATTTTCTGGTGCCATTTGAAAATATGAAATAGAAAAAGCAAACTATAAAATATTTTTATAACTTGATAAATGTTATTAAAAAAATTTATAAATCAAACGATATTTTCAGAAATAAATATTTTTATCTTATCAAAAGTTAACTTACCTATGTAATTGAAGAAAGAATATTTAATTTTTGACTATGGTACAATAGTGTTTGAAATTTTCAGCAATCGTGATTGAAAATATTCATTATGGAAAAAAATGATACATAAAATTTTGGAATCGCTAGCTTTTATTATAATTTTCGAAATACATTATACTTATACCGAATGAAAAGTTTCAAAATCAGCTTAATTTTGTAAAACTAAGAAATATCAATAGTGAAATGAGGAAAGAAAAAACAATTTGAACAGAGCACGGAGAAATACATATTTTTCTCTTCAATGTTAGAGATTGGGAAAAGGCAACACGTTTTTTTTTCCAAGGCGGGGCAATATGACAACACTAATCCAAAATGTTTTAGCGTCATGCTACGCCGAAAAATCTTAATCACTAGTTATATTGATGAACTTATCTAGACTTTAGCTTCCACACTAATACTCGCAAATACTCTTCAACCACGTATTTGTGCTTCTTCTGAATGCTTATTTTTAAGGTTCACCTAAGCATAAAATACTGAAGTTAATTTCACTAGCAATTGATTAATGATATAATCATTATGCCGTTCCAAGGCTGAACTAGATCCGTTAAACTGTTGCGGGACAGGCTGTAACAATATCCCAAAATGGATTGCCATGAGAACATGATTGCTTCTGGAAGGTGGACAGCGACAGAAAACAGCGCCATTTTGATCACTAAAATAAACAAACTCTATCGGAATCTAGATTTCGCTTACTCTCAAACCTGTCAGTTTCAATTTTAGTGATCAAAATGGCGCTGTTTTCTGTCATACAACTAGCTATTGCTGAAGAGAGTGATCGAAACAATATTAAGAGAAAGATCGATCGGCCCAAAAGATTTAAGGTCTTCCAATATCCCGACAACGAATTTAGAAGTCAATTTAGATTGACTAAAAACATTAGTGTCGAACTCATAGAAAAACTTCGGCCAGCGTTGGAGCCACTGACTTCACGCAGAAATGCCTTCTCTGTAGAAACTAAAGTAAGTACATAATTTTATTTTGCTCTTTTATACAAGAAAATAAGTCTTTAGAATTTCTTAATTATCAGTTATAACTAGTTTTTATTCAACTTAAAACTTAAGTTTATAAAATTTTGAGACATGTGATTTTGCAGTGACATTTATTATTATTTTACTTAGCTTTTTTTGTTTAGTTATTGTTCGATAATTTAAAAAATCTAAAACTTTTTTACTAAAATCTAAAGCTCATTACAGTCATAAAGCATGGGGATAAATTTCGCATAATTATATATGCTTACAGCACTAGGTAAGCATTGGCGATTTCTTACAATGTAAGCAGATTGTAAAAAATCGCCAATGCTCTAAATGGAATTTATACTTGTAAACTTAAATATATATAAGTATGTAAATGTTTGCCTTGCCGTAAATCGCAAATCAGAAATCTTTACAAAATTTTTATGTGCTATATTTTAGTTTAACTCCTTATATATTTTTTCTTTTTTTCTCTCCCAAAATTGCTTGCAATGAAAATAATTATAGACAACCTTGATTTTCTTTCTCTTATTGACCTCTTATTAAATAACTATCTTATCAAATTTATTTTAAGTTATATAATAATAACTTTAATTATATAGTTAAGATATAGTCTAAACTTTAAACTATTCCTGATTTATTTTATATTTAAGGATAGGGGTAGAATTTAAGACTTAGATGTACCATTTTAAACTTTGTATTAATTTCTTTATTTAGGTGTTCTGGCTATCCATTTGAGCCATGGACCCCTCTCGCAGGAACATCATTGGTGGAGGAAAATTATAATTACAAACATAGACTCGGGAGGAACGTCATTGAAAGATGCAATGGTGTATTAAAAAGAAGATTTAGATGTCTTTTAAAAGAAAGAGTGTTAAACTATACACCAACAATTGCTAGCATGATTGTGAATGCCTGTGCAGTACTGCACAATATGTGTATGAGGGATGGGTATCATATTACATACCCTTTCAGAAGACCACTTAATACTGGCTTGCAGCATGTGAGGGCAGAAACGCTGCAAGAATTCGTGACAGAATTGTTACCATGATGGAATAAAAAATTTCTCTTTTTTGAATAAAAATTTATAAATTAATTTCATATTTATTTATTTATAAATATTTTTTTACTTAACTGTGAACAAATTAGCAATGTTTAAATTAACTTCTTTATAAGCGATAGGGAAAAAAAAATAAGTATATCAACTATGTGATGATACTTCAAGTTAGCAACAAATACAACAACTTCATAATAAATTGTTACTAAAAAACCAAGAAAAATATACAAAAGTTTAGTAAATTACAGACACGGAGCACATACTGAGCCAATCGAAGGGGCAGCATTTCCCCCTCTGAGCCTTTTAAAACTGCACAAGAAAATTTGGAGAATTCTGGTTACCTTAAAATACTTTATACCAAGTTATTTTATTTGCATTTAGTAAGCTATACATTTAAAATAGATCTAATTGTTGAAGGTTCCCAATACTATTAAAAATTATTGAATTTTAAAAACTCATTTTTCTCTAATTTAATATAATTTGATAAATCCATATTATTCCTCTTAAATTTTAAGACTTTATTTTAGAGCTGTTTACGAACAAATGGAGCAAATTACCTTTCAGAATTATGTTATAAATTGCTGTGATATATTAAAAAGCCTATCTATTAAATGTGATGTATTAGAAAAATGCCCTACTAACAGTCTCAAAAAAAAAAAAAAAAAAAAAAAATAATACTTAATTTTACTCGAGATTCCAATGCTACCAAAAGCTAACTGTGCCCATTATTCATAAAATATTCAAAACACTGGTAATCATGTGGCAATGAAATATTTTACGCTAAAAATTATCAAACTACAATATAATTTAATTTTAAAATAAGTACTAATGAAACAAATATATAACAAACAAAAATTAGCTAAATTTTTTATTTGACAACACTTGACATATGTTCTCGAAAGCTATTACTGTAATGGTATTACTGTAATGGTTTTGAACTGAGAAACTCAGTTCAAAACCATTCTTCTCTTCCGCGATCCGATTAGCCTCTTTCATCTGTTCAGCTGAATTTCTAAGCTTTCAGTTCTAAGTTAATGCGATTTTAGCTCGCATAGAAGAAGAGAAAACAAACATATCGTTGCCAGATTAATAAATTAGAATTATAGTAATTTTCTAATTGGTCAAAGTTAGTCCCGCCTACGAACTTCAATTTCACCGGAATCGTATGGAACGGCGATTTCGATTCCGGATTCCGATATGCTCATGTTACGCCAAAGTGGATATTACGAAATTGGCATTCCGTTGGTAATAGCTGATTCGAGATAGTAGTAGGATCGAGTAATAGGATGTGCAGAAAGGTCCGCAGCAGTTTGCTATTTTAAAGATTTCTCTTTACAGGTACCAACTGCCTTTAAGAATATAATCTTAAAAATAATAAAATGGGAATATTCAAAGTAATAATACCACTTAATTAATCTAAACACTTACAATGGAGCTAACGCCCTCTACTGGAGAAAAATAGAAATTTCGAGTTGAAATGTACAATCAGATAGATCTTGTTCATTGGTGGCAATGTTTCAGTCTGTAGACCAACGGTTACGATCAAGTTCAGCCTTGGCCGTTCGAAATAGGATTGATGTCAGATGTCATACGTATGTTAAAATATCAACTTATTACTAAGTAAAATGTAGGTTAAGTTTTAGAATCGAGGGTTCTTGGTTTGGCGATAATGTTCTTTTAATTATGCTGAAACTTTGTTTCTGGTTATTGTGGTATTACTGTGTGTATTTGATTTCAATGACGTTACCTCATCCTTTGGCTACCATTATGTGATTGGTTCTTGTTTTTTTTTTTTTTTCTCCATATATATTGGTTTATTTTTAAATCGACAAATATAACAGCTAAGACACTAAGCTAAATGCATAACATTTGATATTGATGTTAATTTATCAACAAGAAAATAATGATATCAACAAAGGGGAAAATAATAAACAAGAATAGCAAGAAATTAATAATATTAATAAGAAATACTCACTTAATGTTTCATTATTGATGTTAATTTATTAATAGACATACAAGAAAATTTATATAAAATAGGTGACCAAATTGTAATTTAGTATTCAAATATTATAACTTTACTTTTTTTTCTCTAAATAAAAAAAAAGACCTTTGCAGAGAAGAGAGACAATAGTAGTAGACAAAGGTAGATCAAGTGAGCAAGTAATGTTAAGAGGATTATAACGGTTAAAATATTAAAAAAAAAACTACTACTATATATGAAAAAAAAAAACCAAGAACCAATCGCATAACAATAAAAAAAAAGTTCTGATCACTGAAAGCATAGAATATGTTGATAACCAAAAACGGGGTTTCAGCAAAATTGCACAAATGGAAATTTTCACCTAACCAAGTACCGCTCCCCTGATACCACTCCTTAACCAAGGCGAAGTGCCTTACACTGACGGCTTTTAAAGTTAAGTGCCACTGCCCGGTATACCTTACACTGATGTTTTTTTATGATTAAGTGTGCCACTATCCGGTAAATACCCTTTATAACCGAACCTTAAGATGTTTTAGCTCACTCATCAGCTTTGCGTGTCCTTAAATGCTCTTCAAAAATTCTTTCTGTAATGTTATTTGCGTCGCAAACATCACAAGTATGAGAATAAATTTTTAATTTGGTGCTACAATGTCAATAATATCAGGATGTCTCTTACTGGCGTGTCTTCGAAGACAGGCAGAAAATAACTTTTTACAGGCAGAGAAACTTTATGATAGAATTAAAAATCACTAATTATGAACACTAGTAACTTGAAACAATGAAAAATAACAAATTTGAAGTTAAAAAAAATAATAAATAGCAATATACATCACGAAAAAAGAATTAGCTTCATAGTAAAAAATGAAAAAAAAAAAAAAAACAAAACAAAAAAACAAATCCGATGACAATAATAAAAACAAAAAGATAACGTAAGATTTAAAAAAAAAAAGGAATTTTTTCGATTTTTAAAATGATAGCAAGCATCGCAAAAAAGTAATTACAAATGCGAAAATGCCATTTAAACCGTGAGGTCAAGTACTTTGCGCATGTGCTTGATTTTAATATTTGAGCGGGTTTTAAGGTCTATTATGAGTTTATCCTTTTCTTCAATTATTTCGAATTGAATTTATGAAGTACTTTGTAATCGTTTTATTTTGGTTCTGTGAAATACTTAGATGTTAATTCTATAAAAATGTTGTATGTAAATGAAGGTCTAAGTACAGTGCATTAAAAAAATGGACTGCACCGAATAACTTTTGGTCTAATGATATCTTCACGTTTTAGGACTCGATCCTAAAGGTTCGAGTGGTTGATTTTAAATATGCTACTTTTTCAGTGCTAGCGTAATTTTACAGGAAATCAGACACAAAAATGCATCTTCTCTTAATAAACAAATCTTTTTTTCGGCGGATTTGGTTTTCTGACCACCAAAATATAGGATATAGCCGCAATTTGGAAAATATGGTCCTAATGGTTTGGTCTGGAGAGCGGTCAAAATTTTCGACCCCTTAAAGTAACTTTTACTTTTTGCGTATTTCGCCGTATCTTGAGAACTTTTTAGCGAATTAAAAAAGCTTAGCAGTTTTTGTTTCTGATTTCGTAACTTAAAATATCTTCTGCACTAAATGATTTTCAGATTTTATGTCACCCAGTCGAACCAATAAAAATGAGCCCTAGAAGATCGTTTGTTCAAAATATATTCAAGATGGTCTGTTTTTCTTTGGCGCACGGTATATTTTGTAAGGTAAATTATGATTTATTTAAAATATTTTAATATCTCACCATTTTTGTTGCTCTTAATTTTATTCCAATTTTGAATAAAATACATACTCGTATTTTTATTGAAGACATGCAACATAACTCCTTTTAATTTAAAAAATATTTTTTAAAAAAAATTCTGTCAAGCGATAATACTGTAAATTTTCCCTTTTCTGTCTATAACAGAATTTATCATATGATAGAATTAAAGGAAAAGGAATAATTAAAAATATAACAGAAACACTTTTTCGGAATAGTAGAACTAAAATCTAAGATTTAGTAAGATCATAAATACTTAATATAAAAAAAAAAAAAAAAGATACACTAACACAAATTCACGCAATGTTATTTTTTAAATAATTTTTTCTTGAAATGAAGCAAGAAAAAACACAACTATAAAACTAATTACACTAAGAGAAGTATTTTATTCCTTCATGGTATAAGCGTAATTAACACTTATGATATAATACTATAGAAATAAATTAAAATATGACAGAGACACTAAATTATAAGTGTAGAGTGTCGTTATTCAAATCACTAATTATTTCATTTAAATGTTACTAGAAAGCGCTGAGACCAGTAGGGCAAAATTACTTCACTATGTTAATGTTAAAATATTCATATTCATTAGTTTTAAATTTCTCATCGAGCCGGAGTGGGTCAAGGGATAGAGAGTTCGCCTTACAATGAGGTGAACCGGATTCGAATCCTAGCGATGGCTGGGAGATACGAACTCTGCACCCGACCAGCACTGACCGCAGTGCTGACGTAAAATACAAATCAAGGGAAGACAAATCAAGGGATAGAGTCCTCTTGCTACCAGGCTAACCGTGGGTGGTTTTGGTGGTTTTCCTTTCCATGAAACACAAGAGCTGGTTAGTTCCATTAAAAAGTCCTCTATGAAGAAAATTTTTTCCCAGTACTTCCCTTGTCTTCTGGATTGGGTTCAAAATTACGAATTTGAACATTAGTAGTAGTAAACCCGAAATAGGGTCGCTGTTCAACGATGGTTATAAAAAAGGAATGTCTTTCGTAAAACTTTAATTTTTGATTATATAAGTTTTTAATAAACGAGATAATTAAAAGATTTATCACTAGTAAATAAAATTTCTTCTACTCAATTAAATTATTCATTCATTTTCTAAAACCAATTTTCTAAAAAGCCAATCGAATAAAATATGTATTTTCTAACACTTTTAAAACATGACTATAGAACATTAAACTAGATAGAGTAAACATGAAGATGTATTTCCTACGTTTACAAAAGATTTAAACTTTGACAGTTTGAAATTTACGATTCAGCTTTATTCTCGAACAATGCAGTTTTCTTGGAATAGAATAAAACTTTATCTGTGAAAACCTATAAACACAAAAGAAGTATAAACGTCTCTTTAGAAATTAAAGTTTGACTATTTGTGAGATTGAAAATCTTATTTTACGTTCTTTTATATTGGACTTAAATTGATATCCATGTTATAAAAATTTAATATTCAAAATATTTTCAAACAAAGCTATATTCAAAAAATATCTTAAAATTTATACCTAAAACGCTAAATTTAAATTTAACAGAAGTAGAAGTGTGTTAAATTCTTTATGAGATACCTTCTGACATAGTTATACCAAAATATAAATTTTTGTAAATATTTTACGAAGTCTTATAATTCTTTTATTATTGACTTAATTAAATCCAATAAATCTAGTCCAATTTAAGTTCTTTCAAGTGACATTCTAAAAATTGTACGGAAGGAACATTTTTTTCTCGTTTCTACTCATTTTTGAGTTTATACAAGAGATCAATTGTATATAATTAAGTATATTGTGGCATCCAAAAGTTAGGGTCAAAGAATCAAATTTTAATCAAAGAATTCTGAGCAATTAGGTATTTGATCGGTACTTGATTGGGTGATTTAATTGGATACCTGTAAGTGACGTAACGGGTGTGTGTCGAACCTGATTGGATTAGACAAATGCCATGATTTACCAATGATGTAATCCACTTGCAGTAATCCAATTGTTTCAGTTTTAATGGAGAGTGAAGATTTTATCCAAATATATTTATATAAATATAATATACAAATATTTATGTAAATATAATTTGAAATTAAAATTTAAAATTCAAAATTTAAGTTTAATATTATGTAATTAACTATTCAAATTTAAAATTTATTTTAGGAGTATTACAACATTTTGAATATTTGCACGAGTATAATAATATTCCGATTGTTTGTAATTCAACTACAAATGGTGCAAAATTAATAAAATTTTGCTTACTTAGAAGTTTTGTACCACAAAAAATACTGTCATTACATAAAAAATATAATAGAGAACAGATTTTCTGTTTTTTAAGAATTTTTTGTCAAGAAAAGTTATTAGGTATGGGAAGTTCATGTTAGGTATTGGATTAGACATGATATTATAATGAAAAACACCGACCAACAGGGATAAATACAGTTATATTTTTACCTAGACAATTTCTTTGCAAAAACATACTAACAGAAAGAATAATCTTAAAATATTATTTTTTTAGATGATTAAATTATACCAAATGTTTTTCCAATATATTGGAGATTAAGTCAAAGGAAGTTGAATGTAGAAAGATATAGATCGAACAAATAATGGTAGAAAATTTATCCTAAATTTCAAATAAAAAAAAACTCTATAGTAAACTTAGACAATATCGTTACGGGATTTACCTCAAAATAGGGTTGAATTCAAGCATTGAATATGGTTTTTATCTTTAATATAAAGGCTATATCATCGCAGAAACAACAGAGCAACAAGTAAACGGTGATGCGCTCTATAGGGTTAAGCAGCTGTTTCATCAAAAATAATAAGCAACAGATGAGGAAAGAGGGGATACGGAAACATTGCACCCATTCGACCTCGCTGAGGAAGGGGTGGTACATTTTGGGGGGCTACTGGGATTACATAATCGATCGCTTGGACACCCTCTATTGAACAGGAGGCACCTGTTTCCCCTCGAATAAAAAGGAAAAAGACCCTTACCAGTGGATGTTCGATGACTTGTTCCTTTTTTTTTCAGAATTTTTCCCTTTTTCATGCTTTATCAAGGCCTGTACTCATCGGTCGCGTGCATCTATGATTGACATTATATTATAGGCAACCCTACTTCTGATGTGTTGAATGGGGATGTAGAAGCAATTTCGCTTCTTCGTTTGGTGTTTTTTCGACATTTGATTTGTGACTATCCTAGATGAAATCGAATACCGATCGTTTCAATGCCAATATCCGATTTCTCGATGGATTTGAAGTGTTTAAGTTTAAAAAAAGTATTTACAACTTGCTTAGTTTTTAGTTCTCACGGTCTGAAGCTGTTTAAAAAAGAAAAAAAAAATATTTTGTAACAAAGAACCTATAAAATTTAATTTAAACTTTTCAAACAGTGGATTTGTTAAATAAAAATTATAACGGAGTGACAAATTGGCTGAAATCAAATAAAAAAATTAACATTAATAAATTCGAAAGAAAAAAGAAGGAAGAATTTAGCTAATGAAAAAGTTAATAAAAGCTAATGAAGAAAAAACTAATAAGGGAAAGTTAGAATTTAGATTTTATTGAGGTGTGATGAAATCTTTGTACATGTCAGTACGCAACAAAATAAACGAAACACTGTGAATAACTATTGATCTAATTATTGGATTTTCACGAACTAGGACTCAATTTTAATAATTCGATGGGTCATCTCAAATATGCTAGTTAGTTAGTGAGGGCGATATTTTAAGTTACAAGATCCGATACAACAATGCACATTCTCTGAATAAACATACCTTTTTTTTGACGGATTTAGGTTTCTGATTTCTATATAAATATAGGAGGTAGGTCAATGTAGGAAATATGGTTTTCATAGTTTGGTCAGGAGAGCGGTCCAAAATTTGTACCCCTTTAATGATAATTTTACTTTTTGCTTATGTCGCCATAAATCTAGAAATTTTAAAACAACTTGAAAATTTTTTGCACACAATTGTACAAATTTGTTTATCGCAAGAAAATGCAAAAAAATAATTTCTAATAATAATTAGTTATTTTTTATATACTTATATATTATTTTATTATATATTTAATAGAAATTACATATTAGTTATTTACTAATGGTCGAAAAAGTTTAAATTGTAAGGTTTACAAATTTGTACACCATTTTAACAAATATAATTTTTTAAGTCAAAATACAAACTTTGAACGAAATTGGTTGAATAGTTCCAGAGAAATCGAATTTTAAATATCTGACTTTTTTAGAATCCAATTTCTCGTGAACTATTCGTGCGACTTCGTACAAATTTTGTATGTTGCCATGTAAAACCACATTCCTTAAAATAATGTAAAATTATATACTTTACATATCAAAATATTTCTGATCATTATTAAATAAAATAATAAAAAAAATAATGAATAATTATTATAAATTATTTTTTGCATGGAATTATCTTCGAATAAACGAATTTTATATTTGAGTGCAATCATTTTTCAATTCGCTTAAAAAGTTCTCTCGAGATTTGGCGAAATACGCAAAAGTAAGATTGACAATAAGGGGTTTCAAACTTTTGACCGCTTTCCTGACCAAACTAGTGGGTCAATATTTCCCAGATTGCTGTTACTCACTAAATTATGAGGGTTAAAAATTCAAAACCGCCGGAAAAAGGGTAAGTTTATTCAGAGGAAACGCGTTTTTGTGCCTGATTTCGTATAACTTAAAATATCGTCTGCACTATAAAATAAGTTACAAGTTTATTTTATAATTAATTAGCATACTTGAAGTTACTATTTCGAACCACCAGGAATATGTCTTAGTATGTAAAAACTTGATCATTATATCAAAAGTTATTTAGGGTGTTTTGTTTATTTTGTTGGAGCACTGTACATGCATTTTATATAAGTCTTATGGTTCGCAAAAATATATATTAGAAAAAAAGGTTAATATTTTTTAAATTTTTTAAAGCAATTCTTGCAGTAAATTCATGTGGCAGGGCCTTCATTTTTCTTCCTAGGGTTCCTGATTTTATTCAAAAAATGTTTTCTACTGATGACGTTACGAATACATTTATTAAAAGATTTTGAAAAATTGAGGTGTGGTTTTCAATTCTTATTTTTATTTTGTTTTAAACTAAAAAAACATAACACAATATTTCATATTAAAATTGTTGCTGATGGACGATAATTCGAAAGCATTGTAATGGAAATTTCTTGCATTAAAAGATTTATGATATTCGATAGTTTTTCTTTAATGTAATTGTAGACTTATTGCAACACCATCTGTAGAATTTTTTAAAAACTAATACCTTAAGTTCTAGAAGGAAATAATTATGCCTTCTCATAGTCATTAGCAGACAGAATTGTTTCTTGACCTCAAGTAGTTTTTGCTTTAAATGTTTGAAAACCGTCAGTCTAATTAAGAATATTTTGTATTTTCTGAATATTTAAACTATGTAATCATGGGCTAAAAAATTTCCCAACTAAATCATGGATAATTACAGCTACTGATCACTACAGAGTTAAATCTTCTATACATCAATGTATGGTGATAACTGATATAATATAATCAATTACCAGCGGGTTACCGAGCTCGGCTCGGAGAAAACAGGTATCGAAGCTAACTCGAAGATTTAAATTTTCAATTGTGATTTATCAAAACAATACATGTCATAAGAAAATTTGTGAAACCATTGGTGAAAAGATAACCGGTTAAAGTGCACCATTGTAAACTATCTAAACAAAGTTAGAGTTTGGAAAGGGAACTATTCTATACAAAGGTTAAGTTTGAAAAGTCATAGGAAATAAAATGTAATTGATAACAAAAAATTATACAATTAAAGAAATGGTACAAAGTGAGCAGTGTAAAGATTGAAGTGTGTTTCTTCGATCACTTCTCTCATCATCATAAACAATTGGGCGAACGGGTTGTTAAAGCGCATGATCTCCTCGAGTAGTTGCAATAGTTCTTGGCTTAACTCTCGGTTGAGCTCAGATCGCGCAGCTGTAGCCTCGTCCGGGTCCATGAAGTACATTTGGGCAAACTTCGGCTGTTCAAATCCACCTTGCGGGTCTTGAGTCGGGCGCGTTGCCAGGTTGATCTTGTGATGGACTTGACCGCCGGCGATAAACGCGTAGATTCCATGTTGATTGACGGTTCTGTCGTCGTCGACTTTGAATGAGGCAAGTGCAAAGCAGGCGTCGATGTTGCGGATCCTTCTGTGGAATTCTTCCGATAGGCGGTGTTGTCGTGCAAATAGAAGCGCTAATTCGTTTGGAAATTCGGGCATTGGTAGTTTGATTCTTCCATGTAAGCAGCAGTCGCCAAATGAATCTACGTGTATTTTGTTCTTCACTCTTTCTTCTGGGAAATGCAAAGCGCCATCGTGGATGCAAGCGACGTTAAATGGACCAAGACTTTGATATTCCACGTCGGAAGTTGCAGCATTTTTGTAGGTTGACGCAGGCCGAGATTTCGCAGCTCTACGGAGTCTTTCATTACGGCGGCGTTGTTCCTCTATGCGAATGTTGCGGCCCCTCATTGTTTCGTTTTTTCGTCTGCGTCTTTCATAATCTCGGTATTTTTCTCGTTGAGATGCATTAAGTTCCATCAATATATCCGAGATTCGTTCCTTGCTACGCTGCTTGACTGCTCTTGTCGGGCGCAACGGCGTTATCATCGGGTCTTGGATATTCAAAGCGTGCATATTGGTCGAAGATGTGAAAGATGCGGTTACAGATGGTCCCGACATGTTCAATTGGTCACTGTTCACAACGAATTCGTAAATTTGCTTCCGTTCATCCGCTTCTTGAAAATTCTTGTCCAGGAAAAGGCGTCGATGAGAGAGGTATTGTCGAGCATAAAAGACGATGTAAACTCCGCAGGAAGACGCGTCATCTTGGTGGTTGTAAGCGTTGCGAGGTTTCAAGATGCATCCTTTCAGCTTTTCATTCGTAACAACGGTATTCAAAACGTGTCGCAGTATTTTTCTCAAAACAGCATCGATGGGCAGCGGGTTGTCGACTGGATCGCAGACTAATAGTTGACGTTCTCCATAGCTTGCTTCGTAAATTCCTAGCATCCAGAGCTCGCCTCTATCCATTTGAGCTCTCTTGTGAATGGGAATGAGCAGCACGTCGAATCCTTGTTGAACGCCGTATAGATAGTTGGAAGCCTTGTTCTGGTCGCTGATATCGTTGAGAAGAGCCATTCCTTCATAAGCGCCATATCCGCTGTTGTAACGTAGAAGCGTGCGACAAATTCAGGGTGAAGTACGGCAACTTTGACGGTCGGGTAAGCTTGTTCGGCGTAATGGAGAAGCATTCTGACAATGACGGTATCTTCTAGTTGTCCATTTGCGGGTAGAATTGAGTTGATCGCTTGTTGTTCCAAAATTCCGGCTCCTTAAAGAATTTCATGTAGAGGTGCGTTCTGCATGTTGAAAATGTAGCTTGAAATCTGATGAATGTTGAAATGTCGGACTTTGTTGACGGTGATTTGAAATTGAAATCAGTTCCTTAAATGCTTTTTTGGAAATTCGAATATTTGGAAATTGGAATTTTGAACGAATCAAAAAGAACGAATCTTTTTAGTTAACGAACGAGCGCTAAATTCAAAGTTTCATTAACGAATTTCCCTTAATAAAAAGCAGTGGAATTAGAATCGTACTTTTTCAAAAGAAAATTTAGTAAAAATATCAAAGTTATCCTTATTTTTTTCTTTTATATTTGTTTTACCTTAATTTTGTGATTTAAAAATAATTGTGTGGTCATCAAACTTTATTAGTTCGCCATATTGGCTATAGATGGCAGCACGTTACCGCTTGAAACTTATTAGGCAATAGACAAAGACAATTTTAAGAATTTAAATCGTGGAAAGACTTATTATAACAATTATGAATAACGATAGCTAAGCGTTCTATTTACGTATCTTATATGTTGCCACATTTTTAATACAAAAGTTAAACATTTCTCCACTTTGATAAATGTAAACTAATGCGAACCTTACAATTATATTATTAATTCCTTCTTATATTATTGGTTTAAGTTGTCGAAAATTAATATTTCAATTGTAAGGTTCGCATTAGCATACATTTATAAGAGATATGTATTTTTTTAATAAGTTTTTTGAATATGGCACTTTGAAGACGAAAAAGTATAGATTTTCTTACAAAATGACTGATAACTAAAAAATTAATCCAAATTTTTGAAAAAGAAAAAAAAAATACTTCTTCATTATGTCAAAACACAATTATGTGCCGAGTTTCGTGCCTGGGCGAGGCTTCTGGGGCGATATATTGTGATTACAAACAGACTAATACAGAACTAATAAAGTTTGAAAATATCCTATCTGTAACTCCGAACTGCTCGACCGTAGCGCTTCAAAACCGGCGCCAATCGATTCCTCGTGGCCAAAAACCCCAGACCCCTAAGTTTACCGGAGTTTATTAATTCTGGGGCGATTTTCGACTTGGCAACCATTCCTCGTATTATAGTATAAGATTGTAGATTCCATTATCGTTTTTAAAACGCCCAGTACTCCTTTACTACTTTATATTCTTACAACATTGCATTACGATATACATATAAGGATTAGCATTTATTAACATTGCATTTATTACCCTAAATATTTATTACCACTTACGTTTAGTATAACCACATTATAACCACATTATTTTCATACTGTAACCTATAGTATTCCTTCATAACTCTATTCATTCCATTCTTCTTCATTCCTTTGGAAGTTTTTTTCGAACTTATTATTTGATCCTTTGGTAAGTATAATTAAAAGTGATTTAAAACAGTTGTGAACATTTATCATTAATTAATCCAATGCGTAATATGCATTTTAATTGAAAAAAAGGTAATATTTAATTTTTATGATATAAGTCTCTTTGACGGGATAGGTGGAGGCAGAAATCTTAACTGATGCAAATGCATCATCCAGCTAATGTCTCTTGAGATGAATTGAGTTAAAAATTGAAACAAATGACCATAAGACAATACAGTAGGGGTTGAAACAGTAAATTATATTTCTTTAATTTTCTTAAGACGTTATATAATATATTTTGATGAAAAATTATATTATTTATCAATAGTTCTCCCCACCCTCAGATTAAAACACACGATGAGGCTACTAAAGTATCTGTAATACTGGTAATAGAAAAAAGCAAGTATGACTGTTGCACTTTTTAAGAAAGTGGAGGGTGTTAACACAGCAAATCTGAAACTGAGAAACAGAAAGTTCCTCTCATTAGTGTTTTAAGTATAAATTGAAGCAGCAGATGTACTTACCTTCTTCGTGCCCTGTGGCACAAAAGGCCCTTAGCTTCCTTCGACAGTCACCTCACTAGTACAGGCTCTAACCTCGAATCACCTCGTCCAACCTGCCTACGTTCGTTCTTTTTTACTTATCTCCTCCATGTTAGTCTAGATCTGCCTCTCCTTCGATTGCTTTTTGGTGCCTCTGTTAAGGCTACTGATGACATTCTAACAAAAAGCACTCGCAAAATTTGACCTATATATTTTTTTCTTTTTACATTAAGGGTGATTGGTACCTGTTTGGTTTTATCGTAGAGGTCCTAACTTGATATGGTTTGAGGACAGAATATTTTAAAAATATTTCTTAAACATCTGTTTTGCTAACTGCTTAGTTTTTTATTCTGTAATTTTGTAGTTTCCATGTTTGATGTTCAAAATGCTAAACTAGATTGATCTGGTTATCAGTCACTGAACTCTTCTTTTCAAAATTATGACAAATAACTGCTGTTTTAGTATCCAGTTTACCTGGTCTTTTTCCAATTTTATTTCATACGCTTTGTTGAACAGCCTACCCAATTTTAAGTTTACAACAACCAAATCTCAACCCCAAAGCCTTGTAATTTTGAACCCAATCCAGAAGACAAGGGAACTCAATGATCAACACGTATTTGCATCAACACGAACTAACACGTATTTGTGTTACAAGGAGAAGAAAGCCACGAAAAACTTCCCTGGTTAGTCCGACGAGCATGGGACTCTGACCCATGATCCGTCTACCACTGAGGATATTTTTTACCTCAGCACTGTAGTTGGTACGAGCCGAGTGCGGAATTCATATCGAGCAGCCATTGCTAGGATTCGAACCCGGGTCACTTCAGAGGGTAGCAAGCGCTTTCATCTGGTCTTTGTAAATGTACTGATTCTCTAATTCGTGGTTAATTGATTTTCTTATTTTCTGTTTACATCGATTTACTAATTAATTCATTAATTATCTCCTATTCGTTGATGCAATAATGCGCTGATTTGCTCAAATTAGGCAAATTTCCCGATTTGCTAAAAATACGTCGATTCCACGATTTTTTAAAAATACGCCAATTCACTGATTTGCAAGAAAACAGTTAAGTTTGCATTAACTCACCGCTTTATATATTAATTTTATAAATTCATTCTTTTTTCCTTAATTAACTCGTTACCAATTATACTTTAATAGTTATTCATAGAAACAGATGATACAAAGATGCACATTTCATAAGATTAATAGAACTAATAGTAAAATTAGTAGTTTTCATAAACTAATATCTGAAGTTTACTCAGACTACTAACATACGTTTGTTATCCTATAATGAAATCAAATTCTTTAAAATTTTTCATTACATTTAAGAAAACAAATGAATGTAATTTGTATATTAATATGGTTGATTGTTTTACGCCAAAGAAACTTGATAATTTATTTTTCATGCATCAAAAATAAACTGAAACTGAATAAATGATGGATAACATAGTACACTTTCGAAGACATTAAATGTCTTTTCCTCATCAATAGAACTTCCACAGTCTGATAATAATTACTATTTAGAATATGTCACATTACTTAGGAAAGATCAGAAATATCGCTAAGCCGAAAATCTAAGTTGTAACAAATTCATTGTGCTTTAAAATTCAACGGTTCAGTCGGAATCATCAAGAGATTGGAAAATGTCCTGCACACCGAAATGTGTTACCATGGTTACTTTTAATCCGCAGTCAAGGTTGACTAGACTTTAATATTCAGGTCGTGTCCTCGCTTATTTATTGAAACACCTCGATATGATACATACAGATAAATCCTTGATTCAGATTTGTCTTGTGTGCTGCCGGTAATGAACTGCCCAAATATGCTATCGAAATGACACATGAATCAATAACTAATGATTTCTCCAGTAATTTAGGCAGTACACACCGCAAAAGATTAAAAAATTTAAATTTATAAAAGTGTTGAAATAATTTTTGCAGTTACTTTGAAGTTGTCTGATCCTGTGACAAAAGTTAACAGAATCATAGTAGATCAATCGTTAGCAGAATCAATTCGTATTTTATAGTTTAGCAGCAAGATCATAAATGATTAAAATCTCCTGTGAGTATAAAAAAAAAATGGAGAAAGTTTGCACAATGAAAATTTTATCTGCGTGAAATCTACGGAAATGAATAAGTACAACTCGAGAAGAAGTGAAATAACTATAACTAACCATGTGATTTAAATGAGATTTTATTGGTTATCTTACATCACGCGCGTGTGGTGAACTTGATTGGCTTCTGAATCAAAAGATGCCACGATCTACCTACGATGACGTCACTTGCAGGCATCCGATTAAATTAGATCGAAATATAATACAATTTCTGTCTTCACGGAATGAATAAGATAAGTAATTAAGGCTATGCAAAATTATTAAAATTATTAAATTAGCTAAACGAAATCGTTGGTATAGCTGTCTGACCTTACTACTTTGAATGTTAAAACCTCAAAGTTTTAAAATATGTCTGATTGGTGGAGTGGAATCATAGTGTAAATAATTAAATATTAATTTAAATTAATTAAAAATTCACCAACAATGATATGAGATTTTAACATGGCTCAATTTTAAATTTCAATTTATTTCTGTTCCGCACATTTAAAATTAACAGTAGCATATTCACAATAATACACAGTTGAAAATTTGCAGTTATTGTTTTTATTATCTTCGAATCATTTTCCAATTAAAATTACCTATCAAAATTACTAAAAATACATATTAAAATCCTTATCAGGAACCTATTAAAGCTACTTTAAATGTATTTTACTTATAAGTTTAATTTGATTTAAAACCTAAATGTACTGCAGTTTACCTGGTGGATTCATAATAATCATATTGCTTAAGCTCATAGAAGTCATTTAGCTCGTGTGCAAAATATAAAGAATGTTTTCGAGTTTAGTAGATTCTAAGAAGAAAAATGTTTTTCCTGATTTTGTCTGTGGGCTGTTTTCGAAGGCTCTGTAGTCGCATGAAATAAGGCTTTTATTGCGAATAAAATGCTTTTTTCAAAACTGATGGGAGTTTGCAACAGTTACTCATGACCGTTAGGCCAAGTTTAGCCTATATTTATCCAGCGCGTTTATTTCCAAAATGGAGCAAGGCGCTAATATAGTGAAAAGCAATAGTTTTGAGAAAATGAAAAGTGTTTGTGGTCTGATATTTAAATATTTAGAAACTTACTTTAATGTTGGTTGCATTATCTGAGCTCATTAGAATTTGCAAAAAAATAGGAATAAGGCATTGATTTTGATAATTTTCATCTAGGTGGAAAAATGTCACCAAATTAGTAAGTTTAAAAAAGATTAATAACTTTTAAAATATTTTAGTTATTTGTCAGTTCTAAAGCACAGATAATTCTTTACAGCAAAATGCTTAAAATTATAGCTTTGCTTCAATTGGAAGGCACTTAAACTGCGGCTTTTATATTTTCCTTGGCGAAAGAGCATCAAAAAACCTTATTGAGGTTAGGAATCGGTTTGCGTTTGGCTTCGCTATAATTTTAATTCAGTTTTGCTGAATCCCCCCCCCCCCCCCCCACACACACGTTTCTGATTATCTTATTCTTTTCGGTTTTTCCTTACATGACGTCACCTTCGGGTTACCGCAACTGTTGCTTTCCGTTACGTTATTGGTTTTTGGAATATTGTTACATACATTTTTTGTTCTTTTTTAAATCGCTAAATATAAGAAGGGTCCCCGATTGTAAACTATTACCAATTATTGTTTTAAAAAATGAATCATTTGTAAAAGTTCTCTGGACTTTCCACCACCAGGCTTTCTTTTTATTTCCAAAGCTGAAAAAAAAATTTCTGAAGGAAGTGTAAATAATGGCGTAGATATTAAGCTAATCTTGACATCAGAATTGAAGTAAAAAAAAAAAATTTTAAAAACGGAAAAAATTGATAAAAGAATAAGTGTAGATGATTTCGAAGATATTAAGAAAATTTTTATATCAGAATTGAAGTAAAAAAGTTCCAAAACTGAAAAAAATTATAAGAGAATAAGTGTAGATGATGTCGAAGACATTAAGAATATTTTATATCAGAATTGAAGTAAGAAAAAAATTCCCAAACTGAAAAAATTGCTGAAAGTATCAGCGTGGATGATGTCGAAGATATTAAGAAAATTTTTACATCAGAATTGAAGTAAAAAAAAAATTCCAAAACTGAAAAAAAATTGCTAAAGGAATAAACTTTGATGACGTCGAAAAGGGAAAAAAAATTTAGGGGGTAGAAATTTAGAACCGAAGTTTAGAGCGTTAAGCATAAATTTAAGAGTATTAAGAAAAACTTTAAAAAGTTTTAAGAATCTTTATATTCAATTAGAAATGTATATTGCGATAAAATAAATAACATACATATTTAATGAATGTTTAAAATCGTATGTAAATTTTTGGAGTTACTTAATCGATCCTTAAAACTTTTTTTTTTTCAATGAGCTGCACAATCAGTCTTCCCGATGGGCAGACCTAGTGCGGTTCTCCAGAAGTGGTATCTACTCTTTCAGTGGCTACCACAATGGGTGAGATACCGTTGGCCATGTTAATTTAGACGTCTAGTTTCTGCCACACTAGATGGCAGCACCGAGACTCTATTTGGATGCTAAAGTGCACTAGGAATTTAATTTTGCCGGAAATGCCAAGAGCCAATAAGGCACTCCAGGGATCTTTTACATGCCGCATAATCATACGACATGGCCGTTGAGGATTTTCTGCATCCTGAAAATTCGGTATCTGGGCCGGGGATCGAACCCGCAGACTTGGACTCAGAAGGCCGACGACAAGCCAACTGCGCCACCCAGCCACTCCTTAAAACTAATAATGCACAAATTACTTTTACTTCACTCCTATTTTTATGTTACAAATCACTTCAAGCAATCAATGAGTTTAAGAAAAAACTTTTCCGATAAAAGAAAGTCCCAGTTTTGATCAGATTCGAATGTACAGGATGTCCCAGGATTATTAGGACAAACTTTAAAAGGAGTTAGAGGACATCCTAAATGTTCAGATTTGCATAACAACCCCTGGTCGCCGCTAGGTGGTGTTGTACACAAGCTGGATTGGGCTTGGTGGATCGATCCTTTGGCTACCATGCTCTCCTGATATAAGCAGCATGAATTTCTTTCGTTGGGAGTGCAATGAAAAATGCAACAATTGTGGATTACGAAATAGATGTGGCTGCATAAATGGTCTGTGCTGCTGTTGGTATGCAACAAAATCCAGATGTATTTGAGCGAGTTCGCCAATGCAGGACTCGCTCAATTTTCAATCTTTTGTGACATTTTTTCATATCATCTACCACATCACATGTAATATCTTTGAACTATAAATATTTCGGATAATTTCAGTCTTGTGTCTCTTTGTTTCTCGTACCTGTCATGCTACTCTCCCATGACATTTCCGATCATGGATTGCTATACAATTTCGAATAATTGTGATGTCCCTTACCTTCCCTTAAAGTTTGTCCCAATAATCCTGGGACACCATGTATATACTTATAAGTTTACTAAACTATAAAATATTAAAAAGTATATTGGATATAACTCTGAAAAATTGAAATGCATTTGATTTTAACTTATTAACTATAATTGTTTAAAGAATTTTGCTTTAAAAGCAGAAAGCAAAACCTAGTTTCAATCAGAGTGATTACAATCATTCTAAATAGTTAAATGACTGATAAATTTTTTAACATTAATTCTTAAACAGTTTTAACTGCACCTTCAAAAAATATATTATTTGAAAAAAAAAAATGTGTGTTAATCACTCATAAATGTAGCCTACTTAACCTTATTGGCAATCTTTCAAATAAAAGCTTAAAAGTCCTAAAAAGCTAAAAGAATTAAATATTAAGTCATATCGAAACTAACATACATATGTACTTCAACTTCAAATGCTAAGCAACGAAACAAAAGATATAATCGATGAACCCTTTCTGTTCGGAATCATCGATTGACAGAAAGTTAAATCTGTAATTTGCCAGTTTGTTTATATCTCCGTTGCCTACTTCTCAGAAAAAAAACCGAAGTGCGTGATCATTTCGAAATGTTCAGTAAATCGTTACAGTTCAAGTAAGCTACATAGCTTCTTTGTTTCAACTTAAAACTTAATAGATTGCAAACGTCATCGTATGAATTATCTGTATGGCAAAAGTGTATCAAGACATTAGAATTACATCGAGTAGTTGATATAGTGATATAGATTATAGTCAAAGAATCGTTATGATCTATAGTTGTTATTAAGTTGTACACGTGTGTAAGATTTATGTGACACGTAAGAAATTAATAAGTAGATTATAAAAAGAGTTGCATGATTGTGTCTTTATAAATATGAATGAAACATAATTAGTTTCTTGTATGTTTTTTGAAGGGAAAAATATTTGTTTATGAATAAAAAATGTAGTTCCTTGCATTTTATCGAATACGGTTCATTTTTTAATAAGGAGAAGTAAGAAATTAAACTTGCTGGGAAAGTGATGATCTGTTATTTCTTGTATTAACTTTTTTGTAGTTTTAGATAACTTCATTTTTACAAGAAACAAAATAAAAAGAATATAATTTTTTTTTAAAAGATTAGAAATCAAAAAAATAGAAAGTGATAAGCTCTTGAGTGCCCATTCATTACATATTTTTAACTCTATAATATATTAGGTTGTTACATATGAAATCTCGGAATTGTTATTGTAAATTTAAATAAGCATAACTTTTCTAAAAAACTATTTTATTAATCAAAGTAAAAACCATCACAATCAACACAGTTTTGCCAATGTGTTACTAGTTTTTGGTTACCACTTTCATAAAAATATGGCTTCTGGTGTCAATAAATATTGAAAGTGTTTTTTTATCTGCCTTAGATTGGTGAACTTTTTATCACAGAGAAAGTTGTCCAAATATTTTTAAAAAAAGTAATTACCAGTTGGAGACATGTCCGGTAGATGTGGTGAATCTCGTATTCTAATTCAGTTAACTTGTTTGCGAGGATCAGTGAAACACGTTGTCGTTCGTTATCATGAAGCAGTGTTGCCAGATTAGGGGTTTCCCCCTAAATTTAGGGGGATTTTTTTTTAATCTTCAGTGGGTATTTTAAGGGAATTTGTTTTTAGGGGTTTGTTTTAAGGTTTTTTTGTGAATTTTACTAGTTTCATTTTGGTTAGGTTCTAATATCAAATTTTATGACTGAATGTGTGAGATGGTAATATGAAAATCAATATGCTAAACCAAAACAAAAAGATTAAGATTTAATTTTAGAACTTAACCCCTTTGTTGAATGTAGTAAGTTATTACTTAGCTCGATCAACCTGTACGTTTGGTGAATTTGAATTCAAATTATTTAAAATTTTTAATGTGCATGGCTTAAAAACAATGCCAAAGGATAAAGAAAAAAATAAGTACGTACAAAAGTACAAGAAAGATTGGGAACACGAAAAGCAGTTTAAAGGTAAATTAATTGTAGAATTGTTCATACTTTTTTTTAATTATCAGCACATTATTAGTTTGTTGATAATGAAATATTAACAAGTATTAAAGCAACGTTTTCTATACATTATTTAACTTTTGACTATTTTTTAATACTTATACATTAAGTTAAAAATTTTGGGGTTTTTTTAAAATTTTTAGGGGATTTTACAACGCCATCTGGGGGTGAATGATTATCGGCACCTGGCAACACTGTCATGAAGCAAAATGGATTCTTTACCATAATTTCAACTTCTGCATGGTACTTCTCTGCTGTTATTGTTTCGCCAGCATTTAAAAATTTATAATGAATTACTCCGGACATAGACCACCAAACAGTAATCATTACCTTTTTAGAGTGCATCGGTGTTTTTGGTATTGTTTTTGGACTATCATCTATAATTAAAAAGTCATGTTTGAAGCTATTGCACTGAACGATGCCTATTGTCATAAAGGATCCATTTTTCATCACAGGTGATATTTCTGCTCAAAAATATTCTCTTTTATTTCTTAAAAGCTAAGAACTGCAGTTATAAAACATTGTTTTTCTTTTTCAACTTTTTGATTTTACCAGTGGTTGAG
Source organism: Parasteatoda lunata (assembly GCA_949128135.1). Lineage (NCBI taxonomy): Eukaryota > Metazoa > Arthropoda > Arachnida > Araneae > Theridiidae > Parasteatoda > Parasteatoda lunata. The sequence continues at coordinate 104,720,644 of OX421971.1, forward strand.
AGGTGAGAGAATAAATTACACCCATGTCTAAAGCCGGATTCGATCCCGGAATCCTTCTGTTACGCGGACAACTCCTTGACCACCATACAGCCGTGTCGGCTTATTTCGTTACTTAATTTTCGATCATTTAGTATTCATTCTAATTTTGTCATTCTAGTTAGTAACCTCCAATAATGTATTACGAAGAAGTTTGGAATTGAGGAAACATTTTCTTTATACATTAGAGAGTTCGCGTTTCGTCACAAATCACGTGATTTCGTGACGAAATTATTCTCTAAATCAACATAATATAGCTCAACGGTTGCTGATTCGTCATAAGTGAGAGTTCTATTTCTGACAGAGTTAGCCAAATAGTCATCTAATTATTTATAATGAATTTTATTTTTTTAAAAAATCATTAGTTGAATAAGCAAACACAACTATCTTGAATGACCTTGAATATCAAACTAGCAAGCGAAATATCATTAAATATCAAGCTTTTCAATAGCATGAAATGTTTATGTATGTGTAAAAAAAGAAATGTTTGTCAATAATGCAATAGTATAAATATATAACACTACGAGTTTAACAATTATGAAACATTTTTAAAGAAAAATTATTGAGTCAAGAGAACTTTTAAAAATGACTTGTGAAGTAAAGTTAAATTTCATGGTCGTTTTGTTAAAAGAAAATCGCAAAAAAGAAGTAAATTTGATTTGACTGAAATAGAACTTTAATTATTTGAAGATACACGGGAGTCTGAGATAAGTTTTTTCTTAAAATATAAAATAAATACATTTTATTATCTTAGTGATTTTATTACCTTCTGCAATAATATAGAAGTTTCAGTCAAAACACATTTTAAAACTAAATACAAAGCCACATTTACAAATATAACCATATTAAATGTTGTAATTTTCTTTATTTAACCCACCCTGAATATTTCAAAAATTCAAAAAAAAATTTTATTGCATTTTTCGAATCTTTGTACCCTTCCTAATGTCTGTCTAAAATAATTTCTCGGTACTTAACTGCGTTTGGAAGTTATTCCGGAAAATAGAGAGTCGTCGCTAAGCAGGTAGAAAGGCCCGTTCGGCCGGATTAGGAGGGGCGACATTCTTTTTGTGTCTCATCCATTCTGTTGACTGTATATAGAAACTTATTGTAGGCATTTCATTTATCGACCATTATATATATGAAATTAAACGTTTTCCTCTACCATAAGTCAAAACTTTAAACGCGTTTTTCTCAAAAGGCTGTTTTTTGACCTGGTCTAACGTTTTTCTCATGATCTATACAACGAAATAAGCTGCTCTTTATTTTAAATTACGTAAAAATATATTCTTTAGAAAGTAGCATAGGATTTTTTTGATATTTTTATATTTCGATTGTATAATAGTATTTTAATGAATATTTTTTTAATGAAAAGCTTTTTTTTAAAGTTGCCGCCATTTTGGTAATTTTGCGAATATCAAAAAACCGCTATGCTACTTTTTAGATAATGTCTTTATGTTTCAGAAAATCTAAAAAAAATCGTTTTCCTATGTTTCAGGACTTCTAAATCCATGAGGAGCTGCCACCAACTTATTTTTTATTATTTTGTAAAAGAAAATTTTTTAAAATAGACTTAAATTGTAGCTAAATAACATAAGAAACAAGGAGTCTCTGCATTGTCTCTATTACTTAAAAAAAATTCAAGAAAAACGTTAATATTTTACCATTTCAGGGTGGGGTCCCCCCTTAAAGAAAAAAAAATTATGATTGGTTGTAAATCAAATTTAAACGTTTTAAGTGCTTTAAGGGATAATGATTTACTTAATATTTCAAATAAAAACATTCCAGTGAAAAATTTTTTTATCAGAAACATTTCACGACTACGAATATAAAAACAAAACTAATTTGATGAAAGAGAAAAACTTTTCTTATTAAGAGTAATGCCCTACATCCGTCATTAAAGTTAAATGATAATAATACAATGCTTTTTTTTCCTGTTGTTTAACACCTGTTTATCATTAACTTCGTTCTACTATCTGATTCTAAGAACTTGGAATTTATATGATGAATGGGGTACTGATTTATTTTACATTACTCAATCCTAAACCATAAGAAAGTTTTTAGAAAAAATTCACACTTTAAATTTTAAATACTCTTTCGAATATTTTTACACTTTGATAAATTTAATTAAAAGTTTAAAATTATTTTTCCTCCTGTTGTGATTCTGTTTGTGCGTGCATGACACATATAACGTTTGATATTTTAAGTAATTTTGATGTGCAATTTTTGATATTGTATTTGTGATATTGGTTTTTGATTTTCACTTAATATGATTCGTAATATGGTTCGAGAGTTTAACTTTAAATATTCGAATTAGTTATTACAGATAATAAAGTTATCAAATTAGCTACAAAAGAATACTTTCTTTTTAATAAAAAAAACTGTTTAATAATGGATTCGGATTTTTGGTCCGTAAAATATGGGATTGGGAATCACAATCTGGAAAATATTGTCTCAATAATTGAGTATATTGAACAAAAGTTTGAGCTCCTTAATGTTAATTTCTTTTTTACATATTTATCTCTGGAACTATGTAAAATGTTCCAGATCAAAATACGGTATAAAATACCGACTCTTTGGCTACTTCCTCCGTAAAATATTATTCCGTAATTTTTACAGTAATATTTATTTAATTAGAGTGATACAGTTATTTTACTGTAATTATCACCGTAAAAATTACGGCATACAAGATTTATGGCTCCGTAACATGCCCCGACAAAAACAATTTTTACGGTAAATGGTGGCTTTAGTTTTTACCGTAATTTGATCCGGAATTATTTACAGTGTAATTTAAGTGAATTATAAATTTTTTTGAATACAGTCAAAAAAACTTTTTATGTGAAGATAATTTTATGCACATTGTAATTTTTATTATTTTATTTATTAATTGTTGAAAATATTTGAATTGTCAGTGTTTTACTTTATTTCAAGCAATGTAATTTAAGCTGACAAAATACAAAATTTAAACTTAATCACCCGAATGGTTTAAGTGTAATAAAGTTTCACAAAAATTAGTGTTTTTAAATATTCATTTATGAAGAACTATGCGGATGATTTTGTTCAAATTTTAGTTTATGCCATTTTAAATTGGATATTTAAAAAATATAAAATTATTTTATATCTTACAATTATACTATTTTGAATATTATCAATACAAACAATAACAATAATAAATATTTTTAATCAATTAGATTTTAGTCTTTAGATGAGATAATTTATCATTGTGTACAAAAAGTTTTTGATTGACATCAACATAAAATACACAAAATGAAAAAAATCAGGTTAAGCGATCAAAATTTAGCATAACTTTTCTAATTAAAGAATTGGGACCATATTTTCTAATTTTCAGGAGTCCTTCTCTCAACATTTTCAGCATCAATAATCCAAATTCTCTATTTGAAAAAAAGGCATGCTTATTCAAAGAAAAAGCGTTTTGTATCGAATTTCGTATTTTAAGATATTATCTTTAGACATTAACATGCTTATTATACCCTCAAACGAGTAAGATAGCGTTTTGAGTCCTTTCATCTTGACAAATGTAACATCTTTATACGCTTTTAATATGTTTCTTTCTTAAAATATAAATACATTTACAAATTATGTGGTATATACAAATTATGTGGTATGAGTGAGTAATTATGCAAAAATTTAATCCATATTTATATGGCACAGGGTCACACTGTAAAAAATTCCGGATCAAATTGTTGTTTAAGAGGCATTATCCATAAAATCCATTTTATCGTAAAATCCATTTTTATCGTAAAATATTCTACCATAATTGTTTCGATAATATTTATTAAGTTTGAGCATTTCAGTGATTTTACAGTAATTATTACTGTATTAATTACTGTGTATCAGATCTTTTCCGTAACATGTTCTGGTAAAAATGGATTTTACCGTAAAAAATGCCGATACTTTTAACCGTAATTTGATCCGGTTTTTTTTTCTTTTTTTTACACTGCAGGGTTTGATGCGTAAAGTGAAGCCTTATTTATCATAAAAAGTTTAATATCTTTTCAAAATTAAAGAAACATCAAGTTAATGACGATGATAATTAGCAAATAGTAAGTTAGCAATGAAGCACTAAATCATTTGACCAATATATTATTAATTAAATTTAAAATCAATTAAAAAAACTATAATGCATATATAACATACATAAAGCAATAAAAATAAGTATAAAGGCAATTTCTAAAAAGATTAGAGCTGAAAGTAACCGAACATACTTTTTGCAAATTTTTATTTAAAATAATTACATGCCTAAACATAAACAATGGACAAAATTTCATTCACTTTATTAAAAGTAAAAGATTTTGTTACTTCTCTCTCTATAGGAAATAATGCCAAAATTAATGCCTTTAATAGCAATAATAATAATAATGCCTTTTTTTAATGTGGTTGATCATATGTTTTTTAAAATATATCTTTAAGATTAACAGTTTGATAGGAATCTCAAAAAATATATCTTTAAAACAGAATTGTGGAATCGGTGGTACAAAAGCTCGACTTCAGATTTTTTTAAGAGATGAAATCTTCATTATCCTACACATGTGACTTATGACGTCAGCGCCAGCTGATTGTTTATCAGCAAAATTGCGTGTTAAAATTCAAGCTAAGTGTCTCCACATAAGTTAGAATGTTGATTAGCGTGAAGTTAATTAAATACAGCACCGCATCGCATATCGAATATATTGAAATATAATACTTTCTCGTCTACATCTTTTACTTACCATAGATTTATTATTTTTTTATGTCTTTTATTGTAACCGTGATATATTTTTGTCTTTCGTAACCTGTCAACTTCGATGCATAATTACTTAGTTTGTATTCTACATGGCTTCGTACCTGTCTCTGTGTTAAGTCTTTGTGTAAATATATAGTAAAAGAATTGAAATCTTATTTAAAGAATCTTCGTTAAAGAATATAAAATGTGTCACTTGAGAGAATTCATACTTGACGGGCTTGGCTTACTCAAAATATAATGGAAAAAACAGTCACTGACGTTAACAAAGCCCGCTTTTCAACAACCAATCAGGATCGAGATATCCTCACTAAGTCACTTGCGGGTATTAAAAAAAAGTGGACAACCCTGAATAACTTTTGATCTAATGATCAGATTTTCACATTCTAGGACACAATCTTAATGGCTCGAGGGGGTGACTTCAAATATGTTAATCAATAAGTGCAGATGATATTTTAAGTTACGATATCAGACACAAAAACGTACTTTCTTTGAATAAGAATTCATTTTTTTCGACGGATTTGTATTTCAGACCCCCAAAATATAGGGGTAGCAGCAATCTGAGAAATATGGTGCCTATAGTTGGGCAGGAAAGTGATCCAAAGTTTGGACCCCTTAATGTTTATTTTGCTTTTTGCGTATTTCGTTATATCTCGAAAATTTTTTAAGCGAATTGAAAAATTTTACTTTTTCAATTCGTATAATAAAAGTTTTATGACTTGAAAATTTTTTATGTACTGTCCGATCATTTACTTATCCACACTGATTGAGTGACATGAAGGCAAGGCAAATAGGTAAAGGAGAATTTTTTAACAATAACTAAAAATGTTGAAAAAACTTATTTTATTTTTGCGTTTAAAACAGATATTGATTTTAAAAACACTTTATAAAAGACTTTACAAACAAATCCAAATCACTTTTTCGAAAAACAAGATTAAAAAAAATATGTTTGTTTTTAAACAAATTTATTTTTCGAGTCTACTTTATCTGGATTATGTTTCCATGGATAAATTATTTATAGTTCATTTAAGACAGTTTTTAGCTCTAGCAAAAAAGTTAAGTATTTTTCAATAAATTTTAACTCATAAGAATTATTTGGAGTGAATAGGATTAAGCAGTCTGAGTTTAATGTGCTTTCAACTACTAGAAAAAATTCCTCTTCTTTATAATGCACTTTTCCCAAGTGAAATTAAAAGATAATCTTTGTACGCATATAAAATAATCTTGAAATAAAAAAGAAATAAAAACGGAACTTTCATTAAGTATTTGCGAGGGATTTTATTTGAGCGTCGAATTCATCTTATTTAAATAACTGAAATAAAAACGTTTAGTGTTAATGTATTAATAGAAAAACTAACAAAGGGGCTATCTTAAACATGAAGTAAATGATACACATGAAGTTCAACAAAATGACTCTAGTGAAAAAATAAAGATTAAAATTTAAAGCAATGAATGAAAGTAATGTGGGAAGTGAGTTATCGACAATATCAACCTTCATCTATCATAAGGTACCTAAACATAAAATAGAGATATCATGTCTTATATACTAGTGAATTGATATTTTTTAATACTAATTGTAATGGTAGCTACGCCACAGTATAATGCTGCAAATATGCAATAAAGAATTGAAAATCCATTTTAAAAATTTAAACAAGAATTAATAAAAACTGGCTATTTGCAGCTAACTATTTGCAGCATGCTGTTTAACACATACGGTAAATACATTACGTATTCAGGTATTAGAAAAATTAATTTAAGCTGCCGTCTTACAGATGTAATATATAGCAATCATTTTCAACAGATTAATTTTAAAACAATAAATATATAGTGCGATAGAAAAATTTAAATTCTTCAAAGTAAAGAATTAAAAAAAAGTTTTAGGATTTGAACTTAGAATTATTAGGTGCTTCGAAATTAATATAAAAAACATGGACCTTAGATATTAATATAAAAACATCTTAGAGATGCATTAAACAAAAATTCACTCCAGCAATATAAATCAAATGCTGAAGAAACAGTATTTTACAACAAAAAGAATAAAGTGCTTAAACAGAATTTAAATTCTTTAAAGCATAAAGCAAAAAATTGATTTTTTTTTAGAATTAGAAATAAGAAATATTTATGTATTTATATAAAATTTTATGTATTATGTATTATTTATGTATTTATATTATATTTATGTATTTATATTATATTTATGTATTTATATAAAACGACAGACATCCTACAAATGAATTATATAATAATTGACTCTAATGCTGAAAAAATGTATTTTACAGTAATAGGAATATGGTGATAAAACAGAATTTAAAAGTAAAGAATTAAAATAATTTTTAGAATTTGAAATAAGAGTCATTATTAGATATTAATATAAAAACAAACCTAGACAGCCATCTTACACATGCATTAGATAATAATTCACTATAGAAAAGTAAACCAAACGCTGAAAAAATGTGTTTTACGGCAATAAGAAAATAAAGATAAAACAGAATTTGAATTCTTTAAAGCAAAGAATTAATAAAAAGTAAAAGATTAAGAATTTAAAATAAAGATCAATAAGTGTTTAGATATAAACATAAAAACATTCATAGACAGTCATCTTATACATGCATTAAATCATAATTAACTGTAGAAAAATAGATCTGATGCTGGAAAAAATGTACTTTAAAACAATAGTGTTAAAAAAGAATTTAATTTATTTTAAGTAAAGAATTAAAAACTTTTTTAAACCTGAAATAAAAATTATTAAGTTATTAATGAAAAACTAATATTAGATTTCGTTTTACGAGTACAGCAATAAATAATTTATTTTTTACCATTAATAAAGCTACAAAAAAAAATCGTTTTTATAGCAATGGCTAAATAGTGTTGCAAAACGGTATTCCATTTTATAATAGTAATAGAACAAATGAATAAACCTACTCAAAATTTAATTTTCCTTTTAAATAGTTTAAAGCCACTTACTTTTGTTGTATAGATGTTTCTGAATTCAAAAACATGACAAATCAGATCCGAAACACTTTGAAACATGTACGGTTTTCTTGATAGAAGCTCCATTATGTAAGTTGTAACCATTGAGATCCTAACTATTTGTCAACTTCTTCAGAAATCCATCTAAATAGTTAGTAGAATAAAAATGCTTATCGTTATTCTGTTATTTGATTTTATTAAAGTAAAAGTTACATAAAATGTTAAAAAGTACAAGAGTACACGTGTATAAATAAATATGTCCATAGTATTTGGAAAAAAAAACTTATAGGTTTTTCAATTTTTTTATAAGCAGCAAAACCTAATTAAAATTAACTTGAAAGGGAAAAAAAGCGAACAATCCGAACAAATTTAATCTAGTAATATGATTTTCATTAACGAAGACTCAAACTTAATGGATCGAAGGCTATAAATATGCTAAATAATTAGTTCAGATGATATTTTAAGTTAAATCAGTCACAAAAACGTAATTTCTTCAAAAATAATGTTATTCTCTCCTTTTTCGTCTGCTTGAAAAATACGTTTAAAAGTATTTTAATTATATTTAAAGACATATAAATTAGATTTGAATATTTCATTATTCATTAGATTAAAAAAAAACTGTATCCTCCATACCATGATACCGTGTAATATAGGTGAGAAGACTAAATGCCAGTGGAAGAAGGCGACCCTAACCTGAGTTCTCCTCATACAGAAATTACAGACAAAGAAAGCATTGAAAACTAAAGATTTATGAAAAAAGAAGAAAAAATATTATTAAAATAAAATATTTTAAAATATTTAAAAAAATCCTTTTTACTTAAAAAGATATTAAAATTAAAAAGCAGGAAAGCTAAAATAATGAAAAGATATAATCTCGTCTAACGATTTTATCTGCAAAATAGATTATTTCTAATATTGTGTATGAATATAGCTAAAGCAAAATATATCAATGCAACAGTGTGAGGAACACTAAAAAAAAATTGAACAAAATAGACAAAACAAAAATAGAGCAAATTAAGTAGCAAATACTAAATAAAACAAATAAAGTAAAACATAGAAAAAATACATATCGGTATCTTTCAAAAATGATTTAAAATTCATCCGTAACAAGTCTGCCAGATAACGAAACAGGAAAATAGAAACGCAAATAGAGGTTTAGAAGCGTAAATAGAGGGTAGCGGGATTTTTTATGGCTCGTTCTTACTGCAGTACTGGCACGTTTGATTTTTTGTTACCTTGGATTGACCCCATTAAAAATAATTAAATAATATATATATATATATGGGTGATTCTCACGAAATATGACAATTCACTGTCCCTTGCTCCAAGATCTAATACTATAATACTAAAAGAACTTTTTTTAAAAAAAATAATAAATAGCATTGCTGTTAGCATTTTAAAATAACCTTGCACTAGCATTGACTGTTTTGTATAGTTAAAAAATTTTAATTGAACTTCAAAATGTCAATTTCCTGGCATTTCCCAAGCAATGTTTCCAATAATAACCAGCTACAAAACTTCCTATAAATTTTTCAATATCTAATTTTTTTTTATCTCAACCGGTGTAAGCATTTCTAGAATATACGCAGAGGGCCTTATTTAAAAAAACTTCGTTTAAATAAATTTTTTCTGTCAATAATTTGTTTGTCCCATGAAAATCTGTCATTTTCCTGGCTACTTTTATTTAGAGGTTTTTAACCAAAACAGATAAAGCCAGCTATCAAAATCTTATGTTAATAGATTGATTAGATACCCTCCTATATGAACATGTCTTGTTGTATGAATAAAGAACTAATTTTCCGGTTCAAAATCTATTTCAAAAAATATTTCAAGGTGAGTAGGTTCTTGTGTTGTCATTTTCCTGGCTTCTTGAAACCATTAATTACATAAACTACATAGATTTATCTGAGTTATTTTAAGAAATCCTGTTGTTTTCTACAAAATACGAGGGTTGCTATTTATATTTCTGGCCTAATAATGAAAAAACAAATATGTAGGATCGAAATTGGTTTTATTGTTTTTCAAAATATTCTCCATGATGATCAATACACTTTTGCATGCGTTTGAACCAATTTTCAAAGCACTTTTTCCAGTCCGATTGAGGTAACTCCAAAACATGCGTTTTGAATGCGTTAACCGCTTCTTCGGGGGTCGAAAATCGTTGTCCACGTAATTTATTTTTGATGTGTGGGAATAAGAAGTCATTGGGTGCCAAATCAGGGCTGTACGGCGGATGACCCATCACTTCGATCTTTCGCTCCGTCAGAAATTCCTTTGTTTGAGTCGATGTGTGAGAGCTCGCATTGTCATGATGAAGAATGATTCGCCTGTTCTTCTGCTTTTTTCGAATTTCTCCGATGACTTCTGGCAAACAAATGGTCGTGTACCATTCAGAATTGACCGTCCTGCGTTGCTCTAACGCCACTGTTGCCACATGACCGTTAATGCCGAAGAAACAGGCAATCATTTGTTTCGATGTGCTTCTTCCTCGAACAACTTTTGTTGGTTTTGCCTCGTCTTGGAAGACCCATACAGTTGATTGCTGTTTTGTTTCCGGATCATATGCATAGATCCATGCACGGGATTCGTCCTGAATCGAACATCGACCACGATTAAATTCGTTATACCAATTTTTTACAGTGCTGTAGGATGGTGCTTTATCGCTGAATAAAGAATTAAGTTCATCGAAGCACTCTTGTCTTGACAATCCACGATGGTAAATCGTCTGCTGAATTTATGTTTAAAAATATCAAACTTTCGATTAAAATCGTCTGCGGTCGCCTAGCAATACTTACTGTTGCCAAGGCCAGAAATATAAATAGAGCAACCCTCGTATAAACGTCTTAGGCCAAAATATTTAATTAAAGTAAAGTTATATGCTATAAAATGGCGAATTCGTCATTATCCTGGCTTATGAATGCCGGGACATTAAAGTGTTGCCAGAATTTTTTTTAACTGCAAATACGTAAGGAGGGAAAGCAAATATTAACCCAATACCAACTTTATGTATGATTGTAATATGCTTGGATGTAATCAAAGTTATTTATTTATTAAATGATTGATTATTGTACAAAATTTTATTCTGTACATATCAGCAACAAAAATTTTTTTGATTCTTTCTACAGTGGATAAAAAGAATTATTTTAAGCAATTTATGGTCCATGATGGCTTAAGTTGATAACATAAAGGCTTAAGTTGAGTTACTTACTATTAACTTAAAATGAATGTTTTTTAAACTTCTAAGCTAATATGTCATTTTCCTGGCATTCAAGATTTGATGAATTTCTATTTTATTTTTTTCTCCGAGCAAATGTCAATAAACTACACTGCTGTCTGTAAGATATTTATAAGTGTAACTAAAAAAGTGTACAAAAAAAATTTTAGATTATTTTGACGACTTTAAATTTGAAGAAATATTTTGGTACGAATTGTCATATATCAAGAGAATCACCCATATATATTTTATTCATTGTGGTCGTTATCTATTAAAAAATTAGTACAGCCATGCTGTTACGTTTTTTAAGTATAGTAAAAAAAGCATACACGAAGAGCAGAGGAAAGCTTTGATTACAGTTATGAAAAAATTGAATGAATGCTTTGAAAGAATGCTTATATGGCATTTAAGAAATGCATAGAAACCGAGTACATACATACATACTGCTCATACATACATACCGCAGTCATACATACTGCTTTTTAAAATCATAATTATTGTTTTGTTTTCGCAAGTTTTTCTTTTGCATGTCATTTTTTTCAATTCTAAATTTTTTATTTCAATAATTAATTATAGACTAAAAATTTTAATTTTTTTGCAGAGGAATAAGTTTTAAAGATTTGGATAATTGATTTGAATTCTTGAAATTTTATGCTAGAACACATTTCAAATGGTTTGAAGTTAGTAGTGAGCGAAGCGAACAACAAATTGCATACAAGAGCATACAAGATTGCATAACAATTTTCGGAAGTTGGGCAGCGTCAGCAAACAGGGGGCGGAGATAACTATTTAATACATTAATTGGTAATTACGTCTTGTGTATTTAAATTGAACGTCTAACCATTGTAGAAGCTTTGAATAAAATAACGCTAAAAATATTTTTAGTTAAGTTATATCGAAAAAATAACTTTCTGTGCTTTTCTTTCCTTTAGTAATTTTTGCGTTATACGAACTATTTATTAAAATTGACTGCTTCCACTGAGGGTAAATTTAAATTTTTAGATGTACTACCTGTTATTCAGATAAATTAATTTTATCTGAATCTAATAATTTTTATGTTTCATTATTTTATTATTTTATTATTATTTTATTTTTTTATTATTTTATTTTTTCATTATTTTCTCCCCACTTCATTATTTTATTTTTGAAATATAAATCAAGAGCTAAACCTAATTCATAGAGTACAAAAGCTTAGTACACTTTTGGTTTAAATTGAACAGAAGCCTTACAAGTTGAAAGAGCTCTCAGTCTATTTCAGAAAACAGGGGTTTTTTGGAGCTAAGTAATTGAAATTGTTTTTGCTTTCTTTTAGATTTCCTATGAATGCGATGGAAATTTAAGGAAGTGTTTCGATATTTCTTTCTTTGGCTTCATCAGTCTTTCTATTCCCTTTTTAAACTTTTTACCGAATGTTTTTGTTTTGAGATTGTATTCAACGACTAAAGCTTAACAATTCTTTTTACAAAAGATTTATTATATTAAAAACTAATATTTTACCATCGAGATAAACAAAAATTTCTATGCGAGGAACTTTTAATTGAAATGTAATTCATTTTATGAATGAAGCTTTCAATTATATTTTGTTTGCGGGACTTAATAATTATGTTAAAAATTCACGAAATTTTTTTTTATAAAATTATCCAAACATACACAGATTTGATAGTTTAAAATTGGATATCTTTTTATAACACTTATTGTCCAGGACTTCTAACTTTTCTACTTATGTCAGTGTTAAAAAAAATAATAAAGGTTTATCTTAGGCCAAATCAAAACAAGTTTTTAGATTTAATAGGAATTAAAAAAAATTAATTCTGTCTTTATCTATGTAAAAACAAAAATATGTATGCTTATAAGTATTTTATAATACAAAGTCATTATAAAATAGAAATATCAGTACTTGATCCCCTCGCATGCATATTGCTTTAAAGGTGCAGAATTTTGAATATAAAAAGCTATTCACTGAAAAATTAGCTGAATGGTGTAAGCGATCATCTAGCTTTCACTGTTGCGATTACAATGATATAATTTCGAAAATTGTTAAGACCTAAAGTTTTTTTTCGAAATGTGATATTTAAAGTAAAAACTTAAAATGGAGTAGGAACAATAATTTTAGCATGAAAAGAAGCGGCATTAAGCAGAGATGGCAAAAGGAATATTTTATAAATCTTAGATGTGTCAGCGAATCAATACTCTGACAACAAATGAATGCGCTCTGGCGACAACGGAAGAGAGATGAAAATATGAGACGACTTGCTTTTTTAAAACCTATTTAGCGTAGCTTCTTTTCGTGCAAAGGAGAAAAGAAATATCATTCAAACTTTATTTTCAGTTTTTTGACTGCTGTCGATGAAAAAATAATAGAATTGAAAATTTCAAAGATAGATTTAGATAATAGTTTTAAAAACTGTTATTGAACTCATGGCTTATAAATATAAAATTTTATTCTTCTGTCTTTTAGGCACAGCCTCACTAAAAGGTCATATGTAAGTAAAGTTATATTATAACCCCAGTAATATTAAGGTCATTGCCTACGAGTGAGAAAACTTTCCTTTTTTTTCCTAGGTAATCCTCTTGTCGGAATAGTTCTTATTTTAATTTATATCCAGAGTTGAAAAACCGACCCAATTCTGAGTTTACGATAATGATTGTTCAACTCCGTAGCCTTGTAATTTTAAACCCAACCTGGAAGACAAGGGAACTCCTAGATCAAACATTGTAACAATTTAGCCTTCGGGGAGTACTATTTGATGGAACTAAACCACATTTGCGTTACATGGAGAAGAAAACTACAAGAACCTCTCAGGGTAAACCCAACATCTAGGGGATTCTAAACCATGATTCATCTTTCAATGTGGATATTTAGCGTCAGCACTGGGGTCAGTGCGAGCTGGAAGCGGAATTTATATCCACCAGCCACCACTGGGATTCGAACTTGGTTAACGTCATTGGGAAACAAGCGCTCTATCTGATCCAGAATAGTTATGTCTTCAGTCGTTTTCTTACTGAACTTACTATGGCATGGTGATTTAGCATAGCACTAATTTCCATAATCTTTTTTGGCACGTCTTTCTGAAATAGCCTGAATGCGTTTTTTACCTCATAGACACAGAACATTCGTTAGCTGTAAAAGCCAACTTTCCCTTATTAACGCTTAATATCCCAAAATTTGACCAACTTTATTCATCATGAACGAAACTTAATGAACAAAATTTAAGTCGGTGCGACGATGTTGCACACATTGTACACAGTACGATCATAAGCATTGTGAAATAGATATCAATACTTATCTCCTTTATTTATCAGATAAAAGTAAATAATTCCAATCGGTAGACACATTTTTTTCAACTTGTTTCGAAATATATAATGAAGCCTTCTTATTTTATTGTATTTTAAATACAGGCCATAAGTTAATAATATTTTTTATCGGTTTTCGCGGAATAGTTATGGTAAAATAAAAAGTGTACCCAAACATACAATAAATTATGCATGCATGATATCATACTTGGACATAATGTAAGTTCAAATCAGTAAGCCCAAAAAAGCAATTGAAGGAAGTTCGAGTTTTCTAAATGCATACATATATCAACATGGTATTGGAAATGCAATTATTTTTTTAATTTAAGTTTATTTTGCGTTAGGATTTTAGGATTTTAAATTTCAGCATACATTATAAATTTTGTTTTAAAAATATTTCCTTCAAGCCATTTTAATTCCAGTTTATTTGTAAACCTAATGCATGCTACGTACTCTTTATTTTTCTATAAATACACGCGGTGATAAATAAAATGAATTCAGTTAAATTAAATGAGAACAGTAATACAGCATTTCGTGCAATAGAAAATCTTGTTGCATAATGGGAGTTTAAATGATATTTGAGAGACTATATTATAGCTTAGATGAAGTGGCTAAATATTCATTGTAAGGAATAATAAATTTTAGAAATCTCTTGTGGAGAAAATTCAGTTTTCTAATAAAGATGAGAAATACAAAAATGCTCTTATTGAAGTAGCAGTAAATTATGGTTTAACATTAAAGAACTTCAATAAATAATTCTGGACAAATGAATATAGTAATTCAGATTTAAAACCTGCTGCTTCATAAATAAAACTCAGGAAAGAGAAACTATACACGGAGAAAAAAAGTAGGGTAATGGCATTTCTGGTTAAAAAAAACATAATTCTAGTAGTAAAACCAAAACATACGGTATTTAAATTAATCATTTGATATTTTTTCCATTTATATCGTACCGGGTTACCAAAACATTCATTTCCAGTTTTCAAACTTACAGTCCTTACTACTACACATAGAGCAAAAAATATAAATCTGAAAAGTAAATTTAACCGAATAAATGATTTTTATGAAATGCCTTACGTTATCATAAAATTTTCAAATTTTAACCCACTTATCAATTTTATCACAGATTATAAAACCATTTTTTATTGTTAATTTTTAACAAAATCATTACCAAAGCGCTTCGCTAAAAACTACCGAGTTTTTTGGGTGTTTCCATAGATACTGAGACAAGGTAAATTTTACTATATTCTGGTCATTTTTAGCCATACTTTCTTTCTCAGTATAATAATCATGCTATAAAATAAATTGAGGAAACTTGTCTTCATAAGCAATGGAAGTATTTGCGATACAATATTTGCGATACACCATGATCTAAAAATTTGTAATTTTTTAAATTTATTTATCAGGTTTCAGCTGAGTACCTATAATAAATAGAATTGGGGGCTTGACACAAGAAATAAGTCTTAATTTTAAAATAATAATAATAATAATCATTATTATTATTATAGTATTATATAATAATAATAATAATAATAATAATAATTATTATTATTATTATTTTTAGCAGCTGTTTTAATTTTAGTAAAAATTATATACGAGTGTAACATCAGTCTCATCTGTGTGGTAAAGGAAGTGTAAATTAATTGATTAATTAAAGTTTTTAATTTTAATTGCCTCTTACCCACAATTTGTAAATCTGTATTTACATTGTTTGAATCTGTATTTACCTTGTTTGAATCTGCATTTACTTCAGGATATATTTAATATTTCTTTAACGATTCACACTTTTGAATTCGTACTTTGTTTTAAATAATTAAAATAAAAAACATTTGTCAAAATAACATCATGCCTGAAATAAAAAAATAGAGTTGTGTGTGCTTTTATAGAATAAAAAGTATTTTTAAGTCACTCTTAATTTTGCAGGAAAAGTAAATTCTTTGTATATAAAATCCTTATTAGTAATATAATATTATTGACTCATTTTGGCCGTTGGCTCTGAGGCATTATCTTTTGATTAGATTTATTTGGATTTATTTGGGTTTCAGTTGCAAATTGGTTTTATATCTGACTCGTTTAATCTTACAAGCTTGGTATTAAATTAAAACTTTAAAGTCACTTAAAACTAAATAAATATAAAGCAAAATGACTTTTCTGATTATTCATTATTTTATATATTTTTCTAAATTAAAAAAACTAAATTATATAAATTCATTGAACTACGAATTGAAATTATTTATTTTAATGTCATGGAATTATTATTGGAAAAATAAATTGTCATTGATCTCAATTTTGTTGAATTATCTGAATCGTATATAATTATTATTAAGTGTTTTTTTATAATTGTTAATCTAATGAATTATAAATTGAAGCATTTGATTTATAAATTATAAATGTATCGAAATGTTTTTGAGTGTTTGAATAATTAAAAAATAATTTTTTATTCGTATGTTTAAATTGTCGAATAGTTGAATTTTTGTTTAATAATTGAATATCTACTGAATAATTGAATTATTATTGAATAATTAAATTATTATTGAATAATTGAATTATAATTTAAATGAGTTATATTAAATTATAATGAAATTACTATATAATAATTGTACTCTGAATAAATTATTTTTTTACACGTACGATTTAATAAACTAGCCAGTGTTAAATGTCTTGCGCCTTTGCCTGATCTATGATGAGAAAGTTGTCAGTTTGGTCACTTTTTTTCTCTATTTGTAAGAACGTATTCGTTCTTTTCATAAACCTACTTAAAAATTTTATTCAACTATAATAAACTCTTTTATCTCTTTTTTAATTTTTTTTATATAATGCTACCATTTCATAAATCCGTAAAAGAGAAAAAATAAAATCTCATGGGTGATAGGCGTGGGACAAACCAGACTGTGAATTGGAAGGAAAAGAATTAACAAAGCTCTTAATGGAACAATTAAAAGCGGTATACGTTGATTCAACCGTGACCCTATCATGGTTCCCACACTGCTTTATCCCAAAATGTTTTTTACCCTCAAAATTTTTCTCATCTTTCTCCTCCTCCATTATATCCCCATCTTCCGAACCTTTTTTTTTTTTTTCTAGTGGAAAAAGAATATAAAATACCCAAAATTTGAAACAGATGATGGCAAAGGGTGGCTTGATTTTAGAGCAGGGGGAAAGGGCTTGCTTTTAAAACTCGTCACATGTGCATACATATATCAAAAAGGGAAAATTATTCAGGAATCTTATTCTAATTAATGCACTCTATGGTGTTTCCTTTTATTAAAGACGCGTTTCCTGTTCTTCTTCTGTTTTTTTAAAATTCAATTCTGAGATTTATGTTTTTGTTGTTTTTCTGACGTAATTAAATTTTTCATATTTAATAATTAAATGTCCCTTTAGTAGTTAAATATTTTCAGAAACAAAAAAGAAAGAAGTAAAAAGCATAAATATTTTATGAATTTTTACACCTTAAGGTGTGGAAAATTCAAATCTTTGTATAGTTTTGTGTTCTTATTTTAATATTTTTAGCAAATTAAACATTTAAGTATGCACAAATAAAAAATTTTATATATGTATAATAATTTGTTGAAATACGTATAAAATGTAAAGCAAATAAAAAATTTAAGTATTAAGTATATTTAAGTATAAAATATACACTGATTCGTAATTAACTTTTAACTTCGTTATATTCAAAAAGTTAAGCACGGTAATGTTTTCCCATTACCAAAATAATATAGAAAAATGAGTGGTGAAAATTAATTTTATCACTATTCGAATTCTCTCAAGTGTTCGAATTCACAGTACTAATTAGTACTGTCATAACATTGATGAATCCATTTATTCAGTTATTACCTTCCAAATATTACACACCTTTTTTAATCGCATTTTTTAAGCGCTATTTTTTTATATTATTTCTCGCTATTTATTCCTTTCTTTCGCTTTTCTATTCAGAACTTTTTAATAAATGTTAACAGCTTTGAAAAATTTTTAAGTTTCATTTCGAATTTTGAATTGCTAATTTTATAAGTTGCATACCAATTTTTTATAATCTTTTATATTGAAGTAATACTTTGAAGAACTTTTAATACTTTGCATCATTCCTTTTTTTATTGCTTCATTCATATTTTTGCTTTTTCTGCTAGCAAACATAAACAGTTAAGAAACTTTTACTGATACATTATACAGTAAAGTATATTTGAATGAAAAAGTTATTAACGAGTGAAATAAGTAGTTTTAAGATTAATTTAATAACTCTAGCGATTTTGAAAAATTATAAAGAGTGGGAACTTTGACGAAAATAAATTTTTTTTCTTTTGCATTGTCTAAAAGTTTTCAGTTTGAGAAATGAGTAATTTTGATTTTTACGAACTTCAGTCTTTCGGACGAATTGTAGAGACTGATTTCAGAGTTGTATCACGTGCTGCTGATACGAAAATATGATTAAAAGCCGAAATCTAGAAAATGTAGTCCAAATAGTTTTGTCAATAGAACGATTGAAAGTTTGGGGCCTTAAGGTATTCGACTAGTTTCGAAAACTTTTTTTTAAATATATTAATACAAAGTTTACAAAAAACTAGTTTATTTGTCTTATTATGCATAAAAATTTATAGAACTGGCAAAAATAATAGTTATTATTATTTTTATTTAAATGGGGATTTTTAGGCAAAAATAAGACACTTCTTTGCATAATTGCATATATCTTGTAAAGAAAGATTTCTACCACCTAAAACAAAAATATCCTTTGAGTATTTTATTTCAAAGGCTATCAATTATGTTTTGAACTATTATCTTAAAAGCAACTGCACATATACTACTGAGTTAGGAATCAATGTAATTAAAAAAGCAAAATTTTAAAAATTTCCGCACTTGTTTTTGCACATAAAAATGCGTAAGAAATGAAATTCTACTTTTGTCTCCAAGCTAGTAGTTCAAAGCATGTGTACTATGATCATAAAAACTCATGAGAAATTGTATACAATTATTTTAAAAACAGCATGAGATATCCTGTTTAAAGTGGTAAAAAAATATGAAAAAATTTGATCATGAGATAACCGCATTCCAAGATTTAAAATCATAAGTCTGTCTAGTGTTATCGCCTAGCACAAAAAATACTATAACTTTGTAAATAATTAAAGTACAAAAAAAGTAAAGTTTCTTTAGGAAGCTAAAAGAACAGGAAATGAAATTTTTTTAATAAACTCGATTTCTAAAATTTTTCCGAAAATCATGTTTTTGCACTAGTTTTTGCACTTAATGTGTACTATTTTTGCGCTTAACCGTAAATGCTCCTATTTACATTTTGCTTATTTTGCAATATATCTAAAGCTAAGTAAGTTTATTAAAAACTACTCAATAACTCCCTCCAAAAACTATTTATTTTATAGTTTTTAATATAGTAGAGGTTAACAAAATTTAGAATAGTATTTACATAACTTAAAATGACAAAGAGCAGAATCAGAAGGGTGTAAATCGGATAGCTCTTGTGAAATGAAAATTTGAAAAATATAACTTCTTTGAGAAAATGAAGTTTGCAAATAGAAGAGAAAGCACTTAACACTGAGATGCTTAAATATTTGATTACTGTTTTGTCCAAGCTATTAAAACCATATTTTCTAGGTCTATTCCCCACTCCCATATTTTCATTCGTCAAGCATTCAAACTTGGTATGTTTATTCAGAGAAAATATAGTCGATCCATTACATTTGGAAAAAAATATGGTTAAAATCGCCAGAGTATGGTAAAGTTTGCCGTGTTTCGTGCTCAGAGAAAATATAGTCGATCCATTACACTTAGAAAAAAAAATGATTTAAACTATCAGAGTATGGTCTTTGGTAATGGTTTTAGTAAAATTAACAACAAAATATTGTTTTATAATGTATGTTAAATTATGGTAAATGTGGTAAAATTTGGTAATTTTTTATGATACCTTGAAACATGGCATAAATACAAACCTTTTATTTGGTTAAATTTACTTTTCCGTTTCGTATTTGCTATTAAAGACGTGGTAATACGAGCTTTAGTTTTGAAAACCAGAATTTTGGTCAGATAGTTATAAATGGAAAAATTAACAAGTAAATTGTCTAAATACCGTTTATTTTCCTTTTATTACCAGAATTATGCTTTTTTCCTTTTTTTTTTACCATAAATGTCTTACGATTAAGTATAGTAATTTTGCCAGACTTTTTCTCCGAGTAAGATTCATTTCTAGTGAATGAAATTCTGATCATTTGGTCAAAAGTTATTACGGTGTTAACTCTTTTTCACGCATTTTAACACTGTAAAATAATCTGAATCAAATTACGGTATAAAGTACCAATAATTTAGGGACATCATTCGTAAAATACATTTTACCGCAAAATCTTTTTTTACCGTAAGATATTTTACTGTAAATCTTACAGTAATATTTATTTAACTAGAGTGATTCAGTGAACTTTACGGTAATTATTGCTGCAAAAATTACGGTATATCAGATTTTTTACTTTTTAACTTGTTCCAATAAAATGAATTTTACAGTAAAAAGTATGTTTTTACAGTAATTTAAGTCAGATTTTTTGCAGTGTACATGCTGCTTTCACAAACATGGCAAATAGTACTTTCTTTCACTAAAGAACACTATGGAACAAAATACACACGAATTTTGAACTTGCAGTTTTCAATTTGATGTGTTAATCATATAAAATATTACCCAAAATATAGGTCAGGGTTATGTTTTTTTATTACATTTTTCCTTCAGTTTCAGTTTGCTTACTAGTGTGAAATATTCCGAAAAAGTAAAGTTTTAAGAATTCCAGCCCCACTGTCTGCAATTTCCGAATTTTTCATTTTGGCAATGATAACTGTTGTTGTGAAAGTAAAGTGGCACTTTTCCAGCAAAGCTTTTTGGCTCATCTCCTACAATTCATACTTTTTCTATCGCATGCACACAAACAAACGTAATCATGTTTTTTTCTTTTCACCACCGTAAAACATTTAGTCCATTGGGAATAAACAAACATTTTCTATATACATGTAATTAAAATATATAAGGTTTTCTTTTAACATTTATTTATTATTATTAAATGTTCACATTCATTACTTTAAATGAGAATTTTGATTTTAAAATATGTTGGTTAATAATTGATTTTCGATATTATGACTAGATTTTCCAGCAATACATTATACGAAATCCCGTTTACTTCAATCGAAAATTACTCAGGCTGTTTTGTCTTTATTTTGTTAAAAGTAGATAATAGAATCACACTCTCGCAACTGATGTTACATTAATTATAACTAAGCAACATTGCATTATTGCGTGATCATTTCAATATTACAATGTATTGATCGATAATTAATTTTTGATAGAACAAATTTTCAAGCAACATAGTAAATAAAAAAAGTAGTCAAAAATGAGTCAGGCTGTTTGGTTTTAAATTTGCAAACTGTAGATATCATAAATGCACTGTAGAGACTCCTTGCTTTGCAACTGATGTTGCATGATGATGAAGCAACTGATGAAATATAAGGTAACGTTAAATTAAGGAGTCAGCATTTTGGTTTAATATCATACTGATTGATAATTGATTTTCGATATTGTGATCGGACTTACATGCAACATAGTACATGATAAACCATTCACTTTATCGAAAAATATTCAGGATGATAATTTTTCATCTTTACAACTTAACATGTCAGTATTGCCCTTAACTGACCTTTGTCCTTTGACCGTCCTTTGCAACTAATGTTACATTAATTATAATAAGTTATATTAATAATAAAATTGATGTTACATTAATAATAATTACTAATTAACATTACATTGTTACGTGAACATTTCAGTATAACAATGTATTGATCAATAAGTTATTCTTGATAGACTAGATTTTCAAGCAACATAGTAAAGGAAAAACTTTGCTCAAAACAACTCAGCCTATTTGGTTTTAATTTGCAAACTGCAGATATTCGACTTGCACTTGTCACGAAACTGATGCCATAAGAATTATTATTAGGTAACGTTAACATTAATGAGTCAGAGTTTTGGATTAATATCATCCTGATCAATAATTGAGTTTCGATTTTGCGATCAGACTTTCATGCAACAGATTACATTATAAGCCATTCACTTTCTCGAAAAATATTCAGGATGATTTTTTTTTTTTACAACTGTAGATGTTAGTATTGCCCTTAACAGGCTTCTCCCTTTGCAATTGATGTTACATTAATTATAATTAAGCAACGATACGTTATTAAGTAAACGTTTTAATATAATAATCTATTGATTAATAATTGTTTTTGATAGAACAGATTTTCATGCAACATAGTAAATGAAAAACTTTGTCAGAAATTACCTAGGCTATTTGGTTTTTAAATTGGAAACTGTAGATATCAGACTTGCACTTAAGATACCTCTTGTATTGCAATCGACATTACATAAATTATTATTAAACAACATTAAATAATTAAATCAGCGTTTTTGTTTAAAATAATATTATTCGATAATTTATTTTCGATATTATGATCAGATGTTCATGCAACATAGTACACGATAAATCTTCATTTTATCGAAAATTATTCGAGATGTTTGGTTTTTATTTTTACAACTGCAGATATCAATATTGCACTTAAGAGACTTCTTTCTCTGTAGCCTATGTTACATTAATTATACAGTTTAAAAAACTTTTTGTTGCATTCATACAAATACTTGATCTTACCTAATTCGCGTGTGCCTATTTCAAATCTGAAAGTAATTTTGCTCCTAAAGCTACAGATTTTTTAATGGTGTTTTTAGTCTATTTTTTCTGAAAATGTACAAGCTTAAAAATCATTACATGTAAGAGGGATTCGCGCAAATGTTGTGACAAACTTCTAGAAGAGTTAGGGCACACCATCCAGAGTAAAGTAACATAGGAACCAATGTCCGGAATGTCAGTTTCTTTAATATGACCTGTTCAGAAGCAGACAAAAAAACAGTTGATTGCCTCAAAATATACGCAACCCTTGTATATTGTTATATATACCATTATATATTATTATATATTTATTATATACAGAGTTTTTAAACTTGTACATTTCGACAAAAAATAGACTAAAAATGTCATATAAAAAAGCTGTAGTTTGGATAGAGAAACCGACTGCAGATTTTAAATCGGCGAAAAAAATTATCCAATATCCGTTTACAAAAATCTCCTAAGACAGAGAAAAAACATTAATGCATTATTAGGGGAGCGATTTGGTTTAGAAATATATTGATCATTTTGATTGATAATTTTTTTTTACATAATGATGAGGTTATAGATCGAATCATGCAACATAGTAAGTTTAAAACCGCTCCTTTTATTGAAATTTACTTAAGCTTTTTGGTTTCTATTTTTTCAACTGTCGATATCAGATCTGCACTCAAGAGGCTGATTGTTTTGTGACCAAATACAGCCGTCAAATAGATGTGGGCGAAGTACCAAAAGTTATATATGCTTTTAATCCTTGTTATTAATTTTTAATAAATTTACAATTATTGCTATATCTCGAGGTAAGTACCACATTGGTAACAATAAAAAATATACTGCAAAGTATTTTAAAAGGTCAAAGAATTCTTTTCTACAAAGCTATAACAATACAGTTCAGCGAGCCGTGGTGGCACAGGGGATAGAACGTTTGCCTTCCAATGAGGGCATTCGGGTTCGAATCCCAGCGATAGAGTCGATACGAATTATGCACCCAGCTTGCACCGATCACAGTGCTAACGTGAAAAAATATTCTCAGTGGTAGACATCATGGGTTAGAGTCTCCTGGCAGTCAGGCTAACCGTGAGAGGTTTTTCTCTCCATGTATCGCAAATGCGGGTTGGTTCCCACAAAAAGTCCTCCACGAAGGCATATTTCTCCCAACACTTGATCTAGGAATTCCCTTGTCTTCTGAATTGGGTTCAAAATTACAAGGATTGTACATTAGCAGTCGTAAACCAAAAAAAAAAACATTGTTTCGGCTGCTAAGCAAAGGTTATAAAATAAAATATAATTCAGAAATTGGCATTTTTAATTTAGCATTATACCTTCGATTATTTTCAGATAAAAATGATTTATCATCTTCATATAAATTGGATTTTGCCTGTTCAAGCAAAAAACAAAAGTAAATATTTAAAAATTTAAATGTAGAGTAGTATTAAAATCAGTCAAAATTACTGAATGCATAATTTTATGCCCCCTTCATGACATGTCGTGTTTTAAATGTTGCAGTATAAAAGTTTCACACCGCCATCTGTTTAAAGTGGATCAAACTAATTTATTTAAAGAACAAGAGCTCTAAACATAATCGTATAAAATTATCGTAAATGAGTTTTGGTCTGCTTCACAAAATCCAGCTCATACCTTACTGATAAATTAACAACTTAACTCTAAACATTTCATTGCATAAGACACAGAAATCTACCTATCTATATTTTATAAAAAGATTTTTTTCCATTTATTTTCGCCTTATTCATAAAACCTCAAATTTTCGTCAATAATTTTATTCACCTATTTTATTATTTACAAAATATCTCCAAATATGTTTCAAATTAAGTTTTATTTTCAAAATCGAGGCAAAACTTATTTTTGAGAGCGTTTAGAAATGATGATATGTTTTTGAAATATTTAAAATTAATTTTAAATCGAA
This sequence comes from Parasteatoda lunata, assembly GCA_949128135.1. Lineage (NCBI taxonomy): Eukaryota > Metazoa > Arthropoda > Arachnida > Araneae > Theridiidae > Parasteatoda > Parasteatoda lunata. The sequence continues at coordinate 104,745,507 of OX421971.1, forward strand.
ATGAGATTTTTGTGATGATAGCAGTCTATATAAATAAACTAATACAAGAGCTATGTTTCTTTACCATAGCTTAAAGCTAGTTGTAAAAATATTAACTAGATTTAGGAATAAAGATATTTAAAATTTTTACTTTACCCATATAATATTTCATTTTCATAGATATCTCTTCTGTGTGCATAAATTATAAGATAACAAATCACAATTTCGAAAAAGATCAGATACAAGACGTATACAAGAGATAATATTATAAACCTGAAAGTGAAACTACAATGTGTAGAATGGAATAGACATCGTTTAGTTTCACTTTCATTTCTCCCCCCCCCCCTCTTGACAAGGTATGATTTCTTTCATTACAAGGTATGATAATAGTGATGGGTAAAGAGAAATTCTTACATTGTTTTCATTTTTCGTGGATTAAAAATTAAATTTAGTAATTAGATCAAAATATCTATCTTTTAAAAAATAAATTTCAAATACTTGGTATTTACAAGTATAACTTTACTCTTTAGAAGTATTTTTAAGAGGACATTTTAATAGTTGAATTGGAACTCTAACGAGAAATTGCTTGAAAGTTATATTTGTATAGTCATTTTATTGTTGCGCTTTTAAGTATTTTAGGAAGGATTATTCCAAAGGATTCCTTAGTTATCGTTCATATAGCGATTTTTTTCTCCGAATTTTGAAAATTTATATATTTTTTAGCCCAAGCTTACATTATTAAAAATTTCAATTTTCCAAAGGTTTGGTAATCGCTCATTTAGCGTTTTTTTCTCCTCTGAATTTTGCAAATTTATATATTTTTTTGCCCAAACTTATATTATTAAAAATTTAAATTTTCACAACCAAAGTGCAATAAACAAAAAAATTTTTTTTGATTTCTAACATAAAAAACGTATAAAAAAACTTGGTCTGATTATATGTGCATAAATACTTTGTCTGATTTTTTAATTATACTTGTTAGTGGTTAGCGATAATTTTTTAATGATACCTCTCTTAATAAAAAGATAACTTTATTTCAGCATATTTTATACAAAGATAGTCGCCTTTAATTTTTTAATGATATCCCAATTTTGTCATATAAACTTTGTTTACTTGTACAAAACTCTTCTAATAAAATGAAATAGGATTACATATGAAAGGATTTTTAAGTACTGTTTCTAAAATGTGAAACAATTTTAATATTTTACAATTTTTGAATAACTGTTGTTTCGTTCCAATGTAAATAGTTGACGCTGATGCATAGATAGGATAGATAGGCATTTTTAAAGATAATTAAAAGAAAGAAAATGCTAATTCCATTTCACAATTGCTAAAAAAAAATTTTCAAATTTTTAAAAATTAAAATTAAATGATTTTCGAAATCGGTGTTATATTGTAGCATTTTTGGCCATTTTTAAATTAAATAGACAAAAGACGAAATTTAACTAAACTAGTTTAAACAAGTTTAAACAAGTTATGTATATTTCGTCCTTTTTTATGGTTTAAGTCTTTTTTAAGCCTTTAACAGTTTCCATCATATCCCAAACTTGTCTTACACAAATTTTTAACAGGATACAAAATTCATTTCATAAACCAAAATTGGATAATATATTTAATTCATAGATTTATTCTTATGATTTTACAAAATAAATTTAAACCAAAAACAGTCTTCAACTCTTTTCAAACAACTGTTGTTCCGTTTAAATAAAAATGTATAATTCTGATACATGGATAGGATATATACGCATTTTGGAAATTATTTAAGGCAACATAAATAATTATTCTACTACCTATTTGTTTATAAAAATTGTTTTCACGATTTAAAAATTTTTTTTAAATATTTTCTTACTTTTGTTATTTCAAAATAAAACTTTTTGCAAATTTTTGTTATTTCAAAATATTCAAACGATTTCACAAAATAAACTTAAAACAAATAAATATTTTACTGTTTTCCAAGAACTATTATTTACTGTAAATTAATAATGCAAATACATAGATAAAAATTATTCAAGAAAATATAGAATTTCATTTAGAAATTAATCAAGAAAATAAAAACACTAATTCTATTATACAGAAGTATGAAAATTATTTTTCAAATGCTCTAAAATCAAATGATATGCTAAATTGATTTTATATTATAGCATGTTTAGTAATTTTTAAGCTAATGCAATAAAGGCAAATCTGAATAAAGTTATCGTTTAAATACTTCAAAGTTTTCTAATAATGTAAGAAACTTGTCTCCTACAAATCTTCGATTTACTACGAAATTTCTCTGGTGCACAAAAATTGGATTACAGATTTAATGCGTAGATTTATTCATTTCATTTCACAAAATAACTTGATAAACTAATAAAAGTGACACAAATAAATTGCTTAACTGTTTTAAAATAACTATTACTAATGTACATTAATAATGCTGATACATAGTATAGTTAGGCCTTTTAGAAATAATTCTAGAGAACATAGCCATTAGTTATATTACATATTTGTTTGAAAATTATTTTTCAACTTTTCCAACATCAAATGTTGAACGAAATGGAATTTATATTGTAACAAATTTTGTAGTTTTTCAACTAAGTTATGCAAGAAAGGCAACGTTAAACAAAGTTAATATTTTAAAAAATTCAAAATCTTCTAATGATATCCTATTGTCTCATACAAATCTTATACTTACTACAACATTCTTCTAATAAACCAAAATTGGATAACACATTTAATGCGTAGATTTAATCATACGATTTTGCAAAATAAATTTCAAACTAAAACAAACTTCTAAAGTTTTCAAACATCTTTTGTTTCGTTTAAATTATTAATACTGATGCATAAGATAGGGCCGGGAAGTATTTTAGAAATTATTCAATCATGTTTAAAGTAAATGATAAAAATTATTATTACATTTATAATAATGTCAATACCAAGAATTTTGCAGAAAACTTCAAGCGTACAAGAACTGGGGGATTTCGAGGAAGCTGATTTTCTTTTATCTATGAGTAATAAAAAGAATAGCGAGGAAATGAAAGTGAAATTCGTCTCTTTTTTGTTTACTGTTTACTAGGAAATTGTTGTTTATCAAATATGATTTTGGGTTTTTACGGATTTATGAAGCATCGTCTTATTTGTATTAATTTAAATTTAAAATCGTCTTTAAAGAATAATCATGCGTGGGTATCGTGTTTTTTTTTTCTTTTTTTTTTGTAAATATTTTTAATTATAGTGTTTTGTTAGCAAAAATTATTTATTGCAAAATTTATGGGAAATTAGTTTTTGAAAAGGAATCGAAATTAATAAAAACAATGTTTAATTAGGAAAAAAAATTTAAAAATAGTTTTTGTAAATATATTTTTTGTTGCATAAGAATACTTTCGGTAAAAATAGTAATAATTACGAAAGACAAGAAATTTTCACTTCAAAGCCCGATTTTTCAATTTCTTTTTATTAAAACACTTTACAATAACTTTTTTATTTTAAATTTCTAAATAACACTTCGTTGCACACTACTCTTTTGAATTGAGTTCATAGTTTTTGAATAATTAAACAGCGTAGTCAAATTTTTTTTTATAAAAAATACGAGTACTTAATTTGTTTAATTTTAAAAAAAATAAAAAACAAAATCAATTTATTCTTCATGTTACGAAAATTACATTAACCACCAAATATCCGAAATTTTAAAAAAAATTACAGAAAAGGCGATTTTACTTAAACTTGAATAACATAATTAATATTTTTAATATTTTTTTTTTTTAATTTTTATCTAAAAAGTGAGAAATTTTAACTTTTTACCTTTCTTTTTAATATTGTAGGATATTTATATACTGTATTTCATCTTCTGTATTCATCGTCTTTTACAAAAAAATAATTTGTTATTATTATGTATAATAATAATAAGAAGAAAATAAGGTTATGTTTTGCACTAAAAATAACTTCTTCGATGAACCTTAATTTCAACCTCATTTACACCTCAGAAAATCAACCTTATGTATAGTTCATCAATACTTTTAGTTGAAATTACGTGTAATTATTCACTCCTATAATATACTTATTTACTTAAAGTGTAGAAAAAATAACCTGTACATCTTAAAAACAAACCTCTCCGAGCTAGTTGCTCTGAAATAGTTTTTTGTCAACTTCAAGTGTGAATAAAACAACTTCAATTACTTTGATTATAAGCCTTTTGATATTGGTTTTTTAAGGAATGTTTTTATTGATGTTGATTTTGGAAGTGGCGAAGTCAACTTCAAATAAGCCTCAAACCAACCTTAATCCATCAAAACAACCTTAAATAAACCTCAAAAACACCTTAAAATTTTGAAAAGGTTTGGTTATGAAGCAAAATCCAGGTGACTCAAGTGATATGATATTTATATGACACGAAACTTTCAACAAGAATATTTGAATAAATTTCTGATCTCTAAAATGAATTTTTTATTATAAATAAAAATCCCATCAACAATGATAAATCTGATTAAAATTTTAAATATAGACATTTGCTTTGCAAAATGAGTGAAAAAAATATTCTTAACTATTTTTATTCAACAGAAGTATTCTTAAGTATTCAACAGAAGTCCTACAACAAAATATAAACATTTCCAGAACGTCTTTTTTCCCTTTCAAGTTAGGAAGTCCAAAAATTTCCACTGATTCAATTATAGTTTTCATGATATAAGAAATCCTACACATAGAATTTAAAAAAATATTATATATTACACTGTAGAGCGTGGACCATGAATCAGTTTCTTTTCTAATCCTATAAGTATTGGACTCTAACATCTGTTTCACACTCAAAATGGTATGGGGAAAAAAGAACGCGGTATGATACCTCCTCGATTTGAAATCTACAAATGTGTGCTCTACCAGCGTTTTTTTTTTTTTTTTTTTTTTCTGCGACAGTTACTGAACTTTTAGTCTTCACCTCGGAAGATGCCGAAAATGTTGCTCATTTAACGTTACCCAGGGGGCTCCAGTGATCCTAAGTCACGGAGTTGAGCAACATTACCCATGCCACACTGCCACAGATACCTGTTTATAGGGTGGGCCTCATTCACACATCACCCACAACAATGAACAGCACACAAAGAGAAACATCCATGTCCCAAGCGGCATTCGAACCCGCAACCATTGGCTTCACAGTCAGGCACGCTGACCGCTCTGCCACCTGGCCAGCGTTACCAGTGTTGAACAGGGTGAAAAAAATTAAAATAAACGGACCTCTCTGAATAACTTTCGATCTAATGAACGGATCCTCACGTTGTTGGATTCAATCTTTGTAGTTCTAGTGGATGACATCAAAATATGCTGATTGATTTGTGCAAATGATATTTTAAATTCCAAAACCAGACACAAAAACGTAGTTTCCCGGAATAGGCATTCTTTCTCTCAGCATATTTAGATTTCTGACCCTCAAAATAAATGGGGTAGATATAATCTGGAAAATATGGGCCCAATAGTTTAGTCAGGAAAACGGTCCAAAGCTTAGACCCATTAATGTTAACTTTCCTTGCATGTTTTGTCATATCTCGAAAACATTTTAAGCGAATTGATAAATTTTTGCACATAAATATAAAATTTGCTTATTCAAAGATAATTCCAGGCAAATACAACTTTAAGTAACTATTTATTATTTTTTATTATTTTATTATATAATAGTCGAAAAAATGTTAAATTATAAGCTACAAAAATTTTTACATTACTTTAAAAAATGAAATTTTAAATAGCAAAGTAAAATTTTGTAGCGAAATCGGTCGAATAATTCCTGAAAAATTTTTAAAATGTCGTTATTTCAAAAATCAATTTTTCAGGACCGATTCGACCAATTTCTCTCTAATTTTTTATTTTAGCATTGAAAATTGCCTTTTTTAAAATGATTTTAAAAATTTGCATTTGCTAAAAATTTGTTTTTAAAATTTTTATAATTCAAATTATTTTTACTAGTATTAAATGATAAGGTTCATTATAGAAATTGCATTTTGCATGGAATTGTCTTTGGATGAATAAATTTTATAATTGTGTACAAAAATGTTTCAATTCGATTAAAAAGCTCTCGAGAAATGACGATATACGCAAAAAGTAAAATTAACACTAAGAGATCCGAACTTTGGACTGCTTTCCTGACCAGACTACTGGGCCCATATTTTCCTGATTGTGGCTACCCCTTACATTTTGAGGGTCAAATCTCCAAATCTGATCAAAGAAAGGTATTCTTATTAAGAGACAGTACGTTTTTGTGTCTGTTTACTTCACTTAAAATATCGCCTGCAGGAATTAATTAGCATACTTGATATAACTCCCTCAAACCATTAAGACTGAGTCCTAGAATATGAAGATCCGAGTTATTCCGGGTAGTCTATTTTCCACTCTATACAATAGTTAAAGCTTATTTCCAAAGGGAGTGCTATCAGAAAATAATCAGAAGCGAAACAATCCGAATATTGAAAAAATGCGTGGGTAAAATAAAATGCCAATTGCACCGCACATTTAAAACTGTAAAAAAAAAAAAAAAAATTCATGAGAAGGACTTCTTATTTGAGGAACAGAAGTGGAACAATGTTTGCAACTGAGAATACTGTTGTTGCAACAACGTTACTGTTAATAAAGAAATCTACATTGGTTGTCATAGCTACAGAGAGCTGAACTTTAGTGTTCGGATATTAAAAGTATTAACTTCCATAACTATTATGCGGATATTGAAAATATTAACTTCCCTTACGTCCTACTAACCAGGATATCCCGGCCTTATTTCTCATACATGTAATCAACAGTACTTGTGATATCAACTGGTCGCTGTAAGTAACAATGAAAGGTGCTTCGCAAAAGATCCAAGACATTAAGCATATCTTTGCTGGAAGCATTCGTGAAATAAATTAAGAAACCATTATAGTACTTATCATAAATAATCAATCTCAATTTAGATGTAGATTTAAGCCATCTGACAGAGAAGAAATGGAACAACAAGCAACCACTTCTTCGACTGCAGAAAACTAAATTCAACTACCTTCAATAGCAGGTGTTTGTGCCAAATATCACACATCTGATAAACCTGCTTCTGCAGTAGCACCGGCAGTTTTGAAAGTTATTGTTATTATTACTGAAACTGAAAAATCTTAAGTCTGTCAGAAAAAAAAAGAAAAAAAAGAAATTCGAAGAGTCAACGTAATCGTATTTCATTTCTCAAAAAATTTTAAACCTCAAAACATCTTGTAACAGGACTATACTTTGATGGGACACATGATAAACCTCTTTATCAAGAAAAAAAGGCTAAAAATGCTATAGAAGAAGCAATTGATATTAGATATATTGATATTGAAACGAATGAATAAAAGGAATTAATTCCTATCACGCACTTTTATTTGGATATAAACATAATGTTTTTGTTATTTTAAAAGCGACAAATCGCATCATTTAGAGAAAACCCCATAACTTCAGCATTTTTTGCCCACTGGGTTAATTTTACTACTTTTTTAAAAATATGTCAACATGTCAAAATGATTAAAACTTTTACCCTTTTAATAACTTTTGACCTTATAATCGGATTTTTACGCATTACGGCTCAATCTTAAAAGTTTAAAAGATGATGCTTACATAAGCTAATTAAATGGGTTCACAAGAATGGTGACTGTATCCGTATTAACCACTTGAATAAAGTTGCCACTTGAATAAAGCAATGAAACTAAAGGCTTACTCTATTGCACTTTTAAATAGGATCCACAGAATGATCTATGTGGGGGAATACTAACATGAATTAAAACTAATATGAGCCATCGAATAACGAAATAAAACTAAATTGCAAAAATAAACTATTTATTAAAAACTCTAAAATAAAAACTTAATAAGAACATACTTCAAACTTCCAAAGTATTTGGGAAAAAGGCTCTGCGCTCTGAAACTCTTAAAGTTTGAGCAAAACATGCTGTCGTGAAATCGCTAATTCAACTGACTGGTGAGCAGGCAAAAATATTCGAGTTAGCAAGAGTCTCAGAGCGCATGCGTAACAAATTAACAAATAACAACTAAGAAAAGTTCTCTCCTCATAAGTGATTGTTCGATTATTCAACTACGGCTGAACAATCTACTCTGTATACTAATATCTACAATAAAATAAAGAGTTTGTGTGCCTGTCTATGCTTGGGTGTGTATCTGTCTCTAACAATTTCAGTACCGTCTGCGCTATCGTCCGGAAATTTGAACAGCGGCAGCAAGGTGAAATTGCTAAAAATAGTTTAGAAATTTAATTTAGGTCATTCAGAATAGACGTTTGAAAAGTGAAATTTTCTTACTGGTTTAAAACTAGTCATTGATATTAATACTACGAGTATAATTATAGTATTTCTGAAGTTATCTAAAACCACATGTTTTTTTTTATTATTTATTGTTACGCCTTTAAAATGTGTTTGTAAAAAAACTAATAATTTAAAATCTACGGTAATTGAAATAAAAAATTAAAAAAATTGAATTGTTATGTTCTGAGAAGAAAAGTGAATGGCAAAATAGTACGAATTCGTTTAGGATAAGCAATAAAAATCACCATACGATTATTGTCGTCGATGATGCTTGATTAATTTTGGCAGTAAACGCTAGTTGAAATTTTAAAAAAAGCTATTTGCTAAAAAGTAAAGTTAATAGAGAAATGGTACTAACTCGTTTCAGATAAGTGTAAAATATTGCCATTCTATTATTGGCGCCAATGATGTTGAATAAATTTTTTTAATATACTCTGCTGCTATTATGTTAAGTGTGTACTAGCATCTAATCACATAGTTGTATCTAATTGCGTGATTGTTAACGTTAAAGGTTTAAGGATTGCGTTTATTATGACTCTGAATCAATTCGATTTTATTGAATACCTGTAAACGACATCACGGGTGTTTGTTGAACCTGATTAGATGACCCGTGCGTGACGTTGTTTTCAGGCTAGAGCTAGTTCACTTCTTTGAAGAAACTCTCGCCGCGCCAAACCTCCGATTTTTGCCTGTGTACATGGGACGAAAAATCAAAAAGTGTCATCAAAGAATTTATAAGTGAAGTGGAGGGACGATATCCCGCAGTGAATAAAACAGTAATAGGCTTATTTTGCATTTCAGAACTTTTATGAGAATTCGCCATCTAAATTAAAACCGCCCAGCTACTTAAAAAAAGAAAAAGGCAGACAAAAAAATTAAAAACTGGATAAGTCAAAGAAAATAAAAACTTGAATGAAAAGTATAGATAATTAATAGTTAAAATTCTCCTAGTTTCATAACGTAGTTTTTAATACAGTTATTCCAAATATTTATCATTTTTTTAACTATAATATAATTATATTCCTTTAAATTTAAATATCTATAAACAGTTGTAAAATTTCTAATATTTTTATGAACCTAAAATATTATTTTGTTAGAATAATTAGCGTTTAAGGTTGTTGTTTACCAATGATTAAGTATAAACAAATTGCCAATTTCATTATATTTTAAAATCAAGATTCTAAATTTAACCTAACTTTACAAATTATTGTTGTCCAACAATATGTAGCTAAAAAAGTGTCGATATATGCATTAACTTTTTTTTAATAATAAAAGTTAAAACTGAAAATTTTAAAATAAAGTATTTATAGCGTCATTTACGACAGCTAGTAAAATATATTTATTAGTTTAAAATGGTATTTAATTTAATATTTTGGCCATGAAAATTTTTTAAAAACATGTTTTTGAAAGAAAATAATAATAATTGCATAAAGTTTGAAAGCTACTATCAAGAAAAAATCTGACTTATTTTTACAGAGAGAATGATACAAGGTTTTCATATCTTTACTTGCGATCTCCGAGATCTGTGTGCACCGTGACGTCATGAGGAGGGAAATCGTAGCTTCAGCTCTAAGAGCAGAATGAACTAGCCCTTCTATTCTCTTTAGCCCTAGTTTTCAGGTATCCAATCGGTGCAGTTTTAGTTGATACCAAATATTTTAATATAGGTAAAAAATATTGTATTAGTTTAATTGGTACTTATTGAGCCGCGGTGCCTCAGGGGAAAGAGCGTCTGTCTCGCAATGAGGGGAACCCTGGTTCGAAACCCAGTGGTGGCTGGCTGATACGAATTCTACTCCCACACACCATATTGCTGACTTAAAATTTATTTCTTCAGCAGTATCATGTAGCAGATAATTGATCATTCTGATCATGGGTTAGAATCCCCTTGCCATCGGACTGACCTTGGGAGGTTTTCGTAATTTTTCTCTCCATATAGCACAAATGCGGGTTAGCTCCATCAAAATGTCCACCTCGTAAGCTAGTTTGTTCCAATGCTTAATCCAGAAATTTCCTTGTCATCTGGGTTGATTTCACAATGGCAAGGCATTGCTAGTCGTAAACAAAGAATTGTGTCGGCTAATCAACGCTGGTTATAAAATAATGTAAAATTGGAACTTCTTAATAAATAATGCTGTGCAATTTTAAAACAGATACCGTGAGAGGAAGTTTTTTACGACCTTTCGAAAGGAATTAGTACCGAAGAAAATTACTTGATCTTGGTAAATTTTTACTGTCATGAGTTGTTCTCGGGCAAAATGATGCCACATCATGCCAAATGATACTGAAAACAGTTCATCTTTATTTTGATGTGATGACCTATTTAATTTATTAACTCAAAGCCAACTTGAATGGCTGAAAGTTATATTAAACAAAGAAAATTGTATTATTTTTGCTTTATTGATTATGTTAGTAGATATCTTTTAGTTAGGTGTATGATTTAGTCGCAATTTTCAATACTGATTTATTAATTATTATCTTTTGTTCATCCTATACGAAGAACGGTTATTCATCTAGTTATAAATATTATTAAACATGCATGGTCTTTTCTAATGGCTACCCTTATAGTAGAGAATCTCTTAATGTATAATTTTAGATTCCCTCTCAAAAAGGATATACTTTAGTCACTCGCTTAATGTTTTTCAATAAGAAATTAATATTTTAGCGAGGTAGGAAACAAAATAGTTACCGAAGTCAAACGATTCACTAGTGAGGACAAGGCATAAAACATCAAAACCTGTTTTATTGCTGTAAGAAGCACCGAGAAATCAAAAGGTGATTATTAGAAATATAGCAATATCTGTTATGGCCATTAAACTATTTTTTGTATCTTTTCTACAACTTTTTTCACTAATGGTCTGGATATTGGTAGTCTTTTTGCTTCTCTCACGTTCAAATACTAATTTGTCTCTGCTAATGTGTGGGCTTATAGATTTTCTTACCTTAAATTTTAATAAAGACTTCAATATCATAAAGGGAGGTCACTACTGAATACCGTAAACATTAATGACATACATATCTTTATCATAAAACTTTTCACTAAAATTAGAATAAACATTCATAAAATATAAACGCTTCAATATTTCAAAACTTTATAAGGAAGAACATTGGAAATAGGGTAAATAATAGTTTTAAATTGAAAGAATATTTCCATGAAATTTGAGACAAACGAAACATCTTTGATGGTGAAATCAGTAGCTGCGAACCTTGATTGGTTAGTTTAAAATAAATACAGAAAACTTCCTTTAAATTGGACTCCGGTTTCACTGATTATTCTTGTAATAAAATTTTGTTTCCCAATTTAACTTTGAACTAAGTCAAGAACTTTAACAAATTGTTTAGATTATAGAAAATGCAATAACATGGGGAGATAATAAAAGAATTTCTTATTTGATTTTGATATGAAAGATATTGCTAGATAAAAGTTGGAAAAGAATAGCAATAAATATTTAAATAATATTAATTTTTAGAAAGAAAATTTGAAAATACTACCTTTTTTTTAATAAGTTATTTTGTTCTAAGTTTTAAATTGTGTTATTTAAAATGACATTGGTAAGTGAAATATACAGACTTTTATATTTAAAAGTACAAAATATTTTCGATATCTTTTTTAATAGAAAATAACTGGATAATTATTAAAATATATTTCTAGCTGAATTATTTTTAATTAAATGACTTATGAACGTGTTAAAAACCTTTTATTATTTTTTATTCGTGAAACTACTTGTACTTTCAGAAATATGGCTAAAAATTAAAATAGTAAAGCTTATAACAGAGAATCTCCTTGCTGCAATTAATAATAATCTTTAATAATAATCCCCCTTAATAAATTTTAAACCGCCTTATATTTTTAACTATCTGAACCATATTTTCTAGATAGTTACTTTTTCCTCAACATAACTTTAGGGTTAGAAAAAAGTAGCCGCTAGTCAAAAAAGTTTTTTTCAGTGAAGATGTAATTTTTTTGTCTGATTTATGGAGCTGGACTATACATCAATGTTTTACAAGTTATCAATCTTCATATTTACTACAATAACGATATTTAAAAAAATAGACTCTAAATGTGTCTCGATTACCATCTTTTACGATAAATATCAAATGGACAATCAATGACAAATATCAGTAAAGTTCTTTTTTAATAAAAGTAATTGACCACGAGTAATGTGTAATCATAATCGTCGAATTCAACATTATTCATAATATTTGTAAATTTTATTGTTTAAATTTTATTGAAAAAAAAATGCACATAGTTATAAAATTCGTTTATCTAAAGATATTCCAATATTTTGGGAGTCAGAAATCTGAATCTGTTAAAAAAAAAAGAAGGTATTTTTATTCAGAGAAAGTACGTTTTGGTGTCTGATTTCGTAACTTAAAATATCGTCTGCCCTTTTTTTTAAGCATATTTGAAGTCACCCCTTCAAACCATTAAGAATGAGTCCTAGAACGTGAAGATCCGGTTATTCAGGGTGGTCCGTTTTTTTAGGCGCACTAGACATGAATAAAGAAGCACTAGATATTTATGGAATATTATTAAATTGTTTAAAAAACATGAAGCGATTTTTTTTCAATCATCTTTATTATTGAGATATGTAATTAGGTCAAAAAGTACTTTCTATGCATTGAAATTCTTATAAATTCTATATTCTATATTCCATCTATAAAAGGATATCAGACAATTTTTGGTTATTATCAACGATTAAAAATAAAACTTAAGCCAATTTTTGCTTGATTAAATAAAAGAAAAATATTACATTTTATATAATACAAAACCTATAAACCAAAATGAACTTTTTAAAGCTACAAATAAAAAATATACCTCCATCTTTTCTTTCTGATGAAAGAAATAAAATTATTGAACAATTCTTAAATGGATAAATAAAAATGTTTGTAAAAAAAATAATAATAATAATTTCTTGAAGCAATTCCAACTCGAAATATCAGAGTTTACATTCTGAAATGTAGGATGTTATTGACTTTTTCCATAAAACGGATGAAAAGGAAGAGTTAGAGTTCCAATATGGAATTCAAAAATAAAGAAAAAAAACGAATGAGGAGAATAAATGTAAAAAGATGGAGAATGCATAAGAAGTTTCATAAAGAGGGCATCAATCATAGAGAATGAAAAGAAAAACTTCTTTTTTAAAGGAAGTAAAACCCACCACGTTTTAAGAAGGAAAAAATTCTACAAGGGATATATAAAAACTTCTTCATACTTCACTTTATAATAATCGGTAAACTCATTTTTAATGCATATTTTTTAAAATTCCATATTTGTATTATAATGTAACTACTACTAGGAACGTAAAAATTGAGTTTATCGCTTATTCATCTTTTATTCGTATAATATTCTTATTCTCCCTTTAAAAAGTTTAGTTATATTAGAAGAGTAAAAATAATAGGATTTCTATTTATTCGTCAAAAATATCTCATCCGTCCAACAGAAGACGGGCACCACAATTTCTGTTTGACACATTCGGTGGCATTATAATGTTCGAAAAATTTGACCAACGTAAAAAAAATTCTTAAGATAAAACAACAAAGATCCAAATAACATTAAATTGCTAAAAAAGGAAAACTGCTTTCATTTTATTATATATTCTGGGAATATTACATAATGTATGTAATTTGACATTTCAAGCATTATGTGGAACATAAGCTCGCAAAGTCAATTTTCCAAGCATATCGGCCACTAAGTGTTTGTAGATTGCTTTTTACGACGCAGTACATCCAAAAGTATCATTTGAGGGCAAGAACATTGCGCAATTAAAGTAAAATACACATTTGCACCTATCCCCAGACCATACCCCATGAGTAAAATGAGCATTGCTTGTCTAACCCGATGAAATTTCGATATTATAAAACAATTCCCTTGGGTTAACAGGAGATTGGTGTTTTCTAGAAGAATCTTGATTTAGAAAAGTGTTTTTTGTTCTAAGAATAGAAAAACATTAAATTTGTATCAGTTACGACAGTGTTATTAACTCGGATTTTAGACACTATCCTCAACTTGTTGTAAAAAAAAAATTTTTTTTGATAAAAGGATCGAGCTCACGTCATAGATAAGTAACCGGTGAAGCATCATCTTCACCCAACCATGACCAAGAACTTAGTCCCTGTTTTAAGGGCTTTATCTTCTAACGGCCATCGTTGGAATGCCACGCAACTTTGACCCTAGTCCGGCAACGCGGGAGGCAATTGAGCAGGTACCACTCTCTCGAAACTTACACACCTCAACCAACGAAAGGACTTTTAGCCTCGAAAGATTTGAAGTGTACCTTGCTACATATACACGGTGGTTGTTTTGTCGGCTGTCGGGATCGAACTCACTACCCCCATCTGCCCTTTCATTAAAGACGTTGAGAACTAACTTTGTATCTAAGTTTTCCTTAGTAAAATCAATTTTTTATACATTTCAAAATAAATGTATGCAGGGTAATTTAGATAGGTTTTCCAATTTTAATTTTAATATATTTTTAAAAATTAGTAAAAAAGTAATAATAAAAATTAGTAAATAAGAAAAATTTACTTAATACTAGTAAATATAATAATAAGTAAATCTTCCTCTGACTTTTATTAAAAGTTTAAAAAAATGGGCCCAGAAGTTTTCACTTGTCAAACGAAAAAGTAGCGCAACTATTTTTAATATTTCATAGATTATTAATTTTTCATGTTTCATAGATTGTTAAATAGCATGTTAAAAATCCAAAAAGCAATCTTTAAAATTTTCCAATGGTTGTGACGATTATCATTTATTGAATCTGTAGGAAACATGGAAAGGGAAGCCACGAAAATCCTTCACTGTTAGCCTGAGGGCAGGGGGACTCTAACCCATGATCGTTCTGCCACTGAGGATATTTTACGTCAGCACTGTGGTCGGTGCAAGCCTGATGCGGAATTCATATCAACAAGTCATAGCTGGGATTCGAATCCGGATCACCTCATTGGAATGCGAGCATTTTATCTCCTGCATTAGGCTCGGACTTGAAGTGACTACAAAAGCTAATCGTATGAGAAGTTAACTATCATTATATGCGCTGAATTATTCCTACAAGAGAAGATATCAGAGATTTTAATGCTTGTTTTAACATTTTTGTTATTGCATTTATTTAATGATTTTGATCTTGCCTAATATTGAAATCATTGATTAAATGCAATAACAAAAATGTTAAAACAAGCATTCACAATTTCTGATATCTTCTCTTGTCAGAATAATTCAACGCATATAAAGATAATTAACTTCTCATGCGATTAGCTTTTGTAGTGGCTTTAAATCCGAGAATCTCAACTAAGTTGTATTGATTTCAGATAAGAAAATGTCAACTTCAGATGGTATTGAGAACTAAGTGTCAGGAATGACCATAAGCGATGGTTATTTATAACCAGCTTTGGTACATTTCTGACAGACAGATGTTCTTGAAGAAATGATGTGCTATACGATCAGTTATATTCGTACATCGAACCATTTAAAGGAAATCGAAAATTCTATTTCATACTCGAGACGAAACTTCCAAGATTTTCTATGAAATGATGAAATATGCATCAGTTTTCTGATATAAACTTAACTATACAAATGTGGTATTAATAAAGTTAGTTTCATTAGCATTAATAGTTTAAATTATATTTATTGTGCCAGCTGTAATTTTCATAAATAGTTAGTAAAACTTTTTTTTAAAAAATAATTTTTACTTTTTCTTTTATTTCTTATTTTTCTTTTATCTTTATTCTTTTATTTCTTATTTTTTTCTCCTTTTTGCTTACTTTAACAATATACACTCCAAACAAATGTCCTAAAAGTAGAAACTGAACTCACAAAAGGTACCCAAGTGCAATGCATAGATGAAATTTTTTCGAATTATTTTTAATAACTTTATTCGATAAAGAAAATTTTTCTAAATCAATTGCATGTGCAGTGAATTGAGTTTTTGAATTTAATTGATGCAATAATCATTAGTAAAATTTAAATTAACATAAGTTTGAATGCAACGACTGAAAGGCTTTTCTATTAGTTGTAGACCAAAAAGACAATGTGTTTTTTCTAAAAAGTAATTTTAACTCTCGAACTGTAAAAAACACAGTAAAAAATCACGGATCAAATTACGGTAAAAAGTATTGGCAGCCTTGTTTAATCAAAAATCAATGGGGATTTCCATCACCAATTATCAGAAAGGGTAAAAACCAAAGTGTGGAGAGATTTTCGACAGAACACCATTCCAGACTTAGTTTCGACTATATACCGGACATGACTGCCTAGCCGCGCACCTGTTTCGTTTAGGGCTGGTACCTGATCCCTATTGTTGTCTGTGCAAGACCCGAGCTGTTTTCGATGGCGGCCACATCCTGTGCTGCAGGGCCCTCCGCGGGTCGTCGTCTACCGAGCGATATTGGGAGGCAAGAGCGCTCCTGAGAAAATAACTTTTTCCTATCTTATTTTGTTCCTGTGTTTTCGCTTTTTAACATGCCAATTCACCTCTGCCATTTGAAATAAATAAATAAGTATTGGCAGCCTAGAGGTGCATCATCTGTAAAAGTTATTTTCACCATAACATTTTATACCGTAATTTCTACAATAATGTTTATCTAATTACAGTGAAATAAGTATCGGTACTTTTTACCGTAGCTCAGTCCGGAATTATTTACAGTGTACTAGAAAAAGCATGTCATATTTCGACTATAAATTATCGAAAAACAATTTTAAAATTATTTTCTGTATAAGAATTCGGTTTTCTTTTATGAACAAATAAAGTATTTTATTAAATCACATTTGTCTAAAAAAGATATCAATTCAATTTATTTGATTAAAGTACTTAGTAAAAACGAAAAATCTTATGAAAATTATTGAATGATGTTAAAGTTTCGAGTTAAGACACAAATATTCATTTAGTATTTTAAGTTAGAAAATATTCCCTTTGTACGAAACGCGCGCATATTGGTTTTAAACTCGTCAAAAAAAAAAAAAAAAAAAAAAAAAAAAAAAAAAAAAAAAAAACATTAAATTATTTCTTAAAATTTCTCTTGTTTAAAAATAAATTTCAATCTTTAAAGAATATCTTTTTATTTTTCCCTTCTGGAATATCTTTTTTAATAAAATGGCTAAAACATTCGATTAGATTTAGAATAATTTCATTTCTAATTTTATTATTATTTATCATTTATCATTTATTATCAATTAAGTCTCCTTCACGAAAAGATCTTGTTCATTAGAGTGTTTAATTTATAATTCCCCTTATACTCAAAATTAATTTCTTATCATTTTTGTTAAAATATTTAATAATTAGCATTATTTTTATTGAATATTTTTCAAAGACTCTTTAATTAAACAAATGACATTCATATAACTTTAATACTTTAAGAATATCCTTTTTGATTGAAATGTGTTTTACTTAAATATTTCAATAATGATCATCTATTTATTGAAGAATTATCGCAAAAGAAAATCTAACATATTAAATAATCTCTAGTAAAGAAAATTTATTTATTTTTTCCTTTGAAGATATCTTTTTCAATAGAGTTTCTAATATTTCATTCTCTCAAACTCAAAATCATTATATTATCAGTTTTGTTAAAGTACTTTATAACAAAGTTATCAGTCCCCATCTGTCTATCACTTATTTAATCTTAGCAACTTGTCATGTCTTTGTCACGAACTTTCCTTTTTGTTGAGACTGATATGGCGGAAGCGAGGCCTGTTAATTATCAGAATTTCATCTCCTATGCCAGAATTTATTTTATTAAAAGTCTTTCAAAATAAAGGGATTTATGCAAACTCTTTTTTGTATTTTTATCTCTTTTTGTTCAATGTTTTAACCTGAGAAAAAATATTTTATCTTAAATTACTGATATTTGAGACGCCAAATGCTGCAAAGGAAAAACCCACAAAATTTCAATTCCACAAAGGTTGTTTTTTTAGAATGTGATTAAATTACAATCGTGATGTAAAACTATAATTTAAATATACCTTTTCTTCGCGATAAATCTGTTTTTTTCGCAATAATTATGAAAAATGTAAATAAAATTAGTCCGCAAAAAAATTTAAATAATTTTAATTTATAAAAACACCAACTAATTTATACGCCAACTAAAATTATTATTAGTGTCCCTAACCACCGGGTTGGATTATTAATAATTTCATTAATTATTCCTAGCTGATTTTATGGTTAGTGTATGAGTTTTATTTAAAAACAATTTTGCTTTAAAGATATAAACTACTTGCTTTACCTATCTAGGAGTAAAATCAAACAATAACAATGACCTTACTACTGAAATACATAAACGAATCACAAATGCTAATAGATGTCTACCCAGTCTGACTGATGCTTCTGAGACTAGGACATTGATTTCTAAAGACGAGAAGGCGATTGCAATTTTTGAAAAAAGGGTACTTCGAAGTATCTGTAGTGTAGTGGTAAACGGCTCACAGAAAAGAAAAATTGCCTCAGAGCTGTATAGTATTTTAAGGGAGCGTGATGTTGTCAAGTACATAAATATACAAAGACTAAAATGGGATGGACATTTAATCAGAATGCAGGAATACCAAAACTGTAAGAAAATATTTTTATCAAAAGCTATGGGAACAAGACGAAAAGGAAGACCACGTTTCAGGTTGATCAACAGTGTTGATGAGGATAGTCGCCAAACAGAGGAACAGTTGGAGGAAACTCCTAGAGTCTAGAGAATGTCAGGGCTAACCCAGGGCTGTCGCGCAAGTGAGGAAGAAGAGGATATAAATTACAGTTAAAACTCAATTCTGCCGTGCCATAGAAATATCAACGTAAGCTATAAAAAAAATTTAAATTGAGATTTTTTTATGTTTGCCATTTTCGTATGATACTATAGCAACACACACACACAAAAAATTAATAAGTAAATTGTTATTTATCAGTTTTTTTCAAATTCTATTTTAGCGTTATTAGTATTAACAATAAAAAGGAAATAAAAAGCCACTTTTATGAAAGTCAATTGTGAAACACTTACGCAGTAAAAATACCGCACAGTATGATATACTGTATGATATTTTGGTAACAAAAAAAAGCTCTAGTTAATAAAACGAAAATGCGCGTATTCAAATCATTTATTAGGCAGTTTTTTTCATTCATACGGTAAAAGTTTACTGGGAATTCTGGTTTCAATGTCACAGCTCTTATTACCACACATTTAGTAAAAATTACAAAACTGAAAAGTAAATTTAACCAAATAAATGGTTTTTATGCCTTGCTATAAGATATCATGATAAAATTACCAAACTTTAACGGATATTCTAGAGCAATATTTTATTGTTAATTTTACCAAAATCTTCACTAAAGAGTTTAAGTAAAAATTACCAATGTATTCCCAATTTCTTAACAAAATCACTAAGTGCTCGGATAGAGCCAGAAAAAGACGATAATTTTCTCCATACTGTGATAGTTTTGACCATACTCTTTTTCTCAGTGCAGAATTTATACTTCAATACTTAATTACTAGACGTAAAAAGGTAAAAATTCATATTGTAAAAACATATTATCTTCACATAAGAAACTTATAATTTATAAACAAAAAATTGCTTATTGTATTTCTATCTTATTTATTTATTTACCTTTTCGTGTGATGAACCAGTTTTTTAGTGCAATATTAATGAAACTGTAAATCAAATAGTAGGGGAGAGTGGGGTCAATTGTAACATTTTTTACTTAACTATTTTTAACTAACAAAAAATCCAATATATTATTAGTATTAATTGACAGCCGAGTAAAGTAGACTATCCTCTACTAGAAAAAAAATAAATACCTTATTTTAAATGTTTATATATTAGTTATTAAAAATTTTTGACAGTCGTTCACTTGTTACAATTGTCCCCACTTACGGGGTCAATTGTAACAGTTCATAAATTCAACTAAATCATAGTTATCAATTATTAGTTATAATTCATAGTTATAATTCAACAAACATAGTTATAATTCAATAAAGTTATAATTCAATAGTTATAAATATAGTAATAAACATAGATATAATTCAATAGTTACAGTTCAATAAACATAGTTATAATTCAACTAAAACATACATATTATCATAGTTGGGATATATTTTTTTATTGATCAAAATAGTAGTGATATTTTAGGAGTAAAAATAATAATGAGCAGAGACCAAAAGGGTTAAACTTTCAACTGTAAGGGGTTATAAATTTTAATTTATGCTGCGAAAGGTGACAAACAAAATAATGCACATGCAACATAATATAAATGACATAGGAAACTATTAGTGGTTCTTAAAGAGTTAAGTAATGGTTTGTAAACATAAGATTATTTATTTTCAGCTGTTACATTCGTCCCTTTACTTATTGTTACAATCGTCCCCAAGACGCCATTTCAGCTTCATTTGTTAAAAACAATGCTAGTTAATTAACAAAACTAATCTTTTTTTTATGAAATGTTAATGAAGGTGTCCACTTACATATTCGGTTAATAATTTTTATTTGTTTAAACAAAATTACTTTGTTACAATATAATATTCTAATACCAAAAAAAGTACTTACGTGGCGTGAAAATATCTTTTGTGATGTAAGTCTTTCAAAAGTACATAAAAATGTTTGCCAGCAGGGGTGTGCATGTAGATTTATTAAATACATCTTGTGCGCCACCTAGGAACCAAATCTAGAACCCGACACTCTAAATTTTTGCTCTGTTACAATCGTACCCTGTCACAATTGACCCCACTCTCCCCTACATAAAAGGATTTCAATAAGCATTTTTTTAAAAATAAAATACGTTTTTATACTAGATAAAAGTTAATTTTTCATTACTAACCATCAGAAAAATGTATTACTATTTGCATTAATCATTCGTAGATGATACCATGGTTAATGTATCTGTTTTATTCCATATGTTTTTGCTTTAAAGATATAAATTACAGTTAAAAGAAAACTTATGTTTCCTTTATTTATCACTATATTTGTTTAATTTATTGTTTCATCGTACAAGCGTAATCTGAATTTTAAAAATATTGATAGCTAAAAAAAATTAAAAAATGCTAAAATATATCTTTTTTTTGATACTTTGAACGATGAATCTATATTTTTTCAGGTGTAATTATGAAAATTGCGCATGCAATTATCCAAAAGAGTTTTTTAATGCAAATATTTTACATAATAAAACTTTTTATACGAACTAAGAATGTTTTAAGTTAGTTTTACAATCAAGTTAACTAATCATCCATTGATGACCCTATGGTTTAGATAAATTTTTTAATCCGATATATTTTTACATAAAAAATAGTTCTAACAACTATTAATGAACAATGTTAAATAAACATCACTTTTAAAAGGCATTTTTAAATCATCAGCACAAATTTAGAAAAATATACACACATTAGGGGAACACATTTGAAACCTTAAGACAACCTAATTTTGATTTAATATTTATTATTGTAATAATTTTTTTTTCATGCTTAAATTTCTACATTCTTTTATAGTTTTGGTCACCAAAAAGGTCTTCATATTATTTACATTTGTTAACATTTTGAAATTTTTCATCAATGTTCTGGCGAGAAAATTTTTTAGTCCGGCTAGCATCTCAAAAACTGAATTGGTGCACTGGTGGTCACAAATAAGCTATTTAAGATGAAAGGTAACTAAAACGATAACGAAATATGATGCATTATTAATGAGAAAAAAAAAGAATTAAAAGAATTAAAACCTGCTTCATAAGGCAATGAAACAGAGAATTGTCGAAAAAACATTTATTAGATAACCCCTAAATTTTAACCAGCAATCAAATAGGTTTTGGTGTTTATATACTTGATCTATAACTACATTTGTTTTTTCACTACATTTGTTTTTTTTTTCCTTGCTTTAATATAAAATTTCGATACCGAATGTATATATTTGTTTTTCGTCATTTCTAACAAGGATTCTAAAAATGTATATTAATGACAGTGATTTCCAAATGAAGTTTCTAAGAGAATAGGCATTAATTTATGTTTCGTAGATTAAGGCGAAAAACAACGTTAATAAAGCAGAAATCAAGTACTGAAATGGGCATACTAAAGTTTCGGTTCTCTAGACGAAAACTGGCTCAGTGTTTAAACACCAAATGACGTTAGAAAAGTATAGAAATAAACACCTTTCAAAGTGATTTAACCAACCAGGTAGGAGCAAAAAATTTTTATAAGATAATAAGAAAGGGTGATAAGAAACAGGTGTGAGACCTGAGCTGTGTCTCGCTTTCACATTGGGAGTTTCTTTTGTCAAACGAAAGGTGCTCCTTACTGACTTAATTCGCTAAGCCAAAAACTGGGGCAAGTTTGGCTTGTCCAAGTGTCATTTGGAACAACCACAAGAGCAACACAACCGAAATCTAAGTTTATCATTGGGCAATTCCTTATCAATTTATTAATATTTTTTATTAATATTTTAATTCTCTATTAGTATTCTGTATTAATATTCTTTATTAATTTTCTGGTTATCGTTATTGTACTATTGTACTTTATCAAGTGAAGTGAAAAGTGGTGATAATTCTATGAATGGGCAGTAAAAATGGCAATATTTTGTATTACATTTATTTTGATTTAGTGAGGTAAAATGGCACACTCGCATTTCATTAGTTATCGTTATTCTTTAATATTCCTAGCTACGTTATTCGGTAACAAGTTTCTAGTTCCACCATTCACAGTAGCGATTCGTTTGCTGTTAAAAGGGTTTTTCGAAATTGACCAAAAATGTGTCGAAATAGCTCCGAAACAGATAATAGTCAAATTTGAAAAACCCGTGTATTTAGTATGAAGGAACGCATACTAATTTTTTCGAGCAAAATACGTAAAAACGATGCATTTTGTGATAAGGAGAAAAAAATGTGGTAACGGTTAGATATAAAAACTCTCGTTTGACCTTTTACCATGTTCGAATCATAAAGATATGCGATTTCGTTACACAATCAATATCACAAATTTATTTAAGATAGTGATAAATATATATCTTAACATTGCCCTGAAGAAAAGAAAATTTTAACGCAAAAATGTGTCAAAGCAGCTCAGGAATGAGTGATAGACGAAGATGAAAACCCCGTGCATTCAAAATTGAAACTGTATTAACTCATTTTTGAACAAAATGCATATTATCAAAAGTCTTGAGGAAGGAGAGATTTGTGAGAAAGACCTTCGCTGGCTGCCAACAAAATTTGAACCAAGAACATACGGAATCGTAGTAGGATGCTCGAACCACCATAGCTGTTCATCTCACTCCAAGTACTCTCTTAAATGAATGAGTTAATTCACTTACTCAAAAGAGAATGAAATTTTTTAAACTTAATTTGAGTTAAATACACCTTTGTTTAAGTGAAATACTTGCTTTGCGTTAAATCGAACTTGAGTGGCAGATATTTAAGCGATACGTCAGTTATTTTTGCTCATGCATGATTTGGTGAGTGGCAACATATCAGTTCATAGAGACTTAAAAGTAGATTCCATTTATTATTCAATTGTGTGTGAGCTATAAGCTGGAATTCGTGTCGTTTTATTTTAAAAAGCAAACGATGTAAATTTTTGGTTGCTATGACGATATTATGGAACAATTCGTCTAAATTAAAGTGTTATGTTCTCGCTTCTATTCAACGTTTAATTATTTACATGCGATTATGTCCTTCAATTTTTTGAATAAAGAAGAACTAAAAGATCATGTAATTAGTAGTGATATTTCTGAAGAAGACGCTATTTTACTTTTTTGTCAGAAAATATAACGTGTTGTTCGATTTTAAAATACTGTTATTTAGAATATGTTATATACACTTTCCATTTAAATTAGTTTTTCTGCTTTTTAATAAAAAAAATACTAGTCATTGAAACTATTTTTCAAGAGAAATTTATTAAAATTGAAAGTGTTAAATATGGATGATTATGGAATATTAAAAAAAAACTGATTCAGTGTTAGAATTTTTGTCAATTTAGTTCAGAATAGTTCAATTTGTTTGCAAATTACAACTAAATAAATGAAGTATTAAAAAGACTTTATGCGCTTGCATTTCACCAATATTTAAAAAAAAAATTATAAGAATATATTAGAAAACTTTTTATAAATAAAGTTCCCAAGACTCTTTTATAAATCAAGTTGCCAAGACTCTTTTATAAATAAAGTTCCCTAGATTCTTTTATAAATTAAGTTCCAATGTTCCCAAGAACTAGGATGGAATGGGTTAAGTACGCTTTAAGTCTACGTACTAATGAAGTCTTTTTAATTACTATTTGTTCATTTGGAAAAATGTTAATAAAAACATATTTGTTTCATTACAAAAAGTTAAAAATCCATAAGTCTGACACAAAGTTTTCAAACTCTGAAAATTATTATCTTGCGATTATATTCAGTTATATTAATTGTTAAATATAGAGGAATTACTAAGCCTTCACTTTTCTTCGTGACTATCACGGTTTAGTCTTAAAATTTAAAAAAAAAAAACTAATTAATTACCAAACATATCATCTATGAAATTTAAAAGAAATAAATGCTGATAAATTATTCCAGTTACACTTGATGAAAATATTTATTTTTTATTCTTATTTATGATAGTCATTAAAAGATTCAATGAAAAGTCTAAAAAGGATTGTTTGAACTCAAATGTGATTTAACGTAAGTTACGTTAAAATCTTATAGAATTAAAAAAATAAGAATTTATAAAATTAAACTTTAAAAAAATATATAATAAAATAATAACTTAAATAAACATCTTATAATTTTAATATAATAATAATAGTAATATTTATATTAAGTTAATCTTATAAACTTAATATAAACCACAATAATAATGTTTAAAAAATACTGAATGTGAATGTTTAAAAAATACTTTCCTATTTTTAAAACAACACATATTTTTATTCATATTTTAGCTGCTTCAATAACTCATTAAATATTTTTAATATTTTTTATCTGTGAACAAAAGATGTACGTGAAAAAAACTCCGTTCTTTTTCAATAATAGTAATATTTATTTTAAGTTAATCTTATAACCTTAATATAAACCACAATAATAATAATAATATGTGAATGTTTAAAAAACAATTTCCAATTTTTCAAACAACACATTTTTTTAAAAATTTTGTTTATATTTTAGATGCTTCAATAACTCATTAATGGTTTTTCATGTAAAATATTTTTTTTTATCAAATGGAAAGGGTAGAAGACAATTAAAACTTAACATAAATACATTATCCATTAGCTAGAAACACACACTTCTGATTAATTTGAAATCCTATTATAAATATTTTTTATTTTATTGGCTTACCTTACATAAATTGGGAAAAAAATGTATCAAAAAGATTTACGCAATTAAAAAGATTTCTGATTAGAATTTTTTTTAATATGTCCTTTTTTCGAGCATTGATAACATTTTTGTTTATTAAACAATTCGTGTAAAAAGAAAACAAAGAAATCAATGACATTTTGGCAAAAGAGCAAACTATTTCCATTTCCGTATGATAACGCCCTCTATTAATCTTAACTGGAACTTTGTAATTCGTTACGAGAACAATAGATGTCCCTGCTGTTCCTAATCCAGAAATTGATTTAGTTTTGGGAGAAAGACAGGTGCACTGCGCGCCATCTCTGGGCTTTCCAGTCACATTATTTTCCCAGATTTCATTCCTGGACGCCAAATGGATGCATCGCGCTGGCGATCGTCTGAGGAAACGTGAAAAACTCTTCTCCAAATTTATTAGAATGCAACCCTATAACAGGTGATTTTTAAAAACACATTGGAATTTTTAACTGATCAGGTCCGTTATTCTATCGCATACGGCCGAAACCATCTATTTAGAAGTGGTAAGTTGTAGTTTTGTCAATAATATTGTTTCCACTCAAGTCTATTAATATATTTTTTGGTGTAATTACTCTAAAAATTCGTTTCCTTAAAAAAAAAAAAAAAAAAGTCTGATGAATTTGTGAAAAAGTAGTTGATATGAATTTGAAAACAAGATAGATTTTAGACGGTTAAAGCACAATTTATGTTGTAATATGAATATAACAAGCAATAAATGTTTAAAAATTTAAAATTAAAAAAATGAAGTTTTTTTTAAAGAAAAGAAGTTATTATTTAATCTTTCTTTAAGACTTATATTATTTAAAATTGAAATTAAGATGCGTTGCAGCCAACGCAATTTTGAAACATGAGCAGAGCGCAATTGTCTCTGCACATGCGCTATATATTCGATCATTTCATCTTCACGCTCTTCCTTTTAGAACTTCTTTTTTTAATATAAATTATTTATTCAATATTAAAGCGTAGAAAATTTCCATTTCCATATTTATACAATATTTATTTAAACTTTTCTTTAAGTGTATACTTCTCTTTCATTAAAAATTGGATCAAACAAAATGTTTTTAAAATGCATAATAATTAAATTTTATATATAAACATATTAAGATAATTATAATTACAAAAATTAATGTGACTTTATTTTATGAAATCTATTTATACTATTTATCTGCTAATTTGCAAAAAAAGGGAATAATTGTGCGAATGAAACTTATTTGAAAACATATTATTTCAAAAAATTTCCTTCGTTATGCGAAAAATATATTAACTAAACTAGAGCGATAATTATAACACTTTAAACATTTTTAACTTAAAAAATCTTTGGCTTAATGTATCTTACTTTTTTTTATGTTGGTTGTAATAAGAATTCGTAGGATAATATTTTATGACTACAACATATATTTTTTCTATGTCAATTATATTTTCTTTATTTTTTTAATATTTAAAACTCTGAATTTTATGATCAAAAGGAAAAATTTTAAAATTATGTTATATTGTTGTTTTATTCTGAATAATTTGTGCAGAATGATAAGAATATTTTATTTAACGTAAATCAAAAGTGTAAATAATTACTTAAAACACTTGTAATAGATAAAAAAATAACTTTAAAACACAAGTAGAAATTCTTATTATTTAAAATATAAACATTAATTTTTATAATTTAAAAAGAAAAATGATAATCCTAAAAAGAATTAAATAAATATTGTTCTATATACAAACATTTCTCTCACTTTAGTTCAAACGACTTATTATATTGTTTTTAATATTTGAAAAGTTCTAATTATTTTTGCAGAATTTATAAATGTTTATTCCTGGCCTTATTAAAATACCAGTTCATAATTTGCAAATAAATACTATTAACTATTTTTCAAAAAAACCTAATTAATAAGTAAATTTATACAATATTAAACAAATAAAATAAGAAAAAGATAATCTAATTCTTTATAAACGAAATTCTTGTAACGAAACTCTACAGTCAGTAAAAATTACTGTGCCAATAATTTCTGCTCAACATAAAAGAGAATAAATAAACACAGGTAAAATATTAAAACAATTATTTTTATTCTAAGTAAACAAGTATAGTAGCATATTCTGTAATATACTAAGTAATTTGTTTAATAAAATGTGAGAGAAAATATTTCGTTGATTATATCTAAGTAGTTAATGAATTAGATTTTTAATTATAGTATGATAGTTGATTAATATCAAATAAAATCTTTTACGTAAACAAATATCAAACATTAATAAAATACTGAACCAATTTTTTTCAAATTTAAACAAATTTTGATGCGTTTAGTAAAAATTGCCAAATTAAGAATTCTATTCTTGAGCGTCAAGGTTGTTTCGAATTATAAGACAAAATCCTTTTAAATCGAATTCTAAGGAAAGAATCAAAATATTTTTGTACAAGTTTATTATATTTATTATTTAAATTAGACATTTTTTATGCATAAACCATTGTTTTTAAACACATAATTAATTAATGTAATCGAAGTAAATTTTTAGAAGTCATACTTCTGAGGTTTTACTATTGTTTTCTAGAAGTACTATTCCATTTTTGAAACATTATTATGAAAAGTTGAGGACTTGTAATATAAATAATCTAAACAGATTAAATTTTAAAATTTGATTTATTAAAACTATCTTTTTTAATTACGAGATACCAATCTGAAAAACTTAGGTCAAACATTAGACTGGTTAGAATCACTATAATAGGAGTTTGGCGATCTGGAATTATTAATATATACAGCAATAATTAAAAGCATAAAAACTGATACGGTGGGTAAATGCGTCCAAAATAATATTAAATATTTTTTTTCTCCAAATAATTGAAATAAATTGGAAGTCATATTGAATAATCTGAATCAGTACTCTAAGTCAGTGAAAGACAATTTTAGTATTTCCTTTCCTGTTTCTTTCTTGGCTTTCTTAAGATAGTGTGAATCTTTATTCGTTGTTTTCCACGTTTTCCTTTCAATTTCTTCTTTAATAAAGTTATCAGCTGTATTCGTAGATTTAGTGCAATGAGCAAAATTTCCTTAACAGACATTTATAAAACCCTTAAAAACACATTAAAATAGAAAGTAAAGTAAAAGCTTTTTATGCTTATTTTAAAACTAAACTTGATGAATGAATGTAGCACAAAAATAAAATAACCCTTAATTTCATGATGAATAAAATTACATTTTTTACATATTTTTGATTATTAGTTAGAAGATTATTGCTTACCGTACATTTGTTTATAAAAAAAATTCTCCAAATAAAAGGAGATATTTCAAAATTATTTTAGATAAAAATAAAAGAAAGTTTTATTTTCTTGAAGACTTGCTTGCGTCACTGACCATCTCAACGTTTGAGTTATAATCAAAGCAACAACTGAGTAAGGAAAAAAAGCAACAAGATTAATTGAGAAGTAGTTTCCTGGCGCCTTTGGGAATCAGGGACCTCTCTAGTAAATGAAATATACTTTTCTTCACGCGATGTAAAACTAATCTGAAGCTGTATCAGTTTCATATTGTTACACTTTCAAGTGGTGAATAAAAAAATAATTTACATTGTATCTTAAAGAGTTTGATTTCTGTTAAAGACCAGTAGCATACGAAACTTGTTTCAACATGTTTATACAAAGAATTATAAAAACCTAAACGTGTTTCAGCTTACAATGCTACTTATTTATTATTTTCTCTTACAACCTATTTTATAAAAATAGAAGTATTATTTAATATATTTATCTCTAGAACATGTAATATTAGACAACTAGAAAGAATTACTTAAGGGCAGTCGAATTACAAATATGTTTGAAAATATATAATTGGAGATATAGTAAATTATTATAAAAAATAATAGTAAATTAATCATATACTGGTGGCATTTATCTTTTAACTTTTTGTTGTATTTTATGCATTAATTTTTAAATTATTTTAGTTTTTAGATTCACATTAATAATGGTTTTTAATTCTTATATTAATCATCTAATGAAAAATTTTCAACCAAAAACTGAAAACAGATTTTGAACCGAATCGAAGTTGTTTGTCAATTTTAAGTATTTTTTTCAAACAATATTAAAATTACCCTAATTTATTTTTTTGTCTCTACTGTATTTCTCATTTAGGTCAAAAATAACATTAATGAAGTTAAATATATTTTTTCAGTTTTCAGAATAATGTTTTACGCAGAAAGTTTAGATAATTTTCCTTCCTCTTTACGTTGATGTTAATCTATATAATTGAAGAATACTTATATTCTTTTATAAGAACCAATTTTAATTTTATACCACACAAAATAAACATCTATAACAAAATAACCTAAGTTAATATACTTTCCCAATTGTTGTAAATAATAAACGAAACAAATTATTTATTATCTTCTGTAAGTTTTCCTCGGAAAAATCATTTACATTCAAACCATATTTCGTTTAAATTTAAGAACACTTTCAACTTTGAAATAAAGATTTGTTTGAAAAAGTAATAATTCCGGTATTTATGACGTTGTTGAAAGTTACGAACATCGGTTTTATTTCCTTCATCATAAACAATTCGCAGTAAATTATTTTAAATTAATAAATAGAAAATCAAGTAGAAAAGCCTTTAAATAGCAAATCGAAAAGCCATGTTCTTAAAAACAAATCTTAAAATGCCTAATTATAATCATTTTTGTCACAACAACTGTATAATTAAATTTTTAGAAAATTTCCGTTTTAACATTTGTATAGTTAATTAAATAATACAAATAATGCAACAACTATCATCTACCAGAAAAACTACATTTACGTAAATTGGTTCGAGCTATCATATCACTTAGGACTCAAATCGTTTTGGAATATGAAACCTACGTCGTCGATATAGGTGCAAATATTTTTCATAACAAAGGGTAATTATTTCAGTAACAAGGAAATCTTGTTAAAGTATCCGAGTAGTTTCGATAATATATTTTTAAAGTATTAATATAAAATTTTAAAACACTAGTTTCTTTGTTTTATTATGCACAAAAACTTATAAAACTAGCAAAAAAATATTATTAACATTACTATTTTAAATGGCCATTTTTAGGCAAAAATTTAGCATTTTTTGCATATACGCTAAAGATTGTAAAGAAATTTCTATAGCTTGAAACAAAAATCCTCTGAGAATTTTATTTAGAAGGCTATCAACTATGCTTTGAACTATTATCTCAAAAGCAAGAGCATATACCGAGTAAGGGATTAATGTAGTTGCAAAAGCAAATTTTTAAAGATTTCCACACTTGTCTTGGCAAAAAAAAAAAAAAAAAAAAAAAACATGCAGAAAAAATGAAATTCTACATTATTCTCCAAGTCTATAGTTCAAAACATATGTGCTATAATCCTAAACACTCGTTAAAAATTGTAGACAATTATTTTCAAAACAACATGAGATATCGTGTTTGAGGTAGTGTAAAATGGGAAAAAATCTGATTTTCGGGAAAAACGCATTCAAAGGCTTAAAATCATTTATCTATTTACTGTTATCACCTTTCACTAAAACTAATTTAACTTTGTAAATAATTGAGGTACAAACAAAAGTATTTTTAGAAAGCTAATAATACAGGAACTCTAAGTTTATAATAAACTCAATTTCGAAAATTTTGCCCAAAATCGTGTTTTTGTACTAGAACCTTGAATATTTTCAACACAAAATTGTTAAGAAGTTGTATCAGCTACGGCTTTTTTATTACCTTTTTAATTTGATCATGAAAAGTATCTTTTACATAACTATTACTACTATCGTCATGTGGAAAAACATTTCGTTGCCATTATTGATATTTAATACTCCTGTATCAATTAATCACTGTTAATTTTAAATTAATAATTTCATCGGAAATAGTTTTTCTAACAAAAAAAAAACACTACTGGCGAAATTCTAACGAAAAAAAGCCACTTGTAAAATTCCCGTCTTAGCATGGCAATGATATTTCGGATATAATGAAAAAATTATAAATTGCTAATGGAAAATTAATAGTATAAAATAATGAATAATAAAAATTGCTGTTAAAACCAAAATGAACGGGATTCAAACCATTCATTTGGCAATTTTACTTTTCGTATGAAGGTTTACCGTATATTCAGCCTTTCAAAATTAGTTCTTAATAACACACACTAAGTAAAAATAGAATACAGTAAATTCAGCCGAATAAATGACTTCTATATCATGATATCATGATAAAATTACCAAATTTTATCACATTAACTACTAAAAGAAACATGATAATAAAACTATATTTTTTTGTTAATTATTACTTCAACTATTGCTAATTACTGTTATTAATTTTACCAAAAGACATTACTAATAAACTTAGGTAAAAATTACCGTGCTTTTTGGTGTTTCCATAGAGCCACGGTAGATTCCATACACGGTAGATTTTACCATATTTTGACAAGTTTTGACCTTACTTTTTATTCAGTTGACATTTAATGAACAATAAAGCTATAAAACATGTATGAATTTTCCATGTGTAATAATGAAATGAGAAAAAAAATTTAAAAGAGAAACTTTTCTAATTTTCCCTTTCCATTTGCAGTTTAAAATGTCATAAGTTCTAGAGAACAGTTTTAGAGGAGAGCGTACGACATTTTTTGCTAAAAAAACGTAAATAGTAAATACATAGGTAAATGCGAATTTAAAAAGCAATAATTCAAATAAAATATCTTTTATAGAAATTGGTTTTAGTTTATTATAT
Source organism: Parasteatoda lunata (assembly GCA_949128135.1). Lineage (NCBI taxonomy): Eukaryota > Metazoa > Arthropoda > Arachnida > Araneae > Theridiidae > Parasteatoda > Parasteatoda lunata. Next base: position 104,777,724 of record OX421971.1, read on the forward strand.
GTCATGTAAAATCAGACTTTTAGTTATAAATATTAGTTATAAAAATTTTAGTTATGAAAATTTTGACTTCATAACTAAAATTTCGACACAGAATGTAATGTAAAAATATTGATTTATAACAGAGGAAATATTTTGTAAATTTTTAAATGCTACTTTAAGTTAAAAGAAAATAAATTTGTTATAAATAAAATTTATTTTTAAGAAAATTTACATCGGTTTAATTTATTTATTTTCTTAATTCGATGAATTTTCCCTAATTTTGCTACGTTGTTTGATTCAAAAGTTGATTGAAATTCGATTCTTGTTCAAGATAGACGTAAAAATAAAAAGCTGTATTTACGTGAACTAAAAGAGATTTATTTACTCGCTCAAATGATTAACTAATCTTTTTGAAATCAAAAGGCAAAATATGCTATTATTTTTTTAAAAAATAAGCATTTAAGTACTGAACTAAATGCTTATTTTTTAAAAAATAAGCATTAAGTTTAGTACTTAAATGCTTATATTACACAAGACAATCAATTTAGTGAAGTGTTTTTTCATTGAAACAACTTATAATTCATGGAGAATAAAACTACATGGTAATAATATTTCTAGTAAAAAAATATTATTCTGGTTAATAGTATCAAAATATACGGTATTTAAACCATTCATATGGTAGTTTTTCTGTCGATATGGTGTCGATTTATCGGAAATTTTTATTCTCAAAATTATAGCTCTAATTACCACACATTTAGTAAAATTACAAAACTGAAAAGTAAATTTATCGGAATAAATGGTTTTTATGCCATTTTCTAAAGTATCATAAAAAAAATCACAAAAGGTTACCATATTTGACAAATTTTATCATATTTTATAAAATAATATTTTAACGTTAATTTTACCAAAATTTTTACTAAAGGGCTTCAGTTAAAATTGCAAGCCTTTTTGGTGGATCCGTAGTGCCAGAAACACGATAAAATTTACCATATTCTAGTAATTTTAGTTTTTACCATAATTATATTCTCGGTGTATTTTCTCGATAGTCAGAAAATTAGTCTCATTTATGTGATTTAAACGAATTTCATGCCATTCGGGTGATTAAATTTTCTATCTTTACGTCGCTACCAAGACTATCTGCACTATTATTTGATTAAAATGAATAATTGCAACGTGTTGTGTGGACATTTTTGGCTCTTGCACTCATAATTTAAAGCTAAGTTACTTTACTAAAAGGTGATTGTAAAAAGCTTGCTGTAAGATTGTTAAACCTGCGAGACGCTAAGCCATTTCAATGCCTGTTAAAATTTGCTTCCCTGTTAAAACTATCGTAAGAAGGAAAAACAACATTTACGTGAACTAAAAGAAGCTCTATTAATAAATCTCTTAGCTGTCTACATAAACAATCTAATCTGCGTTATTACTTTCTTCAATAGGCATTTATACAGTAAACAATAATAAAAGGCAAAAATTAAATAAAGTAGGAGTTTTTTTTATAGACTCTAGATATGAAATGAACCAACAGTTATTTGAACAAAATGTATTTAATATCATTCAAATAACTAAATTCTTTCTTCAATCTAAACTAAAATTCTATGCTTTATGTTACTGGAATGTCGAAATAAAAAAAAAAAAATTAATTTGTTACTTAATTAATTACTTTTAATATCTGAGAAGCGATCTTTCACGGAAACAAAAGTTCTAGTAAAATAACCTTACTAAATGATAATGAAATTTTCTTGCAAAAAAAAAGATTATAATTCTGGTTAATAAAACCAAAATATGCGGTATTTAAATCATTCTTTCTCCGTTCATATGATAACGATTTACCTAAAATTCTGGTTTTCGAAATTATAGTTTTTATTTCTACACATTTGGTAAAAAAAAATCTAAAAGTAAATTTAATTGAATGAAGGGTTTTATTCCATGCTCTCGGGTATCATGAAAAAATTTCCAAATTTTACCACATTTGCCAAACTTTAACACATGTTATAAAACCGTAAAATATGCATTGTCAAATACAAAATGCATTGTCAAAGCGCTTCTGTAAAAACTACCGAGGTTTTTGGTGTTCAGTAAATTTTACTATATTGTGGTCGTTTTTACCATACTTTTTTCTCAGTGTAATGCCAGTTAAAATTTAGTTCTCTGTTAGGTATGTCTAAAAAAACATTTACGAAAACTGAAGGAAATTGCAAACATTCTCATTTTAAAGCTAATATTAAAAGCTTTAATAATTTTTCTACTAATTGACTAAGTAAAAAATTTATTGTTTCGTAAAAATTGACATAAAAAAAGGAACTGAAGTACAAAGATGTGTAATCTGTCTTAAATTGCTAAACCTTGCTATAATGTTTCTCAAAATTTACATATTATTTGCTAATGTAGTCTGAAGGAAGATTGGAATTAAGTGAATTAAATATATTTTTATCACTCAGTTACTCAACTTTTAATAGTTTAAAATTCAAATCAAGGATTTTGGTTCAAATATTTTTAAAGAAGTAAAATTTCTAAATTGAAGTAAAACTAGAAAAGTTGTTAAGATCTGTAGACCAACTTTTTTTAAAAATTCATTAGTAATTTGTGAAATTTCCTTCCCTGCTTCAATTGTCCTAAGAAGGAAATATAGCATTTACATAATTACAATCAACTTGATATTTAATTTAAACACCAAAAATGTGTCAATAGTCGAGGAAATTTTTTCGTATCTGAAACCAGAATAAATGTAATGATTTGACAGCTTTTAAACTTAAATTTGACAACTTAAGAAAGAAATATATCTATGATAAAAGATAGAAAAGAAAAGTGATCATTTGGTTATTGAATTTTTCCCTGCTAATTACAAGAAACGTTCTTGTCGTGCAATTTGATTAGCCACCAAAGATTTTATTTTAAAACATGCTTGCATTTGAATTATTAATCTTTTTTGTTTATTATGTAAAATTAATTTATAAAATTAGCATTAATTTAACCATGGTTAGTTTTTCAGTAACATTTCTTTTAGCAAATTTGATCTTGATAAATTAAAGATGTTTAATTTAAGACCTAAAATAAATTTTAAGTCTTAAATTAAAAAAGTAATTAACAGTGATGCAACATAGTTAATTTATTTATTATCACACAGTAAAATATTTTTTTATAAAAAATGTGAGGAAAGATTAATATAATACGTTATCATCAACACATTCAGAAATAATGAAGAAAAAAAACAATGATATTTAAATTACTCGATTTTTTTATTGCTTTAAAAAGAAACAGTTATTTTAAAACAAAATATTTCTACATTAAAAATTGTAATCTGTTATCGTATCAATAATATATGTTAAGGTGAAATAAAAATGCGATAATATACGTGATTCAATTAAATATCCAATTCCTTTGAATAACGTTCAAATCTAGAAATAAGTTTTAATGAAGCAATTAAATATTGAATAAATTTTATAAATATACTTTCACTATTACTGATTATAATTCATTGTAATTAATCCACCTTAGTTAGATAATTTTGAGAAAGTAAAAATGGGAACCGAAAAAATATTCCTCTATTATAGCATAATTATACAAAAACAAAATCACCTAATTTTCATTTTTCAAAGTCACTTAAATTTATTTTGTAACTGGTTTTTCAACGTATGAATCTTTATTTCTAAGACTAAACTTAAATTATTCTCATAACTATTTAATACAGCATACTCAAATATTTAATACGAAATTAACAGAATAACTCGGAGAAAAAAATTCCTATAAAGTTATCGTACAGCATGATAATGATATTTCTGGTGTAAAAAAAAAGCAGAAAAAAGAAATAATTCTTGTTAATAGAACCAAAATATACGGTATTTAAACCATTCATTAGATAATATTTCCCGTTTTCAAAATTATAGCTCTTATTACCACATACTTAGTAAAAATTACAAAACTGAAAAGTAAATTTAATCGAATAAATGGTTTTTATGCCATGCTTTAAAGTAGCCGGATAAAATTGCCAAATGTTACCACATTAACCAAATTTTATCGTACATCATGAAACTATATTTTATTGTCAATGTTTCTAAAATCATTACCAAAGCTCTTCGGTAAAAATAAAAAGCTTTTTTTATGTGCCCATAGGGGTAAAAACACAGTAAATTTTACCACATACAGGAAGTTACGAACCATACTTTTTTTTCAGTGAATTATGTTCCTTACAAAATTAATTTCTTACATAATAGTCCTAACATAAATAAGAATAAAATATCCCTAAATGTTTTAAAGATAAAAATATTTATAATATCATTAATGTATTTTCAGTTGAAAGTATTCTCTTTCACTTTCAGTATTTTGAAGAAGCATAGAAACTGGAAATAATATTTGAAAGAAATAGAATAGTTTTTAAATAGAATTTTAGTTAATAAAAATATTAAAATTTGCATGAAGGATACTTTAAAAGTGCTAAAGCAATAGTAAATAATTCAGAAAATATAAAATTGAAAAAAATAAGATATGAATGAATGTTTCAAAAAGTTCAAACAAAAAGAATTTTCTAATTATGAATGGAATGTATTGTCTAAAAAGCGAAATGTTTTAAATTCCACACTCACCCAAAACTAATTCAATATAAAATTTAAATAACTATTTATTTCCTTTTTCCCATTCATAGATAGCAACAAAACAAAGAAAAGCTTTGCGTTATTTTATTAAATGCAACCATAGAGCATTGCAACTATGTTCAAAAAACCATTTACCTCTTTCTTAAACGAAATATGAAATCGATTTTTTCTCTTGATTTAAAACGAAATATAGTACTAGATGTAACATGAAGGGGAAAAAAAGTAAAACGAAGAAAAATTGCGAAATAAAATGGTTTAGAAAGCCATCCTTTAAGGGTTTTCTTTCTTTCTTTCTTTTTTTTTTTTTTTTTTTTTTTTTTTCGATGTTCACCCTCACCCTTTAACCTCCCCACCGGGATGTTATTCTAAAAATAACCCAAAAGATTCCTTTATCGCCATTGGAGCAACTAACTGTGACCAATTCTCTTTTTCTCCCATTGTGGCTCACGCAGCGCCATCTACATATAATAAAATTTCGTATATCTCTTTGAGAAATGGCAAGGACAAACTTTTACCGAGTTTCTTAATTCGAGTTAAGTTTCCTTTTCTATCTTTAAAGTATTTTAAGAAGACAGAGACAATGAAAAACACTTCTAATTTTACTTTTTAATAAACGGAGAATTTTCTGTCTACTTCTAACTGCTTTCTAGAAAATACAAAATGACTTTATTTATTAACCATCTAACTTACAAATTATTTATATATATTTAATGTTTATAGGGATTTTTACCTTTTTTACCTATATTTATTAAAAAAGTAAGAAATAAATGTTTGAACTTTTATGCCCTCAGAAAAAGATTTTGCACTTAGAATGATAATGTTAACATTTTTCGTATTTATATAACTAGATGTCACTGAAGTATACCTATTTTAATTATTTTTCACCTTCTTATATTAAAAGTTTTTTTAGTGGAATCATTTTACATTGTTTTTTTTTTATACTACGCATTTGAAATCATATAAAAAACAGATCGCATTCCAATTGTTTTTGGAATACTCGCGACAAAGCTAAAATTGAAGTTTTACTAAGGCAACGTCGACCTGCGTACCTCAATCTCTAATAGCTCAATCTATTACCAAATATCGCTTTGTATCACTAAATTTGACGACTTTATCTTACTCAATCACTTAAATACCATAGTAACATATATAATAATGCATGAAATAATAATAATAAAAATCATTACTTTAATATCGTTTGCTGTGAAACTTTCATGGAAGAAATGAAATTTAAATATTCGATAATTATTAGTAAAAATAATTATCGATTAATTATGAATGACGCAGTAGATTTTAACAAATATAATAAGTTTTCCTGCATCTTCAGTTGATAAAAAATAGACTTGTAGACTGAGTACAGTAAGACCTTTTTTTGTACGGTGGATAGGGACCGCATAAAAGAAATCGCACAAAAAAAATTCGAAAATTTTATAAATTCTTACATGTAATAAACACGTTTGTACGATATACTACCTAAAACTTTTTTTATGCGGTTGATAGGAATCGCATAAAAAAAGTCGGACTTAGAAAATACATCAATGATTTATGAAATAGATGAGAGAATGCTTTCAATTGAATGAAATAATTAAATTACACCTAAAGAAATTGTAAAAATATTTAATTCTTCATTGTACATATACCTGGAGAAGTTTTCAAATTATACATTAAATAGTGGAATTGTCTGCCTTTTTACTTTCTTTTAGCTATAATTATTCATTTTAAGGGAGTAATTATGTCTAAAAATAAAATAAAAATCATTAAAACTACATATAAATAGAAACAAAAGTAACTAATTTATTTATCTTTAATCTCACTATAAAATGAATCCTTAATCACGTGAATCGTGTATAAAACTCTGAATACGAAGCGTATACTGTTCTCGCGTCGAGCGACAATATGTACGTAACTGACTCTGCCTTGTCAGGAGATTGTTTAAAATGAATGAACAGAGCATCCAGATACATCGTTGTCAAGGAAGCCACGTAATCAGAGTTCGTCAACAATATGTATATGTACATTGATAGTAAACATAAACTGGTGCTAACGCCGCTAAGATTCATATACCGCATAAAAAAAAATCGCACAAAAAAAATCGCACAAAAATAAAATCGCACAAAAATAAAATCGTACAAAACCAATCGCACAAAAGCAAAATCGCATAAAAAAGGACCGCACAAAAAGAGGTTTTACTGTACATGAAAGAAACAGAAATATAAAGTATTGTTTAACTACGACAAAAAAAAACCTATTACAGTCCCAATAGGTAGGCTAAGTTGATTACTTTTTGTCTTCACCTGCATGCGTTCTTATTGTGTGTTTTTTTTTCTTCATATAATAAATTAAAGAGATTTTTATGTTCTTCATTATTAAATTTTTCATAATTACTATGATTTTATGAATAAAACTTAAATTTAGTTGCTTCATTCTCTTTTATAAAGCTTATTAACTAAACATCAACTGTATTAACTACATATAATATTAACTATATATTATATTAACTATATATTTTACAGTGGCGGAACATTACGCAACATTATTAACAATGCTTAAGAAAAATAATATGGTCAAAACTATAAGAATATGGTAAAACTTACCATGATTTTGGTTCTATAACAACACCAAAAAGCATGGTAATTTTCCCCGAAGTGCTTTGATATTTATTTTGGTAAAATAAACAATAAAATATGGTTTCAACGATATGTGAGAAACTGGGAAAATTTGGTAATTTTATCATGATACATTAGAGCAAGGCATGAAAGTCATCTAGTTGGTAAAATTTACTTTTTAATTTTGTATTTTTTACTAAATTTGTGGTAATAACTATAATTTTAAAAACCACAATTTCCAGTTAACCGCTACAATATGAATGAAAAAACTACCATATGAATGGTTTAATATCGTATATTTTATTTTTTATTTCCTGAATTTTGTTTTTTTAACAGAAATATCATAACCATGCAGTACGGTAATTTTACCAGAATTTTTTTCTCCATGTTGGTCTGCGTCGAGTGTTCCGTTTCACCTTTGTAAATATTATTTACTATGTTTGCACATAACACCACATAGCTTGATTCCCTAAAAAAAATTTCTGGAAACTTAATAGACTGTTAATTTGAATCGTGTTTCTGTTAAAGTTAAATCATTGTATCATGTAATCAAGTTTAAGAACTATTAATTTACTCGATAATATGGTTCAATCTGGTATAGTATTAAGGTGGTAAATTTCAAATATATCGTGGTTCAATACGTTCCAAAATGTTTAACCATTTAACTTGAAAAGTTTTTCAAAATTTTTGCATTTTGCTTCAAACCGATATTTTTAGTGGATTTATTCTGTTTTCCAACTCTATTTCGAAAATAAAATATATTGCAACAAAACTCGATAAAAGACTTCTTAATTCATAAATTTTTTAAACAAAAGGGTAAATTACTTTTGTTTAAAAAATTAATACTATTGATAAAGCTTTTCCATGGGTTATTTCGAGCTTCAGAATACCTAAAAACATAGTCGCTATTCTAAAGTAAATTTTTTAAGCCTAAGTGACCATTTTTACGAATTTATCAGGAATATTTCTCCAAATACCCGAAATAAGTAAATGGGTGAATGTTTCTTTAGTTTATTTTCATTTCTAAACACCATTTTACCTTAAAATAACATCCAAAAACGCCCAGTAGAAAAATAGTGAGATGGATTGGAGAAAAAATAGGTCTAATTACTGTGATTTTCTGTCTGTGGCTATGATTATCTGAATATAAACTTGTTTTCCTAAGTTGACTCGGGTTCTATAATAAATTAAAACAAACAAATTAATGTAATTTATTTATTATTTTCTATCATTTATTATTTTATTATTTTCCATCATTCCACATAATTTGAACAAGTTAATGTAACAAATGATGTTAAGCCAAACAAGCTTACACAGAGAAAATTGTTTTGGTAAATTACCGCATTGTATGGTAATGACATTTCTGGTAAAAAAGCAGCAACATAATTCTAGTTAACAAAAACAAAATATGTGGTATTTTAACCATTAATTTCGTAATTTTTCCATTCATTTGGTAAGGGAAATTCTGGTTTTTGAAATTATAGTTCTTATTATCTCACATTTAGTAAACAATAGAGAACTAAAAAGTAAATTTAACTGAATAAATGGTTTTTATGCCATACTCTGAGGTACCATGGTAAAATTACGAAATTTTACCACATTTTTATACTATATTTTAAAATCATGTTTCATTGTTGATTTTACCAAAATCCCGTAGTTTGGTGATCCTATTGTTAAAACAAGGTAACTTTTACCACGTTCTGGTATTTTTTTAGCATACTTATTTTCTCAGTGTAGTATACTTATTTTCTCATTAATAAGGTTAAGACCTCCATTTTGGGATATCTAAACAAAGTTAATTTAATGACTCACTCCATTTTTATCATACTTTTATAGATCTTTAGTAGTTCATATATTAATTATGCAAATATTAGTTAAAATTTTTAAATACTTAATTTTTATTTTTTTATATTTCTTTGCTTGACTTTGTTTAATTATTTATTTTTATTTATTTGTTTAATTTTGTTTACTTATTTATTCTTATTATAACTCATTGCGGCATATTGGATCGATATATTGTATCGGATCAAAAACTGCAAAAACAATAAGAGATCAAACAATCAACAGAAAATTAGATAGATATGCAGGGTGTTGTGTAATCTCTGCCCTTAATCTATATATTGTCCGTAAATAAAGTCAGAAAAAAAAAAGGAAATTATAGGTCACAATTTAATATTAAAGCGAGGAAAAAATAAAAACGCTGATTAAATTGGATAAATCGCCAATAAAAAATGTCATAATTAAGAAAAATTAAAACCCATTTTGACTGTCGGATAATACATGAAAGTGCTGTTTTTCAACACATCTCAACTTCACCAGCAATCAAGCAAGTTTTAACATTTTAATTTCTCTATATTAATGATCTATCAGGTTTTAATATTTTTTTTCTTTTTACCTCTCTTAAATATTAATTCACAACTCCTAAAGAATGTATTTTTATGGCATCGTTTTTGACAGTGTCTAAATTTATGCATTGGGAGTGGTTATTAGATAAAGCCCTGCGACTCAGATAAATTTAAATAAAACGGATGAAAATAATTTTAAATAAAGAATTTTTCAATCTTAATTTGGGAAAATGTAATTTAAAGACAGAAATGCATTCAACAAATAATCTACAAATTGCATTTGAACTTAACTTTTAACAACAGAATTTTAGTTTTGTTTTTTATTTGTTTTAAAAGAAACTTTTTTGTTTTCAATTTATTAATGTAGTGGTTTCATGCATTTATTTCATGTAATCAGTTCCATTGAGTTAAACGTAAGCAGTATAAGTTAAAATATAGCCTAACTCAATAACCTAAATTCTGACAAGCTATATATGACAAGACGGGTTTATTTAAGTGGTTTTTTCTAACTTTCCTTTTACTCAAAAGAGTTTCATTTTGGCATCAGCAGTTTACCTTAAAATTCTGAAGCCGCAGTATAATTTTGGCATATTCCCAAACGATTTTCAGATTTTGTTCTCAGGATAGTTTTGAGGAAGAAAGAAAGAAAAGCGGATATTTCCGGATCCTGACCAACCAAACGTTCCAAAGGATAGTGGTCTGTGACGTCAACGGGTCCCCGATCGATTTGCCCTCTCGCATCCCTCTGCTCATATACCCGATGCACCCCCGATGCAAGGGAGCGAATGGCGCCATGTCTTCTGCCTCGCAGACAATATTTGGCAGTAGTAAAATAAAGAACAAAGGAGGTTCTGATGTCAAGCCAATGATTGGATTGGGGAGGGACAGTTTATTCTATCTACACTATCATGTTCTTGTAACTTCGAATGATGGAAAAAATAAAATTTGCTTCTTCTTTAATTAAGAGTTAAAGGAAAAAATGACTTACTTTTCATTAAAGGGAATACTTTTTCATAGATGTCTTATATTTCGTATGTCTTTTTTGACATTTGATTGACATTAAATATTCAGTTGCAAAATATCTTATATTTTGATTACCATTTCAAAAAATAGTTATGCTTATTAGTTTTCTGATATAGATTTTTTTTAAAAATTATAATATTAATATTGATTTAAGTAAGATAAAATTTACAATATTATAAGATAAATTTTAAATAATTTAGATATTAGATAAAAAAAATAATATTAATAATAATATAAATAATGTCATATAAAGCATGAATTTCTAATTACATTACATACTATTTATATATATATATTATATTATTTAGACTTTTAAAAACTGCTATGTTGATGTTATGAAATTGTTGGGTTAAATTTAACCAAAAAAAATGAATTAGAAAAAAGCTGGATATTTATTAAAATTTATTAAGCAGTTGGTTTCTGTTACTTAATTATTTAATCACATGATGTTATGATATTCTAAAAATAGTTTTTCCCAAAACAAAAATTTCTTTTAAAAAGTAAAGCATTTTTAAGAATAAAGTAACTATTTATTAATATATATTAGGATTGTTAAAGACACATTTTTTTAAAAATACTTGTAGAGTTAAAACGTTTGTTAGATTTTATAATGAAAAAATTATTTATGATAAAGATAATTGAATAAAGAATAATTTATTACCAAAAAATATTTTTTATAATAATGAATAATTTATTAAATGAATAATTCATTGACAAAATAAAACTTTTAAAAATTAAAGTTCACGTTAATTAAATAACTTAATAACTTTTAATTAAATAACTTAATAACCTTAAATAACTTTTGTTCTAATGATTAAATTTTCACTGGGTGCTATTGTTAATATTTCATGAGAGTGACCGAAAATATGCTAATTAATTAGTGATAACTATCAATTAAATTACAAATTACAGAAGTGTACTTTTTAACAGCGTACTGTGGTAAACATTTTTTTTAGAATTTCAAAAACGTCATATATCTCAATGACTATTCAATCAATTTCGATCAAGTTTTGTATTTTGTCTCTTTAAATTATTAAAAAGGTGTAAAAATATTTGCATACGAAAAATTTTATGATTTTTTGACCATTAATAAAAATAATAAAAATCTATTAGAATTATTTTTACCAGGAATTATCTATGGATAAACTAACTTTATAACCGTATTCAAAGATTTTTCGTTTTGCTTAAAAAAATTTCCCAATATATAGTGAAATACGACTGTTCTGACTAAACTATCAGGATAATATTTTTTTTTAAAATTGCGACTATTCCCCATATTTTGATAGTCAAGAATTTAAATCTGTTAAAAAAAATGTTTTTTAAAGTACATTTTTGTGTATGATTCAATAAATTAGTTAACAGTTAGCACTAATAAATTAGCATATTTGGGGTCGCCCCTTTTAACCATAAAGTTTCGCCCTTTGTTTGTGGAAACCAAATTAATAAAACAAAAATTATTCAGGGTGTTCACTTTTTTATTTTACCTGTTCACCTTTTTAATTTACCGTTAAGAAAAAAGGTATGATCAAAACTACTTGAATATGGTAAAATTTACCGCATTTCTGGCTTTATGACAGCAAAAAAAAAGGTAGATACTTTTTACCAAAACGGTTTGGTAATGATCTTGGTAATACTAACAATAAAATAATATGCGATAAAATGTGTTAATTTTATCATGATATTTTAGAACATTGAATAAAAGTCATTTATTCAGTTAAATTTATTTTACACTATTTTTACAAAATGTGTCGTAATAAGTAATAATGTGATTTCGAAAACCAGAATTCCATGAACCATATAAACAGAAAAATTATCAAACGAATGGTTTAAATATATTTTCGTTTTTATTAGCAGTATATTTATCAGAACTGTCATTACTATACAACACTGTAATTTTATCCAAATTGTTTTCGCCTTGCACCTTAAAAAAATTCATTTTATTAACACTGATTAGTTTCAAAAATTGATCAACTCAAAAAATCCAATTGTATTTTTTTAAATAAATTAAGTTGCAATATCTAATATATATAATTCTCTTACGTGGCTCCCAAATTTTGGCTGTATTTCTTTTCCGCCGGAGTCAACGTTTGCTTTGTTTTGTTTACGTTTTGAAAACATCAAAGCATTCTGCCTTTTAATGATGTGTTTCTGATCTAATATATATAATTCTCTTACGTGGCTCCCAAAATTTGGCTGAAGTACTTTGTACAACTAAATAAGATTCTTTTCACAATACTTAAATATTTACTTTATTTTCTTCATTTATAGAGAAAACAGTCGGTAAAGAATTCTGTTAGGTTAAAAAACATTTCGCTTAAAAAAAAAACGAATTCTAAAAGAAATAAAAATAAACAACTTAAAAAATAAAAATGCTGTTGCCAGCCATAGAATTTTTCGAAAGTTAACTTAGCAACATAAATCAAAATGACATAGAAGCGCAACTAAATCAAAATTAAGATACCTGAGCGCTGACGTAACAAGTACTTCAATTCTATAAGTGTTGTATCGTCAAATGCGCAAATTAACAATTGTGTTTTTAAAGAAATTCTCTCTCTCTCTCTACTATTCAGACTACTATTTTATATTGTTTTACAACTCTGGTGGGAAAGACTTTAAAACAAAACTTACAACAGTTACTTTTCTCAACAACTGAAATTTAGAATAGTGTGATTAAGAAAAATATGTGAACTGTTTGCAATTTCAAATTAATATTGAAATGTACAGGTTTAGAATTTTCTACAGTGAAAAGTTTTCGGAACTTCAGTATTCAAAAAGTATACAAAAGCTAGACGTTAAGAACGTATCCAATGAGCGAGCAAAGCGAGCATTGGATATGAACTGCGAAAGCAGTTCTGGGGGTTGGCGAGCGCCAGCGAGCAGGGGGCGAAGCCTCCTAGTATTTAAAATTTTTGATCTCTTTAATCTTATAGAAACTAGCAAGACTAATAAATGGCTCTTAAGAAAATATTTCTTACATTTCACCGCTTTGACTTTAAGAGGTTCAAAAACACGTTGTTTTGTCCTCATGAAGAAGGCTCCAAATTGAAATCACGTTTGAGGTCTCAGAAAAAGATATATAAAGCTCTAATGTACAATCCATCGCTTTTAACCATAAAACAAATTCAAGTTATGTTCTTAAGTTCATTGCTGAAATGGCAAAAAAATTGTTCTCATATTTTGAAATTTTTATGAGTTATTATTTTTATGAGACTTTTTATGTTATGGTGCGAATGTGCGTGATTCTTCTATAAATGAGTGTAGCTTGAGTACACTACTCTTGATGGAAAGGTCATAAATTCCGACTTTTTCGACTGATTTTATTAGCTCTTGAATGTTGCTTTATTCTAATGTGAACATTTTATTTCGGTAAAACTCTATTTTTTATAGGGAAACTGATACATTTTATTTAAAAGCAACATTAGATAAAAATTATCTAAATATTTAATAATATCTTTAGTTATTACTTTTCTGTGGATTTTTTCATTAACAAATGTTCTCGTACCAAAATTAAAAATATTGAAGCCACATTTTTATTGATAATTATGTACAATAATTTCACGCTTTGTTAATTTAAACAATTATTTTTTCACAAAATTTGCATGTTCTTTTGAATTTGTAGATAAAAAAGTGTCGATATATGCTTTAATTTTTCTGAATAATTAAAGTTAAAACTGAACTTTATAAAACAAAGTATTTATAGTGTTCTTTTCAAATTAAAATATTTTTATAAGTTTAAAATGGTATGTTTTTAATATGTTTAATATGTTTTAATATGTTAATGCCACGAAAGTTTTTTTGAACTATGTTTATGAACGGAAATAATGTGTTAATTATGTAAAGTTTCAAAGCTAATAATCAGAAAAAGTCGAACTTATTTTTACAGAGAGAATGATGCAAAGTTATCATAATATCCTTGCTAGCGATCTCCGAGATCTGTGTACACAGTGACGTCATGAGGAGGGAAATCGTAGCTTCAGCTCTAAGAGAGGAATGAACTAGCCCTTCTCTTAACCATTCATTTTGAAATTTTCCTTTTCATATGAAATTTTTCTTTTCATGAAATTTTTTTTTCATATTTTTATATGGTAACGGTTTACAAGAAATTGTGGTTTTCAAAATTATTGTGTTCTTATTACCACACATTTAATAAAAAATACAAAACTGAAAAGTAAATTTAACCGAATAAATTATTTTTATGCCCTGCTCTGCTCTATGGTATCATGATAAAATTACCAAATTTTACCAAATATACTAAATTTTATCTCATATCATTAAACCTAAATTTTATTGATAATTTTATCAAATCATTGTCAAAGCGATTAGGTCAAAATTACCTAGATTTTGTGTGTTTCCATAACGCCAGAAATACGGTAAACTTTATACTTTATTCTGGTAGTTTTAACAATATTTTTTTTCTCAGTGTGAGATTTATCATAATATTTCCTATTTAAACATGGGAATAAGAACAATATCATTCTTTTCTTAACTTCATTTTCAAATCACTTTCCTTTTTTCATATTAAAATTGAATTTTTTTCATATTTTGGTAGCTCTGACCTTAATTATATCTTGGTGTATTCACACGAGAAATATTAAATAATTTTATCATCGAGAAAACCAAAATAAGATGTGTAGAATCTGTTTGAATTTATAATTTCTAACTTTACTAAAAGAACAATATAAAGAATTAGTGAAAAATATCAACAAACTGCGACATTTTATGGTATTTAAAATGAATAAGAATAATAAATTCTTTTTTTTGACATGTAATAACATAAATTATTTTAACCTATTTTCGCGCCTTTTTACCTATTTCAATATGTAATTTCAATTAAAAATTTCATGAGTTGATTCTTGATTTTCAAAATATAAATTATTTTAACCTATTTTCGTGCCTTTTTACATATTTCAATATGTAATTTCAAGTAAAAATTTCATGAGTTGATTCTTGATTTTCAAAATATTTTTATGATTTTCCTGCAAAAATAAAAGTTCATCTGTTGCCTTGATATTACAGTGCTAGTAACGTGACTTACCTTTTTTAACTTCTATATCTATTAAAGCGTCTTCTTAGGGTTGAGTTAATTTGTTTAATTTGTTAAATTAGCAGTCCTTAAAATTGTCACTGCATGATTCTGAGAAAAAAAAGGCATGGTCAAAGCTTGCAGAATATAGTAAAATTTACCGTGTTTCTGGCTCTTTTGGAACTTTAAAAAGCCCCGTACTTCTTACCGAAGCTCTTTGGTAATGATTTTAGTAAAATTAATAATCTTGTAATATGTGATAAAAAGTAAATGTGGTGAAATTAGACTATGTTGTGATACTTTGGAGCACGGCCTAAAAACCATTTGTTTGGCATTCATTTTTGTATTTTATAAATGTGGGGTAATAAGAAATGTATTTTTGAAGACCAGAATTTCCAGTTAACTGTTATCATAAATGGTAATGGTTTCTGTTACCATATGAAGAGAAATCGTTACCATATGAATGGTTTAAATATCGTATGTTGTGCTTTCATTGCAAGAATTATATATTGTTTTACCATAAATATGCATTTACCCGAAAATTCCACAACAGTACTGTAATTTTACCCGAATTTTTTTTCTCCGTATGATTATCAAGTCTAAGATATTTGTTTAACTTGTTTAGGTAAAGTGGCATTAGAAATTAAATTTATTAAAATAAAAATAAGAAAATAAATCACTTTCCTTCAAAAAATAGCAAAACAAAGAGTCAAATATTTCTTCAACAAAAAATAAAGAGTGAAGTATTTTTGCTGCAAAAAAAAATAAAGAGTAAAGTATTTTTCATACAAAAAATAAAAGAGTAAAGTATCTTTAAAAAAGTCTCTCGTCAAAAGCCGTAGAAGTTGGCAAGTGAGTTAAACAATTGAGAACATTACTTTTCATCAAATAATATTATGATATAGCCAGTCATTATTAAATTTGGTGTAAATTTCATGATTAAAACTATTTTTGTGAAATATCCTCTGACTATTTACTTATTAACTGAACCTAACATTAAACTTTTTACTCAATGGTACGGATAAAAAGTTATCTTTCTCTTGTGTCTTCTAAAAGTGTCTTGCAATTAGCTTCTATTATAGGATAAATCTCAACTGTTTATCTTGATTCAATGTAT
This sequence comes from Parasteatoda lunata, assembly GCA_949128135.1. Lineage (NCBI taxonomy): Eukaryota > Metazoa > Arthropoda > Arachnida > Araneae > Theridiidae > Parasteatoda > Parasteatoda lunata. The sequence goes on from OX421971.1 coordinate 104,794,406, forward strand.
AGACAAATTTTACCTTTAAATTTTCTTCGAGTAATACTTTTTTGTTTGCTTTAAATTTCTTAACCATGCACGATGCATTTTTAATGTACCAAAACTCAAAAACGTAATGTTTATGAAACCCTTTATAATCGAATGAGTTTATAAAAAGAGAAATTCTACATACATAATTTTCGAATAAAATATACTGCATTGAAACTTTTTATAATAAAAAAGTTAATATTTATTTTAAAACTGAAAATTAAGTTTAAAATAATTAATTTTAAAATATATCTTAAAATATATCCTATTATTTACATGTGCATATTACAAAAGGGGGAACATAGCACCGATCTAAACTTTAATCACTGACAAGAGTTAAGTTTAGTTTCACGCTATAGTAAAACATTTTAGAGTAAATTTATTATTCTATCTCATGACAAGAATTAACATACACTATTGTAACAGAAATTTTTTTTATAAAAACCTTTAAAAAATACTTTTTTAAAGAAGCCAAATTTGGGTTTTCATGATGTTATCGCTATTCATGATGTAACCTTAACAACAAAAAAAAATTCAATAGTATCTAGAACAGTGATTCTCAACCACTGTGCCGAGGCACTTTTGTGTGCGCCCAATTCTTAAAATGTGCCACCAAATATTTGAAATGATACAATAAAAATTATAATGCTTTTTTTTTATTACGAGTAAAGTTTAAATTAAAGAAAAGTGTACATATATGTAATATTATATATATTACATGCATAGTATATAATATTATATATATATACTTTTTATAATTTTTCCACGCTTTAACAACGCGAATATCTTTGACGACGATTGTCTTGTCTCTGACAATCTTAAAATAAGTTAAAATAAGAAGGAAGTGTTTAAATTGTCTTTGACACACAATTTTAAAAAATGTTAAAATAAGTAGGAAATTTAATGATATTAAAATAATTAACAAAGGCTTAAACGAGCTAAATATTAACTTTTCAAAGGAAATAAAAGCTAATCATTAAAGTAAACTATGCAGTTAATAGTTATAAGAGCAAATTAACAAAGATTAACTAACAAAAAAATAAGCTAGCAATTAATAATTAGCAAAAAAACTAATTAAGAAGAAATCACAAAAAAACAATAATTAATGTAAAAAAAACTAACAGTTAATGACTATAGAAAACGAGCTAACAATTAATAACTAGCAAAAAAAAATAACTGTTACTAACTAATGAAAAATTAGTCGAAAGAAATAATTAATCCTTTAATAAGCGTGCTTTTGTAGGACATATTATTTTATTTCACATTCAAAATTATTATCACAGACTATTTAACACATTGTATTATAGGTAAGTAAACAACTTTTAAATTATTTTTTTCATTGTGTGCCGTCAAATTTCGAAATCGCTAAAAGTGTGCCGCCACAAAAAAAAAAGGTTGAGAATCACTGATCTAGATGTTTACAAAAATAAAAAGTAATGTAAAAAACCGTACTATTATTTTAACAAAAATATATTATAAAGTAGCTACTTTAAACCTGTTTATCTATCCTCAAAAGTCTATTCTCAAGATATCTAGTATTTATATTTTTATTCTTGTATGAAATATTTTTGTTACATGTAATGCTATTTCAAACGTATAAAATATAGGATCGACCAAAGCATTTAACCTACACAATGCTGATAGTTTCTCATAAATGTATTGTTTAAAATAATCAGATGTCCTAAAGTTTAATGTAAAAAGTCATTTTAGTATTAATTTTATTTAATAAAAAAATATTGCATAAATAATAAATGTATATAAATATTAATAGAATTTAGAATTAGCTGCTGTTAACATTACCATTCCCATTTTTTGAGAAGAGCACAAATAAAGAATCACAAAATTAGAATTAAGCCATCATTTTTAATTGTTTTATTTCTATTTCAGATATCTGTTTCTCAAATAAAAAAATTTAAGTTAATTCGCGTTTTTCTTTTAATTTTATTTCCATCGTTTATTTTCTAAAATCCATCTAAAATATTTTTTAACTTTTAAAAGAAACGTGATAAAACTAGCAAGATGTTAAAATTATCATTTTAGAAAACTTTTTAACTATTCTCAATACATTTATTTATTTTTAAAATATTTCCTTTACTCTAACAAATATCCTATGAAAAAAAAAATATGACTTTTTTTCCTACAAACAGATTGTGGTACTTCCTTGTTTTGAGAACGAAATGTTTTTTTTGATAACTGAAACATATTTTTCTAAAAGCGCAAACATGAAACTGATTTATAAAAAAACTTTTCAAAATCTAATAAGCCTTTATGTAGAATAAATTGAATTTTATATAATTTACGAAATGCATGTCTTTATCAAAATAATTTCTACAAAAATACAAAAGGAGCTTAAAATTGTTTATTTTGAGATCATAATTTAATTATTTGAAACTTATGTTATCACAAAGAACTTGTTTTATGCTGCTTTAATAAAAATGAAACTTTTGCTTTGTTTAAGATTAATGCAAAAGAAAAAAAGAAGAAAAAAACCTTATTTGAGCATTTTTTTCCTTTTGAGAAATTTTCTATTTCTTCCTTGCAACTAAATTTAATACAAATTAAACTTTGAACATGATACATTTCTTTTAAAGCAATTCAAAGGCTCTTTTGGTTTTCTTTCTTAAATATTTGGTTAATTTCATTCTTATATTGAAATTATCAAATCAATCAGGACTTGATTTTCAATAAATTTTTCATTGTGCGTTTTAAAGTTTAACTTAGTTTTAAATTTCTCTTATTTGCTATTCAATATTTTTTGTAAAAATGAAAAACTATAATATCTTAACGTGAAACTAATCTTCAATCATAATTAACTGTGCAGAATATATTTTGTTATTTGGTTGATTTTAAATCAAAATCTTTATACAATATATCAAACATTTGTGGATAAATCGTTATCTTTATAACTTTGCGTTGAATGTTTGATAATGATTGATGATTAGATATATATTTTATTTTTTATTTATTTATTTATTTCATTATCTGATAGCGTATTTTTTCTCTAAATTTGTTTTATGTTCCATTTTATGTCCAATTATAGACAAAGCTGTTGATATTAATTTGAACTCTTGATAAATTTAACTACTAAAAATTTTTCTTTAATTATTAATATTCTGTTTATCAATTAGCATTAAATCTGTACAACCTAAAAGTTTTTTGTATGCATAATTCCAAATAAAGACAAATTTATGTTCTGTTGCAATAACGAATATTTTTCAATAGTGTTCCATATTAACTCTGCTACCATGTCATTTTACCACTTTTTTTAACTATCTTTCGTGTCTGTTTGCTGGGCTTTCAATCTTTCAATCGAAATTTTTGCCAATTGGCAATTAGCTAGAATCCTCAAACTTTTACCAAGGTCTTCTCCGAATTGAAATACAAGTTTCAATAATTCTCTGATCACCTAAAACAAAATTTATTGTAAAATAAATTTTACGGCAATCTAAATTTTAACTACATTCCAATTATAAAAAGTGTTCAAATCTAAAATGGAGCTCTATGCCTAATGTCAACGCAAACTACAATTTTCTCCTAGATATCGTAAGAAAAATGTATCACTATTTTATCCTCAATAAAAATTTTGTCCAAATTCCGACATCAACAAACTTACAGACACAAAACTAAAAAGAAAAAAATAACAAGATAAAATAAAGAAAACTTAAAATCCACATTTGTAAAGTGAATTCTACAGTGTAAAAAACTCCGGATCAAATAGCGGTAAGAAATACCAGTACTTTTTATTGTAAAATCCATTTTTACCGAAACATGTTATGGAACAAAAAATACGATATACCGCAATTTTTACTGTAATAATTACCGTAAAATCTCTGAATCACTTTAATTAAATAAATATCACTGAAAAGATTACAGTATAATATTTTCGGGGGAAATGAATTTTACGGTAAAATAGATTTTACGAATGATGCAATCAAAGTGCCCGTACTTTATACCGAAATTATATCTGAAATTTTTTACAGTATACAATTAAAAAAAAAAATTTCCCACTTCAAAAGAACAACATTGAGTACGTCACTTTTGCAATAAAATTATTCCATCGTCTAAATTGACTTCACGTTTTTTATTTAAGGTGTAAGAAAATTAAAACTATTTCATTCTTTTCAGTCTCCTAAAAAAACATGTTTTTTTTTTAATAAAAAATAGTTTTTTTTAATTGAATGACAATAAATTTAATTGAATGACAATTTTTTAATTGAATGACAAATAAATTTTATGGAATACATTTTTATTGAATGACAAATAAATGAATTTTATTTATTTAGATCCAAAAAAGAAAATGTATCCTCCATACCATGTTACCATGAAGAAGAAGTGATAGGACTAATGCCAGTGGAAGAAGGCGACCCGAGCCCGAGTTCTCCTCGTACGATCTCCTCCGCTATGAGCAGTAGTAAGCTGCCCTCCCTCTTCTATACAGTCGAAGTGGGGGACACCAAATTTACTATCCTCAAGAGGTATCAGAATTTAAAGCCCATTGGTTCCGGAGCGCAAGGTATCGTATGGTAAGTAACGATTTCTCCTCTTACGAAAGAATAATTTTGTGAACCTATTTAAGTATTCAAACAACATATTTCTTGCGATATCACATAATCTTGCAGAAAATTTATTTATATATCATCTACTAGCGGCAAAGGTAATTTTTCAGTTTTTCCAAGACAACACTGTAAAAAGTTCAGTTTCAAATTACGGTAAAAGTACCGGCACTCAGGGGGCCGGTACTTCTTACCGTAAAATCCACTTTTACTGGAACATGTTACTGAAAAAACATCTACTATACGGCGATTTTTACAGTAATAATTACCTTAAAATTTACTAACTCACTTTAATCAAGTAAATATTACTGTAAAAATTTCGGCATAATATTTTACGATAAAATGTATTTTACGAATGATGAACCCAAAATGCCGGTATTTCATATCGTAGTCTGCTACGAAATTTAGTTCAGTACATGACAGCCTTACAATTTTTTCAAATGGTTTTAACAAATAATGCTTTTGAAATTTGGGGATATTTTATAATTAAAAGTTGTAAGCGTCGAATATATTAAATTAGAATCAAAATTTTTTCTTAATGTTATGTTTTACATGGAGTGAAAAAAATTTATGATCAAAACTATGAGAATATCGTAAAATTTACTGTGTTTCTGGCTCTATGACAACACTAAAAAGATCAATAATTTCTAGCGAACTGCTTTGATAGGGTTTTGGTAAAATTAACAGTAAAATATGGGTTTAAAATATGTGATAAAATTTAGCAAATGTGATACATTTTACTAATTTAATTATGAAACATTAAAGACTGGCTTAAAATCCATTTATTCGGTGTAATTTACTTTTCAATTTTGTATATTCAACTAAATGTATGGTAATAAGAACTACAATGTTGAAAACAAGGATTTCCGGTAAACCGTTACTATATGAACGGAAAGTCACCAAATATTTTGGTTTTTATTACCCGAATTATGGTTTAATTTTTATCTAAAACATCATTACCAATACAGAGCCGTAATTTTACTAGAATTTTTAGAATTTCCGAAAATAGCTTAAGATAATAGAGTTTTAAACCGCACGAAAGTACTATTTTCCTAAATAACGTATGTTCAGTAACTGTAATACTCCACCAATATATACATAACACATAATAAGATATGGTATGAATATCATATCATTTAAAGAAATGTAGAAATTTTACTGAATAGTTTTTGATACCGAGTTAATAATACTGAATAATACTGAGTACTTGATACTGAGTAATAAGTTAACACTTTATTTTTGTGTTAATAATTCAGTAAGTGGAAATCTCCGAAACTCATCTAAAACCAAGTTAAGCTGTCATAAAAACAATTTCCCAGATCAAACATTAGACAGTCATTTGAAAAACGTGATTATAGAAACCGTTTAAAGTAGACCAATTTTCTGATATCTTTGTGAGCAGATAAAAAAAATTCTAATAAAATTACAATACTGTATAGCAATGACATAATTCTGGTATAAAATACCCTAATCTTGATTAATAAAACCAAAATATGAGATATTTAAATCATTATAGTTCTTATTATCATACATTTTGTAAAAAAAATGTAAAACTGAAAAGTAAATTTAACAGAATAAATGATTTTTTGCCATACTTTAACGTATCATAATAAAAATTACTGAATTTTACCACATTTACCAAATTTTATCACACATTATAAAACCATATTTTATTGTTATTTTTTCCGCAGTCATTACGGAAGCGCTTCGGTAAAAACTACCGATCTTTTAGGTGTTCCTATAGAGCCAGAAGTAAGGTAAATTTTACACTAATTCTGGTAGTTCTGACCGTGATTTTTTCTCTGCGTGGCATGCATTTATAAAAGAATTAAATGCTCACCGTTATTAAACTCTGGATCTCTGATTTCTTTGAAATTAAGAAGGAAAAAAAAAACAACTTTTACTATATTTTCATGATTTTAGTATTATAGTTAGTGTCATAGGTAGTTTTTACACGTAAACACTACCGAGCTTTTAGGTGTTCAAACAGAGTCAGAAGTAAAATGAACTTTACACTAATTCTGGTAGTTTTGACCATGATTTTTTTTCTCTGTGTGGCATGCATTTATTAAAGAATTAAATGCTCACCTAGTCATGCTCAGCTTTAATTTAGCACACTGATTTTATAGAAGGTTATTAATAGTGGTCAACCTTTCTTGGATCTTTGATTTCTTTGAAATCAAAAAGAAAAAAACAGCTTTTACCATAATTTTGTGACTTTAGTATCCCTTAATTACTTGTGGGAAATCACTCATACTTACCATTCCACAAACCTAACCTTTTTTTCTTTTACCTTTCTGCGAATCTAGTTCCAGAATAAAATTTGTTCTTTTATTCAAATCCTTAACAATTGTTGATAGCCCAGTTACGATGTCCTTTGATCTTTTTAAAGTGATATGTATTGAGAAATGATGTTTACTACTGTTTTCTTCATCTGATAATCATACTAGGAACCACAGACTGCTTACTCCCACATACTTACTTTTTTGTTGGGTCTTATATTTTAGGGTAAAAACGACAACTATTTGAAATTATCATAAATTATTTCCGAATAACAAAGCACAAAAATTTTACGGAGTATAGTTGTAAATTGAAAATAAAATACACTGTGGCACACTTTTTTTAAATATTTTTTCATGTTTCATGAGATTTTTGTGAAGATCTCAGATACTTTTGTATCCCTGATTTCAAATCTGCTATGCTATCGGTTTCTCTCTACAAGTTTATAAAAGGTTATTTACAAGTTAACACCTTAATAACTTTTATTAAGTTATTGCTGGTGACAGCCAAAAATATCTGTATCTTCTTTGAATATTAAGAATCATATATAATTTTTCTATTCAATCAGAACACACAAGTTGGTAAGATTCTAATTAGCCTTTATGACATTTAGGTATAGGAAAAAGTCACATATCAATAGTGAACAATAAATAACAATAACAATAAATAACAATTAAATAAAATACAATAAATGACACAACTATTTCGTATAGTATTGCGATTTTTCACTTGTTTTTAAATTTCAATGGATTAAGATTCCCTAAAAGTCTCTAACTTCATGTGCGTAATCAACCCAACATAAATCATTTCATTTAGTTTTAGACCCTTTTTAAAATAAATTATTCGCATAAAGAAGAATTGCGTAATTTATAGATCAAAAGATTTTGAATGATAAACAAGCAACCAGTGACGTCAAGTAAACGAGTAATGCGTTAACTGGCTTTAACTCTAAAAAAAACTGAAAATAATAAAACACATAATGAAATGAAATACTGTTTTCTTAACAAAATTAAACATTTTTTTCAATATTAAGTATACTAGAAATGTTTTTAATATGTAAAGTAACCATTCAGCTTTTTAGAAAACAAACGCGTGCAAACTTAAGAAAAAATAATACTAATAAAAAGTTTTACGCCATGCATTTTTTAATTTTATTTTTGATATTAAACTTTTCTTTCGAAGCGCTTTCGTTTCTGGTTTAAATGTTTAGTAAATAAACATTTTGACGTTAATGTTTACCCTATTTTATTAAACTTTACCCTTTAAAAGCGAAATTTACTTCCTTAAGATTTATTAACATAAGAGCTATAAATAGTTTCTAGATCCAATGAAGAACTGATTAAATTCCTTAAATTACTTTGTGTTTTATTTATATTATTTATTTTCGTTTTGGAAAAAAACTTTTTCATCATTAAAACTATATGACATATATTTTATTGCGTTATTTTAACAGTAAAAAAATTTATTTCTTTAATTTCTAATAAATAAAGCAAGTCATTTTTTGAAAAAAAAGAAATATGGGGGTTTTGGTGCTTTAATAAATATGTTGTAAAAAAATAAATCCCTCACTAAAAATACTAAGCCATGTCAAGAAAATAAGTAATATTTTATTGGCTACTTATAAAAATCGTTTTTCAATTTAAAAACAAATAAAATAGCAATTCTTTTAAAATAATTTATTTGGAGCATATCTTTATCATTTTCTAACGATACTGTTACCCTATTCAAAAGTGCTGCATTTTTTCCTGTTCTACATTAGTACATTTTTTTAATGAAAATATATTTCCTTATCATGTTCCAGAAATACACATAATTTATTTTCTTGTAATCTTCTGTGAAGTACATTATTCTTTTTTTTTATATACGAAATACACCTTTTAGTTAAAAAAAAGAATGCAAATATTTTTTATTTTCCAACGAAAAAAATAACTTATTTTCAAATGCTTTGCAGTAAAGTATAATATTTTTTGTATACAATATTTTTTTTAAAAATTTTTTTATCATTTTCAGACAATAAAATTTTTTTATTTTCTTGTATCTTGCTGTAAAATATTTTCTTTTATTTTGCTGCCTTATACTCTGCTGTATTTTTGCATTCATCGTAGATGATTCCGATAAAAATAAAACCTTAAAAATAAAGTCTTCTAAATCTAACAATACAGTAATTTACTTCCTTGTATCTTGCTGTAAAATACTGTATCATCGCATTTATCATGCATCATTCTGTTTAAAAAAAGAATATATTTATTTTCATCTTCTAACTCTAACAATACAAAGAATTTACATACTTATATCTTGCTGTAAATCCCTGCATTATTGCATTCATCATGTATCAATCTGTTAAAAAAAACATATCTTTATTATCATCTTCTAACTCTAACAATACAAGTTTACTTCCTAGCCTCTTGCTGTAAAGGACTGCATTCATTATGTATCATTCTGTTTTTTAAAAAAAGCATGCCTTTATTATCATCTCTTAACTCTAACAATACAAATAATATGCTTCCTTGTATCTTTCTATAAAGTACTGCATTCATCATACATCATTTTTATAAAAATAAAATCTTATCTTAATTATCATCTTCTAAATCTAACAATACAAATAATTTACTTCCTTGCATTTTTCTGTATAGTGTAAAGTACTGTATTCATTATGCATAATTATGCTTAAAAAAAATAATATCTTCATTATCAGCTTCTAACTCTAAGAATACAAATTTAATTCCTTGTATGTTGCTGTAAAGTACTGCATTTTTGCATTCATCATATATCATTTCCTTAAAAAAATCATATTTTTATCATTTTTTAACACACATAATTTATTTTCATTTATTCTGTGGCAAAATGCTGCCTTTTTATTATTTATACCTTGCATCCTTTTAGTAAAAATATATTTTTATAATTTTCTAACAATAAAAATACGGTTTTTCATGTGCCTTGCTTTAAAAGAACGTATTTTTGCGCATACATCGTACATCATTTGACTAAGGAAAACATATCCCTTTCTAACAATTCAACTAATTTAATTTCTTTTACCCTTCTTTAAAATACATTGATACCTTCATTCTCGCATCTTACTAAATTTGAACTTTCTTTTCTTTTCCACATATCATGAATTCTTCATTGCACTAACTTTAATTAACTTCTAAAGGAAAGGAAATCGAAAATCAAATCCAACCATAATAACAGGATCGAACGAGAAAAGCCGTTAGGATTCGGCGCACGGCAATTAGGTCAATCAAAGATCTCAAATGAGCATCTAACTATTATCAGAAAACGAAGAACCAAACGATTTTTACGTCACAATTATGTGATACAGATCTCACGAAACTACGCGTCTAAACGAGAGTGTGACGTCAAGGGGGAAATCGATTTACGATTGCTGACGTTGGTTATATCGACCAGCGTAGTAAAATATGGTTTAGAGGCTCGCATGACTAAAATTATGCGTGCGAGAAATTTGAGGAGTCGTTTTATATCAACAAATTTGGGGTGGGTTTTTTTCCTGTCGATATGCGAACTTTTTTTGAAAATTTTCTATTATCTGTATATACAAAAAGGTTGTGATGTCCTGAATTGATGGAAATTGACATATATTGAAAATAATTAATGGCAAATGTTCTTTTTTTCATTTCAGCAGTTGTAATTAAAGAGATTGAGGTATAGTGGAATAAAAGAAAATTTTCACATAAAGATAGCTTCTTGCATTGTTTTAACATAGTTATTTACGTATTTTCCACTAGACAGAAACGTGTTTATTGGCTACTTGGAAATCGTGGTATTTTTCTCCAAAATTACTCTTAAATACTCTCCTAAGCAGTTTGAAAATGCAACTACACTGTAGAAAAAACTCTGTTGAATCTATGGACAAAAAACTGATAGCTTGTGTGCAGTATGAAACCATTTATTTCACAAAAAAATACCGTTATTTAAAAGCAGATGCTTATTTTTTAAGCGGAGAGCACAAGTATTTTAATAAACATACTCCACTATTTTAACGAACAAACTGTGTTATTTTAACAAAATATTCTATAAGAGTATCAGCATTGATTGTGGCGCGAGCCGAGAGCAGCATTCGTAGGACCAGCTGACGCTGGGATTTGAACCTTAGCCATCTAACCAGGAGGCGAGAGCTCTATCCTCTGTATAAAGAAAAATCTTAGATTGTTTTTATCTTAAAGTCTTAATTTTTGAAATAAGTGTAAAAAAAAACATAAACATGCAATAAGTAAGTAAGTGTAAAAACGTTGAAAACCATAGTGCTTATCCGTATAAAAATTTCTTGCTACTGTACTTCCTAAAATATATATATATATATATGAAGAAATATAATAATCAGGTAGAGTAGCAATCTATACATAATAATAAACGCGGCTGTGTGTGTCTGTAATCACAATATATCGCCCCAGAAGCCTCGCCCAGGCACGAAACTCGGCACATAATTGCGTTTTGACATAATGAAGAAGAATTTTTTTTCTTTTTCAAAAATTTGGATTAATATTTTAGTTATCAGTCATTTTGTAAGAAAATCTATGCTTTTTCGTCTTCAAAGAGCCATATTAAAAAATGCATATACTTTCTTCCACTCTTATAAATGTATGCTAATGCGAACCTTACAATTGAAATATTAATTTTCGACAACTTAAACCAATAATATACGAAGGAATTAATAATTTAATTGTAAGGTTAGCATTAGCATACATTTATAAGAGTGGATAAAAGTTTAACTTTTGTATTAAAAATGTGGCAACATATTCGATACGTAAATAGAACGCTTCGCTTTGATATATTTGTCGCTGTTCATAATTGTTATAATAAGTTTTTCTTCTTCTTTCCACGCTCTATTTTTTTTTCTTAAGCGAGGACGATAATTTTTGTAGCGATATAGAAATAGAAATTGATACCATAAAAAATTATATAGAAATAGAAATTGATACCATAAAAAATTAAATCGTTTTCGTGTTCTTTTCATGTATTTAGCATTTTAGTTTTTTTTTTTTTTCTTAAGCGTTTTAACTATATAATATATAAAATAGGAATTTAATTGTTTTTGAAAGAACGATCACACTTACCTAGGATCTCTTTGGTTTTTCTATTCTTTATTTTAACAGTTTTTATTAAATGCAATTAGTTATTTTCAGAAAATTTCAGTTTGCAGGTAATTAGATTTTAATATTGAAGTTTCATGATTTGCTTTCATAGTAATTGTTGTTCTAAAGCATTCGTTGACTTCTTAAAAACCCGATTACTGACATGGCAGAACCGCCTTCCAAAAAACTTTGTATTTTGTCAAAGAAAAAGATATTAAGAGATTCTCAAAGAAGAAGAAGGACCCAAGAAACGTCTGTGAAACGTCAAAGAAGGATGGAACATGACCGAATTTCGACAAGCAATTCTAGAGCCCAAGAAGTATCAGAGAAACGTCAAAGAAGATTAGAAGAGGATCGTGTCTCAACTAGCAGTGCTAGGGCCCGAGAAATACCTGAGGAACGTCAAAGAAGATTGGAAGAGGATCGTGTCTCAACTAGCAGTGTTAGGGCCCGAGAAACACCTGAGAAACGTCAAAGAAGATTGGAAGAGGATCGTGTCTCTACTAGCAGTGCTAGGGCCCAAGAAACATCTGAAGAACGCGGAAGAAGATTGGAAAATGATCGTGTCTCAACCAGAAATGCAAGGACCCGAGAAATATCCCAGGAACGTCGAAGAAGGCTAGAAGAAAATCGTGCTTCAACATCCCAAGCTCGATTGCATTTGTGGCAAGACAAGGAAAACTCTGGCGGACAGCTGGCCGCCTTAAGCGGCTAGTTTGACAATAAAATTGAATCACAGTTTTATTTATACAATGTTCAAAACCATAAAATAATTGCTGAATAGTAACAGCACGTATACAAAATAATCGAAAATGCAATAATGCAATTTTAATCAGTTTATGATACGAAGGAAACACAGAGAAAAACCGTTTTTTCAACAAAACAGCTTTAAACCATCAAATGTACAGAGAAAGTATAAAAGAATTGGACTTTTTTGTTCTGATCATAGTCCTTCAATAGCATTCATTTATTTGAATCATTCCTATATAAAATGATTATTATTTTTTAGATACTCTGAGCTTATCTCAAAGTATCTTTCAATTTACTTACCTAAAAACTACATCAAGTGCAAGTAAAAAGATAAAAACATTATTTAAAAAAACAACGACATTGTGTTTGATGACTGACTTTGGTTTCTATATTTTGTACACTCACAGAATAATTGATTAAATGTTGAACAATAATATCAGTGCCTTGAACCGTAATGTGGTGCTAACTTGCTTATAACTTTTATAAGTTATTGAATTGACTCACGTTTCCATTTGAGTTCCATCGTGTAATTAAGATTTTAGAATAGCAGACTGATAGGGAATTTACGAAGGCATATAAATTCACAATCACAATATCATGGTATCACAATATAATCAATCATTCACAATATGATGGCATATAAGCAAAAAGTCATTAAAAAAATGATTTAAAAAACTTAGATTCGAAATAAATTTTCAGTTTGAGTATAAAGGAAGTTTTTGAACTATATAAGTGTGAAGTCCATACAATAAGATTTAATCACTAGGAATAAAGAGCCAATTCAAGTATGGGATAAAATTCTTTTAATTATTCAATCTGCAGTCTTACAATCATGAGAACCCCTAGGTAAATCATCCAGATAAACTAGTCCGTAGTCATTATTGAGGAATTTTGAGTCGTTATTGAGGAATTAGTCGTTATTGAGGAATTTCGAATGAAAGAAACTAACATTTGCATTATATGACGAAAATACTCCCCGAAAACCTCACATAGTTAGTCTGAAAGCAGTATCTCTGGCCTCTCAAACATCTACCACTACAAATTTGTTATGACTGTTCATGGAATTGTATATTCTACTTCAGATTTTAAAATTTTGTGAAGAGCTTTACGCAAAATTCATTTATTTTCTTAACGAAAATACTTCTGAAAGGGCTTTAAATATTGATGGCAACTTATATCTAAAACAATTTTGTTTAATACAAAAGAGATTTGATCTGATTTTTGAAGCAAGAGTCTATTTTTCAACCGAATTTTATATAAATTACTCATCTAACGAAAAGAATTACAAAATAAATGCCATGCTTAATCCTTAAAAATATCCAAATACTTTGAATTAATTTTAAAAATAATTAGGGCAGACATTTTCTGATTTTCGTAGTAAGAGTCTAACTTTTAATCGAATTTTGAATAACCAACTTCTCTAACAAAGGAAAAAAAGGCAACATTAATTTTATACTTAATCTTTAAAAATATCCAAATTATACTTTGAAAATTATGAACTTTTATAAATTATGAATGAACTTTTTGAAAATTAGGGCAGACGTTTTCTGATTTTTGTAGTAAGAATCTATCTTTCAATCGAGCTTTAAAAAGCCAACTTATTTAAAGAAGAAAGCTTACAAAATAAATGTTACGCTGAATCTTTAAAAAATTACAAATTATACTTTGTGTTAGTAACTTTTCAAAAATTAGAACAGACAATTTCTTATTTTTGTTGTAAGAGTCTATCTTTATATCAAACTTTAAATAGACAACTTACCTAAATAAGAAAAAATTACGAATTAAATATTATACTTAATCTTTAAAAATACCCAGACTAAATTTGGAATGAGTGACTTTTACAAAATTAAGGCAGAAAATAAAAAAGCAGTTGAAGTATTCTTGATAAACTTTCTTAAAGCTCTTTTTAAAATCCACAAGAAACTCTTTTCCAAACTTAAATCTGTACGTAGGATGTTAAACCACTTATCTGATTAAAATTGGTTGTTTGTATATTTTATGTTCTCAAGTAATCTTGGAGTAGGACAATTAATTAGGTTAATGGTATAACTTTGTGATGAGGGGAAAAAAGCATTACATCGAAATCTTTTGGAACACTTCCGGAACATGCTCCATTTTCGGTTTTCCCTTTTTTGTTCTTTACTAAAGTTCTTTTTCTTGAAAATATACTCATTAAATTCTCTATTGAAATAATCGATTAATGCCATCTAGATTAAATTTCACTAAGAAGGATTTCATTAAGCCAGAACTAACTGAAATATCAGTTAAAACGAGATCTTTCTAAAAATAAAGACTTCCCCCAAACTTTAAAAGGATGATTTGTTCAAAGCTTTATTCGTATATGATGAATTTAAAGTTACTCATTATTTGCATTCAGTTATTTGTATCTGTATACTCATCAATTTATGTACTTCGATAATTTAATTTAACACATTACATTTCAAAGTAATTTTCAGTTAAAATTATCCTTTTTAGAAAAACATTTAATACAATATCAATTTATGAATTATTCTTTCATTCAAATTTAATGCAAAGCACCGAATTTTAGCGGTTTCATAAATAACTGAACTAACCGTAAAATAGAAAATGTTTTTCAATTTTAATATGAAAAAAAGGAGAGTGATTTGAACATGAAGTTAAAAAAAAAAATGATATTGTTCTGACTTCCATGTTCAAATAACAAATATTACGATAAATCTTACACTGAGAAAAAAGATATGGTCAAAACTACCAGAATAAAGTATAAAGTTTATGGTGTTTCTGGCTCTATGGGAACACCAAGAAGCTCGGTAATTTTACCGAAACAGTTCCGTAATGAATTTAGTAAAATTAGCAATAAAATATGGTTTTATAATCTGTGATAAAATTTGGTAATTTCATGAGCATAAAAACTATTAATTATTAGAACTTAGCATAAAAAACCATTACTGATTAGAACATGGCATAAAAACCATTACTGATTAGAACATGGCATAAAAACCATTTATTATAAGAGCATAGCATAAAAACCATTACTGATTAGAACATGGCATAAAAACCATTACTGATTAGAACATGGCATAAAAACCATTTATTATAAGAGCATAGCATAAAAACCATTACTGATTAGAACATGGCATAAAAACCATTTATTATAAGAGCATAGCATAAAAACCATTACTGATTAGAACATGGCATAAAAACCATTACTGATTAGAACATGGCATAAAAACCATTTATTCAGTTACATATACTTTTCAGTTTTGTATATTTACTAAATGTTTGGTAATAAGAATTATAATTTCGAAAACCAGAATTTCAAGAAAATTTTCACCATATAAACGGAAAAATTACCAAGAGAATTTCTTAAGTAAATGATATTTTGGTTTTTATTACCAGAATCAGGTTTGTTTTATCAGAAATATCATTACCATACCGTATGGTAATTTTACCAGAATTTTTCCTCAATGTAAAACATTATTTGGTTACTCTGTTACCATATAAAAAAACACGAAACAGAAAAATATAAGTTTAAATTCTAACATTAATTTTAAATAATGAATCATTTGTTTCGAAATCAATGAAAAATTGAATATTAAT
Source organism: Parasteatoda lunata (assembly GCA_949128135.1). Classification (NCBI taxonomy): domain Eukaryota; kingdom Metazoa; phylum Arthropoda; class Arachnida; order Araneae; family Theridiidae; genus Parasteatoda; species Parasteatoda lunata. The sequence continues at coordinate 104,810,676 of OX421971.1, forward strand.
TGTGTCATAAATAACTGAACAAGTTCGGAAATTAATTTTTTTTTATGCCAATCAAAATTACTTATTTTAATGAGAGAAAAAATTGATTTAAATATGTTAAGTTAAATCAAATTCGTGACTTTTTTACTTGCAACTTTAAGAGGAACGCGATAAATGCCAAAATGCTATCTTAATTATCAATGGCTTTATTTAAGTTTTTTTTTTTTAAATTTAATGTTAAAAATGGAATCATATGTCATTTTTATCCCACATCATATGAAGAATCAAGAACTGAAAACATTTAGCGACAAAATATGTTCACTGCATTTAAGAACATAATATATTATGGGTGATAATTTGAAATACAATATTAAATTGAAACGCATTAAAAATTTCGCTTCATTAGTTTTCAAAATAATAAGCTGAATTAGTGAATTAATGAGAATTACATTAATAATGTGTATTAATAATGTTATGCGTATCGTATCTTATAAATAATTATAAATATTCGTGTAAAAATTGTGGCAGCTACTTTGCACTGAGTAGTGCACAGAATATTCTTGGTGTTTCACTGCGCCAAGAACTGACTTTAGGTATGCACCAATTTGGTGTAAAGTAGTTAACACTATTTTTGGTGTTAGAATACACTACATTTTTTTACAGTGTAGATAAGTGTAAACGCAAATTATGGAGAATGCTTACACAAATTATTAGCTCTCTAACACCATCCGTGTATTATTTTCGCATCCGAAAACACCAATTTTGGCATAGTTTAGATATCGTTGGTAGATTATTTACAATTGAGTACGAAATTACTTAAGTTTGTTGTTCTTTAACCGGCTTCGACGTTACAAAATATATGAATGTTTTTAGTTGTCTAGTAAAGATAACTATATATTAATTTTAAGTATCTGTCAATTGTATTAAATAATATAAAATTTCTATGTATTTCTGTCCATTTAAGCCTCATTCAATTTCGTTTTAATTTTCTACCTTTACTAAGCATATTTTTAATTTACATACCATTTTGTTTTTAAGAACTAGTATAAGCATGCATACTAAACTAATTGTTTTCACTTTAAATAGTATCGTAAAAATAGCTTAACTGACTCTTGTATGTAACATATCTTGGTGTTATTATGAATGGATTAATGTGAACACAAAAAATTTGGTCAACTACTTGGTACTTGGTAATGAAAAGCAGCACTCATGGTGTTAACTGTACCAAACACCAACGAATTATTCGTGCTGTTTCCTACACCACTTTTAGTGTGAAGTAGTTGCTACCATTTTCAGTAAGTAATTGGATTATTTTGTAATCTTGATTATTAAAATACAAAAGCAATTCTTTATAAATCAAAAACATAATTTTTTTGCATTTTCTTTTTCTTTAAATTGTTTAAACTATTTCATTGCTGGAAAATATTAATCCTTTTGGCGTTGCTAGGGCTCCTTTTGGATTAAAACTTTCTTTTCGTAATTTCTAACCTTAAATAAAAAGCCTCAAATTCGTTAACTGTTTAATCTCTCACTCTCTCTAAACCAACTGTAAAAGCGCTTTTCTATGAATAGAATTGAACTAGAGGGTAGAGGGGTAGGTGCTGATGCTATGTAAGGAAACGGGAATTGCGGTCATAGAGTGAACTATGGAAGGTCGGTCAGCGTTTCAATCGATGGCCGAGTCTTATATTTGGGAATTTACTCACGCCCTTCTCTCAATCGACCACCGCTTTTCATTTCTTACTTTTGCATGCTCACGTATTTGCTTTTTGTCTGCTTCCAGCTACATTGTAAAGAAAACTGTGTATTAAGCCATACATGTTCAGACACGCACTTTTAAAGTAAAATATGTCCTTTTTATTAATGTACATATTTAACTTTTTTAACTACATTTTTTTATGTGTTTGACTTATGTGTTTTCTTTTCCTGAGTGAATGTTCGATTTTATGTCCGATTTGTGAAGATTGCGTCGTTATTTTATTTAGAATTGAATATAGAAAACTGTGTATAAAGCAATGAATATTCAAACACGCACTTTTATAGTAAAATATGTCATTTTTATTAATGTACATATTTAACATTTTTAACTACATTTCTCCATGTTTTTGACTTGTGTTTTTTTTTCTCGTGTGAGTAGATTCATGGGCTGATTTGATTGATTCATTGGCTGTTAGGCGTGTCTCAACGCCTTGTGGAAATCACATATTATCCAATATACTCGTGTACACGTATTGAGCAGCCAGTGTGTTTAGCATGCCCAATTGATCTAGTCTCCTATCCTATTTTGTGCAAAAATTGCGAACTGTAGTAGCCAAACTTTATTTTTGACTTTATATTGTTCAACAATGAAAACGCATTGCTCTTTCTTTTAGTGCAGCCTTTTTACAAAGACTGTAATGCCAGCAGTGAAACTGTATTTTTTTTTTTTCGATTGCCAATACTAAATTAATTAGTTTTCTATTAAATTCAAATCTTACGTAAATTGTGGAACACCTTTTATTAGAAACGTCAAAACATATAATAATAGATATTATAATTTTCAAAAGCTTATTTTGTTTCAAAGTTAATCATTAAGTAATTGGGCACACTGTTGTATAGATAAAATAAATATAATACAAAAATTATAGAATGCAGAAATATTTCTGCGCCTTGCATTTCAAAATTGTTTCATTCAATACTGAAATAAATCGTAAAAATTTCTACATAATTATTAAAAATTTATTTCAACTTAAATTTTATTTTTGATTTCAAAGCTTTCTTTTGAACAATTAATTCTAATGATATAGAGGAAACAATTGCAATTTAAAATGTAGAGCATTTAACGACTCGTTGGAAAACTATTAGGATGAACCATACTTTCCATATTGTGGTTGTATCCCCCTCTCCTATGTTTGGCAAATAAATACAATTCCGCTAAAAAGAAAAGGGGGAAAAAAACTGTATATTCAAAAGAAATACGTCTGATTAGTTACGGAAGCTATAAATAACGAGCCAATTTAGCTATACCTTTATGTACGTACATATGTTGAAATATGAACATTTAATTTTAGAACAAGAAAATTCAAAAATAATTCACAAGTTGTTGAATTATTTTTGAAACACGTTGAAAAAAAATTTTTAAACGAAAAGAAATAAATCTGGAATAATATTTAAAAATTCTGCTTTAATAAAGGTACTCTTATTTTACATTACAATTTCTTCAAAATATTTAGACTATTAAACTAAGATAACGAATTGAGAATCCGGCCCAAAATAAGAGAAATATGAAAACTTCGCCCTCCCAGTATCCATAAGAAGAGCCCAATCCGACATACGTCCAGTCAAGCGAAATGCAGGTCAACCAACTAAAGCATTATTAAAGTCAATCAAAATTACAAAATTGGCTGTCATGTCAGCAGGCTCATGTTCTAGTACAAAAATCTTTTTTGCATTACAACAATTTTGCAATCATTAACAAAGGTATTTACGGATATGTTTGACAACCATTTAAACCAGTACTATCAAGCAATGAAAAAATTTTATAAATCAGAAATCAAACCAATGAAAAAGCACCGTCACGGATGATGCTTTGTATTGGGCAATGAAGAGTAGCCCAAAACTAAAGCGTTTTATAGTTGGCGGATTTAAACAGCAATCAGCCCCTAAATTGTTGTGTTTTATAGTATACAACAAAATAATTAAGTAAAAAGATTAAAAAATAATATAAGATTAAGTCATTTAAACTAATATAAGAATTAGACGAAAGCAACCCAGGCTTCAAAGTATTCGACTCGTCGCGCGGCCGAAATACAAGAGACCAAGCGATAAGGCCTCGAATACGAGTATAGCACCACAGTTTGAGTTAATAAGATAATTATGCCTGTGAGCATCAGGCGAAGGAACCAGAACCTTCAAGGCATTAGATCCATTCCGGCTAAAGACGGCGATTAAAATCCGGTGGGCAGCAGAGAGCCACACTGCGATCCATCTAAGATTTTTTAAAAATAGTGAAACAGAAATATTAATTTGAAACTGCTTTATTTCGGAGAACAGAGCATTGAACATTTACGTAAAACAGCAAAATATGTCCCCAAAAAATAACTTAACGTTTTTAAACCCAGCTTTTGTTAAGCCTTATAAAACTGTATAAAGTAGTTAGGATTAAAATTAATCCGAAAAACAAAATTATAGCTTTAAATATTTAATACATAATCTTAATTAAGCAATAAATTCAGCGTTCCCCTTTTAATATTTAATTAAAATTAAAAAAACAAAAACTTTCAGCATAGAAACTAATTAGCCGTGGAAAAAAAAACGACTTAAAAATAATTATATTTTTATCTAGCGTTCTGACATTTGCATAATAAGAATTATAATTAATTGTTGTTAAATTGCCACAAACATGACTCGATAAAGTTAATTAGATAAGTAAGAGTTCACCCCACCCACAACGAGCTTTTAGCTTTCTTTTGTTTCCCTCGAAAATTCGGTCGTTTTTCCACAGCTGCAATCTCTTCTGTGAGTGGTTATTAAGTTATTAAAAGTCTGCATTCCTTTGCGTGGAGATTTTCTGGCGTATTATGCAAATAAGTGCATCGCATGCTATCTTTATTGCAAGAGTAAATCAGCCAAACGCTTGGCTTGGTTTCAATGGCGCCATAATTGAACTTTTCTAGTGAGATAAAAATAAGAGAATGATATTAGGTAAGATTATAGAAGTTCGTGGAAATACATCAGTAATGCTGTTTCATACGGGTTCTTCTTAAAATGATTGCAGAAAAAATTATGAAAGATGATTTTTACATGTAAATTGAGTATGTAAAAGTAGAGATTATAGAAAGTAAACAGATTTTTGACTTACTAAAAAATTTCACTTATAAGCTATTCTTGAATTGTATAACTATTTAAGGGTCCCGAATACCTTCGGATTTTTAGTTTAGAATTTATTTTTATGCATGTATTATGTACAGGAAAGTATTATTAATACATTGGAACTAAAAAACATTGCAGAGGGTGTGAAAAAAAGCTCAAGACATTGTTTAACAAAATAGTTTTTTTTTTTTTAAGTGCATTACAACTTTGATATAAATTATTGTTTTTTTTTTTTTTTTTTTTTTTTTTAAGGTTGTTTGCTCTGCTCTATAGCGATTGCAAATAATGAACTTAAGAAATAGACTATGCGATAGACGTAAAATTTGTATTTAAATAATTAACAATTTGTATTTAAATAATTAACAATTTGTATTTAAATAATATTTCAACGTTTTTGGGAGGAGGGGAAATGAACAGTCTTAATACAATTATAATTTTTTTAATTTGGTTGTAAAGTATAGAATAACATTTCAACTATTTAGTGTATAGTTTTTTCTTTGGATATATAGAACATATATATTTGGACATATATTTATTTAGAATTTGTTTTTATTTTGATTTATGCATATATTTTGTACAAAAACGAGATATTAATACATGGAAAAGAATAAAATTTCAGAGGATGTGAGAAGAGGTTGATGTTTAAAAAAATAATGTTTTTTTCCTTCGAAACTTACAAGTTCGTTATAAATCATTGTTTTTTAATGTTGTTAGCTCTATAGCGTTTTTGAATAATAAACTTAGAAAATAAATGGCGCATTAGACATAAATTTATTTCAAATAATTTGCAGCCAATATCGCGACGCTTATTGGCAAAATTGACTGATTGCTTATTTCTTTGGCAATAAGCGGTCTAAAATACAATTATTATTATTATCAAGACTTAGTTGTAAGATATAGAATAACAGTACAATTAATTAGTGTATAGTTTGCCCTTCAAGCATATATGAGGAATTCTACAAATAAACACCAATTAGGCGGCCAAAACAAATGAAATTTCTTTTGGAGGGGCACACTATTTCTACAAGAATTTTCATCCTACAGAGGCAAGAAAAAATCGTGAACATGAGTTTTTTTTCTTTGTGACATACTTTAAATGTGACATATTCTTTCTGACATACTTAGATAAATCTGAGCCATTTATTCAGATAAAACAATTTTTACATAAATATAATATTATTATAATGTCTCTCTAAAAAGTATTTATAGAGATTTCATACTATAAGATTATATTTTAGTACAAAAATTGACGTTTATATGTAGAATTGCTCATACGAGCAATTCGTCGCTTTGAAACTAAACCGTGGTAACTCAAAAAAGCAAGTTTTTCAGGAGAGCGATTTCTAACTTTCCGCGCTAATGCGATGACGATTTATCTGCTCTCTAAATTATATTTATAGAACTATGAAGATAACACGTTGTTTCTCTAAAAAGGTGATTTTTTTTACACAAAATGAGCCAAATATCTCATTTTTCGATTTTTTTGAGTTACTACGGTTTAGTTTCAAAGCAACGAATTCTACAAATAAACGCAAATTAGGCAGCCAAACAAAAAGTAATTTTTTTAGGAGGGGGGACGGTATTTCTACATGAATTTTCTTCTTTTTTACACCCTAAAAAAGCAAGAAAAAATATTGAACATTAAACTTTTTCTTTGTGACATACTTTAAATGACAAAATATCCATTTTAAACTTTTCCCGATTTTTTCAATTTACAAACTTTGATTAAACTTTGTTGTTTTTTTTATACTAAAATATAATCTTATAGTATGAAATCTCTATAAATACATTTTAGAAAGACATTATAATAATATTATATTTATGTAAAAATCGTTTTATCTGAATGAATGGCTCAGATTTATCTGAGTATGTCAGAAAGAGTATGTCACATTTAAAGTATGTCACAAAGAAAAAATTTCATCTTCACGATTTTTTCTTGCTTTTTTAGGGTGTAAAAAAGAAGAAAATTCATGTAGAAATAGTGTGCCTCCCCCAAAAAAAATTTTGTTTTTTTTGCCCACCTAATTGGCGTTTATTTGTAGAATTGCTCATATATCGAACAACTTTATGTAAAATTTCTAGCAAACCGAACTTGAATTGACCGGATTTTGAATAAATGTTCTCTCCTTCGGTAAATATTTTAAAGTATCACATTTAGAAAGAGAGGAAACAACAAGAAAACACATTTATATGGCTATTGGCTAAGCTATATGGCTAACCTTAGCTGTATGTTTTTAGCCTTAGATTAGCTATAGAGCTATATGGCTAAGTAAACAAAGACCATACTATGCCGGTATTTAAGTTGATGTTTTATTTTTAATTATCTAAAACTTCTACTTGAATTGAAATTAAAACAAAATTCAATTTGTTTTTGAAAAACCGCGGTGGTTCCAAGGATTAAGTGCTTGCCTCCTAATGAGGAAACCCAGGTTCGAATCCCAGTGATGTCGCTTCAATTCGAATTCTGCTTTCGGCTCGCACAGAGCACAGTACAAACACAAAACATCCTCAGTGGCAGACGGACCATGGTTTAAAATCACTTCGCCGTCGGGCTAACCATGAGAGGACTTCGTGGTTTTCCTTTTCCGGGGAAAATACTGGTTAGCTCCATCAAAATGTCTTACACGAAGGCTAGTTTATTCCGATGCTTGATCTAGGTTCCTTTGTCTTTTAATTGGGTTCAAAATTACAAAGCTACGGAAGAGAGTACTGAGATCCGTAAGATCAGAAATGGATCGACTGTTTAACGGTGGTCATAAAATAAAATGAAATGAATGATTTTTTTGAACTTAAAAATCTAAAGATGATTTTGTCGCTCTTGATCATAGTCATTGTACTAAAATGGTATTCGGAGAAGTTCCTTAAATTTTGACTGGATTTTAAAAGGATTTATTATGGATCAGCAAATTATATCATTTATATTTTTAAAAAAACTTGTCTTAACTTAAATGATAATAACTTAAATGACTTGTCTTCAGCACTCTCTGAGAACGAGATTACGACTAATGCTATCTCAAATCTCTTGACCACAATCCAACCATGCCAGCAACTACCTCTTTCAACAGCAATTTCTTTCCCTCCCTCATTTGCCATCTGTACAAATAACAGTTCGAAGGCAGGAACTGCTGCTTTAGACAGCACCAATCCTAATTCGAATTTCCCTTCAACCCCTACTTAAGGGGAAGAAAGTAAAAGCAATAAGCCTTTTTCCGGTTTTTCTTCATGAGTTTCCTCTTTTTCCTGTTTGCTCCTCTTGTTTTCTTTTACGAGATAGAACGAAGGATCAATCATTTGATCTGTTCTGTATTGGACACCGATTCGCGATTGGAGGGATCGATCGAATAAACAGGGTCGTGCACCCCTAACTCATTCCTGTTTCGGGGATAAGATTAACTACTTAGTTCCTCGAGAGAAGGAACTTCATAGAATGGATTCGATCGCAGATTCGTGTTTTGAACTATTAGCAATGCGCAAGTGAAGTTGCTTTAACATTTTAGTGGTGGATATAGAAAAATAACATTAAAAGATCATTAATTCCAAAACATTAGATAATAAAATAAAAATACACTTATTGTTATTGCTGCACGTATGTAAGATCATCAAAGATTATTTATAAACATAAAAACATTTTAATATTTTTCCCTCCACAATCAAGTTTAAATGGTTTAGTATTACATGTGATACATAACATAAATAAATATTTTGACATTGAAGGATTTTTTTATTTAAATTAGTAAACAACTCTTCATGCTCAACAAAGTATAACATGAGGCTTACAAACGTAAGCGGGCAAAGTACAATTGTAAACTAAAAGGAAACAGAACAAAATTAAAAGGTAAAATTGTGAACAAAATTGAGTAAAATATTTAGGTTTTCAGTGCATTTAACAGACAAGGACAAAACAAGTGGCAAAGAAATACCCTGTTCTACAGTTTCAACATCCTAAAATCAAGAACAAAATTAACAATTCACGAAATTAAACTTAAACAAGTAGTTATTAAAATTTCCATGTCCTGTATCTGTGTTAATTTAAAGTCAGTTCTACAGAAGTTAAAGAAGTTAAAGAAGTTTCTACACTTCAATCTCTATGCGTAGGTCCTAAAACTCATTCTTAGTAGATATAGGACAAACTTTAAAACTGCAAATTAGCTTGAGCAAACGATACTTAAAGTTATAAAATCAGACATAAAAACGTAATATCTCTGAATATTTTTTTTTTTTTTGGCTGTCAAAGCAGCTGCATTTTGAAAACTGTGATCCCAGTAGTTTTGTCAAGAAAGTGCTCAAACTTTTGAGCGCTTTAATTTCACTTTTTGCGCATTTCCCCCTCTCAAAAAAGCCGCCTTTTTGAATTTTTATTTTTCAAGAACTACTCTATCGATTTTCTTCACATTTTAGATCTTGCGATCTTTAGATCTTTAGATGTAAAATGAAAAGTAAGAGAAAATAAAAGGGATTTTTGAATTTTAATTTGAAGACTTTAAAATTTTTAATACGCTTCATTAGTTTTAGACACAAGGCGATGTACACAAAATGTGAAATTAACATTGAGTTGCTGATACTTTCGACAGCTCTTCTGCCTATACTATTGCACCACATTTTCCAATTCTATCGCAACTTAAGAGTTAAATATTTAAATTAGTAAAAAAAAGCACTTCTATTAATTTAATACAATTTTGCAAGGCATTTTGCAATTAAGTTGAGTTGATTAATTTTCGCTTTGATTTCTGGAATTCCTCATAGCAGTAATTTAGACTCAATAGCCAATTATAATGGATGATATAAAAAATCAGTTAAAAACGGAAAGAAATAATGAAAAATTTGATGCATTCCACTTAAGAAGCCATAATATTTATTCCCACCAAGTTTTTGAATTAATATCAATTATCATCAAAAGATGGCGTCACTGACTGAAAAAATGAAATATCGATTTCTGCTGCATGTCCAGCTTAATTACTTGCAGGAAGGTCTGTAATTTTTTTTACTGCACCCCTTGATTGCTTCAAATAATTATTTTTAAACTATTTCAGCAATATTTTTCTCAGTCATCACCATCTGTTGACAGTATTTGTAATTATTTTTGGAGTTTAGCGACACTAAATTCTCTGATTTCTTAAGCAGAACACAGAGGTAATACAGTTCGCTTTGGTAACACCTTAATAATAAAATAAAAATATTTAATCATACCATTGAAAATTGCATAAAACTTTTTTAAACATGAAGTACAACAAAAAAAGAGTCATATTAAATTGGTAGCTTTATTCATATGTCTTGTTAAAATTTCACGATAGCATATTATGATACTATTTTTAAATAAAGTGTCAGAAACAGACTTTTATAAAGAACAAATGCCTTCTTTATTGTATTTTTAACACGCAATATTCTCTTTAGCAAGATTTGTCTCAATGTATGCTTTCATACTATACATTATGTTTGAAACTTAAGATTCGGGTAGAATGGTCTTATTAAATTGAGGATCACGTTTAAGGTTATATGAGCAATTCTACAAATAAACGCCAATTAGGCGGCCAAAAAAAAAATTTGGGGGGGGGGGGGGCACACTATTTCTACATGAATTTTCTTCTTTTTTACACCCTAAAAAGGCAAGAAAAAATCGTGAACAGGAAATGAAATTTTTTCTTTGTGACATACTTTAAATGTGACATACTCAGATAAATCTGAGCCATTTATTCAGATAAAGCGATTTTTACTTAAATATAATATTATTATAATGTCTCTCTAAAATGTATTTATAGAGATTTCATACTATAAGAATATATTTTATTATAAAAAACAAATATAAAAAAATTTAATCGAAGTTCGTAAATTGAAAAAATCGGGAAAAATTAAAAACTGGTATTTTTTCATTTAAAGTATGTCACGAAGTAAAAATTTCATGTTCAATATTTTTTTCTTGCTTTTTTAGGGTATAAAAAAGAAGAAAATTCATGTAGAAATAGCGTGCCCCCCCCTCCCTCACATTTTTTTTTTTTTTTTTGTTTGGCCGCCTAATTTGCGTTTATTTGTAGAATTCGTTGCTTTGAAACTAAACCGTAGTAACTCAAAAAAATCGAAAAATGAGATATTTGGCTCATTTTGTGTAAAAAAAATCACCTTTTTAGAGAAACAACGTGTTATCTTCATAGATAAATCGTCATCGCATTAGCGCGATTCGCATTAGCGCGAAAAGTTAGAAATCGCTCTCCTGAAAAACTTGCTTTTTTGAGTTACCACGGTTTAGTTTCAAAGCGACGAATTGCTCGTATTAGCAATTCTACATATAAACGCAAATTTTTATACTAAAATATAATCTTATAGTATGAAATCTCTATAAATACATTTTAGAGAGACATTATAATAATATTATATTTATGTAAAAATCGTTTTATCTGAATAAATGGCTCAGATTTATCTGAGTATGTCAGAAAGAGTATGTCACAAAGAAAACATTTCATGTTCACGATTTTTTCTTGCCTTTCTAGGGTGTAAAAAAGAAGAAAATTCATGTAGAAATAGTGTGCCCCCCCCCCCCAAAAAAAAAACAATTTATTTTTTTTTGGCCGCCTAATTGGCGTTTATTTGTGGAATTGCTCATATAAAGAATAAATGTTGTTAATATTTTATTTATTACAAGTGCACGTTTATCAAACAAACTTTAGTTTAAAACTAGCAACTAACTAACAACATTTTAGTTTAAACGTGACCAAAATCATATTAAATAGCTACCGTTGTTCGAACAAATGTTCGTACCTAAAAATTATAATTAACCCTATAGACTGATTCGTTACTTTAAAAAAAATTCAAAAGAACATAATATATTAATCTCCATTCAGATATTTTTGTTATTTTAGAATAAATGTTATTTTTTGGATTTATGAGACACGATTGTAGTATCTCTTAGTAAATAAAAAAAAACTTTTTCACAATACATCATATCAGCAACGTTATTTGAAATGATTGACACAATGAATAAAAATGCAGATTATCTAAATAAGTTGAAATTTCAAGTTCCTGGAATTTCTTTATCAAAGCTAATTACAAAACTGTGTCAAAGTCAATAAGTCATGAAAATTCTTACATTTTGTATACTTATTATCAAACTTGATGTCACCCAAATCGGTGTTATCAGTGAGATTATTTTATTCACTTTTTACTCATTGCTTGAAATCTTTTTTTTTTTATTGGAAAAGATAATAAAAAAAGTTAATGAGTAATACTTGGATTTTTTAATGGTGCAAATTTTTGTTGTTTTGTTATTTTGACAAACAAACACATACATATCAGAAAAATAAATCATTTGATGATTAAAATATTTTTATTTTTGCTTTTTATTTGCTAAGAAACGTTTGCTTTCTTTTTTAAAATTATATATTTTAATTTTAAAAAAATTTGTTATGTTAAATACAATTTTTAATGTTAAATGTCTTATGTTATGTTAATTGCGTATTGTAAAAATAAAGGATTCAATTATTTCTTAGCTTATTTATTCACATCAGTTTTAAGTGTTTATTTATATTAAACTTTGATTGTGTGTGTGTGTGTGGAATTAATTCAAAGTACTATTTTGTTCTAGGAATATCAGTTAAGACAAACTTAAGTAAATTAATAAATATAAAAGTACAATAGTTCTTATTTACTAAAAAACCTATATATTTTTTTTTCTTCAAAATTAGATATTTAGTTTGTCTTTTTAAGAATTATATATTAAAATGCACTGTTATAATTCTTTATTAGCTTATTTCACATCAGATTTAAGTTTTATATATAATCTTAGTAACGGAAATTAAAATTTATCTAAAGTACTGATTTATTGATGATATTCCACTTGAGGCATGAGGCATGCTTAGGTAAATTATTAAATAGAAAAATACGATGGAGATTTTATTGTTCTTTTTCCGAACATTTTTATCATTTTACTTATGCACGTAGTATTTATAAAGATTTAATTAAAGGGCAATACTAACCATTTTGAAGATTCTTACTTTAAAGGAAAATAAGAAAGAAATATATGCAACCAAAAATGATTTGAATACTGTAAAGCAGTAACGAGATAAAGCAACCGCATAACCTCATCTTGTAATTTCCACACACACTGTGCCTTGACACTTAACTTTTTAAAGGTCAAATTATCTCCTTCAAGTTTTTATGTAAAGACACTTTTTATAAAATTAAATGAATTTTAATTCGTCATTTTCAATGGGCTATTTATTTACATAATTTGGAAAATTTCTGATTTAAACTCAATACTAACATATTATCCCCAATCATTTTGAGTTAACCTACAATACAAAAGAAAATATACAATAAAATGGCTGATATTTTAGCATATAAAAAAAATATTTTTTTTAAAATTAACTTCAGTGTAGGAAACTCTAGATGAAATTACAGTAACAATTAGAGGACTCAGAGTCCGGTAATGTTTACAGTGAAATAGATTTTTATCGGAGCATCTTATAGAACAAAAAAACTGATATATTGTAATGTTTATAGTAATAATTACCACTCTACTCTTAAATCATTCTATTTAAATAAATATTAATGTAAAAATTACAGTATAATATTTTATGGTAAAAATGGACTTGACGGTAAAATGGATTTTAAGAATGATGCACCCAAAGTGCGGGTATTTTACGCCATAATTTTATCCGGAATTTTTACAGAGTTATTTGATTATTCAAAATTTTAACATTTAATAAATTTAGATTAATGATCAATCGTTTAATATTATATATCTTTTCGTGCTCAGTTATGAATATTTAATAGTAATTAGTTCTTTAATGATAAAGATTTAAAAGATTAAAGGTTCCAGAATCAATTTGTGACCTGCTATCATTATAGCTCGCTGAACTTCTTCTACATAATCTAGTATATGTCCAAAGTCCATGTTGAAAACAAGAACGATTTATTCATGATTCACCAAGAAAAAAAGAGAAAGGGGAAGTGTATGAACATGTATGATAAGTCATTTGAAGTCAGTGATAAATTCATATTGCCATGTCGGGTGGAACCTTGCTATCGTCAAGAGTATCGATTTCTCCTCGATAGTAGAGAAGATGCCGTTTCCATGACAACGTCTCCTGGAAGGATGAGAAAGAAAGAGAATGATGAAATTTCGACAAGAAGAAACGCTCTTGAGTCGCCGATCGGATTCCAACTTGTCAAGAGCATAAAAGAGGAAAGAGTTATATCTGTGATATCATCCTCTGGTTTGAGGTTAGAAAGTCCTGTTTTGTGATAGATGAAATTATTTCCCTTTTATTTGGTTTATTTTTATTTTATTTCAATTGCAGATGGTATTGACAAGAGAAGATCATGTTTCTTGGGAAAAAAAAGTTTATGTGCGGATACTATTTATATCGCAAACTCAAGTATAAAAAAAAATAACTTCTCATGTATTCTACATACTTTTCATAGTTTCTCTACAGTGAACTATTTTAAAAGTACGTATTTTAATGCTAGAGCATCCACAAAAGTAATGCATTTTGTTTCAAAAGCGAGAGAAAATTTGCCCAAAAATATATAGCAACCAGTTAGTTTATTTTTTTATTTATTTAATTATTTTTAAGAAAGTTTTGAAAAGTTTTGATTATTTGATTATTTGTTTTATTTTATTTATATAAAATGCTCTGAATTTTTTTAATAAAGATGTTAAGAATTGATAAAGACAAAGTACGCATATTTTCAGAACTCCTAATGCCAATTACGATTTGATAAAAAATATTTTAACTTCACCTTATTTCAATTGTTTTTAAATTTATTTCTATGGTGAATATAATTATACTTACGTAATTTTAAATTAGTAGAAAAATAAATACGCATAATTGTTATCGCTTATAATTACTACAAAAGAGCTTTTCGATAAATACCGATACAGTTTTTTTCTTTCTCCTGTTTATCGTAGGATTTATCACATGGTAGAATTAAATAAATAAGAAATAAACAGGGTAAACAAATTCTAGCATAAACTAAACGCTTCTTATTAAAGGTAATAGAGAGTTCTACTGTGATTATGGAGAAAAGAAACTTTGGGGAATCAGTTGCTCTGACGTCACAGTGAAACATTCTTAATTCATAACTCATGATATCCTCGAAACACTTAAGCTAAATGTATTGCATCATCTCATAGTTTATGTACCTTTAAAACTCAGTGAGAAGCCATGTATGGATTTTTGTGGGTTGTCTTCAATAAATGGTTTAATTATCAATATAAAACTTTTCACATTTATTTACATGAAATTTTTAAGGAACATATATATAAAGAGATCACACATAATTATGAAAATAAGAATATTGTTATCAATATTCGAAGGAAGTCTGCGGTTATGCCCCGAAATGCCAACATGAAGCGATTTATAAGTCATTCAAACTTTCTAATTTTATTCGTATATTTTCAAAAATGAACATTGTGAAGAGGAAACGTATTTCTGCAGTAACAATTAAACATTAAAAGATAAATGAATCATATGGTACATAAATAATTTTTTTTTTTAAATTATGGGATAAAAAGTTTTATGTAGTTTAATGTACTTAAGTGAGTTTAACGTAGTTTTTATGTAGTTAAGTGAACTTACTTTTTTTTTAACTTTAGACCAATATTAGGTGTTAACTGCAAATTTAGCTACTAAATTGGCCTTTATCTTATTTTACAAATTTTATACAAATTTTTTACAAATTTTATGCATCAAAAAAATAGGTTTATTATAGTGCCACTTTTATGGTTTAAACCAAGTTTATTCTATGTAGAACTACACAAGTGAAGTTCCCATTGTATAGTTTTTATAAGAAATATACAAAAATAAGCATTCAAATTTTGCTCAACTTATTACGCTTTGCTTTAAATTAGTGCATTGAGTTCAGAACTGATACACTTTTGACTTATTCAATGATACGGTGAGTCAGAATTACGCGGCCCTACATTTTAAATAATTAATTAATTTTCTGTGTGCTACATCACTCTTTCTCCCAACAAAATTGAATCATCATTGAACATTAATATGGAGAGAGTTTGCTGTTACCATGGAAACAATTGAATCATTTTTTCAGTTCAGGTTGAAATATAGTATCTTATATATTAGTTTCAAGATGATATGCTTCATTTTAATACCATTTAACACAACTGATAATCTGATAACTTGCAACTCAGCACTGTAGTTAGTTTCTTTTTAATTCCATTTTATAATCGGAGTTGAACAGTTCCCCCGATTTGAGTTAATGTTGAACTTCGTAGCCTTGCAATATTTGACCCAACCTAGAAAGCAATGGAACTTCTAGATCAAGCATTTGGACAAACTAGACTTTTTGGAGGACTTTTCGATGGAACTAAACCACATTTGCGTTGCATGGAACGGACAACCATGAAAATTTTCCACGGTTAATTGGATGACAAGGGGATTCTAACTGCTGATCCGTCTACCACTGAGGATACTTTATGTTAGCATTGTGGTAGGAGTAGAATTCATACCAACCAGCCTCCACTGGGATTCAAACTGGAGTCACCTCATTGGGAGGCAAATACTCCATCCCCTTGAGTCACAACGCCTTAACATAGTTAGGTTGCGGCAAATTAGAATGATATTATGGCTCATCTCGCATAAAGACTTTGAACAAAGTAATAAAACTTACCAATCGCATTTCTCATCGCCTGGTCAGCAACAAGTTTGTTTATGCAGTTAATAATCCACTACATGAATCATCTATCCGTTTACAAAGTTTTACATGAAAGGAAAATTTGAAAAATAAATATAAATTGGATTCTTAAAATTGATCAGAAGGGGTATGATTCTTAATGGTGTGAGTTCGCGTAGGGAAAGAATATTAGCTTACGTATTTTTTTTATTTATATATAAATATTCGAAAATACTTCAATTTTCTTTATATCTTGCTTCATACATGAGTTCTTTTTGAAATTTTGCTATTGAAATAAAATTTAAAGAGGAAGAAAAAGGAACAGATACTTTTTAAACTGTTTGAATAACAGTTTTTCTTGAAACTTTCATTTAAATAATAATTAATAACATTCTATAAAATCAAATCTACAAATAAATTTTTAAAAAAAGTAATTTTTTCTACCCCATCAGAAAAGCGTTAACGCCTTTATATTAAAAATTAAAACATTTTTCTGACTTTCTTCACTCCTCATGCATTCAAACATTAGTTCATACCCCTTAAAATAATTTAACATAATTTTTTCAGTCAACAGTAAATCCCTGTGTGAACTTTAACGAGAAAGGCGTGTGTAATTACATAATTAAAAGGCGGGGTTTCAAGTAGCTCGCTTGTAACCTTTAAATCTTGTATTAATTTAATAAACCTTACCGTTTCGAAGTGAGTATTTCTGCCTTGGGCATCTAAAATACAGCTCTCCTAATAACGCTATTCTTAGCTGTCTCATTCCCCCTACAATTTTACCACAAATAAAAGAGAAATAATATAGCGGGTGGAGGGTTTAGAATATAAGACCTTTCTAAAATCTAATTACTATACATAATTCTTCCCTATTTTCCCTCTCAGTATTGTGGATTGTGGTCCCAGAAAAGGGAAAAGCTCTTTATAATCCCCCCTGTTAAAGGAAAAGGGGGAATCAGAGCATTGATGATGATTATGATAAAAATAAAAAGACTGAATAACGGCGACAGATGGGTTACAAATGAACTTTCTCTTGAAAATTATTTTCTCTGAAAGTAAGAGAAGAAAAGATGAGATTTATAGCATTGATATTTTATTCTTGGGAGTTGCAGTATTGATTTTTCAGAGACAAGATGGAGATTAGAAAGCTTACTGGAGGTGAACAAATTTGTCACTTTTACATTAAAGTTATCACAAAATATTTTTTAAATAAATAAAAGATTTGAAAAATAAGAATCTTTAAAAATGTGTCCATAAAAAACTCTTTATAAATTTGCTACTTTCAATTTATAAATATCGAGAGGTCATTGAGGAAGTTTATGAACATTCCATTTTCTTTTAGTTAAAATATCAAAATTGAATGGGTTTAAAAACTTAAACCATTAGATTTCAGAAGCGTTTAAATCTTTGCATCTATTCGCGAATATAAAATGCTGTGTTGTTTGTTGTTTAGAAACAGTAAGTGGAATACTTGTTTAACCTCTACTTTTAATAAATGACAATAAATGTGTCAAAATTCGTGTAGTATCCCCCAAAATAATAAGTATAGTAAAAAAAAAAAAGGATTTGAATGCTTTTGTTATATAATTTGATTGAAGCAAATAACTAAAATATTTTTAACAGTCTTCAACAATTGATGATATTGCTGATTTTAAAAAATTACATTTTTGTGGAATTAAAACCCTAACTAAACATAACTTTTAATTGAATGTTAAACTTTAGAATTTTAGAAGAAAAAAATTTTACAAAAATTTAAAAATAAAACCTTTGGATAAAATCAGAAGTTTTTAATAAAAGAATTGAGTTTTTTAGTGCTCTTCTAAAGCTACGATTTTCTTGAAAATCTTTCAGCATAAAATACATTTATTTAGGGCTAGTATATGCGAAGTTTAGTAAACCCTTTTATTGGAATAAAATTATATGCTTTTTTATCCCAAAGTCTTGTTTCCTCTCGAAACGTTTTTTGGCTATTTTAATTGCATTTAAAACACTTAAAAATTGCTTTTTAAAATCATACTCTTTTCATGATACATTTTAAAAAGTTTTCAAAAAGAAATATTTCTTACGTCGCAACAAAGTTATGCTAACACTTCTAATTTTATTACTATTATGAAATATCAATTGTTTTAAATATTGTTCTATTTTAATGTATTAGTTTAAGAAGCATTAGTTCGTAATTTTGGAAAGAAAACTTTTGTAAATTCGTTATATTATTTCATTGTTGTTAGTTATTTTGTTATTTAAGAACCTAGAACTGTCCTCAGCCTTTGAGTTAACTAAACGTGACAAATTGTTAACAAACTAACACTTACAGCTACTAACTTTTCTCACATAATTATGATATAACTTTTTGTTAAAATTAGAATTGTACAACTTTTCGGAATGTTAAAACTTGCAAAACCAAAACGATTAAAAAACCATCGTACAGGTTTTTTTTTATAACCGTCGTTTAACAGCCGATCCAATTTTTGAGTTTACGATTACCAATGTTCAACTTTGTAGCCTTGTAATTTTGAGCACAATCCAGAAGATAAAGGAACTCCTGAATCAAATATAGGGAGAATAGTTTCCTTCGTGGAGGACTTTTTGATGGAACTAACCCGCATTTGGGAGAAAACCACGAAGATCTCCGACGGTTAGCCTGACACCAAGAGGACACTAATTCATGATCCTTCTTTGAGGATATTTTACATCAGCACTGTGTTCGGAGCGAGCAGGGCGCTGAATTCGTATCGATCAGCTATCGCTGGGATTCATCAACGCATTTGCGTTTCATGTAGAGGAAAGCCACGAAAACCTCCTAAAGTTAGCCTGATGACAAAGGGGTAATCCGTCTATCACTGAAGATATTTTACGACAGCACTGTGGTCACTACAAGCCGGATTCGAAATTCGCATCGAGCAGCCATCGCTGGGATTCGAATCCGGTTCACCTCATTAGAAGGCAAACGCTCTATCCTCTGAGCTATAACGGATCTGGGTTAACTCGTTGAAATATTTCCTGACTTATAAATATAACTTCGTTAAAAGCTTTTGTCAGTTTCACCAGATAATATACATATATAAGTTCGCATAAATCCTGCTCTTGGCTTCTAATGAAAAGCTTAATGATAATTTTTCTTGTTGAGGCTTAAATTAAAGTAACACCTAAACTGCACATAGATTTATAAAGAAAGAAATCACTTAATGATGATTGCATACATATTTACAAACAAAGATAATTAATTAAAAAAATCATTATTTCGTTATACCACAGATTCAGCAAATTCAACCGATCTTTTTTTCACTTCATTTCTGTTTTTAAAAAAATAGTGCATATGGGCAAATAAAAATGTCGGTTTTCCGGTTATTTTGGTTTTTGAACAGTACAAAATCATTTTTCTAATTACTCTGATAAATATTTGCACATATTAAAACTAATAACTTGCTTTTAAGTCAAAACTACTTTATTTTTAAATTAGGAAATCTTGCACAATAGCCAGTTTTCGTACCTGTAAGGCTGAAAAAAATTGGCTTACATATTTTTATCCTGTTTGCTTGATAAGTTAAATATATTATTAAAAAGAAGTTGAATTCATAAAGTGGAAAGAATAATTTAAACAGAGATGCTTGAATTAATCTTTTTCAAAAGAAATCATTCTCAGCTTATTTGAAATGAGAGAGATATGAATTCCTTTCTATCCTTTTTACAAAAAGAAAGAGGAAGTTAAGATGAGAAATCAATATTCTAAAAAAAAAGGAAAAGAAGAAAGAAAAAAGAACATCTGCTGAAAATCAGATCTTAGCTTATAGAATATTCTCAATAAAGATTTCAAAGAATGTTTATAAAAATGCAAATTTCTTTTATACTATCTTATTGAAAAATCGAAGAGAGACTTTTGTTTGATGAAGTCCCTGTCTTTGAAGTTGTAGAAGTTGTCAAAATTAATAAAATTTTTGTGTTATGAGTTTCTTTTTGTGTTAAGAAAAGTTTTGCACATTTGTATAATTTGTGACTTAAATATACTTTTATAATGCACTTTATTCGTCAATACTATTCATTTATTTTTTCGTGTCACGTGTTTATTTTTTTTTTTTTTTTAATTAAGCTGAATATTCTTATTATAATTCCGAAAAATGGTGAATATTTTTCTATTTTGTGACCGGAGTGATAAAGCTATTATGATATGAACATAAAAAATAAAGAAGTAGTAGAAGTTGTCAAAATTAATAAAATTTTTGTGTTATGAGTTTCTTTTTGTGTTAAGAAAAGTTTTGCTCATTTGTATAATTTGTGACTTAAATATACTTTTATAATGCCCTTTATTCGTCAATACTATTCATTTATTTTTTCGTGTCACGTGTTTATTTTTTTTTTTTAATTAAGCTGAATATTCTTATTATAATTCCGAAAAATGGTGAATATTTTTCTATTTTGTGACCGGAGTGATAAAGCTATTATGATATGAACATAAAAAATAAAGAATTAGTTTGAAAAAAAAACATATGCCGAGAATCGGATCTCAACTTATCGGATTATAAGCAGTTTTCAGAAGGTGTTTTAGGCGAATAGGAGTTTGAATTCAGCCGGCCTAAGACTCCTCGTACAGTAAATGATAACTGGTGCACGTTAAATCTGTCGGATCACAAAGTTCTTCTTGTCCCCATAACAAATTTTACCTCGGGGGGAGGGGTACTGGATTGGAGATTGGTCGTTCTCTGGTTCGTGTTAAAATTACGATCTGTGGATGAGTGAATGGATTTATGAATGGGTCTGCCCAATAAATGGGTGTGACGTATGTGTGTGGCAAAAGACGAATTCTTGGCCATAGATGGTGCCACTGGAAAACAAGAACAATCGTCCCATATGCCTTAATGGCCTACGACAATAACAACAACAGAATACTTCTTACAATGCTTATAGAAATTTCGGAAGAAAAATTTTGTAATAGAACTCCTAGTTTTTGCAAACTTAGCGTAAAATTACAGAAATCATCAAAATGCAAAGATCGTACAGTAATTTATGTAGTTTATTGCATTGATTATATAAATTTGGTCGTTTAAATTATGATATATGTATACATACAAATTTAAAACATTTTATTCGTAAATTTTATAAAAATACTTTTTGAAGTTATTAATTATAAAAAATAAATTGAATTTTCGCACCCTATTTCAGTAACGTTTAATATTCCAGTTGATTACAATTCAATATTGTCAGAATTTGTAATTATGTATATAACGTTGTGAATATTCTTTTGTATGAGGCTAAATATCTCATACTGACCCTAAATAAATAGTTTAATTAGAAAATTTGCAAGAATGTCTATTCTAATTATAGTAATTCTAACGTTATTTAGAGAGAAAATGACACATAATATATTTCTTATGGAAGACTCAGGGGGGGCACATTTTTGCCGACTTGCAATAATCTTGGCGACTTCATGAAACTTGGCGATTAGTTTGGTGACAAAATGATGGCTCTGGAAAATTCGAGTTTCTAAACGATAGGATTATTATTTACGAAGTTATACAAGAATCGTCTAAAATCAAGTAGAAAGTGCCTATTTATATAGTTAAAAGTAGTCAGCTTGTGACAGCAATAGTGTTCTGATTAGCGAGTTCATTGAAACATCTGAGGTTTTGATTTGTTGTGTTCTAGACTGTTCTTTGAGCTATAATTGAATGCTATAAATAGCAGTATTTTCTGGAAGATTTTGCTAGTAAATTTTTGGAGTCTTAAGGACTGAATTTTTTTCCCAGCATGAATCAAAATGAACCCCTGTGCTCTGTACAATATATTTTGTTCATTTTGATTTCTTAACTTTTCTATGTTATGAAATGCTTATTTAGTCGTAAGAAGTTGCTACATCATCAGAGTAGTTTGATGAAATTTCACCTTTCAAATCTAGGACAAAGATTATAATTATTTGGAGGGTCAACTTCATAATAATATTTCAATAAATTTTATAACTAATTCTGTAAATTAAAATTTTGTAAACAATTAAAAAACTTTCAGTAATGAATTTTTATAACTAATTTTGTAAATTAAAGTAGAATGTTGTACTTTAGACCAGTGTAAATACTTGCAAGAGAAATTTTAAATTCTGTGTAAGTATTTGATACCAGTCGGAACAGGTACTGTCGGCTATGTTGTGGACTATTTCAGGTATTCTAAGCCAGTGTAAACTTTTATTTTTTATTTTACCATTACAAGTACTTTTTCTAAATTAATTAATTCGAGTAAAACACTGGAAAAACTTAAGCTTCATAAATACTAAAAATTTTAATGATATCAAGTATCAAAAATATTAATGATATAAATGTTTTCACTTGTTTTTGTCAGGCTAAGCAAATAATAATAATAATAATAAGGGTTTGTTGTAACTTGGATGTGTATCAGTATTTTATCTTAGACTGATCCAAAGTACAACATACTTGGCTATTATTTAATGATAAATTTGAAAAATCTCCCTTAAATACATAAAAGAAAATAATTATCATATTAATTACTACAATTGCTAAATAATTTAAAACAAATAGGCCTTGAATTTATATTTTAACTAATGTTATTGAGATTATATAAAACTTTCTTTTCACTCTATACTAATTTATGCTGTTGAAATTATAGATTAGGGTGTCTTCAAACTTTTTTATATTTTAGGCTTAGCTAACACTTCCACGAAAACTCAAGCTTCAAGTTCTAACCATGAATAGCGTTATTCAGAAGAGAATGATATCATCTATCCCTAACTTAAATCTAAGAGATATTTTATATTTTTTACGGTTTCAGCATTTTACACTGAAGAAAATGTCTGATCAAAACTACCAGAATATGGTAAAATTGACCATGTTTAAAGTTCTATGGGAACACCAAAAAGCTCGGTGGTTTTTACCGAAGAGCTTTGGTAATGTTTTTGGTAAAATTTGGCAATTGTAATAAAATTTGGTAATTTTGATAACGTCTTATAATATTATCATGATACCTTAGAGCATAGCATAATAACTATTTGTTTGGTTAAATTTACTTTTCAGTTTTGTATTTTTTACTAAATGTGTGATAATAAGAACTATAATTTTAAAAACCGGAATTTCCAAATAAATAGTTTAAATACGGAATATTTTGGTTTTATTAACCATAATTATGGTTTTATTAACCATAATTATGGTTTTATTTACCGGAAATATGGTTTTATTTACCGGAAATATCATTGCAATACAGTACGGTAATCTTATAAATTTTTTTCCTCTGTGTCCGTAGTTTAAATATCCTTGTTTATTGGTAAAACCTGTAACAAAACATTGTTGAAACATAAAATTATATAGCGCTTTGAAATATTACTATTATTTGGCATTCCGTTGATGATTTATTTTAACTAATACAGGCTACTTGAAAATTTTATTATAAATAAGTTTGACTTGTATGGATTTCTAACTTTAATCAGTTTTCAATAAAAGACGAATTTCATTCTACAAGAATAGTACAACAAGAATTTCATAAAAGACAATAGCTTAATATGATTGTTGCCCTAGACATGATATCATAAGCATTTGGTATGACATGTAGAGTAACAAAGGATAAATTTTTCTTGGTTTAAAAGATAATTTTTTGCATAGTGCAAAAAAAAAATAATTTATATGAAAAAATAAGAAGAAAAACATTTTTTTTTTTTATATAAACAAGCGTATTACATATTTCACACAATCTCCTAGTTCAGATGTATTGTATTCAATTCACGTTTGAGAAAGAAAGCAATAAATGTTTCCCTTTCTTAGATGTTTTTATTATTCTTAATTGCGATGGATTGGATTTCTCATTAGTGCTTATTAAAAATCACTTGCGATTTCTCGCTCCCTCATAACCTTTCATCTCATCCCCGTAATCCAAAGATAGTATTATGCTCGGGCTTCACAAATTGTTTCAAATAGTTATCTTCTCAATGAAAAGCTATTTTACCTTAGAGGCACGCTGTTGACCATTCATTCCCTCCCGATATTACCGATTCCATCTATAGAAAACAGCAAATCTACAAATTCTCTAATTTGAACTATGAAAATTTAATATGAAAATTAGCTCTCAAATTGATAAGATTTTGAATAAATTTGAGTTCAAAGTCATTTTCCCACCTGTAAACAACCTAAATTTCATCAATCTTGAAGAACATGTTTCTAATATTAATAGCTGAGGTATTTTTAAAATTTCTTGTCTGTGTTTTCTTGTTTATATTGAATAAAGTAAAAGTACGCTTCAATTTCGAATTAAAGAACATGAAAGATATGACCAAATTCAAGATATTAAATGAACTTTCTATCCTTACATAGTTGGGATTCGAATCGCAGGTAAGTTTTTTTTTTTTTTTCTTTGTTGAAATTATTTAACACTGATTTTCATCTACCGATCTTGACTTCAAGAAATCATTTCATATTTTGAAAATTTTTATTAATTTAGCTAACGATCTTTTCAGTAACCCATTATTTCCTAATGTTTGAAAATCTATTCTAATTTAATTTCGACGTCTTATCATCTGGGAATCATAGTTCCCACCCAACTCCCTTGCAACTTTTTCTTGTCTTCTATAATTTGTTTCTCGTCCCTTTAGTAGTTGAACTACTTTGTCCTTTATTGCAACATGTCTGTCCGTTGATTTTCTTTAGCCATTTTGTGTTTAGCCTCAGACTAAGATTCCTGTTTATAAGACTGAGACAATATTATATCTATTTTTGTTCCTTTATTTGTACTTTATTTACGTTGCTTTGTTGTATTCAGAAAATGCTATTTTTATTATTTAGCGTTTTGGATAATACAAATATTTTAAGATTGTTTTTTTCCGGTTTCTAAATATAAAAAAAGTCGAGACATATTAGTTTTATTTTCAACTTTCCTAGAGACACTATATTTCAAGGATAGAACATGTATTTTTAAAAGCAAATGGTTATAGTGTGTGATTATAATGAAGTGCATTTTATCATATTTAGTAAAAATTTACTTTTAAAGGAGATTTCTTTTTTTATGCTTGAATTATTAGACACTTTCAATAACGAAAAAAAAAATGTAGTCTGCCGTACTTTCGTGTTTACACAAATCATTCTCCAATTTTAAAAAACGTTTTCTAATGCTGCCAAAAACAGAAAGACAAAATAATAAAAACAATGCATTCATTTGACTTAATAACTCTGTATGTAAAATTAAATAAAGCCAATCATTCAAATAAGGCTTTAATTTTCCTGGAGGAACAAGACATTAAAAATGTTCTTCTTTCACCGTAAAATAGATAACTAAATTCAAGGTTCCGGGAAAATAATGATATATTAAATAAAACACTTTTTTTTATTAAAAATATCTTTATACGTCCAAAGTACTTAAACTCTTACACTTGTCAACGTCATTTTATTGATCTTAAAAGGAAAGTAAAGCCAAGTAAAAAGACATCACATCAAACTTCACCGCTTCATCTCCCTATAGAAATTGCAAATTCTTGTTGCATGACACGGGAAATGGGGAAATATTTACATTTCTCTACCCCTTTTCCCCTGTTTGAAGGGAAAAGTAGAAAATTATACATGAGCACAAAATCCCTCGGAACGAAGCGGTAGGCAAATCAAGAAGAAAATCGATTCCATCATTACATTGTGCAAAGCACAGAAAAAAAATGGAGGTTATAAGTGGTGCTTTAGATCACCATGGAGACTAAAAGAAGGTTGAGATCAAAAGAAAATAGCTTCAGATGCTAAAAAAAGAATGAATTGTAGAAATAGGAAAAGAATTATTCTTTTTTATGGAATTTTCGAATAGAAAGAAAGAAGACTGATTCTTTCCGTTCTTATTCTTTGGTAGTTTCGTGACAACTTTATGATAATGTTCCGTTCGTCCTATTAAATCCTCGTTGAGCTATGCTTCTATAAAAGCCAAATAAGTAAATATGCCAAGAGAATTGAATTTTGCTTTTTCTGTTGAAGTAAAGCAATAGGAGAATTGGCTGAAGTTCAGTTTTTCTGCATTTTTTTCCCTCCTACATTTGATGAGCACGTTTTGCATGAAATGCAAATGATTTTGTTCTTTTATTTTTCTTAATAAAAATGTCCCCGCCTTTGATCAATTGAACTTTCTCAGAAATTTAGTTGTTCCTTCGTTTTCTAGAAAATATTTAGTAATTTTAGCAAAACTGCATCGACTATAATTTATTTTAGTAGATAGGAGTAGGGAATACTGAAACATTAAGAATTCAGGATTTGCCGATTTGAATGGATTTTTGATTATGTTTTAAAGATTTTCATGAATTTTTTTAAGGATTTTGGGGATTTTTAGGGATTTTTGCTTTGTGTTTTAAAATTTGAGGACTTTTTAAGGATTTTAGGGACTTTTGGGGGGATTTTTTAATAATAATAATATTAATAACAATAAAATTTTATTACTCTTAATTCAGAAATTTATTTTTTGTTAGAAATATAATGTTTATTAATAATTAAACCCAAAAAATGCCTAAAATCCTTAAAAAGTTCCAATATCCTTACAAATCTCGCATTAAAAAAAATCCTGAAAATCTTTAAAATATAATCAAAAATCCATTAAGTACCACAAAAAATCCTTAAATTGTGACTGCAATACTGCAATCAGATTAATTAGAAATACTGCAGGGTTCAGTATTTCTAATTAATCTCTACTAATATAATCGGATTATCCGAAATTCCGTTCGTACAATTAATTGAGGTACTACACATGCAATTTTGCAGACTTGACCATGTTATATCGTGTAGCTATCAGAATTTCGGTGTTTTCTTTATTATTATTATTTTAATGTAACAAATCTATGAATTCATTTCAGTGTTTTCGTCCCAGAAGCTTTATCATTATGCTAAATGAAGTAAATCATATTATTTATTCATTCTCTGCGTTGTTCTTCATTTCCATAAGAATTGCAATTCTAACAATTCTTATAGAAATAATAAAAAAATTAAAACATGCATATCTGAGTCATGCTTTTTATAATCTTTCTCCCGATTTGTATCTGTATCTTGTACAATTAATTCAATGGTCATACGTACAATACGTATCGTACAATTTTTCATTTAAATACAATGTTTTAAAACGAGTATCTTAAAGCTTCTGAAATTACTTCCTCACTCGCCGGAAAAAATGTAAATCAAAAATATTTACATTTTTTGAAAATTTATCAATGCAGTCACTGTTCATTTTACATAAAACTTTATGCTTTGGAATCGGTGTATCTAAGCGAGAAAGCCGATAGTAAACACACACACACCTCCTATTTCCTTTTAAGACACAAACTTTGATTGAAGATCCTGGGATCTCCCAGGAATTTCCCCCCGAGGTATAATCCCCCGAATACTTTGAACAAGGATCCTCCATTTAAATTTAGAGAATAGATGGGAAGTCTGCTGTACGGGAAGATAAGGAAAGGAAGTATTGCTGTCTCCCTATTGGTTTGTTTTCGGAAACTGGGCGGGGAAACTTATCTTTCCGTGTGGTTCTGTTAAGTATAAAAGGCACAACCAAAACCTCTCTACCCAAAGTAAATTCGGTTTTGAGATTTAATGCTTCAAGTAAAGTGAAGAGCTAAATGAAACTCGCAGATGATGTTTGATCTAAGAACAGCTTAACCGTTCTCCACCGTAATCATTATAAAGTTGGACGATATTAACTTCAAATTGCAGACAGTATTCTTAAAGTTTTTGGCAAATTACTAGAAATATTTTTAGTTTAAATGGCTTAATGAAATATTTTAAAATTATTTGTTCTCTAACCATGGTGGCTCAGGGGATAAAGCTATCGCCTTCCAATGAAATGACCCGGGTTAGAACCCCTGCGATGAATAGTCGAAACGAATTCCGCACCTGGCTTACACCAATCGCAGAGCTAACGTTAAATATCTTCAGTGGTAGGCGAATCATGGGATAGAGTCCCCTTGCTGTTAGGCTAACCATGGAAGGTTTTCGTGCTTTTCCTCTCCATAACGCAAATGCGAGTTAGTTCCATCAAAATATCCTCCCCGAAGGCAAATTTTTCCCAATACTTGATTCAGGAGCTCCTTTGACTTCTGGATTGGGATCGAAATTGCAAGACTACGGAGTTAAAAATTGGTAGTCGTACACTCAAATTTGTGTAGCTGTTCAACGACGGTTATAAAATAAAAGTATTTGTTATATAGAGCCGTGATGGCTCAAGGGATAAAGCTCTCACCTATCAAAGAATTGACCCAAGTTTGTAGTTGAGCGGTGGCTGGTGTATACGAACAGGGCCTGGAAATCTGGGTGCTGAAAGCAGAGATTAGGCTAGGACCCCACTGGTCGTGACTTTTAAGGAAATTTGCACGTTGTTTATTTACAAAATGCTTTTAAATTATGTATAACATAAGTAAATTGAAATTATTTGTAAATTTGAGCTTATATTTTATTCAGTTTTTGTTAACTCATTCTAATAACCGACAAGTTTTAAGGGAAAGCAAAAAAAAAATAATAATAATAATAATAATTATATATATATATATATATATATATATATTTGTAGTATTTAGAGGGCCGCCAGTAAAGCGGGTATCCTGGAGCCATGCCTCTCTGGCCTTATGATAAATCAAGCTCTGGATACGAATTCTGTTTCCGGCTCACACCCACCACAAAGCTGACGTAAAAATATCCTCAGTGATGGACGAATCAGGAGTTAGAATCCCCTTGCCGTCGGGCATGGTCATGTAAAGCTAATCTGATTTAATTTCATGAAAAAGTCCTACACAAATCCTAATTTGTCCCAATGCTTGATCTAAGATCCCCTGTCTTCGGGGTCGGAATCAAAATTACAAGGCTACGGAGTTAAACATAGATAGTCGTAAGCCCAAAAATGGGTCAGCAGTTTAACGACTGTTATAAAATAATTGCTATAAAAATAAAATTTTTATTACAAAAACATCCAAGCTCACCTTGTGAGCGATAGGAAGTAAAACAAAAATCAAGAAACTCTAAACTAGAATTCTATCAAGTTTTGAATATTTAATCGATACGATAATCGATAATATGATAAGATAAAATGATAAGAAATGCTGAGTAATAATCATACTTATGTTAACCATAGTTTTCTGATGCATCGCATACGCATAGCATTAATCATAGTGATGTTCAATATAAATTTTCTCATAATAACCGTCCTTAATACTATACAGGGTGGTTCTAAAAAGATGGGCAAAATTTTAATGAAGTGATAGTACACACCCAAGCAAACAATTTTTATCAAAGAATGCATGGTCGAAAGTAAAACGCAAAGGTGCTGGCGCATTTGGAAAGTTGTTTGATGCAAACGTGAAAGCTCCATTCCTGTTGCGAGTTACTGCGCTGCGTTACTTGTCGCCAAGCTTTCGGCCGCTGCAGGGAAAGTTCGTGATATGCCTGGTGTGTTTCAGAATGTTCGTCTATCTTTTCTTCGCCGTTGTACTGCGTGCATTGCTGCTGCCGGCCACTGTTTTGAACACTTATTGTAATCACATACCATTAAATTTGCTTTTATAACTTAACTTCATCGTTCTTTGTGTGTTTTTGCCTCATATAAGAACATAAACTTTGACGCCCTCTAGTGGTTTTGCGTTTTGTTTTCGACCATACATTCTTTGATAAAAATTGTTTGCTTGGGTGTGTACTATCACTTTGCCCATCAACACCTTACTACAATTTGCCCATCTTTTTAGAATCACCCTGAATATTTAGAATCATAGTATAAATTGGAGTCAAAATCAACTAACTTTATTAAATAAAATTACAGATTATTATTCGAGTTAGGAAAAGTTAAATACATTTTCAAATAAGAACTATTTTATGACCTAAGTTTATTTTCTTTTAGTTCTACTTTTTTTTTTAAAATTCTATTCTTAAAATTATCACAATTAGTTTGTTTATATAATAGAACGAGAAGTTTCTTTTCTCTAAGCACAACATTTGCATTTTTACCTTCAGTAAGAAAGTTTAAAAATTTCAGCGTCATTCTAAGGTTGGTGAGCGCCAGCGAGCAGGGGGCGAAGCCTCCTAGTATTATATATTTTGTTGATTTAGTAATTTTTTTTATTTCACTTGTTTTTTAACTATTATGAAACTCTCGCGAAATTTGAGCAACAGAAAAAAAAAAGTATTTTCGAAAAGGACGTATTTATTTTGAAATCTCTTATAAAGGTTAAAGAATAAGGTTAAGACATGGAAAAAAACTCAAGGAGAAAATTAAGTTTTAAAAAAAAGCAAGGATTTATCACACTAGTTTTTAAACCATATGTCTCATACAAGCTCCAATCATGATCATGTAACTGTTATGAAAATATTTAAAATTAGCCATTCAGGTATTATTATTCCAGAAAATTCAGATTCTAAAGATATTAAGTTACAACTTATATTTCTAAAAACTGAAATTTAAAACTGTAAGTGGAAAAAATGCGTTTATTAACACAAAAACTTTTCTTCGATTTCTTTTTTTTTTATAAATGTATTAGTTACAAATAAGGCGCAAACTCGTTTAAATTCTGCACAAAACGTCGTACTCTCCCTGGTTATATAAAGACGCTGTCAACTGAACACTGAATAAGAAGATGAAGGGTTTGGCTGACACAACAAAGATATCTTTATAAAGTAGTCCCTAGACAATATTTGCAGAAACATACTTTGAAAGAATTGGGACAAGTATATAATAATTCTTTCAGGTTCTTTGACGAGTAAATTATGTTTCCTTATATTTTTACATTTACTTTTATTATAAATGACTAAAAGACTCACCAAAATTCTTTACTCTTATTCATTTAATGTTTCAAGAGAATATAATGAGTAATGATTGCATTTTAAATTATTTCACACACTAAGAAACTTTAAGGAATAAATTAGATTAATTTATTGAAAAATGACGTACTTTAAAACAAGTTTTAAAGTTTTTTTTTTTATTTTTATATTGTTTCTTTTTTGAAAAGCGTATTTTTCAGGAAATCACGTCTAAATAGATGTATATAAATTGCTTTAATTCTATTAACATTAAAATTGAAAAAACAGGGTGTTCTGTAATATACGCCCGTGATATATAGTTGTAGAATCCTTGTCAAGAATGAAGTCAAAGAAGTATACCAATTATGGGTCGAAAATTTATATTTAAGCAATGAATATCAAAAATACTACAAGAAACTTTCGAATTACTGATGAAGAAAATGGGAGTAAAAATATCGAAATCAATTTGACTGTCTGATGTTGATAACAATTCTTTTTCTTCCAGCAATCAAACGTATTTTGATATTTTCAACCTCACCTTTCTTAGTAGTGATTTGCTAGATTTCGATAGCATTTTCGTTTTTCCCTCACTTGAATATTAAATTGTGATACCTAATGTGTAAACTTTTCAACTTTTACATTTTTCGATATACTATTTTTGTAACGAAATATTCTGTATACTAAATATTTTTTATTCAATAATTGGCATAAATTGCAACCCATTCATTCAAATATTATTATTAAAAAATTGTTAATTGAAATAAATTTACTCTGTAATTTGCTTAGTGTTATGAATTCCTTTAAGAATTGTTTGGTAATGTAGCTAATGAATGCACTTGGCTGGTTTCTCTTTCCTTTCGTCTGGTATGTGTCATTCGTTGTATTGGAGCACTGAAAAGAAAGTCGAAGCAAAAAAGTATTTATATCAATTATATACCTGACAGCCAGACACACAAGATTCAAATAAGAGAAGGGACAGTCTGATTCCTAAGTAGTAAAAAAATTAGTGAACAGATAATCGTTTGGAAACTTTTTTATCATTTTCTTTTACAAAACTTCATCGATCAATGTAAATCATTTTTTTTCTTCCTTTCTTTACTAGTATTGCTTATTTTTTTATTATTCAGTTATCATTTTTCCTTAATTATTTTCTTTACTATTTGCAGTTTCTTAAAAACAATTTTGTGGCACCAAATTTCAGAATCTTTCTTTTCCCATATTTTCTGCTTAAAACTGCTCTATTTCTAAAAATGCTTTATTTATTTCGAGGAAGTATCTTCTACAAATTGCTTTCATAGAAAAAACTAACTGACATCAGTAGATCTGGTTTTATTGTAGTTTTGTACCAAATTACACGACAATGAATTTATCTAGACTACTTTAAATTATTTCAGAAATTTAACTACATTGCTAATGACTGTTTTATTTTCGCCTGAACTCTTAATTAACAGGCTTGACAACAAAGTATGATGATGATGAAGTAAATATGATATTTTCATATTTAGATTTTTTTTTTTTTTTTGGTCATTGCATTTGCTTAGCAATTATGGCATCGCAGTAAAAATATCTATTTTCAACTATGCACCAACTTCTTTCTCCGACTGTGCAGCAAATCCCGAGTTTTTTTTTTTTTTTTTTTTTTCCTAAGAGTCAAAGCTTCTTGTTAAAAGGCCACCTCAACCATCACAGTTTATTTTTTGGTAAAATTTGCAACATGAGCAAATTTTACAAATGATGATCAAAAGTAACAGAGAAACTGATATGTACAATGAAGCTGAAAAATTAATGCAGTTATTAATGTGAATTGTTCTTAAAATTAAAAATGAGAGAAGTACCCTCGTGCCGTTGATACCTCTCTCAATAGCTTGGTCCGAAGCAAAAGCTCACGTGAATTTTAAAATTACACTATATTAGTATGATGAGCAAGCTATGCTAGAGAAAAAATTAGTTGAAATACTAGAAAATAGAAGAGGATTAGTATATACTTTTCGAAATACTTAGCCCTAGAATTGCGGGAAATGTGCTTAATTTTCTATCATTCCTTACTTCTTAAATAACAACTTTGTTGGCTAGATATTTGACCTTAAAATCAGTATGATTCTTAAGCCAAGCAGTGTTGAAAGCCCAGCGTTAGGACGCAAGTATATTTTAATTAATTATAAATAAACTGTCTTAAAATAAGACAATGTTTAAAACATATTGTGATAACAAAGACATGAAGGCACTAAAAAAATACAAATGAATGACACTAAAAGAAAGACACCGAAAAATAAATCATGTAAGCTTAAGAACATTATTTCTGAAGCCTATAATGAAACTCAATTATGCGTTGCATGGTTTATAATAAAATAAGATAGCAATAAGATTACATTTATTGAAGAACTGGTATTCGAAATGCTTGAAAAATTACTGGTAAGCGTGAATTTTGGATACTTTAGTGTACCGATTCACTAAGCTAAATTATGGAATTTTAAAAACCAGCATGAGCGTTGGACTGCATGCATGAAGGAAAACCAGCATGCACCGGGAAGTTTGGAATTTTAGAAACCAGTATGCGCGTACCGATTGTATCCTATCATTGAATTTATTTATAATGACGTAAATGGTCATTATGACTGCTAATTAATGACTTTTTTCTTTCTATTTTTAGTGCTGCATACGACACTGTGAGCCGGCAAAATGTGGCTATAAAGAAACTAAGCCGACCCTTCCAAAATGTGACTCACGCGAAAAGGGCCTACAGGGAATTCAAGCTCATGAAGCTCGTCAACCACAAAAATGTAAGTATTGCAAAACTCTTTTAAATGAATGTCTTTTGTCTCTCTAAAACTGGTCAAAACAGATTAGGCTTCAAACATGTTCAGAACAATAGCTCCAAAACTCCAAAGTTGTTTCAAGGATTTCCCCATTTTCTAATATAAGAAAGAGTTATTGTGACTGATTACAATACTACAGATGCAAAGACTAATCTTTTTTACAGAAAATAAACTAGGAGAACTAAATGATGTGGCTATCCTAATTATATGGTTTCTGACACCATGATCCTGTTCTTTAATTTAGGTTAAGGATTAAACTGATTGCTATTTTTTTTTTTAATCCAGGCCTGTTCCATTCTGGAAATTTGGCTTGAAAGTACAACTGACATAGATTCCATGTCAATTTAGTTCCTAAAAATAGTCTAAGAGATAAAACTAATTGCAATATTCAAGAGGATAGGCCTTGTTCTTGAAAATAGTCTAAGGAAAATAACTGAGGCGATAAGCTGTTCCTGAAAACAGGCTTGTAAGGCTAACTGATGTAATTAACTGATTTCAATGTTCCTAACTCGGGGCCTAATCTTGTTTATAAAAATAGCCTAGGAGGACTAAAAGATTACATTGTTGCAGGCGACGAGCCTGTTTGGTTCTGAAATGTAAGCTAGGAAGTAGCTAATCTTGTTTTTGAAAGTTGGCTAAGAGAAATGATTACAACATTTCAGGCATCAAGTCGTTCTTGATCTTGAAAGTTGTCCAGGAGGATTATAGAGGGGAATATTCAAAAGTGTTGAAATGATATAACTGCTACTATACCATTGATAAAAATAACTACAATCGATTGAAATTACTACTATGGATTACTACTATTGATAGAACTTACTACTTGATAGATACTATTGCTACTTCTATATTGGTTTTAAAAGTAAACTAAAAAATATAAAAGGATTCTAAGAATTTCCATTTCAGATGCCGATATTTTAATTGATCAGAAGTTATATTGTTTCAGTGGTTTTAATTCTTTCCATTCCGACTCCGTTTGGAGATCCAAAATTATTGAAACCAGATGCCTCACAAAGTTCGCAATGTATCACTAACTTAGCATATTTATTTTTTTTATTTATTTTTTTTTTTTTTTTGAAAATTGGCACAAAAAATACCACTGATTGCAAAAACATTTATTTCAGTCGTAAAACTATTTTTAAAAAGAGATATGAGGTGAATAATTTATATTGATCAATGAAATAAAACGTAAAAGATAATGATATAGCATTGATAAAAGATAATGATTTCAGCTATCTAATTGTTATACCGTTTCATTAGCTTTAAATAATTTTATTTTTGCTCCAAGATTCAAGACTGTTGAAATCACAATAACTAACAAAATGGAAAAACAATTGCAACTACCTTCTAACTCATTTATTAAGGTGTTCAGAATATCAGAGGTAAAATAAAAGAACGTTCATCTGCAAAATTCTTTACACAGTTACAAATTTATTAATTTCTGGTCTTAAATTTAAATCCGTAACGAAACGGCTGAACTAAATAGCAGATACACTGTAACTACAGTGTAAAATTGTTAAATTTACAGAAAAAAATTGTTAACTGGTGTACCAGTATGAAACCGTTTATTTCTCAAATACTGTTATTTAAAAATGGGACTCCATTTAAGCACGATGGTTTTGAGTTCATGTGCTGCATGCCATAATAACACGCGTACAAAAATATGTTTATATGTTACTAAAACGATGATCTTTAGTTCATGTGCAACATGTCATAAGCACATACTTACAAAAATATGTTTTTATGTTACTAAAATGATGGACTTAAGTTCATGTAAGTGTGTGTGTTACATGTCATAAGAACATGCATACAAAAATATGTTTATACGTTACTAAAACGATGGTCTTAAATTATCGTCACATATTTTATAACTTTTAAAAATAAAATTTAATATTAATTTTTATTAAATGCTATTAAAAATATATTCTTTTCGACGATCTTGTATTACATGGTATTTTCTTAGTGTTCAAGTTGAATAAAAAATGTACGAAAAGAAAAATAAAATAAAAATATTGAAGTGCATAGAATGTTAATTTCATAAAATAATTCCTTTAAAATCAAATAAAAAATAAACCTATAATATTAAGAACACAAAATTATACTAGTTAAATATTCTTGACGGCCCCGAAAATTTTTTTCTCTGTTTTAAAATTCATGTTTTTTTTATTTTTTTTTTTTTATCTAAATCATAAATGAAAATCACCACAGATGATTCATCAGTGTATTCACAAAATATTTTTCTTTTTTTCTCGCTATAAAATTCTTGCATAAAAAATAACTTTAAAGGTCATTTTTTTTCTTTTTAATTTATTACCTGTAAACAGTTAGCTCCTTCTCTTAATCTCTCGACACTTCATAAGGTGAGCTTATAAATTTTAATAAGCTCGAAGCCAACTCATAATGAGACTATATTAAGCCTCATACTTAATTAATAGATGCAAATTATTTTGTAACAAATAGCTAAGGGCATGAAACATTTTCGCTTATTATTTTCCGTGTCATCGTGGCTCTTGATAAAATATCTACTTGTCTATTACATGCTAAGAATGGCTCATAATGCTTTAAAAACCTTTTCCCTAAATGGATTTTTAAAGTAACAAGAGTCCGTTTTATTAGGCTAAATTTATTCTACTCTTCAAGAATAAAACGCGTATGCAAAAGAAGGATCCATTTTAAAAGGGATCTCTTTTTATTTTAATAGCGAGGAGGAGGTTTTAGAAGCATCTTCGCTTTTACAGGAAGATTTATAAAAGTCTGAGTGTTTTAAAGAAATATTCTCTAAGGCTATAAACGGTGGTTGCAGGCTTATTTTTATTCGCTTGACAAATGATTTATTTTTTGTAGAAAGTAAATGGATACTTTTACTTTCAATAATATTTTTTTTTAACATTGAGAGTGAAAATACTGTTTAGATA
Source organism: Parasteatoda lunata (assembly GCA_949128135.1). Taxonomy (NCBI): domain Eukaryota; kingdom Metazoa; phylum Arthropoda; class Arachnida; order Araneae; family Theridiidae; genus Parasteatoda; species Parasteatoda lunata. Next base: position 104,847,579 of record OX421971.1, read on the forward strand.
ATGAGTAAAAAATATCAATTACCTAGTACTTTGATTTCATACGAGGTAGAAAGGGGAACTTGAGAGCAATTTTTAAGAAAATCCATAGTTTTCATACTTAAAATTTATGTAGTGTAAATTATCTATTGAAAAACTCATGCATTTCTCTAACCCATAAAGTTAAAGCTGAAAATTTTCCAATAAATGCCTACCTTTCTTAATTAGCAGCATTCAAGAAAATGGTTGAACTTGATTTAGCTTGTTGTTTTAGTTCAACAATTGTGTGTCCTCCTTTTTTAAGAAAATCCATAGTTTTCATATTTAAAATTTACATTGTGTAAATTATGTATTGAAAATACTCATGCAGTTCCTTCATCCATAAAGTTAAAGCCAAAAAATTTCCAAAGAATGCCTACCTTTCTTAATGAACAATGCTTACCTTTCTTTGCAGCATTCAAGAAAATGATTGAACTTGATTCAACTTGTTTTTGTTGAGGAACAATTATGCACCCTTACAAAAATTTAAGGTGTTTTTGAGGTTTATTGGAAGTTGCTTCCCGGTGTTCAGTTTGATTTGAGGATGACTTCAAAAGTAACCTTAAAAATCAACCTCTACAGGCTTAATAATGAAGATGTTTGAAGTTGTTTTATTCACACTTGAGGTTGTTTTGAAGTTGATATTAATCTACATTAGAGCAACCAGCTTAGAGAGGTTGTTTTTTGAGATGTACAAATCATTTTCTCTACACTACGAGCAAATATGTCTATTTGAGGTGTGAATAATTCCTCCCGATTTCAACTAGCAGTATTGTTGAGCTATATATAAGGTTGGTTTTATTTGGTGCAAGCGAGGTTAAAATTGAGATTTATTGATGAGGTTATTTTTTGTGCAAAACATAACCTAATTTTTTACCTTAGGTCCTTCCTCTTTTCTTACACCTGTAAGCCTCAAAATAACTCCGAAAGCGCCTTTTTTTATAAGAGTGTTCCTTTATATATTAAAAAATGTTATTAATTTCAAGAATAAATTTCAAGAAATCCACTTATGCCCTCCTTTCCCTGCTAGATATAATACTGTATAAATTAATAAATTTGGTTATTATCTATAGTTGCTGGTTACACATTATGTATAGTTATACATTATAATTAATAAATCATATAATAACCATATGTAATTACTCATATTTCTGGTCCAAGTTAATGAGGTAAAATGTTTGTAATTTTATAAAATGTAGGATAAAAACTATTTTAGTGCTGTTTTTTAGATTGAATTTATTTTTAACAAGTTTTTAAAATAAATAAAGAATCAATATATATTTTAAAAGAGAAATTCGTATAGAATTTCATTCTGTCTTGATTATAACATATAAAGGATCTTCAGAAAAAAGTTTTTACAGTTGCTAGGATATACTAATGAAATGAAAATATTCAATTATATTTTAAATTTCCAAAGTTGTGGTTTTCCTCCGTGAGGGCCGGTAGGGATGGTAATATGCATTTGCCTCTGTTTCTTAGCTCCAACTTCAAAACATAAATGAATGAAATGTCACCACTCTTCAGTGGACAATATCCATTCTCTAGCTCTTTATTAGAAAAGAGCCCATCTATTGACGTTTTAAGTGATTTTACATTGTTTAGCTATAAGACTTAACATTACATATTGATGGCAAACTTTGACCTTTAGCTGTAGAATCTTTTTATGTGAATTAATAATTAAATGAAGGAAGACTATTTTTTAGAATTTTATTTCCTTTCAATTGCACCTTATTAAAAAAATTAAAGTTTATTTTATTGTGAGAAGGATCAAATTATTAAATATAAAATAAAAATTAAAAGAAATTTTAAAAAAAGTGGGAAACATGAAATGTCTATAATTACATGACAAATTATTATTCATAGCAACCAGTTACAATAAGTCCAAATGTAGGTGCTTCTCCAAAAAATATCACAGCACATATATTTTTCACAGCACAATAAAATTTTATTAAATAATACAAAATAAAATAGCAAAGTTTTTACTTTAAAAAAATTATGACAGCCAGTTAAGCTTAATTTCTTCTTATAAAATTATATTTCTTCTTATAAAAATGCTTAAAATTGATATTTTAAAGATCTTGGTATGGCAGATTGAGACCCCTAGACTTGATGTGCAAAATTTCCTTAACGTTTAATGGTACTCGATGCAATGATATGATAATCTTAATATGATACTCTTAATATGATACATGACATTTATATGTTTCTCTAAATATGACATTTGATATTAATATGATACCTGGCATGATACTCTTGATACTCAATACGATATTGGTATTTAAACAAACACCATAAAATGAGATACTGTTGATAGTTTTCATAAATGGATTTTGAAGTCTCGCTACTGAGTATTTAATACTATTCGAAATGCGTTCACGTTAACAGCAATCTCGTCCAAATTTGCGGCAAGCTTAATAGGGTGCTTGGCATATGATAATGTCATATTAACAAATATTTACTTTCCAATCAATATTATATTGAAAAAAAGTGAACTCGATAATATAGTACAATTTATCAATTAAGTTTACATTAAGCTTAAATAATAACTGTATATAAATGTATATATATATATATATATATATATATATATATATATATATATATATATAATGATAAATGCATTTATTTACTAATTTCGAATTTGATTGTTTTTCAGATCATTGGTCTCTTAAATGCATTCACCCCACAGAAAACATTAGAAGACTTTCAAGATGTGTAAGAATGAATATTTAATTCTTCCTTTGCTATAAAATGTACAAAAATCGTATAATTAAATATTGTTAAAAGATTGATTGCAAAAACCATAAAAGTTGATGATTCAAAATGGGATTGTTAAAGAGATTAACTATGAAAGTACCATAAATTAAACCATGAAGTATATCAGAAGCTTAACTTTGTTAAACCTGAAAACCAAGCGAAAGAATATTTCTTCAGTTGTATTCAAAAAGCTTCGAAATTCAGTTAAATGTCAGATTCATGTCTGAAAACTATGTTTTAACTAAGAATATTTAATGTTTTGATATTAATGCACAATGCGACAAATACTTAAATTCTTAGCTTCTTATAAAGAATAGTTGGTTTCTTAGGCTGATTGCATCATATCTTTCTTAATTGCATATTACAGTTTTATTCAAGTGGAGTCCCAAACATTTAATAAGTTTACCGAAATCATTTATACGCATAGTATCTTTAAAGTACAGATCGAGACAATTGTCACGTGAAAATACTTTTTTTTTAATTCTAACATTTCTGGCATTGTCTTTTAAAAACTTCAAGGCATTGAGCTTTCATTGTGAAAGACAGAGATTCAAATCTCATTTTTGGGCTGAAGCCCATCCAGCTTCTGTGGGTACATCTTTTATTGGGAAGTAAAAGTGGCATGCGCGTAATGCTGGGCACGTTGCTTCACTCTTAGATTTTCATTTTGAAATTACGGTAAAATAACCGGCAGATTCCGTTCATCCAATTAATCCTAACTCTTATGGTTAGGAACATTTTTTATCTTTACGATTTTGAAACCGCTTACAACTGATACTGTTTAAAAAAACGTGAATTCAAAACAATACGGTTTTGTAACCAATTACAACTAACATAGTTTCTAAATCATAAAAATCAAACTTAAACGGAGATTGGACCTCTGTGGGTGCTGCGCCATTTCTGCGTGAATGATAGATTCGTATTCTTTTAGTTCAGAGTAATTATTGAAGAGTGCAGAACATTTGAAACTCTTCGTGTATTGAAGTAATGAAAGAAATATAGTATCAACGTTGGGATTCAAACCCCTGTTCAGCCGATCATGAGATTGAGCTATTAGCCCTCTCAGCTACAGTATTTAGCCAGCTAGCACGGAACGAAAGGACTTTATAAGATGAGCATAATTGACGCGGATAGAATTCTAGTTTTTTAACCGTATTAGAAAAAAGAAACAGTCAATAAACATTTTTTTCTCAAACTTAACTGTTTGAATATCATCTTTTTTTATGGTTTTTTGACTATTTTGGTTGAAAATGGTAAACTAACTATTCAATAAATTGCTATTTAACCATTTTTGCTGATAAATTTCTAGCACTGCATAATCATATCGTTGCCCATGAAATTGGGAAGCCTTAACCTTCATGAACTCACCTGGCAAACAACGGTATGTTGCAAGAATGCTGCATATAAAATATATTTCACTGATTGAAACTATTATTTTCTGTATTTTTACTTAATAAGCATGAACACGGAAGTTAAATACTAGTACTTATTTTTGAGTTAGAATTACAGCACAAGTTACTTTTTACCAAATTTGAATTATAATATAGTTCAGCAACTTACATCAGACTTAAGTTAGTTACCGCTATTAGTGAAGTTATGCAATATATGAAGATAAAATTTTGAATGTAGATAGAATACAACATGATGCATGATACAATATGGATTAAGACTGTGAAGTTGGTTAAAAGAAAATTTTGCAAAAAAGTCAAAATTGCCGTAAAACAAATCATTTCTACTCCTAAAATTTTTTAAATGTTAGATCACGGAGGTTTTAATCTCACGAAAAGGATTTTTTTATTTTTATTTTATAACCGTCGTTGAACAGCCGACCCAACTTAATGGGTTTACGGCTACTAATGTTCAACTCCGTAGCCTTGTAATTTTGAACCCAATCCAGAAGACAAGGGAACTCCTGGATCGAGTATTGGGAGAAATTTGCCTTCGTGGAGGACTTTTTGATGGAGCTAACCCGCATTTGCGTTACATGGAGAGGAAGACCACGAGAACCTCCCACGGTTAGCCTGACGGCAAGGGGACTCTAACCCATGATCCGTCTACCACTGAGGATATTTCACGTCAGCACTGTGGTCAGTGCAAGCCGGATGCGGAATTCGTATCGACTGGGATTCGAACCCGGTTCGCCTCATTGGAAGGCGAACGCTCTATCCCCTGAGCCATCGCGGCTCCACGAAAAGGATTTAGATGAATCTTTATAACTAATAAGTGAACAAAAATATTACTCAAACACAGATAAATTCTGTCAACTATTTAAATTATAATTTATCGCAAATTGTAAATTTAATTTATGGCATTTGAACATTTTTGATTGAACAATTGTAAAAAAATTCTTAACTTCCAAAACGGAATCTGTTATAAGGCTAATTGAAAAGATATGCAAGTGGATACTATACTTCATTTTTAATATAGTTAACCAAATCAAGATTAACCCCCCCCCCAGAAAAATTCTCTGTGATGAGATTTTTATAAATTTATTAGTGTGCAGGTGAGATATTGATAGATTGTTTTTTTTATGACGATTTAATACAATTTCAATATTTTGAACAACTATATTTTGAAAAGTTTATTTCTTCAAGAGCAATGTTATGAGATAAAATGTAATTTTATATAAAATTTACTTTTATGCAGTTTTAAGGTATCTGAATGGGAATAAATCGGCAATTTCGATGAACATTTTGATTATTTTTTCTCATTGTCCATACTTGAAATTTAGTTCATTAGTTTTCCAAAACCTTTTCTGATTTTCTGAAATAAAGTTATAATTGTTTTTGTTTTTTTTAATTGTTTTTATATAAGCTGTCAGACAAAACCAGAAGTAAACTCCAGAAAACGAAACTAAAATATTTTTGTTATGCTATGAGTACTTTAACCTTTTTTTTTTTAATAAATTATATTAAAACAAATTTAATTCCTTATTAGAAATTAAATTTTTGATTATAATAAATTTTTTTTGTTAGCAGAACTTTCTCCCATTTCAGAATTTTTTTACTCTTTAAATACATTTTCTAAAGTACGTTGGTTTTGAGAAAATTTCTTTATGTTGACATATATTGCAACATAAAGATTATAATGGAATTCTTTAAAATTTTTGTTTGTAGATTTTGTATAATATTATAGATGATTTGAACTAAAAGCTAAAGTCTAAGTATGAATTTTTTATTAAGCTTTGAATAAGAATATTTAATAATTTTCGCTAGAAATTCATTAATCAATATATTTATTTCTTTTTTTTTTTTTTTTAAGGTTTTCGTTCAAAACACCTGTAATCATACTTGTTGCCTAAATATTTGCGTGACATGAAAAATTTATAGCTTTTAAGCTCAAAAATGCCCTTATTTATAAAAAACTTTTAAACTTGACTTCGAATTTATAATGTTAGGACTCCTGCTTGCCAAACATAAAATTAAAATTTTAATTAATACCAAACCAGTTTTTTTTAAAGAAATGTATTAAAGCCAGTCTTATACCTAAATTTAAATCAATGCGATAATTATATTATTATTTAGTGTTAATAATATGAGATATTTTTAGTAATAATATTAATATTTTCCGATTTTTCAGTAAAAATGAGAATCGAGTCGGAGTCGAGCTCTCATAAAAATGCGGAGTCCGAGTCAAATATTTAAACTACTGACGCCGCAAATCTGATATGGGTATTAAATACTAAATTAGATCACATTATACTAAAAAAACGGGTTTGGAATTTCTCGAAAATAGTGAGAGAAATGTATTTGCATAATTAATGCAGTTGAAAAATTGAAAAAAGATTGTGACAAACATTATTTTTTTTTACTACATTGTTACCTTTATTTGAAAATAATAATTTATTGACTTTATAGTTTTAGTAAACATTACCATCCATGCTATCTAACTCCGTACTGTTACGCGCTATGTTTTCCATGCAGAATTTTCTTAGCAAAATCACTGCATTAAAATGGAAACTAATAAATATTATCTAAAATCTGCAATTTAAATTTAGAATGACAGCAATTAAATTATCCTTCATTACAAAAATGAAGTGCTAGTGTTAAATGCATTCTGGGACAAAAAAAAAGCTTATTGAAACCACTATCCTGTCTAAACAAGCAGTACTGCCTACAATTTCAAACTGACTTAGTTCAAACAAAGTAAGAAATGAACTTAATAGCAAACAAAAAAAGCCATGTCACCACGACCTCCTACCTGCTATACTATAAGTTGATTATATCTTTACTCTATTTGAAAATGTATCAAGTAAAAGCTATTAGGAAAATATATTCAAGTAAACTCTATTTGTATCTAAATACAAAGACTGGATCAACATATACAAGGTGTTTAAAATGTATAGAAGCAATCAATCATTGTATCAGAAGTTTCAAAATACAGATATGAAATATTTTAAAAAATGCATTCTATCATACAATGAGAAAAAAAACATGGTCAAAACTACCAGAATATGGTGCATACCGTGTGGTTGTCTCAATGGGAACAACAAAAAGCTCAATAATTTTCACTGAAGTGCTTTGGTAATGATTTTGATAAAATTAAGAGTAAAATACGGTTAGATAGTATGCGATAAAATCTGGTAAATGTAGTAAAATTTGCTAATTTTATCATGATTCCTTAGAGAGGGCATTAAAACAATTATTTTAATTAAATTTACATTTCAATTTTCTATTTGTTACTAAATTTGTGGCAATAAGGGCTGAAATTTTGAAAACCAGAATTTCTGGTAAACCGTTACCATATCAACGGAAAAATTATCAAATGAATGGTTTAAATACCATATATTTTGGTTTTATTAATCAGAATTTTGGATTTTTTTTTTTTTTTTTTTTTTTTTTTTTTTGCCAGAAAAATCATTACCATACAGTACCAGAATTATTTCTAACCAGAAGCTTTTTTTCTCTGCATACCAAACACGCCTCTCCCAACTTCAACCTCAAAAGATGGGGTAAAGTTAACATCGAAATCTTAAAAACTAATATCTGTTTTTTATGGCAGATTTGACTCTAATCCTAATTCGACATAAATTGTTGAATTTTGATTCCAAGGCGCAAAACTTGTTTAAAATTTGGAGGAAAACTTATTATTTCAAAATCGAAAAAATAGAATGAAAGTCAGATAATAAAAAAATAATTTTGGTATTAAGAAAAAACTATCTAGTGACAACAATCTCAAACCCCTCCCCCAAATCAGTCCCCATCCCATTAGAGTTTACCTAGTGGTCAAAGAGTAGAGATCGGAATCAAGTTTGCTACCATTAATAGATTTCTTACAGTCAGTTATAATTTAATTCTCAGAGAATAAGAACATAGTAAGTGAGTAAAATCTTATGCACTTTAGAAAAGCCGATAAGAGACAAAATATTATTATTTCCTGATTTAAATTTTACGGAATTGATCTCTTCTGCAGGTATCTGGTGATGGAACTGATGGATGCCAATCTCTGCCAAGTGATACAGATGGACCTGGATCATGAAAGAATGTCTTATCTTCTTTACCAGATGCTCTGTGGTATAAAGCATTTGCATTCGGCAGGCATCATTCACAGGGTAAGGGGAACACTCTCATTTTAGAAGATTTTTTTACATAAAAAAGTGTATTCGTCTAATGATTGATCTCGCGTCTTTTCGATTTTTAATAGCATTAAAACAATATTTTTAACAATAAAATTGAGTGAAAATTGCAACTTCTTGAAGAGGGTAAGCTTTTAAGGAAGTTAAATTTTGTTTGAAACAGCAAGCGTAAGACAGAATACAAATGCCTATTAATAATAAAAAAATTGACAAGCAACCATGTTTACCTATAAGCTAAAAGAAATGCTAAAAACACAGATTTATAATAGTGGAATAGAGATGTCCAAGTTAGAGGCGGAACTGTGTCCTTGAATGGAATAAAGCAATAATTTGTTGTTTGCACCATTCCTATTGGACGATTCATATTCACACCCCAACAGAGACGTAATCCTTTTAGTTGCAATCTGTAACTGATTGATCATTGATGGATTTCCAGTGGACAGGTAAGTGAAGTGGCTACAACTTAGACATGTCTATTACTTAATTAGTAGTTCTTATAACTCAAAAACGCTGTTTTAAGTCCCAAGAGCATAATTACGTTGAAAAAGTTGTTTCAGCAATACTTAATATATAGGGGAGAGTGGGGTCAATTGTAACAGGGTACGATTGTAACAGAGCAAAAATTTGGAGTGTCGGGTTCTAGATTTGGTTCCTAGGTGGCGCACAAGGTGTCTTTAATAATTCTACATGAACACCCCGGCTGGCAACCATTTTTATATACTTTTGAAAGAGTTACATCACAAAAGATATTTTCATGCTACGTAAGTACTTTTTTTGGTATTAGAATATTATATTGTAACAAAGTAATCTTGTTTAAACAAATAAAAATTATTAACCGAATATGTAAGTGGACACCTTAATTAACATTTAAAAAAAAGAGATTAGTTTTGTTAATTAACTAGCATTGTTTTTAACAAATGAAGCTGAAATGGCGTCTTGGGGACGTTTGTAACAATAAGTAAAGGGACGAATGTAACAGCTGAAAATAAATAATCTTATGTTTACAAACCATTACTTAACTCTTTAAGAACCACCAATAGTTTCCTATATCATTTATATTATGTTGCATGTGCATTATTTTATTTGTCATCTTTCACAGCATAAATTAAAATTTTTAACCCCTTGAAGTTAAAAGTTTAACCCTTTAGGTCTCTGCTCATTATTATTTTTACTCCTAAAATATCACTACCATTTTAATCAATAAAAAAATATATCACAACTATGAAAATGTGTATAATTAACTATGTTTTAGTTGAATTTAGGAACTGTTACAATTGTGGGGACAATCGTAACAAGTGCACGACTGTCAAAAATTGTTAATAACTAATATAATAACATTTAAAATAAGGTATTTATTTTTTTTTTCTAGTAGAGGATAGTCTACTTTACTTATCTGTCAATTAATACTAATAATATATTGGATTTTTTGTTAGTTAAAAATAGTTAAGTAAAAAATGTTACAATTGACCCCACTCTCCCCTACTTAATATATTTTACACTTAATATATTTTTATACTTAATATATTTTTATACTTAATATATTTTATTGCACTGATAATTATTTTTTAAGTAATTTTGTCTAAAACTAATCTATATTCAAAAGAAATCGTCGCTATGCGAGTTCAAAGTTAACAAAATTAACTGTGCATTGAAAAATTTAACTGTATTGAAAAATTTAACATTAATCATGGTGATGTTGTTGTAATATAAAGACGTGTAAAGACATAAAGATAGGTAATACACAAAATCATTATTTAAAACAGAACGATAAATAAGTTTTACATGAAATTCATAAACTATCTGTTTTTGTACTGATTCAAAAAATTCCGGAAAAAAACTCATTAATTATATTTCGGAAAAACCACTACTTGCCATAATGTACTTCATAACTCAGTTGTGAAACTTTCAGAAACAACTTTTATAGTCTTCTTTCAAAATGCTCTTCAATTCTAATGCCAGTGCCTTTAAACACTTCACGCTTGGTTCCTTCAGCAATTTTTTTCAGTTTCCGATGTTGCTGTGCTAAATTCTCGACCATACCCTCCGGATTCGAATAATACTCGACCATACCCTCCGAAATCGAAAAACCCAGTTTCCCAATTGAAAATTGACTAACCCCATATTTTATGAGTCAGAAATCCAAATATCTCTAAAAAAAAAAGACATGTTTATTTAGAACAATTTTCTATTGGATTTTTAACTAAAAATACCGTCTGCACAACTTAATTAGCATGTTTAAGATTAGATCCTCGAACCATTAATGTTGAGTCTTAGTACATGAATTCCGATCATTAGATCAAAAGTTATTCAAAAGTGCTCTATTTTTTTTCTATTGTACATATGTTTCAATGTTTTATATTGGATAAAACGTGTTTCTACATATTTTGTTATATTACTTAATTTAATTACACTTATTGTAATTGCTTTCATTGTTTAACGGATATAAAGGATATCCGTGAATGAACTAATATTTTAATAATGCTGCATAATTTAATGAAAAGCCATAACATACATTATTAATTGTTAACAGTAAAAAGTACACAAGCGATTAATTAAATAAGTGTTGCTATAAAAATTCATTGTAAAAAAAAAAACAACACTGTATTGAGATTATCACCCTTCGATAAGATCATGAGATTTAACACCAGTTAGGTTTATTCTTCATCTTAAAACCAATAATAATACTTAATAAATAATTGAAAATGTCATGAGAGATATTTAAGGCAACGTGGATATAATTATGCCCTTTACCATGAAAATGTCAATAAAAGATAAAAAATTCATACGACCACACTGCAAAAAAATTCCGGGTCAAATCAAGGAAACAAAGAACTGGCAACCTAAATACGGCATCCATAAAATCCATTTTACCTTGAAATCCATTTTTACCCTTCTTTTTACAGTAATATATATTTAGTTACAGAGATTTAGTGATTTTACAGTAAATATTATGGTATATAAGATTTTTTTGTTGGGTAAAATTTTACAGTAAAAAGTACTTGCACCTTGAGTGTCTGTACTTTTCACCGTAATTTGATCCGAATTTTTTATGGTGTATGAAACTAATTTGTCAGATGTTATGTCTCACCTCCAGCATCCATGCATGTGTTTACAAATAAATTCGAAATATTACGATATTAAAATAAAATGAATCATATAAAATTAAACTACCCGTTGAATTTCAGACAACCTTTAAATAGAGCTTGAAGAATGACTGATATAAGTTTTGTTTTTAAGGTGGTAAATAATGTTTCAGAATACATTAAATCGAAATAATTTAAAAGACTTATAAATTTTTTTGTTCTAGGATCTAAAGCCAAGCAATATAGTAGTTAAATCCGATTGCACTCTGAAAATTTTGGACTTCGGTTTAGCAAGAACTGCCGGTACTACCTTCATGATGACACCATACGTCGTGACACGGTACTACAGAGCTCCAGAAGTTATACTAGGGATGGGGTACAAAGATAACGGTAAGTTAATGGATTACTTAAAAGGATTCAATTGCAAGTTTGGGGCAAAACTTACGTATCTGTTTTTTCTTTAACTTCACATATTATAGGATTAATTAAAATCGCATAATATTATAATATTATCATGCAGTTTACTTAATTAAATCTGATTGGTTCTTTTGTCATTTGTGAAGGTCGCAATCTTTGTACTTCTTGGTAAAATTTAGTACTTTTAGAAATTAACTGTCTTTCTTGTGTGCATAAATGCCCTCTTGTTTTGTTCTTTTTACTATGGTACACATTTTAGCAAATTTTTTTAGTGCATAACCATTTATTATCTCAATCATTTATTTGCTTTAAAAATCAATGCATAATGCCGTTTACTTAAATCGAACACCTGTTTAGGTCTTTAAACTAATATTTTTGCTTCAAGGACGCAATCTTTACACTCTTTATAAGACTTAATGCTTTTTGGTGATTAATTGTAATTTTAGTGGGTATAAAGTTTTTATTTTTTCTTGCTTTGTTCTTTTTATTATTGAACACATTTCAATACGTTTTTTTAATTACATAGTCGTTGATATTTTATTTACGTTAAAACTCAATGTATAATAGTTTATTTAAAAATCTGATTGGCGATTTAGTCTCTAGAGTAATTTTTTGTGCTACATAGGCGCATGAGTACTAATAAAAAAATTATAATCAATTATAATTTAAATTTGAATTTTTGTTTGCAATAAATGTAATCAACACTGTTGGAGAAAAAAATAAAATAAACTGTTATAAAATTTTTATGAAAGATACTAAAAAATTTTTTTAAATATTTTACAGCATAATTTTTAAAACATCCAATTATACATTTAAGATTATTTAAATCTAGTTTAAAGAAAATCTTAAAGAAAAACAAATATGAACATTTTTTTTTAAGTTTGTTTTAAATTAAATTTTATAATTATCATAATACAATTAAAAAATTAATTATTCAAATACATTAAAAAAATTAATCTACTTCATCAGAAAAAAAAACTTTATAGATCTACATCAATAGTATTTACATTTTTAAATCCACCTTTACGAATTTTTAAACAAGTATTATTTTTTTAATAATTATAAAACTGAAAAAGAATTTAAAAAAAAGAGATCTTTCTAATTCCCTCCTTTATTTGAAACAATAAACGCGAAATAATTTTTATTATAAAAGATAAATTTGTTTATCATTTTCATAAATTATTGATATGAAAAACTTTAAATTTTTTTAAATTAATGAAATCTCTGAAATATTTATGCTATGTATTATTTGCATATGCCATTTAAGCAAAATAAGTTTAATTACTAATGGAAATAATCTAATTGTTTCCTCAACATTTTATGATTCTTTATGAAAAGAAAATTTTAACAAATAAATAAAAAAACAAAAAAAAATTCTTTTAGTATCAGGTTTAAAATGTTTTGAGCAATATTTACAAGTTAAGTAATTTCACTAATTGCTTTTGAGAGGTATTTTTTACAAAAAGTATTTAGTCACCAGTTATTTGAAGCTAATCAAAGAGTTAAAAAAAATAATTAAAAAAGCGCATCACCGTCAAATTTAGAAAATTTAAATTTCATTAAATTAAATTGGATTTAAAGATTTCTGGATATTGTTAATAAACGTTTTTTTTAAAAACATTTTATTGATATTAAATGCCCTTTTGTATTCAAAGCTATCCTATTTTTCCAATTCTTCCTCTCTGTGCTCAATATTTTGTTAACATATGAAATAAAAAAAATTCATTGTTCTGTTGGAGAATATTATTTATTCATTCAAAGACTTTTGTGTTCAGTCAAATTTTAGTAATTAAAATTTAACAATTACTTTTTCTTTCTAATTTTTATTCTCATGGCATTGATGTGCTTTTAAACAAAAAATTCGATAAATATTTATAAGGAAATCAGCATTAAGTTTTACAAATAAAACGTGTTATTATTTTGGTTATTTATATTTCAGTTCCACACTCGGCTATCGGGGTTTCTCTAGTTTTTTTTCACCCTTATTTTTCCTTTTTTCGTTGGCAACTTTACATTTAAATTTGTCCAATCACCTTTATTTTCTCACTTCACGTTTGGCAAATCTTGAAAATGGGACCCTATTTTTGAACGCTTGAAAAATTCACCGTAAAAAAGGTTCTTCATTTTGACCATAGATGTATCAAAAAAGCTTCGAAACAGAGATAGTTGAATTATAAAAACCCATGTGTTCTAATAGCATGTACTTACTTTTGAACAAAATGCATAGTCTCTAAAATGATGTGGAGGGAGAAGTGTGTGAGAGAGATGGTCGTAAGGCCACAAGCCGAATTTGAACTAAGGACCTGCGGGATCGTTGTATATGATGTTCTAACCACCATAGTTGTACAGAGCAGTTCAGGCAGGTTTAGAAAGTCCCGCAGTGGACTGATCGTAAAGATATGGTTACCAGTAGAACACTGAAGTCAAGCATCACTGGCCGCGGTCAGTAAGCTGATACGTAACCACTTTGATAAGCCTGAGCAGGGACCGAGGGTACACATGATCGGTCTTTGTTAAACTGTTCTACCGTAAACTGTTGTATTGTATCTGCTCGACTTCGTGCGCAGTCGTCGGGCTACCAAAGTAAGGAAGCCATCCCCTCTCCAGAGGATCAAAATTGCGATGGTATGTCTTCAGATCATCCCCAGGGATGTTTCCCAGACATTTACCAATAGCCCAGTGTGCAGCTCTAGTGCGACGTAAATAAAGTACTTACCTGCATAGATTTAGAAAGATTTATATATTGGTAAATGCAATACCAAATCAGAACTTACATTCCATTCGCTTAAAAGTTTTTGAAATACAGCAAAATAAACAAAAAGTGTAATTGAAATTACCGATCTATTGACTTATCTATAGGAACCATATTTTGCCAATTGCCACCCTTTGTACCGCTGAAATTGGAAATTAGTATGTCATGATGTGTCATAGTGGCAGCCACTATATAAAGCTTTCTAACGCTCACTGGACTGAGGTATACAATTATAGTATTCAGAGCATCCTACTACGAACCCAGAGGTTCTAGGTTAGAATCCTGCTCACCGCCAACAAATATTTCTCTCTCCAAGTCACTTTTGATCTATGCATTTTGCTCAAAAATGAGTATATGCTGTTTCAATTTTTGAATACATAAGGTTTTCAAATTCGACTCGGAGCTATTTTGACACATTTTTGCTCAATTTTGAGAAAAACTTTTTTACAGAGTGTCGACTTTTATTACGGTTTTTATATTTTTTTTAAAAAAATAAGTATCAAATAAAGTTTATCTTTTCTCTTCAGTTTCTTGGAATTATTTGTTTAATCGGGAGTTTAGTTTACTTTCGTTCTTTTTGTGTGTGTGTGTTTTTTTTTTGTGTAAAAAATTTTAAACAATGCCAGTTATGAAAATTTTTTAAGTATTTGTAAATTTTTACAGTGGATATATGGTCCGTCGGATGCATTATGGGGGAAATGATTCGTGGAGGTGTTTTGTTCCCTGGTACAGATCGTATCCTTTTCATTGAAAGTGTTTATTGTTATTATTGTTCAAATGATTTTGAAATTGACTTAACCCATTACTGCCTAGCATCCCTTTTTAGGGACGATTCTTAAAATTAATCTTAACTAACATTAGTTATTTTTCGACTAAAATTTACAAATACTCATTTCTTATAAATTTTATTAATAGCAGAACGCATAAAAGGTTTGCTTTTTTAAATCCGACACCAAAGTTGTTTTATCGTATCAAACGAAAAAAGTCTGTTTATTATTTATTAAATAATTTTTTCCAAAAGAAATATTTTAGTCGTTAAAATTGCAACAATGCTTTGTTTAATCTGATTTAATTTTAGATTTTGCTCATTTCTAGTGTTTTGCATTGTTAGAAATTTCGTTCTAAAATTTTGGTAAAATAACCGGCAGCAGTCTCTTCGACCAATGAACGGTATATTTCACGGTGAAGAATATTTTTTACCTTTGCGGTTTTGAAACTTTTTACAACTGGAATGGTTATGAAACCATGAATACAAAACTGTATGGTGTTTAACCATTTACAACTAGTATGGTTTCAAAACCATAAAAAAAAGAATTTTAACGTGACATAGGAGCTATGCTAATGGGAATTGTATATTAAGTAATGGGAATTGCAGAGTGCAGGACACAAATTATCTTCATGTATTGAAGGGAATGGGGAAAATATTGTGGTGTCAACGCTGGGACTCGAACCCCAGCTCTGTCGGAAATGAGACTGACAGATTAGCTCTCTCGTGCATAATATGCCCAGAGTTGCAAAGAACTCAGTGTCTTCTTCATTAGGTGTGATAAAATTCTCTTTGTTTAACCGTTTAAGACGAAAGCAATTAATAAACGATTTTTCTCACGGGAAACAGTCTGATTACCGTCTTTTTTTATGGTTATTTGACTGTTTTGTTTTAATATGGTAAAATAACAATTAAATAAATTGTTATTAAACCATTTTTTTGAGAAATTTCTAACAGTATGAAATGCATCCTTAAGTTTTAAAAAAGATTTCAAATAAAATAAAAGTGTTTGGGAAAGAATATTTCAAATAGTTTTCAAGTTGATTTCACAATTCTTACTATTAATACACAAAATGTAATTAAAAAACTGCAACATTGCCATTTATGGGTTAAACTATTCACGAAGCGAAAAAAGTTTTTTTTTTCAGTATTACCCATCGTCACCAAGAATAAATTAAAACCATTGTAAGCCTTATGAATTTAGTCACTCAATGTAAAGTTATAAAAACAAATTATTTTTATTTTTCAGGGAAAAGTAAAATCATATTTCGGAAAAGAAGTTATAAAATATATTTATTTTTTCAAAGCAGCTGAAGGAAATTAGACAAACATAATCTTAAAAGTTGAAGCAAGACTAGATTTTTAGCTTTTAATTCTTTTGGAACTATCACAAATGTTAATCAAAATAGTCACTGGCACATTTTGTTTGACGAATTTGATAATCATAAATGAAGAGCTTGGTGGGGGAAAAAACGTGTTTTTTTAAACTACTTTAGGGAAATGGAAAAAAACATCAGCAGTAAAGTGAATAGAAATAGCACATACACAAAACACAACCATGGTAAAACCCGTTTTTTAGGATTCTAACTATTAGCTATCTTAGTAGGAAAACCATTAAACTTTGGGTTATACGACGTGGATAGTGCCTAATCTGCAATATTTTTTCTAAACTTCCACCACCACATCAACAAAATGGATTCAACCACGACAAAATTAAAGCGCTACTTATTGATCTGGGAATATATAGTGTTATGAAATGTTACTTAATATGTTAAACTTTCAAAATTCAAATTATTAAATCAAAAGAGCTATATTTATAAACTTGCAAATGGATCTTTTATAATGCTAAACTTAAATATAACTTAAGGCATCTCATAAGCATGAACTGAAAACTTTAAAATACAATCTATTTATAATGTACTTGTATTAGTAACTAAATATTTCTTGAAAGTAACACACAACTATTAAATCGATTATTTACTATCTTAATCCTAATTTGATACAAAAATGTGTTGGTTATGTTTTTGCATCATTATGAGTTGAAAGTGTTTTTTTTTTTTTTTTTTTTTAATTTAAAAAATCTACGAATAGCACTTAATCGATTCAATGATTTGAATTACCGGATTCGAATCTACCCAGTTGACTCACAATAATGAACTGTTTTAAGTCACTATTTCCAATAAGGAAATCGCATAGTTGAATTATTTCTTTTGAGATGTTATTGAATTATTTTTTCTCAACTCAACTATAAACTAGTTTTAAATTTGACTACTACATTCCTCATTAAAGTATAACTTATCTTCACTTTCGTTGATGTCCCGGTTTTATATACTAAATCGTAGCAACGAATGGAAAAAGAACATAAACGAAAAATCAATTTAAGAATCATTATTTTTTTCATTTGTCTAGAACGAAATTCTAGACAGTTCATTAAACATGATAGTTAATGTTCTAGAATACAAAAGCTCAGAATAACTCTAATAGAAGACAGTATTATCTGCAAGTAATGTCAAACGCTAAGATTACGTTCGATAATGAGGTTGGAAAATCCGTTTCCGGAACATTTCTATAAGTGTTCATTAAATTAATGGCGTCGTTATCAAACATAAAATAAATTATAATGATATTTATTTTTGTTGACAGAAAACTGAAATAATCGAGACAATAATGGCTGCAGAAAACGAAAATGTAAATTAGCTATTTTTCTTTTTAAGTTTACATTTACCCAGTTATCGAAAATAATTTTACTCTTTGTAAGGTTACTTAAATTTATTACAAATTATGTCACAGAATATAAATTTAATTTTCAATCAAATTCTTTTTTTTTTATTGCAAATAGATGATAATGATCCAAAGATTTTGAAATCATAAATTTTTCAATTTATTATCAAATAGTTTTTGCATTTATTTACTTAAATGCAAACGCTGTCTCTTAAGAATTCTTTAGGCTTTGATTTAGAATTCTTCTTTTACTTTAGATAGTAAACAAAACAGTACATGTATTAAAGTATTAAATAAATCTAGGGTAATTCTCAAAAAATACACATTGGAAAAAAAATTTATATTTTAAATCTTCAGAATAGTATTTTTTTTTTAAACCATTCGTTTACTAATCCTAATTAATACCTTATAAAAAAGCCGTGTAGTTTTCAAACATTATGCAATCTACAATTTTTTCCTGGAAATTTATAATATTAATAATTAATGAATAATTATTTCCAAGAAAATGACATTTTATAATTTGAAAGTTTTTTACTCGCACGTTCTTCTACTTCTAGGCCTGACACTTTTACGTTTTATTATTAACAACAAAGCCTTTTAACCCTTTCGAATCTTGCGGGACATATGTGTCGTGTCTCAAATAGACTGTTTGACAACAATCGATCTCATTTTTAGATTAGATTTGCACATTACAGTCTTTTGAACTTCCCTCTTATTTCGAATGGTTAGTAGAACTTGCAAAACTCTCATGGTGACATAGCTTCGAAGAAATCACAAGTTTGTGAACATTTATGCATCATTTCGTGAGGAAAATTACTGAAATAGAGCTAAGCAAAAAGGAATGCCATAATATAAATAATATTTATATCCTTTTACGTTATTTTGAATCATAATTTGCATGACTTTGAGAGTTTATCGGATGAAAATAAAAAATAAAAAAACCTTATCTTTACCTTGAGATGTAAATGGTCCAGTAGTCTTTTTCAAGGGTCCTCAGTTACCCAAAAAGACTAATGGGACATCAAAATCCCAGCGCTTAACTGCAGCAAGGGAATCCATATTTGAAACAAAATTATTTGTAATATTATCAATAGTAAAGAAAACATGCGCAGCCAAAACAAAAACTTTTCTCTATTAAAATTAGAAATAAGTCTTGAGAGGGTTAAAAGAGCTCAGACTGAATAATATAGTTCCTGTCATTAATGATTGAGAGAACGCAGTAAAGTGATTTTCTTTTTAAAATCTCTTTAAATGGATTTTTTTCTGAAACTGTCTCCTCTGTTCCTACTGGTAGAATTATTTTCAGGAAAGGGCTAATCTATCATACACTTAAGCAAAAATAATTAACGCTAGCGTCATTTATATAGAGAAATGAAAATAAGCGGCCAGAAAAATGACATATTTTCGTATGACATACAAATTATTGACTGAAAAACATGTTTTTAAAAAATTTCCTTCGTATTTTTGCAAAATTATTTTTTATTATTATACTTATTAATTAAAGTTTATGCACATGGGAATCATTTTTGTGCACATACATTACACCAGAAACGCTTCTAATAGTTTAGAAGTAAAAAATTAAACGGGAAAAAATGTATAAGCATATATAAATTAATGATTTGCCAGGAAAATGACATATTGAACCTTAACATACATTTTTAAATATATATAACTGTTAGTACGATTATTCAGAAGAACTAACAATAACAGTATTAATCAAACTTCAACAAAAAAAAATCATAATTTAATTTGATATTAGCTCACTTTTGGCAGTTGCAGTAAATTGTTGTATTTAGTGAGAATTGAACAGAAGTGGTTATTTTCTCGACCTCAATAGTCCTTCTTTCCTATGATTAAGTCGGTTTAAGAGTTGCATACATTGAGCAACTCTTGAATCTTCGAACTTTTTTTTATTCAGAAAATGAAATCCTATAGCATACATTACAATTTCCAATTGTAGATATCTTACTGTTCAGTTTTTTTCTTTTTTAATGATCTGGTTAATTATTGCCATTATTGTGCAATATTGACTCGGTGAGAAGTAAATTGTTTTTATATATCGTATTGGAATTTCGAAACAAATAAGAATGTTTAATAAAACAAACAAATTTGATACAAATAGAGTATAAATGATAAAGATGTTTAAAGTGACCCTCCATCTTTAACCACGATGATACTCTTATTCAAGAATCCATTCCTGGTGGTCATATTTCCCTACCAATCTTTTTTCACTGTTTTTGTAACGTAAATTTCCTGCTCAAAAAGAGCCGGTGGACTTGTCTGCCGCACTTTGTTCTTTAAATAGCCACACAAAGAAGTCGCAAAGGCTTAAATCCGAAGGAAAAGGCAGCCTTTCGATAACACCATGAAATTCTGATTGATAATCCGGCACTGAGGAAAAAAAGTATGGTCAAAACTGCCAGAATATGGTACAATTTACCGTGTTTCTGACTCTATGGGAATATCAAAAAGCATGATAATTTTTATTGAGGTGCTTTGGTAATGATTATGGAAAAATTTGGAATAGAATATTGTTTTATAATGCATGATAAAACTGTTGTAAAATTTTATAATTTTACCATGATACCTTAAACATGGCATAAAAATCATTTAATTTGTTTAATTTATTTTTCAGTTTTGTATTTTTACTAAATATGTGGAACTACGAACTCTAATTGTAAAAATCAGAATTTTCGGTAAACCGTTATTATAAGAACGGAAAAATTACCAAATTAATCATTTAAATACCATATATTTTTTTTTTATTAACTAAGTTATGGAGAGTTTTTACATACAGTACGGTAATTTTACCACCAGACTTCTCTGTATATCAATTAGTCAATCATAGGACTTTTCAAACTCTTGCTACCTCTGTTTGTGGGGTTACTTGAAGAAAAATTGCAGCAGACTCTTCTTGAACTGAAAAACGGCGCTTAAACAACAGACTAAGAAATCAAATGACAGTAAAGTCTGCTCACGAAGAATTAATTTCAGAATCATCTCACATCTGTTCTTGATGAAGAAGGCCCATCACTTCGAACCGTTTTACCATTAATCAGAAATATCTTTACCATATAGTACCATACCATATAGTACCATACCATACAGTACGGTACCATATAATACGGTAATTTTTCCAGACTTCTTTCTCCGTGTATCAATTATATTATCATGAGACTTTTCAAACTCTTGCTATTTCTGCATTTGGGGTCACTTAAAGAAAAAGTGCAGCAGATTCTTTTTGATTTGAAAAATTTCGAGTCAGCTTCGCATCGATTAAGAAAACAAGTGACAGTGAAATCACTTCAAACCTTTTACCTTATGTATTGCGTATCATTCATTCTAATGTATATCATTGAAATCTTTAAATCACTCATTTGCCTAAATATTCTAGTTCTTTTCAAATATCACCCTTAGGGCTATTCTTTATGTCTGCTTTGATGAACCATTAAAAAAAAAATTTCTTTTTTACGAGAGAATAAAAAACCTGCAAAATTTTTAAACGTTGCTTGATACATACTTTGTTATTGAGTTTCTTAACTTAAGTGTAACAGATATCGACCAGTGGAACAAGATCATCGAGCAATTAGGCACGCCGTCCCAGGAGTTTATGAAGCGTCTTCAGCCCACAGTTCGGAACTACGTCGAGAACAGACCCAAGTACACGGGATACGCTTTCGAGAAACTGTTCCCTGACGTACTCTTCCCCGCCGACAGCTCAGAACACAGCAGGCTCAAAGGTCAATACTTTCTTGTTATTTTATTTAATACAAATGAGTTTTTTAATATACTGTACTCGATATTTCAAATGCGACTTAGATATTATTAATAGATCGAATGTGACTTTGAATTTAAAAATTCGAATTAGACGGCTGGATTAGACAAGATCAACTCATAAGTTTAAAGAGAGCAATCTTACTGTTCTCCATCGTAAGTAGTCATGTGACCATAAAACCTTATTAATATGGAAAATATTTTAAAGTTTTAATTAGTCTTATTTTTCTTTAATGAAAACAAAGTTCATAATACATTTCAATTGATTTATAGGTAGAAAAATTGTTTTGAAATCGAATTTGTTTGAAATTGAAAATCGAATTTGAAAACCCTATATACACATTATTGAACATAGTGACTTGCTCAAAATTGAAACAGCTCTGGAGAATCCATCTTCATTTGTTATAAAAACATGGCGACAAAATAGAAATGTGTCTCTGAGTGTGCCGACCTGAAGACATTCGAAAAATAAATTTGGAATGAAGAGAAGTGCAGTAAACTTGTACCTCATTAGATTTTCCATTCAAATATTCGATTGTTATTAACTATGTCATTTTCGAAAACTGAGTCATTTTTGTCATTCTTGAAACTATTCAATTCTGATTATGTCACTATACTCAATAACGAGTATATGAGTTTTCAAATCCGAATATATATTTTTTTTGGAACGTTTTGCTCTTTGTATGCACATTTTTGCTTAATTTTGAGAAACCCTTTTTTACAGTGTTACGGACCTAAAGAGGCAGAAAAGTGAAAATGGAAATAAAGATAATTTCCTTTTGCTTCAGACGGCAAAATAGTGCTAGAATTTACAGCATTACTGATAAGTGTTAGGTGGTTATATCTATTCAAGCTCGAGACCTTCTGTGCTATATGCTAATAATAAAGAACTACAACATTATATTTAAATTAGACTTTAACTTAACATTTAGTTTAAACGATCATTCATCATTCAGCACTATTTTTTTGTAACTACTTGAGTTCCTCATTTTGAAAACCCTGTTAATAGGGAAAAGTGCTTACTAACAAAGTTGTTTGGTCATTGTAGCAAGTCAAGCCCGAGACCTTCTGTGCAAGATGCTGGTAATCGACCCGGAGAAGAGGATATCGGTCGAGAACGCCCTACTCCATCCATATATTAACGTGTGGTACGACGAAGCCGAAGTAAATGCCGTAAGTACAGCAGTAAGTTATCTTAGATCTAGATTAACCCTTTCTCGGTGTCGCTTTTATTTGCCTCCCACCCACTGCACTCATCCCGCCAAGCACAAGCAAGTATTAAATGTATACTTTGTCTGAAATTAATTATTCACTAACTGATTTTTAAAATTTAAATTTATTGGATATGGAATGATACTCAAAGTTTACCGAAAAAGCACATTACATTTTACAGATGTTGTACAGCTATAAGAATATTGACAGGATATCTGTACAATATAGATACAAATGATTTATTTTTATTCAAGACAAAAGTATCATAGGTACTATATTTCAATGATATCGGTGGACTTTTGTGAGGATATTTGTACACCTAGATGCGCAAATTAGGGATCCTTCTATAAAGTTAATTTCTTAGCTTGTTCAGTATAAATATTAAAAAAATTTACCTGTTTCTTATGAGAATTTCTTCATGGGAATTTTTATTCAATTGAAGCACACAGCTTCAATTTGAAGATTAAGAATCATAGCTGTGTGCCGAAGACTATTTGATTATAAATAATGGTTTCTATTGAGGGTTGGAAAAACATTTGTCGAAAAAGAAAGCAGAATCACGAAAAATATAAATTTATAAGTCGATGGGCAATTGCATGCATAAGAAAATATTCATTTAATTCAAAATTCATTGTAGTTATTTGCAAGTTGAAAAGTAATGATGCTTTATCATCAGATATGAATCAGATCAGAACCTCGAATAAACTATAAGCAATTGGCATTGCTTATCAGTAAAATATGACAAAAATGCTTGTACGAATGGCAAAAAATGACTGTTTTCTGAAAAACATTTGGAAGTAAAATTAGAGTCATAAAAAGTAAAATTAGAGTAGTAAAATTAGAGTCAATTAGGTAATGATAATGGTAAAGTTGACAGTAAAATATGGTTTCATAATAATTGTTAAAATTTTGTAAATGAAGTAAAATTTTGTCATGAGATACCTTAGAACACGGCATAAATATCAAATATTCGATTAAATTTACTTTTCAGATCAGTATTTTTTATTAAATACGTGGAAATAAGAATTTTAATTTTGAAAACCAGAATTTCCGGCAAACTGTTACCAAATGAACGGAAAAATTACCAAATGAATAGCATCATATTTTGTTTTTATTAACCTAAATTATGGGTTATTTTTACCAGAAATATCATTCTCATACAGTTCGTTAATTTTACTAAACTTTTTTCCTCTGTGTAACAAAAATCGTTTAATAGTGCCTAATAACAAAACATGTGCACCACACTTTGCAATGTAGTGTTTTAGCACTTGCAACTGCAATTGCTTGCAATCATTGTTGCTTTATTTTCTATGAAATGCATGATTATTTATTTAACTTGCATGTAAATAATTATTTATTTAAATATGATTAAAAATACCGTTGGTATCATATGATATCAAAATAACCTATTAAAATATTTTATTTGTTTTTTTATGTTCACTCGTGTAAATAAAACATCAACATTCAAAGAATTCTTTTACATTTGCTATATTTTTATTTTTATTAATAAAATTCATTAATGAATAAATAAATACGGAATATTTTGTTAGTTCGCTAGACTGTAAAAAATTCCGGCTGAAATTCCGGTAAAAAGTATCGACACACAGAGCTGCGGTACTTTTTATCGTAAAATCAATTTTACCGGAACATGTTAGGGAACAAAAATCTGATATACCGTAATTTATTGTAATGATTACAGTAAACTCCTGAAACACTCTAATTAAATGAATATTACAGTAAAAATTACGGTATAGTATATAACGGATAATCAGACAGCTAGCGGATAACAGTACTTTATACCGTAATTTGGTCCGGGATTTTTTCACAGTGTAGACAGAGCCTGACTAAGGCAGGGGCGTACGGGGCAGCCGCCCCGGGCCCCCACATATAAGGGGGCCCCAAACCGAGGAGTTTATAGTACATTTCCTTCTTTAATGAACCTTTTTTTTTTAAACAAAATATCAGTTCAGTGTAAAATCCGTCAGTTTTATGTTAGCTTCTTCATTAATCTATCGTATAAACAAATCTATATTTCGTAAATCCATGGCTTTCTAGGGCGGAAGTCAGCTTAAATTTCACAACTATGATGGACAAATTTGACCCATCAATTTTTAAATTTCGCAAAATGCGATATGCTTAGAAAAATACAGGGTTCTGATGGGCTCAATTGAGTCATCGTAATTGTGAAATCTTTGCCGAATTCTGCCCTACTGTCAGCAAGGATATGAATTTTTCACAGCTAGATGAGAAAGTTAACTATCAGAAAACTGCATTTGGCATGATGGACATAGAACTGTAAGAAAATCAATAACAAGGACATAATGAAATTTCATCTGACCATTGGAGGGGGGGGTGGACTTTATAGTTATTTTAGGTTCTAGTCATTTTTTCTTGTTATTTTATTATAAAAATTTAAATACCTCCATAAAGATAGGTTCTTCATTACTGAAAAAGTAAGTCAGAGGGGGCCCCCCAAAGAGGTTTTTGCCACGGGCCCCAATTAGGCTAAGTCGGGCCCTGAGTGTAGAATATGCCATTAAACATTGGCATAAATTCAAATTTAAAAAATATCTTTTAAAAATAGTATTCTAATTTTATTATGTAACTTAAATATTCGAATTTAATTTGATTGAAATTCATTTATTATAATATAACAGAGGATTTTTTTGTTGGATTACAGATTTAAAAAAAACATTAAATATTTTTTTAAAAAATGTTTTTATTTATAAATAAAATGAATTGTTACTAAAATTTCAATTAATT
The DNA here is from genome assembly GCA_949128135.1 of Parasteatoda lunata. Classification (NCBI taxonomy): domain Eukaryota; kingdom Metazoa; phylum Arthropoda; class Arachnida; order Araneae; family Theridiidae; genus Parasteatoda; species Parasteatoda lunata. The sequence continues at coordinate 104,873,414 of OX421971.1, forward strand.
GTAACAATAGTAGCCATCCATACCGATTAATGAATAACATATCAGTAACTTTTTTTTCTTTAAGTTCCTAAAAAATGGATGTTGAAAAATTAGGGATGCAATAAAGTGTTCGTTTAAGAGTGAACATTTCTAATTTTATAAACTGTAATTTAATAGAAATTTATTTTTTAATTTAATAAAAATAAACAACATTTAAATAAGAAAATTATCAAAATTTCTGGGTGTTAGAAATAATGGTTTTATAATAAGTGGGATATGGAAAATCAAAACCACTTTTTCACCTATATTTCTGTTTAAACAAAAACTACATTGTAATAATGAGACGAATAAAACTAAACATTTTTTTTTTAAATGCTACAATTACAATAAAATTCTACTTTATGTGACATTAATGATTTTTTTACATACTGATTTTTAGCCTGCTCCTGCTCCATACGACCACTCTGTCGATGAACGAGAGCACACTGTTCAACAATGGAAAGGTACTATACAATGTATTATATAGAGTATACGCATATAGATATTGTATTTGTTTATGTGTTTTATTATACAAGATGTTTTCTACTATGACCATCTGGCCCACAACGGACTGTTTCAGGAACACTTTATTTAACTTTTTTTACATTGAGAATACAAAAACGCTAGCGCTTACTTGCCGCCGTCTCTTGAACCATAAGACTTCAAGCCATCCACTACTTTCTACATATTTAATGTTTACAAACTACGTAATTACAAAACGCTTTTGAAAACTACGATAATTCTTATAAATATTCATTTTCTGGTACATTTTCTTCCCACCAAGTGTGAATAATTCCTTATGTTTATTAGCGTCTTTACAGTTTGAAGACAAACTCTTATTTCCAACCCATTTATTTGATAGAAATTTTAATTAGTTAAATTAAATCGTTTTGATGCTTCTATGTATTCTCTGTATGAGAAGTTAAAAGGTATAAGGATCACAACATTTCTATATTTCTCTGTATTCTGAATCAGTTACGCATATTCAACTAATTTCTAAAAAGTAGAAAGTTTAAAAACTTCAATAAATGCATGTAAGCCAATATGTTGTTGCCATAAGTCAGTTGAATACGAAAATAACTAAGGAAAAGATTATATTATTTTAAAAGTTTTGTTCTGAGCCAAATATGGAAACCTGAAGTTTGTCCGTTCTCCTGAAATGAGCTAAAAACGTTATCTTGAATTATCTGAGGGGTCCAAAAAGTTAGGTCCAAAAGTAACTTAAACTTCACGATATTGTTGTTGTTCAAGTTGTATACTTCATACTTACTATGCCCAAACTTTTGATCCTATTCTTACTTGATTTTGATGTCATTTCATTCAGTATGAAAATACACGGGAAAAAGAAGAGTTTACAATAGTAAAGTTTATCCCGGCGTTGGCTGGTCGATACGAATTCCGCATCCTGCTTGCACCGACCACAACGCTGACGTGAAATATCCTCAGTGGTAGACGGATCATGGGTTAGAGTCCCCTTGCCATCATAAAATAGTATAGTTTCTTACCTTTTTGATTATCTTTACCGCAATGAATTCAAAAGAGTCGCTTAGGATCAGCTCGGGGGCAACAAGGGGACCTCATGTTTCCATACTAAGCCCAAACCACAACAACTTTTAAAACAATCCCCAGCTTTCCCCTTACTTTTTCCATATTAAGCTTTTTTGTGACATGAAAAGTGCCCTAATAAATTAATAAGCGAAAATGAATGAAATACAAGAAATAACGCAATGGAATATGGAAATTATGTGAAGAAAAATTGTAAAGTAGCTGACAAAAAATTAGAGGAGTTAAAAAATGAATGTTTTTTACTATTAAAACTAGCGTACTGTTAAATATTCTCAATAAAAAAAGTTATAAAAAAAACCACAGGACAAGTATAAGTGAAATTTTTAGAATTAAAATTTAATAAAAAACTAAACTCAACGACGAGACAGCCAATGGAGAGCCAGGCCCATCTTTCCCATCCTAGTTTTCTTGACCTTGGGTCAAAAAATATAGGAAGGAGAAGAGGTCCAGAGCTTTTCAAATACGTAACTAACGTGTGATAGTGCTCGGTGCGGTGCGGTATACTATAACAAAACCTAACCGGGCGTGCAGCATACTCAGATATAGCAGAGCATAAATATGTACTAAGATCTAGCGCATGCACATAAAAAGCAAAGTTGCAGTTAGGAGGTACATCACGGTTGTTGAACAACTGTATATATATGTTATTGCGTACGCTGTTTCCCGCCAATCACCATTTTATTCTTTCTTTCTGTCTCAAAATATGTTAGCAGATTTAATTAACGTGGATGATACAAAATGTAGTCTTAAAGAAATATCTTAATAAATAGTGCAATACTGTTTATAATAGTGCAAAAATGCAGAACAAACCAACAATGAATAAAAAGGGAGAACTTTTCAGTTTTTCCCCAACACCAATAGTGGTTGGGAGGAGAGGAGGTTAAAAACCTTTTCAAAAACGTCTGCTGTGCCCCTAAATTTTACTTTTTTCTTTATACACAGGGAACGCATCAAATCTAGGGGGTTGCCGGTTTACATTATGTCTTTTGTAATATTCTTATTTTATTTTCAGAATTAATATACCAAGAAGTCCTAGAGTATGAACAAACTCACAATACCTTAGGGGTTAGATCTATAGGCTCCCATCTAAATTCACAAGCAGGTACTATTTAAATCTTTTTTCTTTCTATCTAAAATTTTGATTTAAAACCACACCAAACATCCAATTATTCGTGTACGATTTATCCATAATGAGAAGAAAAAAAATATGATTAAAACTACGAAAATATGACAAAATTTATCTTGCAATACCGAAAAGCTGGGTCATTTTCACTGTAGTGTTTTTGTTAATGATTTTTGTAAAATTAACAATAAAATGTAATTTTATAATGTGTGATGAAATTTAGTAAATGTGATGAAATTTTGTAATTTTATCATGAAACCTTAAAATAAGGCATAAAAGTCATTTATTATTAAAAAAAAATTAAAGAAAAGTAGTTTATAGAATAAAAATATCGCCAGGTACTTTAATTACAACGTAACTGAACAAATATATGTAATAATATATTGTGATTTGGTTGCAAGTTCATTACATAAGTTTACCCACTGAAAAAAATACGGTCAAAACAACCAGAATATGGTAAAATTTACCGTGTTTCTGGCTCTATGGAAACACCAAAAAGCTTAGTTATTTTTACCCAAGCGCTTTGGTAATGATTTCGGTATAATTAAATATGGTTTTAAAATCTGTGTTAAAATTTGGTAAATGTGGTAAAGTTTAGTAATTTTATCATGATACCTTAGAGCATGTCATAAAAACCATTTATTCTGTCAAAATTACTTTTCAGTTTTGTATTTTTGACTAAATGTGCGGTAATAAGAGCTATAATTTTGAAAACCAGAGTTTCCTGTAAACCGTTAACGCATGAACAGAAAAATTACCAAGTGAACGGTTTAAATACCGTAAATTTTGGTTTATTAATCAAAATCATGAATTTTATTATTTTTATTTTTTGCCAGAAATGTCATTACCATACAGTACGATAGTTTTACCAGAATTTTTTTCTCCGTGCGATTTGCTGTTTGTTAACAATCCAAGTTAATAAAAAACTAAGTAAAATGAGTATCATTTTGTGAAACTTCATTCACAATCATTTATCATATTTAAATAATATTTATAAATTATTCCACGGTAAAACAAACTATTTCAAATTATCAGTGTTCTTCCGATTTTCAGTGTCTATCTTCTTAATGATTAATACGGATAATAGACAGTATTAAGTTTTCTTTTTTTTCTTTTATCATTAGCAATATTTTACTGAAATTATTCTTCTGTATTGCTCTCCTTTTCAGCAGATGGCGTAATTGAAATTGATAGTGAAGTTGATGGTTTAGCTGAACAGTCCAGTAACGGTCCCAGCAATCCCTTCAACAGAAGAAGATAAATTATTTTTCTCTTTCTTCCTGGAGGCTCCAACGAAGAATAACTGTGCATCAAAATAACTTTAATTTTGTGAAGAAAAATATGTCTTTCTCACGGGACCTATATATGACTAAATAAGTACTTAAAAGAAAAGGAAAACATTTTTTAAAAAAAATGAAAGATATTCAAGTTTGGTGTGCCGTTCTATCAAGAAAGTTACTTGGGGCGTTAGTAAAAGAGGGGAATTTTGACGAAGCAAATTACAGGCATTACATACATCTCTTATTTGTGTTATAGAAGTTTTAATGTACCGTTGTTTTCTTATAAAAGACAGAAATTAGTAATTTAATTAGCCAGTAGAATTATATTAATATTCAACGAGAATTTAAATGTTGGCAAAAAAGTATTTGAAGATTATAAGGAATCAGATATTGTCAGTTTATCCTTATATTGTTTTTAAAATTGCTTTTATAAGTGTTGAAACTCAGTTTACAGTTTAATATCAGAAATGTCGGGTTGAAATTTAAGTATCAAAATTTTGTTCACGTAAAAAGTTTTAACATAATCTGTATTTCAAAACAAACAACAATTTCATTTAAAATTTATATAAATTCTAAACTTTATTAATGTAACGGTTGCCCAAATGAAAAGTAAACATGCCACAAATACAGTAACCTTATTAGCATCACCCTTTATAGTTTCAGTTAAGATAAAAGAAACGCATTGCAGATAGCGTTTACTGATTAACGAGCTCACATGATAGTATTTAAAGAAAATGAAAAATCGCGCAAGGTGGATGCGTCCAGAACAGAATAAAGCGCGATAGTACGATTTTCAATAAAAGTGAGCTTGATTGTTTGCAGTTTGTGGCAAACACTAAAGGGCAGAGAACAAATGGTGTAAACATTTTTGTGAAGAGTGTACATGAATATCGTATCTGCCTAGAACTAGAAGAGATCTTCATCTCAAAGATTCCAGTGATGTTGTTGATGGAATGTTTAGTGATAATCGAAGATTTACGATTCAATAAAAGTGAGCAGCACTTTGCGATTGTAAAAGAACGGTGCAGTTACCTTTCCCCCCTAAAAATCGTATTACTTCGCGTTGTTCTGTTCTGGATGCATCTTTCTTTGTACGACTTTGCATTCACTTTAAATACTTTTATGTGGATTAGTTAATTATTTTCACATGGTTTCCTGCGATTTTTTTCTTACCCTGCATGATAGTGTTGCAATCGATACTGTATTTCAGGCTATCACACTTGTCCAATTTTCTTTTCGGCAACCAATTATGTTTTTATTTAAAATAGAAGCAATTTATTTTATGTTTCTTCCTGTAATGTTTTCGATTCCCACCATATACATCACAATATCTTTACAACTTTTTATGAATGATTCATATTTTCGAAAAAAATAATGTTCCCATCTTTAAATGGCTCATTTGCCCGACAATGCAGTTTACCCGAATGGTGCATTGTCTCAACGCTCTAAACATGAAATTGGTAATGTTTCTTTGCGTGGTATTCCAAAGACCTTGGCTCCAATATTTTAAGCTTTATTGCAGCTCTTAAATAAAAATAAATTGTGTTTGAAACGTTACCCAAACAGATGGTAAAGCATAGTCGGAAATATGAATCATTTAATAAATTTAGCCAACTATATCAGTCCAATCTCAAAACCTAAACGGCTTTGAATCGAGATGTAAATGTAATTAATGTAAACAGTAAATCAGGCGTTAGAGAAAATTGCAATTCGGGATATGCTAAGTCGGGAAAATGACCCATTTAATATAGAATTTGCTTTCAGATCTTTCGAAGCAGCTACCGCTTGAAACCTTAAACACGAGTTCGCGAAACCCTAAACGTAAAACTGATACAAACCTAGCGATAAGTTTCACTAGTGAAAAATCCGTACAAATGACGACTTAGACGAATGATTACTAATATATATAGTTTCTTGTTTCTGGAATGTCTGATGCACTATCTGTACGTATTTGTACTATCAGTATATTCCACGTGACGTGAGAATGGGGCTCTGAAAGCAAATTGATAAACTCATTTCAAGTATTCAGAAATATTGCCGGCTACATAACAATATTATTTTAGCACAAATGTAACATTCCGCAAATCACAACCGTAACGAAATCTCGCATAAAAACGATTCCCGTATTTTATTTTCTCAAATAAAATTTAAAAAGCTTTGATCGTTTCATCTTATTTTAATTACTAATCAGTTAAAAATTACAATTAATTTATTAATTAGAAGATAAGTACATCTGTCATCAAAATTAAGTTTTTATTTCATTATCATTAAATAGTGCTAAGCTATTGTCCCGTTAACGATAATTAACAATAATTTTTATTGTTCTAAGACTTTAATTTCAGCAAAATGTGAAGAATTTGTATACTTTAATGCATGAAGCTGTGCGTATCAAATACTCAGAAATCCACTCAAAGGTTTTTAACAAAAATACTACAGAATCTATTGATGGTTGACCACGTAAAATTAATTGCAGATGGCGCTAGGGGTTAAAATTTGTCGTACGACTTCCAGGTTACTTCTTCGGATAGATTTTTATGTTTAAGCTTGAAAAAGAACACCATTAAATGTTATTATACTTGTAGTGTTTACAATATAACGCGTTTTTTAAATTTAAATTTCAACGAAACAAACAACATAAGAATTTGGAAGACTCCGCAAGCATGTTATCCTCTGCAAGATGCAATCTCAAAAATAACTAACGGTGATATTTTACGCGCAAATATTGCTAAATAAGGGATAACACTCAAAACATGGCAAACCTTACACTTTATTTATGTTGTGATATTAATTTTCTTAAATTTGTTTAAGGCTCAAAACCAGTTAGAGTTTATAAATTACAGGAAACTCTTACGAATGGTAAAATTACGCGCAAATTTAAACATAAATCGCATTATTAAAACTTCCTAGAATATTGAGCCTGTTCACACATCGCCTCATAAGCATAACATAAGCTGAGTGATACACAGGAAGTTTTCTCAATTTCTTCCGGTTTTGGGAACTCTGGTCATTGTTTAAATTCAGTCAGTTATCGATACTATGTCTTGTTTCATACTACGAAATTCGTTAGAATAACCCATAAAGTCAAATTTTTATAAGTTAAAATGAAACTTTTTAATACTTTTATTATGGACCAGTGTTTAATACGCACTGACTTTTATGCAAATCAGTATTAACATTCTCATTCGGCCTAATTTTCATTGTCAAGAAAATTAGCACATGCTCTAGTTTATCAATTATATCAATATTTCAATTACTTCATCAATATCAATAATTTTCTAACCTAACCTTAATCATAACCTAAGATAAATACATCAATTTAGAATAAAATTTTAAATTTTTTTCTCATAAAAGTCATGTATGCCATGAATTAGTAATGTGAACACAAAGAAAACGTATTTATATTAAAGAAATCTACAGAAAAAATATCTGGAACATTAAAAAATATTTTTCAGACTAAAACAAGTTTAATTTATTTTTAAATCCAGAAAAAATAAACTTAAATATTTTATATATCGAAATTATATATATCTATAATAAATATCGAAATTATAATCTCGACAATTATATTATATTTTGTATAAAAAAATATTTCAGAAACTAAATAAATTAATTCTTGTTTATGCTTTACTATTTTATATTATTTTAAAATTAATCCAACTATTTAATGTTTCTTTTCATATTGACTTACATTCACAACAAAAATAACATGATTTTTATGTGTCGTTATATCATTAGAATATCGATGATAATATAGAATATCGATGAACAGAAATAACTTCAGTGTGAAAATAATAGTGATTTTTTTTTTTTTTTTAACTAATTGGACGTTGTTTTGAATTTTAATTTATCATTTAAACTAGAATGAGTAGCAGAAAAAAAGAAACAGCTCGCTAAATAGCACTGAAAAAATCTTTAAGGTCATATTCAGTAGTACAAACGGCTCATTCTTGCATACTCAGATATTTAAAATAGATTATTTGTCAAACCTCTATCCTTTTGTAAAAGTTATAATAGGATTAAATAAACTGAACAATAAAGAGTTACTTTAAATGACTTACCTATAACAATGTAATAACAGCGAACAATTATAAACTTATCAGATTGGTGTCAGCAAAAAAATTATGATACTAAATTCTTTAAATATTAGGAAGTGATTGCTAAGAATGGTCTCCAAAATATGAGGCTTGAAAATTGAGCTTTAACAGGAAAACAATTATAAAGTTGCCAACTCTAGAAAGGATATGAAACGATTTTATATCTTACCAAAACTGTAAGGAATCTACTATCATTGAAGAGAAAACCTAATCCATTTGTGGAAAAAACAATTCCCATTTGTAGAGAAAGCTGAATCTATTTATAGGAGAAGCTTAAGCCATTTATAGGGGACGTTTTGCCCATTTATCGGAGAAATTAGAAATGCTGACGCCATTCTTTTGGTCCCACTGATGATGATGATTAACCCACTGGTGCCCCGAATCGAAATTTTTCAATAATATATGGTATATTAATATAAATTGCCTGAAAGTAAGAAAAATTGGAGTAATTCGGACAAATCTATATGCTGTCCTGCCTGTCTAGCCAAGACAGCTTGAAGTGAGTAAAAATTATTGGTTTACAACGACCCTTCAAATCCTTATTATTCGGTCAGGATTCTAGAATATCGATCTTATAGATTTTGGATTAATTGTTAACGTCGCTTTAGAGTTATTCTAATGGGCTATATATACGCTTTCTGTAACTCATCCCTTATGGTGGCATTAATGACACTTGCACTCACTGCTCTACCACAATTTAGATCAGAGGGCAGATGGTGGCAGTATTCACCAGACCTCTGCAACATGCTCACCAACTACCCAACCGTGAATGGACTTCTCTGTCTCTGAAACTACAGGAGACATTATATTAAAGTGGATTGCGAACAATTAAGACCTTATAAGTAATTTCTGTCAACAACAAAAAATTTTTATCACCTCACGATACTTTTTTTAGAATCGGCCCTTTGTGGGCACCAATGGGTTAATTGGTGAAACTCTAATTAACAACTGTTATTACACTAATCAACGCTTCCAGTTTTAAACAAGCCTTCAACTTTCTCCTTTTAAATGCATATATCTAACAAAAATAATAATCAAATATGGAAATCCTCTCCTATTTTTATATGTCTTCACTTGGTATCCAGAGGTGTGACATTTCAGTGAGTGAAAATGTTTAAAAAAAAACAACATAATTTTTCAACTTTTTAATAAAAAAACGTTAAAAATTTAGACTTAAATGTTTATTTGCGAAGATATATCACATATATATCTTAATCTATTTTGCTCAAAGGTAGATTATTCATGGTTTTTTAGAAGTAAATATTTAATGGACTCCACGTGTAGGCTAGATACAATCATTTTGATGTCTTTCAGATATTGAGAGAAAGATTCATACGAAATGGTCCTTTTGTGGTGAACTGCACAGTAAAGTTTAATTTCGTTTAAAATATATAAATATATTTATTTTGATGAATTAAGGCTTTTTATATAATTCACATGAAATAACATACATCTGTGTTAATGTTCTCTGGCAAGAACTTTCATTGATTTGTTAGACTGGGCAAATATAGCAACTTCAGGATTATTTTGATTTATGTTGTCGATCATATTGCTATCATCAGATATCGATGATAATGCACATCATGTTGTATGGCGATATCAAAATTTATTCAAAAAGAATCTATACGGTTGCGAGCAGAGTGAGACATCTTTGACACATTACTCAATTTTTCGTTAAATTTAACTGATTATATTGTTGTCAAGTCTGCAATATCTAATGTAGTTTGAACGAGTGCAAATTTGATTGAGTTATTAACCAGTCAGTAAGACATCCTTAATAATATAAAATGTAGCAATGGAATAGAAAATACTTAACCAGGGTGATCACAAACACTAAAAAAAAAAAAAAATTTAAACCAGGTGGCAGACGTTTTATTATTAATCTTTCAGTTACGCTTTATTCTTCAACACAAAATAAACAATTTTTTAAATAAAAATCTCTATTACAAGACCAATTTTTTTTAGTTAAAATATTAGACGTTTAGGTCTTTTTCTTAAATTCCCTGATTTTTCAAGATTGAAAAAAATCCCTGTTCTTCCTACTTTGTCCTCTTTTGTGGGCCATCTTGTTAATTTACTCTTTTAATTTTTTCAAGAGAAATTTTCGGGGTATGGATATTTTTGAATAAATCCTAAACGTAAGAATAGAATAATGGCAGGCGAGGGGGGGAATATATTATAGAAAGTAACAAGCTTAGAAGTGTAAAATTCATAGCTACCACCAGCCACACAAAAAATATTGTTATATAATTAAAGTTGCACGCATTCGAATCTATATTAGATATCAACTGTTTGGCAACAATGACTAAAGTGAACACAAATGAAGAGAAATCAAGCATTGTAGTTCAGATGTTAAACGCAAGTATTCAACTCGCTCTGGTTGGATAAATTTAGAGATCGCCGCATTGTAAGATTTAATGAAAAATAAAAATCAATGGGGCTGATATATATATATATATATATATATATATATATATATATATATATATATATATATATATAATACCCCAAACTGCAATAAAATATACAGAGTACAACTAATTTTTCTACAGAACATTTTTTTACAACCAATGACTCAAGTTATTGAAACATTTCAAACTGAAATAAACTATTTGCTAATTTTATACAATGAAACTAGAAAGCAGCATCAATATTCAAAATTCTATACAATAATTGGAAAAAAAAGTTAACAAATTCAATGAAGCGCTTTAAAATTTTTCAATAATATTTAAAAATTATTCAATAATTGTTATTTTTTCCTAGATTCAGAAAACAAAATTTAACAGACCAATTCAGCAGTTATCCTTTTAAATTTGATTAACATCAAATTTTAAAAAAATAAATGCTGAATTATTCTTACTAAATATGATGATCTATATAAGACATACTTAATTACAGCAGTTTATGAACACCTTTCTTACTGGGGGTATTCAGCTGTGGTACCTTTAATTTCGAGTTGGAGACTATGTGGATTTAAAGTTTAGGGAAATTCTTTAAACAACAATTAAAAAAAAACTAATGAAAATTCTTATTTCCTTTTCTAAAAATTCAGGCAACGATATTTCACAGACCAATAAAACTTTTATCCATTTATGACTGATTAATTTGTTTATTGAAAATTACCCTTTTGCTTACAGTGTACCATGTTGTACCAGCCGTAAGCAAAAGGTTAACATATTAAATGCTTAAACAATGGAAATAATAATTCATAAATCCTAAATCATTTACATAACTCTGGATAATACACATAATCGGTATGAAACTAGAAGTAAAACCATTGACTGGACAATTCTGTCCCACTTTACAATGAAATAATGTTATGCTAATATCTTTCAGCATTAGTACTTGTTCTCTCTTGCAGATACAAGCATAATTAAAAGTTTGAAGTTTAATAACGCTAATCAAACTGTATGTGTATAAGATTTTGTGGAAATATATATATTTTACATGGTTTTCTTGTGTCATATTGTAGCTAATCACACACTTTGAGTTAATTCTTGCCATTATCTTTTCAAAATATTTATCCATGTTAGGTGTTTACGCATCTTTTCATGTAAAAATATCTTATTTTAAAATATAAAGGACTCCATAAAGAAGATTCCTTTTTTTTTTAAAAATCAATTTGATATCGCAAATTATTGAGCTGCATTTTATTTAATTTATAAATGTATATTTATGCTTAAAATTTAACAAACCTATGAGGGCGTCAGCAATTGCCTGTTAAATCTTCCAATAATAAATACAATCGATAAAACAAAGTATTAATTTTATTTTAACATTTTTAACGAAATATTAACGAGATTTCTTACTAAAATTTTAAAAAATATATAAATTTAACAAATTAAAGCTTTAGAAAAAAAAAGACTTTAAATTATGAAATTATACATGCAGTACCAAATTAATCATCAAATTATGTGTGTGATTATCTGTTTTAAACAAAATATCTATGCAAAACGTCTGTGTAAAATCGTGAGCTTCTAGAATTGCACAATTGATGATTTCCTAGTTGTTAATGTAAGTTGTTACGTTGCTGTATTATATAGTGCTTGTTTCAGAAATAATTTTAGACACAAATTTGCAGCAGATTTTTGATGTTAGCAACAAAATATAAAGAACTTGAAGTTGCCAGTTTGCATATAGTCCAATGTTGTGTGATAAGTATTTTGTATATAATTTGTGTACATAACATGCAATTTCTGTTGTACATATGTATTATTACTATTTATATACATTTGCTGGTTTAAACGAAGGTGGTAGCTCTGTGTTTATTTGCTATGGGTGCTCAGTTGAATTTTCAATTATTTATATGTATAACAGAATTGTTTGATCTGGATTAGTAGCACTAAGTAGCCCTTGAATGTTTGTCAATTTTGAAAATAAAAGTTTTGTTCAGTCGTTGTTTCATTTGGAAACTTATTGAGACAAATTCTACCTTAATGATCGACTTAAAATTTTTAAAGCAAAAAACAATGTAAATAAAGCACAAACAAAGTACAAAAATGGGCATACTATAGTTTCGGTTCTCTAAAAAAAGAACTTTTCTTGGTGTTTAAACATCAAATAACAGTTAGAAAAGTAAAGAGACAAACATGTTCAGAATAGTTTAACCTATAGGGACAAAGGAACAAGCTTGAACAAGGCAATAAAAGGATGGCTGATAAGATACAGGTGTGTGGGAGTTATCTTTTTGGATACACCTTAAATAGTCTTAAGTTGTTTAATTTTGACATTAAACATTGATTTGTAAAAGAAAAACTACAAAGAAGTTTTGAAACTTTTTCCAAAACTTTATTTGGGAATCAGTTTTATGCAGAATTTTCAATAGAGACCACTCTGTATAAACTGACCCATTGTCCCCTAGGCTGACCATGCTGTGTTATGCTGAATGGGTGTATTTTTAGTATCCTTAGTAAAAGTGAAGTAAAAAAACTACCTTACAGATTGCAAGTTACATTAATATAAATTAAGTTACAAAGTACATAAGTGTTTTGTAGAGACCTGTATCAACTTACACAGGATGTTCCATAGCAACCTGAATCAGCTTATACAGGATTGGAGTGCATTCCATAGTGACCAAAATCGAATTATGCAGGGTATTTCATACTGACCACCCTGTATTAGCTATTTATATATTTTTAGAATCTTTAACAAAAATCAAGTCAAAAAAGTGTCTAAAGAATCGCAAATTACATAATGTATATTAAGTTACCAATTACATAAGAGAATCTTGTAGTGACGTGAATCAGATTAAACAGGTTTGCAAGATATTTCACAGTTACCAAAATCAAATTATAAGTGGTATTTCATAATGAACTGAATTAGCTCATACAGGGTGTTTTATAGTGATCTGAATCAACTTATGCAGGGTATTCAATAGTGACCATCCTGTATCAGCTGAATATATATCTATATATAGAATTTTTGATAATAATAAAGTCAAAAAATTTCATCAGGAATTGAAAATTAATATTTAAGAAACAAAGAAACAAAACCCTTATTGAAATCACTACTGTGGAAGGCAGGGCTGTAAGAATCAAATCCTGATTGGTCGCCTGGTGAAACTTTGATGAGTTATTAATAATCTCCTTCCAACTCCTTATAGTTTCCGCCAGCAATCAAACAGGAATTGACGTTTGCAATTCAATCTCTCTCAGTGATTTCTTAAATTTTAATAGTGTTGTTATTTAAATATTATACAATGACCCCTAATGTGTGTATTTGTTTTAACAAGGATTGTAAAAATATGTATAAAGGGTAGTCATTATAAAACATCATGTTTATGGATTTGCTTAGTCAATAAAAAACTATGAAAACACATACCAGATGAAATAATAGGAGTAACAGAAACCAGCAGTTCGAAACCTCTGTAGTAGAGCAGACCACCAATTTTGAAAAGGAAAAAATTTTTAAACACCTTGTACACTAAATAAATAATCCAAAGAAACTGAAGGGGTAAGATATTACTTGATTAAAAAAGTTAATTCACTGCAAAAATTGATAGATTGTAAATAAAAGTTGACAGGTTTCAAGCAACCAAAAATAGGTGCCCATTTTCAAGACTTGCCAGGCATGAATGAGAAGAAATAAACTACACTATTTAATTTTTCCTGGTTACAGTGCCACCTAAGAAGCAAAATGCATAAACCTTTAATTCCATTTGTAGATACTTTTTTCAGGAGAATTCAAATCTGCAATAAAAAATAGGGGTGCGTATTTCAGAGTTGCCCCCTTCCCTTCCCACAGGTGGTGCAGATGGAATATCAAGTTTAGTATCCTAGGATAGTTTTTAAAATGCTTCGATTTCCGATTTTTCAATCCAAGGTAAAATCCTCAAGATATTTTACTGTTTTTAAACTTATTTATACACTATATTTATTTATCTGCATCACTGGGGAGAGTGAATTGTGCTTAAAAGGGGATTAAGATCCCCTTGGCTTAGACTCTCGATTAGCACCTATGGTACAGTACCAAGCTGTCTGAAGCCCACCAAAATGAAGTATTACAAAATAACCACACTCTCAAAAAGTTTCTATAATTCCCTATTCAGAATGAATAGGAAATTATAGAAACTTTATTGATACTTCTAAGAAGTCACCATAAATTCCCTAACTTGAATTTATGGTGACTTCTTAAAACATAATTGGATTTTTTCATTTTTTCACTTATATTCAGGCTTTGAATTTAGAGTAAATTTTTAAAAGGAAAATATCAAATCAACTCTTAGCAATATAAGTTATTTGCAAAACTACTTATTTTATATGAATGAATAATTATAAAAATGCGAAATTAATTTTTAAAATGGCCATAAAAGCTTAAAAACTAAAAAAAATTTAAAACCAAAATTTAAATTGTAACAGTATAAACCAATTTTGAAAATAGAAAATTTTGTCCTAAAACATTAGTTATGAAAATATTTTAAAGCAGTGTTTGTATTTCATTAAACAAATATTCAGTGAAAAAGAAAAAGTTAGTCCATATCCAATGAAAAAATTCATTCAAATAAATTTCCAACAGAAAATGTTTCAATTATAGTACTAAAATAATTAAAATACAAATCACTAGAAATTAATTAACAGCAACATTTATTTCAAATGCAACATAAATTTAAAAATGATACATTTTTGTTTTAGATACTAAAATTTATAAATTTCTATACAGATACTTAAAATAATTATTAAATTAATAAACTAATATGATAAACACATAAAAACATAAAAGATAAAAAATTTTAAAATAAACATAAAGGTAAAAATTTTTAAACATGAGACAAAAAGTTGTGATGAACTAAATTATTAATGCATAATTAGCTACTTTCAGATGCTACTTTCTATGGAACATAATATTAAAAATGATACATTTTTGTTTTAGATAATAAAATTTATAAATTTCTATACAGATACTTAAAAAGTAATTATTAAATTAATAAACTAATATGATAAACACACAAAAGATAAAAAATTTTAAAATAAACATAAAGGTAAAAATTTTTAAACATGAGACAAAAAGTTGTGATGAACTAAATTATTATTGGTTACATATGCATAATTAGCTACTTTCAGATGCTACTTTCTATGCAACATAATATTAAAAATGATACATTTTTGTTTTAGATAATAAAATTTATAAATTTATATACAAATACTTAAAATAATTATTAAACATAAAAGATAAAAATTTTTAAAATAAACATAAAGGTAAAAATTTTTAAACATGAGACAAAAAGTTGTGATGAACTAAATTATTATTGGTTACAAATGCATAATTAGCTACTTCAAAATCTCAGTTTATTTATTATTGTTTCAGGCTATTCTCGATTTACAACCTCTGATGTGCAAATAAAAACAAACATTATAAGGTGAAATCATCATATTGTAATTGCACAAAAATACCATAAATATTTAATTTTAACAAAATAAATACTAGACAAATTTTAACAAAACAATTATGAATCAGGAAAATAGTAAAATAATTTACAAAAACACAGTTTGCTTTATTTGCAATAATACTATAATAATGCATAAAATTATGCAATGTTAAAATGACACTGTAAACTTTCATTCCATTTATAATTAAATTAAATCTTTATTTTTAAAAAAATCAGTTGTTTTTTTATTATTTATTAACAAACAGTAAGTATTTAACAAAAGAGATTGAAATATCCAAAAAAATAAACTAAATCAGAAGAAAATAAATTTTTAAAGACTAGACAATAAACTAAATATAATAATATCACAGACAAATTAGTTAGGTCAATTTTTTCTAATCATTTTACAATAATATTCTAAAGCTTTCAAATAAAAGATCACAAATTTTTAAAAAAACTTTTAAGCAAAGTAATTTATACAAAAACCATAAATAAAATGATCACTTGTATTTATCGTAAGACATAATAGAGTGTAGATGTATACGAGCACAAAAAGTCTCAATGTTAAGGCGAAAAAACCAAATAATTTTATTTTCAATTTTTTTTAATTTCTCAATTTATTGTTGGAATAGTGCTATTAGTGTCGTGTGGAATAGTGTTGTAACAATGCAAAAGCATTTTTGTGCTACATAAATATAATTTTGTTCTAAATCTTTGTTCATAAGTACGTTACACCATGACGTCATGATGCAGAAATTGTTTGGCTCAATATTTGTGTGTGCAGAATATTTTAGGCTTTTACATTACTCTGATGTATATGTAAATTGAAAATTACATATTTTTGTTCAGTATAAACAAAATAAATTAAATTTAAATAAAATTAATAAACTTTTTTAAACTTATTTTTAACAAATAAATGAAAGACAGGATAGTTATTGAAATATTCTACCTAAGTATTTCAACAACTTCCAATCACCTGTAACAGTAACTTTACCATCCATATAAGCATTTAGAGGAGAGAGTGTGCCATTAAGAAATTCTCTTAAAACATGTTCAGTTAGCTCAATGTAGACATCACATACAATTGTACAATTATCATCTTCAAAGATGGAGAAATTATCTGAAAATTTGAAGAAAAGAAAAAAAATAAATTCAAAAAATTCATTTGAACAATGAATAATTCCCACAAATAAAAAGGTACCAAAATATTATTACAAAAATAATTTTTTTAATGCACTAGATTATTTAATGAGAAATAGTTTAATAATTTTCAATGAAAATAATAATTTTATTGAGAAATTAATAATTTTTATTTTTTGTTTGAAAACAAATATAATAGCTACAAATATTGCTGACATTCAAAAGCCAATGCTACATTCAAAGGTAAACATATAAAAGGAAAGTTTAAATTAACCATCATCAAACAAAGGAGTAAAAATTTATAACTACAATTTTTTGTTTAGTATATTATTTCAGTTGAAAAATTAATAAAAAATATAAAAATAAACAACATTCCGATTTTTACCTGAAATGTAAAAAAATAACATTTTTCAACAGAAATTGTAGAAATTTTTTTTTATTTAAAAATGAAAAATTTTTAGAATTTATTCAATAAAAAAGATTAAAAAAATTTTAGAACAACAATTAAACAAACAATTTAATTAAATTGTTTGTTCATATTTTTATTTGTTCAATATTATCTCATACAAAATAAAGTAACTCTATGCATCACTTTTTTTAACATTTGATAATAATATAGAGTAAAGAATTTAAAAAACTTTAAACAGTAAATAATTTATTCAAATAATTTTCATTATCATGTTTACAAAAGGCACTGGCATATAGTAGTACAGTGCAACCTCCCGCGAGCACTGTTCCACAGTGAAATGGTCGTTAATGGAGATCTGTCACTCATGGGGGTTTCCTCCATTGACTATAAATGTTATTGTAGGTTCATTATTTTTTGCAAATGATTTTAATTTTAGTCAGTGTCATTTTCTTGGCATGGAAATTTCACTTGTGTTGGCGCTATGAAATGATAGATGAATAAAATTTAGCGTCAATAAAAACGATCCCTACTGATATAATTATGTGTAAAAACAAATTTGCCAATTATTACTGATAAAACTATTTTAAATAAATAACAATTATGTTTTTTATTTAAGTTTGAATTTCCTTTTATATTATAAAAATTAGTTAGCTTTAAAAAATGAGAAAATGTTTGTTTGTTTGAGATGCTTAGTTTTTTCTAAAATAATTTTTTTTCCTATAATTTAATTTTCAACTCTAAAAATAAATCATTGATGGCATTGTCCTTTAGTGCACTCTAACTGTAACATGGGGTTGTAGGTCTCTTTTCGAGATCGCCTCACAAATATATTTTGAATACCTTTTAATCTACTTATTTGTTTAGCTAATATTTCTTCTTTTGATATTTTTTTTTGTGTTTTTTTTTTTTTTTTACCTCTTTCGCATTTGGTGCAGAGATTTTCCCAATCGCTGGGAGAGGTTTTAATGGTTCCCTCCTAGAGGGTTTTCATCAATATGAAGTCTTTGGAATGCCTCCCAAAAGTGGTTGTAAATAGAGGTGGTCGCTACACAGAAGTAGTCTTTCCTGGAGGTTTCATTATATCACTAAAATTTGATTGAAATTTTAGTTAAAATAATCTTTCTCAAAACTTACCTTTATCAAAACAAAGATAGACTTTTCTAACTGAGTCACCAAGAATATCAAGCTGAAATTTGGCTATCAAATCTGTCAATTTTCCTTCTTGAGACACATTATTGGTTATGCATTTTAAAATATCAAGAATATCATCTGAATTAGATATGTTTTGATGAGAACTTAATGCAGAAGTAGCTGATTCTGTTTCAGAAATGTCAGAGTTATCTAAAAAAAGAAATTTAACTAATTTTAAACTCTTTTGAAAACATTCATAATAATAATTGAATTATTAAAATGTGTCCAAATTATTCAAAAAAAAATTTTTTTCATTTTTTTTAAAGCTGATGTTTAAAAAAAATCTCAAATTAAGTAAACGAACATAAGCCTAAATAAAAATCAGCTGTTTTCTTCATTTTTATCATTTTAACTCATAATAAGTAGAATGATTGATAAATGATTAGATTGATTATATTCAGGTAAAATTATGAAATGTAAAACTGAGTTGTTGAAGGTGACAGTTTATTTACAGTTTATACCTTGACAAAATACATGGCCTTAATTTCTTGTCTTAACTCAAGTTTCCAATTTGCAAAATCTATAAATCCCAGTTACTCTATCACAGCACCGTTTGCAACCCATATTTCACACTCTTATCATTTTAATTTGCTGCTAAAAAATAGGTTTTTTTGTAATAAAGATTACTTGTTGACTGTTTGTTACCATATTCACTTGAAACTTTCTCCTACACTGAGAAAACTTAAGATTTTAAGTTTATAAGCTTTATCGAAAAAATTTAGATACTTAACAAAATAAATGAATAATGAGCAATTAAATAGGCTAAAATATGATCTTTCTCAGAGTAATACCAATTTTTTTTAAAAAGCCACTTAAAACCTTTTTCTATTGAACTCTTTAATAGTTTAATATATGAAACAGACTTGAAAATGAGAACTAACTTTCTGTTGTTGCTGTGTTTGATATAAAAGGAAACATAGGAGGGGATCCATCAGAAGATTGCCCTGTAGCTGCCTTTAAAGCTGTCATCAAAGTTCCAATGGCATCAATTGGTTCAGCAACTTTTAAAACTTTAATAGAATGGCTACAAAAAAATAAAACAAAATCATAATATATTATTGTTTGCAAAATTTATCATTAACAAACATTTTTTTAATTAATTGAGCTATTATCTTTTACTCATTGCAAATCAGATTTTATTGTTATAAGTGGAACATTTACAAAAAGATCAGACCGCGAAGTAACTGTAATGAAACTCATTTAAACTCACTATATTAATCCATAAATTTCATTTAAAAATTACTCTAAAGAAATTAAGTTTATTACAATTGTAGTTAAAAGTCAACAGTAATAAATATATTTCACTTAAATTTTTATTGATGTTATAATTTTTTATTTAATTTATAATATTTTCATTCATGCATTATATTTAATAAATTTAATTACCTGAACAATACGAAAATGAACAATAATAATTTTACATATAACAACAAAAAAAAGAAATGAAATGTATGGTTTTGAAGAATAGTCAAACTCTAGCTTTTTTAAAAGCTAGAATTTCCTCAAATAGTTATAAAAATTTATTAAAACATACAGAAATATTTTATGATTCCTCAATAAGATATGACAAAACTTGTAAATTAAAATACAAAATAAAATCCCCACATATAACTATAATTGCAAAATTGTGGGCATTTCTGAAAAAGAAACATTAGTAAAAGGTGAAATATTACACCGGAAATTAGACAAAAACAGTATAAATAAAACATAAATTCTAACAAAATTATTTTAAAACTTACAGTTTAACATTTATTATCTCTAATCCCCACTTTAAAGCACTGCGGTTAAGTTCATTCTAAAATAAACACAGAATAAAAAGTAATCAATTATTTATTTCACTTAAATTTTCATGTGTACAAGAAAATAGCTCATTCCAAATATATAAAAAGATGTCATTTATGTGAAAGACAAAATAAAAGAGACTAATGTTTATTATTTTACAGAATAAAGAATTTTTAAACTTTTACTGATAAATAATTATGCTATAATAAATTCTAACTTTATAATTTAAATAGAAATATTAAAATTTCAGAAAAGGTAACTACAAATAAATTTTAGAGTTGTAATAATGTAACAGAGAGATGACAAAACAATAGATGCTATACAAAGGAATTAAAAACTTGGGAAAACAGTGATAGCCCATATCTTATAGAAATTTCCCCATTGAATTGTAAATAATTTATATCTATCAAGGACTTTCTTTTAATTCAAGTAAAGTTTAGCAATAAATTTTCAAATTTAAAACACCTAATAACAAAATTATTCAAAGAAATATAAATCAATTTATCTGTAAATTACAAAAAAAAGTGGGGTATAACTTTTCTCCCTTAAAAGTCTTTAATTCTTACCTAAAATCTTAAAAATAGTGAATAAAAGAAAAATTTGAAATCAAAACACATTTTTTACTTTGAAACTAAAGTTTATAATTTCTCTCTTAAGTTCAAGATCATCTTGGTCTTTCTCAGATATTATGTTCCCAAGGCAAAATTGGCTCAAATCCTTTAAGGTGCTTTCCTGTTGACGAAGTTTCATAACATAACTAATGACATCTGATACACGATATTCAATATCTGATTTTACCTCCACAATTGCTCTATCAGCTGTTAGAGACTGCAATAGAAGCAAATTTCATTACTTCTCTATCATAACTTAAACATAAAATTGCACAGAACTGCAATATTTACTTTTATAAAAACAAAAATACAACAGTAAAAATATTAACTAGTGACATGTTACAATTATATTAAAATGTCCATCAACAACTAGCAACTAAAATATTAGTTTAAATGTTGTGTAATGTAAACAAGAAAAAGCAATACTCCACACATTAACCCACTGGCGGTTAAGGAAATGGGCGAAATTGGGAGAAAGTTTCTCCCCTACACACAGTTCTCCTATCTATTAACATTGGAAAACCGGCTTTGCTATGCAGTGAAGACTGCAGGTTAAAATACGACTTTCTATGTGCAGAACCGTCAGTGGGTTAAAGAAACTGCACATCAAAAACTTTAAATTTATGCATAAAACATGCAACTACTATACAGAAAATTATTGTCCAATGATATTTTGAGCATCAATTATAATTATTTATTTAAAAACTTTAGAAATATTTTATTATAAAATAGTAAAAAAAATTCACACACTCTTAAAACTACTAAGTTGAGTAAAAGATTATCATTATTATTTTTCTCTTTTTTTGTAACAGATGGCAGTAGCACAGTTTCTGAAATACTTTAAATATTTGCAATATAGTTTTTACGTCATTGATAGATGACAGTCTAAACTTCATAGTAAAGAACTAATTGAGACATTTTGTTGAGTTTTAGAGCTTTGACAGCACATTGAACATGAAAGATCAAAGTGTTCATTTTCGACATATTTTACTATTTCACTGCCGTAAAGGGCAAAACAGTGCATCAAGCTTGTGAAAAATTGTGTAAAGTTTACAGTGATGATGCTTACAAGAACGTCAATGCCAAAGCTGGTGCAGAAAATTCCAAGTTGGTTTTTGATTTGAAAAATGCTTATCGATCACGAAGGCATACCTGAATTGATGATGACAAAATAAAGACATTGATCCAGTCAAACCTACATTACAGAACACA
The DNA here is from genome assembly GCA_949128135.1 of Parasteatoda lunata. Classification (NCBI taxonomy): domain Eukaryota; kingdom Metazoa; phylum Arthropoda; class Arachnida; order Araneae; family Theridiidae; genus Parasteatoda; species Parasteatoda lunata. Next base: position 104,895,704 of record OX421971.1, read on the forward strand.
AGAGATTACAGAGACGTCGAAGATGAGGCAAAAAAATATCTACATCCATCTGAAGTAACTTGGAAACGTAAGCAAGCTCAAAATTTAGGTTTCTCATAAACTCAAAGAAATTCATTTGATGGCACGATAAAAACATCTGCTCTGTGCTTATAAAACGTGAAGAAACGAGAAGTGGATTGTTTACAACAATATGGTGCGCAAATGATTTTGGTCCCGAAGAAATTTTTCTACATCTATATACAATAATACAATAGTATGCACAAGAAAAAATTTTTACCATAAAACTTTAAAACAAAATTATAAGTTTATAGATACAAACCTGAGATAGTGAAATGGTGAAGCTTTTTGGTTTTAAATCAACTCTAATCCATTTATCAATGCAGGGGAGAATAATCGCAAATCCTAGGTAAAATAATAATTTATTAACTGTGTCTTGAAATTTAAAAAGATAATAATGACTTTATTAAAAAAATTAAACCAAACCCACTGAATAAGCACCATAAAATAATGGATATAAGAAACCAATAAAGATAATAATGGAAATCAAGAAGTGTTTGATTTCTCATATAATTCCATTTTAAATATCATTTAATAATTATGAGTCCTTTAAATGAATACTATAATGACTATAATACCATTCACTTTAAATTTCCAAAATTTTCAATGCAGTTCTTTTAATCAATATGATTGAGTCGTAATTACTTTTATAAGCAGATAAGAAATAAATTTGGATCCATATAACACTCCAATATTAATTCTTATTGTAACAAACAAACTTTCACATGAACTTAGATATACTGTAACATATTTTCAAATGATATCTTTTGACCTTAATGCAAAGCTGTAAGCGAGCAACAAAATTTCATGCTATGGGCAATATCTCAATTAGTGATATTTTGCCTTATTCCTTGAACAAGGATTTCTTTAATAAAAATACCAAGAATTTTTTTAATAAAATTTCATAAAATATCTAAGTCTCATGAAAAATGACACAAACTCTTGTCTTTAAGACAGTGATTCTCAACCTTTTTTTTGTGGCGGCACACTTTAATGATTTTGAAATTTGACAGCACACAATGAAAAAAATTAGTTTAAAAGTTGTTTACTTACCTATAAAACACTGTGTTAAATAGTTTGTGATAATAATTTTGAATGTGAAATAAAATAATATGTACTACAAAACACGTTTATTAAGGGATTAATTATTTCTTTCGACTAATTTTTTATTTGTTAGTAACAGTTATTAATTTTTTTTGCTAGTTATTAATTGTTAGCTTCTTTTCTATAGTTATTAACAATTAGTTTTTTTACACTAATTGTTTTTTTTTGTGATTGCTTGTTAACTAGTTCTTTGCTAATTATTAGTTGTTACCTTATTTTTTGTTAGTTATCCTTTGTCAATTTGTCTTTATAACTATTAATTGCATAGCTTACTTTAATGATTAGCTTTTATTTCCATTTGAAAGTTAATATTTAGCTTGCTTTCCTTTGTTAATTAGTAATTTTAATAGTCCTTAAATTTCCAACTTATTTTAATATTTTTTTTTAAATTGTGTGTCAAAGACAATATAAACGTTCCTTCTTATTTTAATTTATTTTGAGATTGTCAGAGGCAAGACAATCGCCGACAAAGGTTGTCACTCCGTTAAAGCGTGGAAAAATTATAAAAAGTATATATATATAATATTTTATATATATATATATATGTATATATATATATATAAAATATGTGTGTATATATATATATATATATATATATATTTATATATATATTTATATATATATTTATATATATATATATACACACTTTCTTTAATTTAAACTTTACTCGTAATAAAAAAGAGCATTATAATTTTTATTGTATCATTTCTAATATTTGGCTGCACATTTTGAAAATTTGGCAGCACAGTGGTTGAGAATAACTGCTTTAACCCACTGACGGTTCTGCACGTAGAAAGTCGTATTTTAACCTGCAGTCTTCACTGCATAGCAAAACCGGTTTTCCAATGTTAATAGATAGGGGAACTGTGTGTAGGGGAGAAACTTTCTCCCAATTTCGCCCATTTCCTTAACCGCCAGTGGGTTAAGATAAATCAAACAGAAAAATATATTGAATGCAAGCCCAGTGTATAAGGAGGTCATTCTTGGGCTAAAACACAATAAAATAAGTCTTGCACAAATTTTTTCATTAGCTCTGTGTGCTGGAGCAAAACCTGTTGGAAGTTTCTTTTTTTTAATTTTAGACATACTTTGTGATCAAAGAATCATAACATTTTCCAAAAATAAATCTGTGATGTGTTCTGATAAAAGCATTTATTTTCTTAAGTTTAATAAAATCAAAGTTCTTAAGTCATCTTAATCACTGCTTGCTACCCTGTATTTAATTACTTGTTACAATTTCTAGCAGACACTTGAAACTGTCACTTTATGAAATTATTCCTACGTTTTCAAATTGTGCAATTTTATTGACATAAATAAAGAAGAAGCAGATAGAATACAGAAAATGTTTCATTATTTCCCAATGACTGATTAGAAGTTTTTAAAGGAATCATATTTTTAGATTAGACTATGAAATATTTTTTAAAACCTAAGAAATAGCTTTAAAAAATGAAGAATATTTATATGCTGTATAAATCTTAAATTTTTTTTTTTTAATAGTCAACTAAGAATACTTCTATTTAAGTCAAAAATCTCTAAAGTTATTATTTGTAAAATAAATTTGAAAATATATAGAGAAAAAATTAGCAGTTCATTTTGCAGCTGTTGAAAAAATTTTATTGGCGAACTTTTTTATGTGCGTAAATAAACAATGATGGTGTTAGAACATTTTTCCAAACTTCTGTAAAATGTTTTTAGAAAATAACATCAAAAATTTACATTTATTTTGAAATAATATAAATTACCTGGCCCTCTCACTGGTTGTAACTTCCCAAGTCGTAACAAAACTAGCCTCTCCAGAGCGTGAACTTTCTATAATATATAACATTATACGGTAAATAGAATACATTTTATTTTAAAAAAGTTTAAAATCATTTATTTACAAAGAGTTAATTAATTTCTTACTTTTAAGCATATAAAAACTGAAATTGGAAACAATAAGACTGCCAACATATACAGAAGGCAAGTAATCGTATTTCTTACAATTAGAGATGTCCATTTCTCTTTGCGATCAATTTCTAAACAGTAAAAAATCAAATAAATAACTTAGTATTTTATAAAAATAAAAATAACACACACTAATTTTTGAACATTAAACTAAAAAAAAATTTTAAAAAATAGAACTTTTTCATTAATGCACAGACATGAAAGCAAAACAGAAGAAAAAGAAATCAAAAAATTAAAAGAATGCATTTGAAAACAAGTCAACAATAACTTTTTTGTGTACAACAAAAAGAATAATTAACAGTCTTTTCGTCTATAAGCGGCTTCATAGCATGAAAAGTATACATTTATTTCTGTATATAAAAAAATTAGAGCTCCGATTTAATACTACAAGATGTATAGATCAGTAAGTATTTGTAAAATGTCTAAATTGTCATGGATTCATAGAATGTCAAGAACACAGTTTTAAATAAATTATAACACAAAATATAAAATTCTTAATAGAGGCTTAAGTAGCAAAACAGACTGTAGTTTAATTGACTCAACATATTATACAATAATTAATTACTGAACATTCTCACAATAAGCTACCTCCAAAGTGCCTTAATCTTTATAAATTAGAAGAAAACGAGATCAGACAACTCTAGTGAATTATTGCTACAAATTAGGTAGTGTAAGATACGAAGTTTAAAAAATATGAGAAGTGTTTTATTTGAGGATTGAATCTATTATGAGTTATACTAATAGCACAAGGTCAACAAAAAAAAGCATGTCAACACCAAGCAAATGATTTTAGTATTTTATTTAGGAGATAGTCATGTTTATTAAATTAAATTGACCTTTGCAAAATCAAAAATCCTAGATGTTTAAAATAGTGTTGTCTAAAATTTATCATACCGATCCCAAAAATCAAAATCAATGTCATTATTATAGGCCATTTAACATACTAATAAAAATTTGTAGACTAGTTTATCTTCAAATGGCTTTATTTTCATAACTTAACTTTCTTATCAAATGAAAGTTTAACCATGAGATGAAATTGTGAATGGTTTTGTTAGATACTAAATAACCATATAACATTGTTTTTTATACATAGTGAGGGTTTTAAATCTTGGAAGAATATGCAAATAAAATTAATTAAAATAAATTAACAGACATATCATTTTTTAGAATTAGGGAATAACATTAGAATACAACTTCTTAAAATAAATTTCAATGGAAATGTTTTAAAGCAGTCATAATTTAAAAGACAAAAAACATTACCAAAATCCTCATCTGATATTGTTATTGCCTGGTAGGAAAATACTGATCTGTATTCTTGGTTAAATGACTTCAATTTAATGTCTGCAGCACCATATTTAAATGGAGAAGAATAATCAAAGATTGAGCTGAATTCCTTTTCTGTCACCATGGTTTAAAAGTAAGTCAACACCATTAAAGAAGGTAACTACAATAGAAATAAAATCATTTAAATGTTATTAAAAATAATGGGACTAAAATATAATCGAGATAATAAAAAACGAATGAATATATTCATTATTTATAAGAATTATAGCTGGTACATTAAATGTATAGCAACATTTCTTAAATTTTAAATAATTATATTCTCGGGGTAAGAGATTTGATTTAGAGATCTTTGATCAATAGACAACTTATGATTTTGAACGAAATTCTATTTCTATCAGAATTAATTAATTAGAATTTAACAAAATTAACTTAATAATAAATAAAATAAACTTTTTTTAAAGTTACATAAATCATTTAAAAATACAACAATTGGGAAAACATTAAACACAGAGATATTTATGCATGATATCAGTCTTAAATACAAACATAAAAAATTCAAAAATGAGCCATCACATTTTGGTACATATGTTTTCCCAAACTCAGTATTAAAAATGATTTTGCTAAACAAAAGAAGGATACATTCATAACAAATTTGTTAATTTATAAAAATTCAACAGGATAAAAATAGTTTCAAGCAGTCAACAACTGTAGAATAGAATTATTAAGATTCTAAAGTTTAATTAATGTTTGATTAGAAGGAAATTAAGAACTGCTTGATTTTTTGAAACGTAATAGGTATCACAGGGGTTTTCTGAGAGGTACCTATTTTGTGAAAATTTAGACATAATTTGTGAAAAATTAAAAATTATATTAAAAAATCAACACAAAAATATGGTCAAAATATGGATTTATCGTTTCTTAAGGGATAAAAAAATAAAATTTTAAGAAAAAGTATTTTGTGAAACTACCATTTTCTTAAAGTTGAATTTGTGAAATTACCGTTATTGCTAAAGTTATATTTTTGTGAAGGTACCGCTAAACGGTAGTAAATTCGGCCGGGACAGACCCCTGTATAAGTTTAAAATTATAAAAATAATTTGATACATAGAAATGCAAAATAAAGAAATTTGATGTTTTAATTAAGTACTTATGAATAACCATTTAATTTGAAGAATATAAATCCACGATGAATCTATGATGAAATAATCCATGATGAAATAATTTTAAGTAAGATTGATTAGATTTATGAATCAAAAAAAAAAATTTTTTTTTAACATGAAAATAAAACTACTCTTATCTTTAAATTTGTCCAATTAAACAGAAGGCAATATTGATTTTTCAAAAATTTGTTTTTAAATTACAAAATTTTAAGGACTGGTACATGGAACTTTGGAGAGACGCTTACAGGCTACATATCATCACTGAGTAGAACCCTACTAACCAAAATTTGTAACCATAACATTTTTGGGCTATAAATAATTTATGTAATAAAAATTACGGATTATGGTTAATTTTTTAAAAGAAAAATTTTATTTTTTCTTCTTTAATAAAAGTAATATAGAAAAATAAATTATCATTACAATATATATACAATTATGAGTATAAATTATAAGTAAAATAAGTTATAAGTACAAAGCTTGAATAATCCTAACCTCCGGGACGATTTTAAAACAATCTAGATTGCAACCTTTATTCAAATGTTGTTATTGAATAATCGCTTCTTTAATAAAATTACACCTCCTGCAGGTTTCTTTTTTTTTGAATAATAGTTTATATCCAGTCATTATTGCATTAAATTTCATTCTATATATTTTACAAATTTTGACAATAAATATTGACTTAACCAACTGAAAACTAAATTCTTTTTTATTAAAACAAAGAATCTTGATTTGCTGATTAAAAGTTTTGTAATGTAACGAAAAGTTTTTAAAAACTTGTGACATAATAAATTAAGTTTTTTAGAATTGAGAAAAAGTAAAAAAACTTTCTTAAATCAATTTTAATAATAATAAATTTCAAATATAACTCATTTTATTTTAAAACTTTAAGATCATAATTTTCTCTATTTGGAATTACTTTATAGATACAGGAAATGATCATATGTCTTTTTTTCAGCAAGTAAATTTTATAAATAATGTAAAATTTCAATGCATTACTTATGCGAAACAGTTTCATTCATTTTTTTTATAAAACAAATTGCATAACCAAACGAAATATTTTTATAGTTAATTAGTATAAAATATAAATAAACATTGCTGATCAATAAATCAATCAACATCAATTCCAATCAATAAAACTCAGTTTTTTATTTTTACCGTTCTATTATACGATGCAGCTAAAACCAAATAATCTGAAACAGTATGTAAAGATAAACAACTTATTCATTTATCGAACCAAAATATTTTTTCAAGTTCTTTCTGTTGCAAACATATGCTGTGTAAAAATCACTAACTACAACTTAGACTTATAAAATTTGTAAACAAAATCATTGCATGTGGATGATGTGGGTTTGGGATTGATTTCAGCATTTTTATCTTTTCATTCCATTTTGATACTTTTTATTTGAAATTTTTTATATCTACATACTGTAAAAGATGAAAATCATTGATAAGAAAATTAAAAAAATCATAAAATCTGCCGCACGGAAAAATCATCGTTTATTAATTGTCATTTTAGGCATCTCAGGATTTCATACCGTTAGTGATGATTTTATTTTATGTTGTCATATTTACCAGTGTGTATTGTAATTTACATTGAGAAGAAGGTTGAGAAAAAGTTAAATTAATTATTAAAAATGCAGCTCATTAAATTTTCAATAAAATAGTGTTCTCACAAAAAAAAGTCTAAATAGGCATGTTTCTGTAAAAAAAAAAAAAATTTGCAAGTTTAAAATAAATCAATAATTGACGCGAAACAGAATTATTTGTTTGTACTAAGAATTGTTGATTTTTTATAATGTAATTTAGAACAATTTTTTATAGATTTCATTATAAAAGAAAGAGTGGTTCATTGAATCTTAATACTTGTATTGACTAATGCTTAAAATTAGCAGTTACTTCAGATCAATATACTTAAAAATAAATAAGTACTTTTTGTCATCGGTTATTTTCAATAATGTGAACTTTAGCACTAAAAATATATGGGGATATTTCCATATTGGCGAGATTTTTGTATTGTGATCTGTGACCCGCGAAAAACTAAAGAAAAAAAGCATCTCAGAAAGGGACCAACTCTAAAGGTATAACTCACAGCCACCCCTGGGCAAACATCTATAATTTTTATTACTATTATTTTTTTCAGTTTGCAAGTTTAAAATCTAGATGGCACCTTGGCAATTATAGTTTTCGCAACAGATCACAATACAGAAATATCTCCTCCATATTGGTATACATTCCTTAATTCTTAAATTCTGACTTTAAATTATTTGATCAGAGATATTTTAAAAACTATATATATATTTCTTTGTTCCATTCTCTTATCTATTATATATTAAAAAAGTTAATTAAAATGTTTCCTTTTCCAGATACCATCAATTCACCAGTTCCTGACTAAAATAAATAAAAAAGAAATTGCAACTCTATGGTGCTCAAGAGATGGAGTTTCAACACCAAAGTAATAATGAATTTTAATTCAAATTTAAAATGAGTTGAACTGAAATGTTTATAAAAAGGATAGATCATGTAGAAGTCTCTGTGTTTGAAAAAATTTATTTTTAGTTGAATAAATATTTATTAAAGCAAATAACAAATAGTACTCAATGGGATTTTTAAAAAAAAAAAATCTGTTTTGAACACATTTTTGTTGAGAAAGATTTCCTCTAAAAAAAAATTAAAATTTCAAGTTTATGCAAGAAAATTCAAGATTTTTTTATACATCTTGCGTTAAAATTTAAATATTTTATATTGTGACATATTCATAACTTTGCGATAATCAGTAAATTATTGTTTTAGATCAAAGGATGAAAAAGACCATTGTGATCCTGATATCAGATCATTAGATATATTGGATTTTAAACCATTATATTGTTCATATAAGTAAGTATTTTGTGTTAGATTTTTCATTATTTATTGTTAAATTTCTATTATTGATTAATTAAATGCTATTAAATAAGTACAATTGAAATAATTGATTCAAATAAAATTAAATTATGTCTGAATATTTAATGTTCCTAGTTCTCTCCCCCCCCCCCCCCTCAAAAAAAGAGCATTAACTAGAAGATTATTCCACTGTTTTTTTTTTCTCATGTTGTGTTATGATTCAGAACTTTTTACCGTTATTGAGTAATTATGCCATTTCAAAGTGATTCGTCTTCTCATTTTTAATTTAAAACTTTACATTTTAGCATATGTGATGTATCAGATAGTACAGCTTATCTAGAAATTTTTTTACCACTTGCTTGAAAATTATATTTTGTTGAACTGATTCTCCAGAATTTCATTATCACCCTTCCTTTTTTTTCGCAGTGATCTATTTTTATGCTTCAAGCTCAATAATAATGTAAAGAATTAACTATTTATCATTTGATATGTTAAAACTTTAGAAATTCAAGATTAGTATTAAGAAACAGAATGCATTAGGTTGTACTGTGAATACAATTTTGCACAAAACATGCTTTATTTCCTTTTATTCAATTATTATATATTTTTTAAATTATTCTAAATATCTTTAGCTGTTTTAATTATCTGATTTGTTAATATTTTAGTATTTCAAATCTAATTATAATTAAAAGAAGTGATGCAATTCCGATTGTTCTATATTGTACAATTTTGTTTAAGTAAGGTTCTTTTCATTAATTTATTGTATTTCAAAAGCATATTTCAATTAAATTTATTTTTTGTATTTTTATAATAATTATTTTTAACCATTTAATTTTATAACTAAATTTGTTTCCTGTAGCAATGCGTTCACTTTGCTATCATCATGCAGTAAATTTTTGTGCAGTGTATCCGATAGTGTGGTCTATCTGATGAAAAACTTTTCCTTTTTAATAAAATCTTTCTAGTGTGTGGCATATATTCCAGGCTGGCATACCTCCGCGAAATTATGGTATTTCTTTTAACATCTCTTAAATGAGAAAAACTTGATATTTGTTTTAAATTTAGTAAAACCTAGTAAATTGAGAATAATGAAAAATATGATCACTTATAACCAGGGTTTGCCAAAGTTACTTCTTATTTTCATTGAAGCATATACTCTAGCAGCAATTATATCTTGACCCCAGTTGGGCTCGATATAGGTCCTATATGAACAAACTCTGAGGAACCAATAGGGGAATTGTATGTCTAGATTTTTTCATATCGGTCCGATGTCTAGATTTTTTCGTATTGGTCCTATGCAGCGTCAGGATCTGCCTAGGTAGGGCCAATATATTGATTGAATAATGATTATATAGGGTTCCCACGGTCCTTGAAAAACATCTTAGGTCCTTGAATTCATCCAATACTGCCGGCGGCCCTTTTTATAAAACACCCGCGGATCTTTCTGTTTTATTCCCGAGCTGTCTCACGTGGTTTTTGGTGCCACCGTTTCTAGCCTGGCCTAGCGTGCAGTGCACAGCAGCTGATCGACACGTTGACCTGGGACCTGGTGGGAATATTCCCACAAGGTTATATCCATTGGCAGTTGTGGATTACACAGAATGAATAATGCTTTTAAACATGGTGAAAATGCCACTTCATGGCATATTAATGAAATTCTTTCTTCTCTTTATTGGTTGTTTCAGGACAGCCCTGCAAGGACTTCTGACTTTTTGTCACTGTCTTCACTTAAAAAGATGCCATTAAAGTTTTGCAAATGTAGATGGCACGAAAATATCCCTGCAGTAGAAAGAGTCATTGAAGAATGGTCAGATGTTGAATCATATGTAAAGTGTGTAGACAAGGGGAAGTTTCCCAAAATAAGTAGCAAAAGTTATCTGACCATTAGAAAGCTACACAGGACAAGTTTACTGTTGTGAAGTTTAATTTTTTTCTGGCCATAGCAAAAATTATAAAACCTTTTCTAAAGACCTACCAGAGTGATGCACCTCTTTTACCATTTTACACTTACAAGCAGTTAGTTTACTTTTTTAACGTTTATAAAAAAGAAACCATGGAAAATTTTTCAAAGCTCTGCAAAAAATGATTTTTCCAATAAAGTAAATTTCAGTCTTGTGAATGAGATAACCTTAGGATTTGTTGGGGACAGTTGTGTTAAGCAGCTTTTGAAAAGAAAGAGTTTGCTCTCAAAAGATGCGTTTAATGTCCGCATAGAATCCAGAAGTTTTGTGACAAAACTTCTGGAGAAGCTGTTGAGTAAATGTCCAATTAATTATTGCTTAGTAAGGAATGTGTCCTGTTTCAATGCAAGAAAAATGGCACTTCAGCCTGAAACTTGTCAAAAGTCTTTAAAAAAAACTTTTGATGAACTTGAATGAAAAAAAAGTTGTTGTGGATAAAGAATGTGATGAAGTAATTTTTCACTACAAACATTTTTTTGAAACCATTGTGACTTGCAATAAGTCTTCTTTTCAAAAATTTTCTACAGAGAATGATAGGGTAGACACCTTTTTCCATAGTTTTATCAGTCAGAACAAGAAGGCTTATGATAATTTATAGAATACTAAGAAAGTGGTTTTTACTCTTTCACATGGACCAGCATCCATTGAAAGAGGTTTCTCCTTCAATAAAAAAAATTGAAGTTGAGAATATGATACAAGAATCATATATTTCTCAAAGAATCATTAAAGATGCTATAAGATGTTACAGAAACATTCTCAATGTACCCATTGCTGATGATATGAGAAGATCAGTGTCTATGGCTCGTCAAAGGTATTTAAGTAGTCTAGAGGAAAAACGGAACAATGATAAAAATGAAGAAAAACAGAAGAAAAGAAAGGCTATTGTAAAAGAGATGGATTTTTTGCGATCTAAGAGGCTTACTTAAAAACTGATGTTACCCAAATGGAGAACACATATGAAAACCTGACTGAAGAATCTCAGAGAAAGAAAAACATTGATATGGCATCAGATCAAATTCTATAAAAAAAGCTATTAACAAAAAAAGATCAAAAGCTAAAAGAAATTGATAGCAAACTAACTTCAGTAACAAAAGCATTAAACAAATGTGATTATTTTTTGTGTGTATAATGTGTTTGCATTGCAATCATGGGTCATTCAGAAAGGTTGGACACTTTAAGTTTCAATTTAATTTCTCTATTTTTTATGGCGTAATTATTTAAGTTTTTATGACTAAAAAAAATGTTTCATAGTTAATATTTTTTTTGTGTGTGTGAGAATCAGAATATTATTAAGTAAAGTTAGTTTCACAACCAACTATTTTGGATGACTGTTGGACTTGGATGACATTTTGTTTTGTAAACATTTTTGTTGAAGTGCAATGTTTTTATTATATCATTAGAGTGCAATGCATATTATGTTGTTTTTAAAAATATATAAATGGTAGTCCATAATACATATACTCTCTTCTCTATATGTAGGCAAAGCATTTAGGTATTATATTTGAAATTAATTATTGCCACAACAAGCATTGTTGCTTCTAGTAAAATAGAAGAGAATAATTTTAAAATTGGTCGTGGATTAAGGTCCTTGAAAATTTTGTTGAGGTCCTTGAAAAGTCCTTGAATTTCAATCTCATCATAGGGTTGGAACCCTGTATAAAATATTGGGTGAATCTGAAAATTCTATATAGGGTTGATATTGGTTATAAAGTTGCAGTAAAATATTTGGTGAATCGGACAACTCTATATAAGGCCCATGTTGGAAAAATGTCAGCTTTTTGAATCTTATTGAGCCGAGATTCATGAATATTGGTCCAAAAAGGATCCAAGTTATTTTACTTTTAGGGTACTATTATTTTTTATGACTCCATGACTTATTTTTAATGAAGTTTTATTAAAAATAGTTTGTTAGGGTTTTTTGCAGCATCCTGTATAAATACAGATGAGAATTTTTTCAAAAGAGTTTTAATGGTTTTTTTTTTTAATTTATAGCACCTAATTACCGTGCAGTTTTACAGATTTCTCTCAGTATACAGAACTTAAAAAATAAATAATAAAAAGAAGTTGCATTTAATGAAAATTATTGCTTTAATCTTTAAACTGTTTCTCTAATTATGTATGGAATCTAGACAAACAAAAAGAAGAAAATTAAATGAATACATTGAAAATTTATTTTAGAAACTAACATTTTTTTTAATGCCCAGGTTTAAAGTAATTTTAAGAATTTAAAAATGCCTTTAAAAAGTTTCCAAACAAGGGCTTGAATTTAAATGCTGTTTAAGATATTAAACCCTGTAGTGAAAAAGTTTGATTTTGCATACTAACAGTAGCCTTACCTGAAAGCTATTTTTGTCATCAACAATCCATTACTAGTCACATGCAATTATTTTTGAATCTATTATTTGTTTTAATAATCTGACTGCTAAATGTTTTTATTGTTTTTCATATTAGTGATCTTGGAGGTATATTGTATGAAGCATATGGCCTGGTAGTTCTACAAGATCTTGATGCATCAAACGTACTTTCGTTCAATACTATTTTGCCTAATGTACAAGGAGGTGGAGCTGTTTTACTTCTTTTGCCTATGTTAAATAGTATTGAAGAACTGAAATCTTTTTCTTTGGTATATTTTCTTTTTTTTTTTTAAATATTTATCATATATAAATAATATTGGTTTAAATTTATAATTTAAATGTGTGTATGTCTGTCCACATGCATTCTATGGTGAGTATTAATTTTAGAGAAGGGGATTCTAGATTACCAAACAATTTTTTCCAAATTATAAATAATTATTTATTTATAAATATTATAATAATTATAAATAATTACTGTAGTTATATAAATATGACCAAAAGCAGAATGGAAATTGGATGTTTGATGTTTTCCTGGTGATAATAGTTTAAATTAGATTTAAACAACAAATATAAATTTCATAATTGAATATTTAAAATACAGACAAAATCCACAATAGTCGTTTTAAATTAAACTTTGTTGAAATTATTGATTTTAAAATAATTTCATGAGCAGACTTTAATTTTTACAAATACAAATTTACAATTTGTCAGCCATGTTTTCTACTTTCAAGGCATTATAGGTTAACAATTTAATTATTTAAATCAATAAATAAAATTAAATCAAAATAAGTATATTAATTAAGGAATTAAAATTACTAGTTTTATAAATTTGTCATTGATAACTTGCTGTTTGAAGCATTTCTTTATTTTCTCCTAGCATCGTTGCAAAATCAATCTATTGCATATTTCAAAATTACAGTATTCTGTTTATTATTTACTAACATTCTAACTTTTGGGTAACTAATTAGCTCTTGGAATTTTATTGTTTAGTAATACATTAAAGCCTCGCTACAACAATATTTTGGGGGGAAAATAAATATATTGTTGTAGAGGGATATATTGTTATATCGAGGGCCTACATTTTTGGGGGACACAATATTTTATTTTTTTTAACATTTTAATGTTATCGTATATGTATTAGCCATAAATGAATATATTAATTTGAAGATAGGTTAATTACGTTTAAATATTAAAAACAATTGAAATAAAATAAGATCGCAAACATACCTGAAAACCCTTTTTATTGAAAATAATCCGATATTTTTGTTTGTTTCTTCATTGTTGTTATTCATTATCATGACTGTTAAGTCAATCAACAAATATGCACTGAGTTCAAACTACAAAAAAGATTAACTACAAAAAAGATTTTCGTTTGTGAATGGTGTTCCAACCACTCTCTACGGGAAAAAAATTCGCTTTCAGGTGTTGAAGTGGTGCTTGTGGTCATTTGTGACTCATGATCAGCATTTAACATGAAGGAAATGAAATCAGATAGGAATGTTACATCTGTAACTTCTTACGAGATAAGGGAGGCAATTCTAAGAATGGAAGCTCTTGAGGTGGTTAGCAGTGAGTATTTTCATGTCAGAAAAAAATGGAAAAAACACAAAGAAAGATAAAATAAGATTTTTACAATATTTGAAAACCAATGATAAATAGAGAAAATAAGGTTGGAATTTAATATTAAAAAAATCGTTTTACAGGGGTTAATTGCTTCAGAGAATATCGTAATATTGAGGAGGGGAGAATGACATAAATTCATATGAAAGTTCATCGGGACCACGAAATAGTATCATAATAGAGGGAGTTATTGTTGTATCGGTTATCGTAGTAGCAAGAGTTCACTGTATTTATTTCTTAAAAAAGAAAATGAATTAATTATTCGGACATTAAAAATTTAAATTGTATCTAAAACTCTTAAAGCTACATTTTTAAGAAAAATTGCAATGAAAGTATGACCAATTTACAGATTTAAATTAATAGTTAGGTCATTTAAAAAAATATATAATTCTATCCTAAAACAGATTATTCAATTTACTTAAAATACCATTATTATAAATAATTATAAAAGTATATTTCTTTTGGAAAATAATGATAATATAAATCTGAATTAAGAGTAAATTATTAATAGGATTTGTATTTAAAATAGAATTTTGTATAAATTTTAAAATTCTGTTTGAAACTGAAATAAATAAAATGAAAATATTTATTATTTCCAAAAATCACATGTTAATAACTTTTAACTTTCTTTTGCTACCTTAAATTTTATTTAAGTTAAAACTATTTTTATTATACTTATTGTTAAACAATTTTATTGATTGTTTTTAGTTTCTTCCCTTTCAGGCAATTTCTTTTGTTTTTTTCCACTTTCTTCCAGCATCCTGGTTTTTTGTGGAAGAAAATCCAATCCTGTTATATACTTTTATTCAAAAATGAATCCTTTTTGTGTACCTAGTTTCAGTCTTGATCATTTTTTATTTTAATTTTCTGATTTTAATCAAGTAGCCATTACTGTAAACTCATGCTCAATTACTATACAAAAGTTTGCTATTTATAATATTAATGATTTAGATGTAAAATACAATATTTATTTATTACAAAATGAAATCAATTTTTTATTTGGCAAAGAATCAATGCTTATCAATTCATTTATAATGGTTTTCTCTTCTTATAGAATAGTGATAAGCATCCTTCAAGATTCGGGAAACGTTTTATCCAGTCCCTTGATTTGTGTTCAAACTTTTTAGTAATAGATGACAACCTTAATTTGCTATCTTCTAAGATGACTGAAAAGACAGATGAAATGGTGAGTGATATATTTCGTATTTATATAGTTTGTTGATTTTTATTTGCTGTTACTTTAAAAACAAGTTTGTTGGGTTCATTTTTCAAGATTTTTTTCCTCATCAGTAATAATGACTACTTTTGTGGAGTCTGGATTTTACATGTGCATACAGGTGAGAGTGAATTAATGATCGAGAGAGTGGAGTATGAAGCGATTTGCATGTGCAAAGTCGTAATCCGTGTTACTTTCATGTTTCAGCTTAATTGCCAGTTTTTGCCCAGAAATTCACTGCACTGATGTTTTTTTTTTTTTTTTTTTTTTTTTGTGTGTGTGTGCGGATAGATTAAGAATGCTCCAATTAATTTTGAAGTGATACACAGAATCCACTATAGAAGTAATGTACAGTGTGTTGTATTGTTTATTAGACTTATTTAATTAGAGGCTCAGTGTATCCACCATTGATGTTAATAAATGGTGTTCTTTTATTTTATATAAATTTAATAAATTCCAATTTGTTAGCAAAGAATTATTAAATCAATGCAGTATATTTTTTATTTGCCTTCAATTAATTGGGATCAATATTTTTAAATGATATTATGACAGAAATTACGAGTCTGAGCATTTGAGTAATCACTTTTCAACATGTTAGGTTCTATTGTAGATACATGTAATGTTTCGATCATATTTTTTTTTTATGGAAGAGAGCGGTTAATGCTATTCATTTTCTCGTGGTTTTTGAAACCCCTATATTGCTATACAACCTGAAATTCGCATTGAGCATCTAAGTAATCACTTTTTGACACTGTTGGAAATATTATCGACAATCGCATCAAATCATCTGAATCTATGCTCGTTGTTTATCTCTAGTTAAGAAATGTGTGACTTCATAAAAGATAGGTGTCGGGAGTGTTAATGAACCACGCTCGTGAGACAAAAGTTTTCTTAGCAGGAGTAGCCAGTTACTACTCAACTCTTCATTTACCTGTAAAATAATTTATGCAAGATGCTCAGTTGCTTTCAATTGGCCGATAATGCTGAATCTCGGTGTTTAAAAGGCCAAGGCTTAGATCAGAATTCTCTCTCTCCTTTTCTTTGTAAAAGCTACTATGTAAGATTCTTAATATAGTAGCAAACAGGAAGAGTCTGTGCTCTGTTATGTGTAGTTATGATTATGTTATCTTTTTTCTACCTAATCATTTATACTTTATTTATGTGTCACAGTTGTCAAATAAATATATATTTCAGAAAGAGTTGTGTTTTCCTGAAGGAGTTGTGCTTACCACTATGTAAATTCACTCTGTTATTTATCTATATACTTATTTAATGATGTTGTGGGGTAAAGAAAACCCATACACGCCCAACAGACACGTTTGATTCGCGCTGATATTGTAATTTTATATGGTGTTTCAAACGTTTAAATAGCAGTCATTGCTACGAACTTTCTTAAGGTTTTTTGAAATCATATTATTTTTTATAATGTGCAACTCTCAAAACCTGCGTTTGTTTAACCACTTTTTGATGTGTCGTATTTGCTTGATTTGGTTATAAATTTATGTGATTTTATCGTCAGACTTTTTAGTAGTTTTTACTACAAATTTCAGATTTTTTTTAAATCTTATTGTGATGATGACTTGTAAAAAACAAAAAAGGACGAAAAGATTGATTTTTTTTTTTTTTTTTAAATTTTCAAAGTGCTAAAATATAATGTCTATAATACTGGAATATATGTTGTTATATCTGTTAAAGAGATAAAAAATTATTAAGTAAAGAAAAATTTCTCTCTCCCTTTAAATTTTATAAAATTTACTTTATATAAAAAACATAGTCTATTTATCTTCACCATACAAATAAATGAGTATTAAAAAGTGAAAATATCTAAATAAAAAATTCAGATAATTTCGTCATCCAGCAATCATATGTTTGTTTATAGAGTTGCACAGACGTGCCAGCCCTCCGGCTTTTGGCCGGAAACTCCGGTTTTTTACAAGTTATTTTCTCCTCCGGGGTTTTCTTGAAAATCTCCGGTTTTTTCAGTTATTTTTACGCTGAACGCAGTTTCAATTTCAGCCTCAATGCGTCAGAGCTGAGCGTGGCCTGAGTTGTGACGTTGTTCATTTGTCTTAGCCAATCAAGAGCGTTGTTTTCCCTTTCTGAATCTGCAACCGCAGGGTTGGGCTTCTCTTCTTAAAAATTGCTTTGTGATTGGCTCCTTTCGGAAGCAAGAACGTTCACTGTATGCGCTGAAAAATTCTTTTCGGATTGTTTTCGTTGTACAGTGAAGTGAAGTCAATATCAGCAAACTTCGAATCTAAGTTTGTTTTTATGCGTTTTTAATAACAAAATAGTTGTTTACTTTATGTTGTTGAGTCATATGAGAAAAGAAAAAATTTAATCTTCTTAATCTTGACTATAATATTAATTTTGAATTAGAGTATTACAAAAGATAATATCTCTATTGTAAACTTTATATGATAAAAGGAAGTTTTTTTATGTTTAGTATAATCAGAACTACCAGAAATTCTAATGTATCTAAAGATATTTATATGAATACTTTTTATTCAAGTTAAATAAGTTCACACTTTTGAAACCTGCAGTAATATATATTTATCCAAAATGATAATAATATGTTTAAAAACAATTTATATTCAAGCCCATTTCATATTCTAACATTTAAATATACTTTCATTAGTGTAATATAGTTTTGTATTTTAATGAATTTAAAATATTATTTTGTAAAATGTTATTTTGTATAAATTCATGTTATTTTGTAAAATTTACTTGAATTTTTTATGTTGGTAGTTATGATAGCAAATGTTTTCAGTATAACTTCAAAATTTTGTTTATTTATATAGATGGTGCTTCCTTCTTTATCTGAAAGAATAGAATCTGTAAAGTCACGGTGTGAAGATAGTACTGTGCAAACTTTACTTGATTTATGCTTGACTGCAGATCAAGCAGAACTTCTGTATAAGTTATTGGACATATTGAAAAAGAGATCTTTTCATTCTATGGTGTCCGCGGCATCAGCATTTGGTCGAGGAAAGTCTGCAGCTTTGGGTCTAGCAATAGCTGGTAGCATAGCTATGAACTACTCAAACATATTTATTTCATCATCTTCCCTTGATAATGTCGACATACTTTTTAGATTTCTTCTTAAAGGCTTAGATGCTCTTAACTATGAAGTTAGTTTTTCTTATTTTAGTTTATTTTTTATTGATTGACTATTTACTTATTTCTCGGCCACTTATATAGTTCAGTTATTTCCTTATTTTCATTTGATTAAAAAAATTGATGCACTTATAAATTTGAAGTGTTTAAATATTGGAAAAAATAAGTACATTTTCATGTTTGAAATATATTTGTATTATTGTCTATAAATATATTTCAACACATTTTTTTAGCACCAATATTTTTTAACCTAACTATTTTTCTAATCCAATCTTTTTGTATTGTAATAATAGTTTGATGCAAAGCACTAGTGTTAAGAAAACATCACATGCTTATCATTTATGTTTTAAATATAATATCTTGAGAACACTCTATCATCTGATGTAAGTTATGTGTGTTATAATGTATGTCCATACTTTAGTGATATAAAGTATTCTATGCTGATTTGTGCTTCCTAGAACAGTATGTGCATTTTAAACTTTTTTATTATCTATCTGTATATGGGCAAAGCCCTCAAACTCCCTCACCACAACTCACCCCTATATTACTCTGTTAGTCCTACTTACTCACGAGTATAATATTTTGTTTCTCTTGTTTAAAACAGTATTTTCCCCTTCAAAAGTTGAAATTAATCACATAAAACTTGTATACTAAATCAATCTTCTGTTCACTTATGTGCTCATGTCACTCATTCCACTACTCCTTACCTTTAACTTAGTTCTATCTCTTTTTAAACATAAATTATTTTGCTTAGTTGTCTTTAAAAAAAAAAAAAAACGATTACAATTACAAATTTGATGATTTTCCTTACAAACAAGCTTTCTATTTTGAATATAACTTATAAGACTACAAGTACATGAAATTGTCATCATTGTTTACTCTAAAAACATATTTATTGTGTTTTGCTAAAAAGAAAGTTTTTGACAAAAATGCTAAAATAATAATTAGTGTATCTTTGCAGTCTTAATTTATTATTTTGTTTAACCTTTTATAATTCAGTTTGCTAACAAGATGGTACAGGATCCTATGTACAGTTGGCAATTTGTTACATGCAAGAGAAAAAATGATTACTTATAGTATTTAATATAGACCATTTGGTCGAAAGACAATATCTATAATATAAAGTTGCAGAGTAATAAAATAAATGGATTAAAGCACCACTTATAATTTTAAATTGGGAACTAATATTGACTAATAGACAAAATGTAATGCATTATAATGATGAAAGGAGATAATACACATTTTTAAGTTTTTAATCATATCATGTGATATGTTCTTCTGTGATTGCCCATGTGTAGTCATTACAATAGAATTTTATATTATAATAGCATTATGCCAGTACATATATACTGTCAAACTTCTTTTACTCTAATGTATATAACTCTTTTAATAATTCAATGTATTATCAAATCCCTGGTGAAAATACAGACTTTAGAATATTTTTTTTATTATTGAAAGTTCAATAATTCAAAGAAACTTTTATTCCCTGAACAATAAAACTCAATGATAAGTCAAATTTTTTATAAACATTTACAGTTTTAAAGAAAGTTTGGATAATTACTAAATGATATTTAGCCTGCAATTGAAGGCTAGACAAAAATCATTAATTTAAAGAGGTAAATTTATCTATATTTATTTTCATATTGTTATGATGAGTGCATTGAAAACGTATTAAAGTAGGGATATGCTTCGTCGAATTTTTTCTCTATAGAAAAAATTCTGTTGAGAATACAAATTAATTATCTTTCTTTATTTCTGATACTTTTGATTAGTTGTTGTTTGGTGTTGATTGATTCCAATATTCTTTTTTTACTTACTGTCTGGTGATACCATCAGGTTATAATGATAGTCGGCAATACTTCTTATAAGGTAGTCAATTGAAACTTTTAATGTTTATTCTTACTGTTTTGTTTAGAAATAGAGTAATGCTAGACATAGTTTGATATGATAAATGATTGCCATTAGAAACATTTGAATGTGTTCAGTTGTATCTCTCAAATATTGGATTTACTTTGTATGATATTTCTGTTCTTATTTTATAGTTTTATATGAGTCTTTAAATGAAATTTTTTATGTAAAAATGTAGCTTAGTTGACAATAATCAGACCTGCTAACATCAAAACAAAAGCTCTGAGTAATACATATTAAGAGTTACCTGAGACCTTACAGCAGTGTATCTTAAGGTTACTTAAATCCATTGAAATTTAATAAGATACAAATTTTTCCTTGATAGCTTGAAGCAGATCTGTTTTGTTTTTTTTTTTTAATGTATGTTTAAAAACTTTTAGTTATATGTTGTTTTTTTTGTGGTGTAGCTGTTTTAGGTATCTCTTAGCTTTTCGTTTTAACAAAAATTTTTCCATAGCTTAAGATTACTCTGAAACAAAATATTTAAATCCTAGAAACTTTGTAAATTACTACTTTTTCTCGCCACCCACCATAAGAAACAGTAAGTACCTTTGCTTTATTCTAATCTTCATTCAAATTTCTAATTATTCTTAAACTATTTTCACTTCAAATACATTTAAAAAAAAAAAAAAAAAACATATTAATGTCTTTCTTTTGACAACACGTTTCTCTCTCCCCCTACTTATTTATATCATCCGCTGGAATACTTGAAATTAATTTGTGACATTAATAAGAAGTGAGTCATGGCTTTAGGCTGATGACTCGGGGGGGGGGAGGACCACTCCTTCACCTTATATATAGTAAAATAGATTTATGCTTTTGTAAGAAAAGATGAATGACAAATGTTCTAAAGATTAAATGGTAGATTCCACATTTTTTAAAGCTCACTTCAGTTCCTTCAAATTTGCCTATATTCTATAAAAAATTGTGTAAACTCCCTGGGTGTTGCAGTTTTTCAAGTGATTTTAATATGCATTTAAAATTATTGTTATTGATAAATTCAAAATTTTTATTATTTAGGAAAACAAGCACTATGACCTTATAGAATCTGCCAATCCACAATTTAAGCAAGCAATCATTGGGTTAAATATATTTAAGGATTACCCACAATCTGTTAGATTTATTTTTCCTGAAGATGTTGGCCATAAACTTGAGCAGGCTGAGTTGGTTGTTATTGATGAAGCTGCTTCTATACCTTTCCATAGACTTAAGAAATTGTTTGGTCCATACATAGTTCTGATGTCTTCATCAACAAGTGGGTAAGTTGTTATTTTTAAGTTGCATTTTATTCCCAAATATACAATATTGTTTTTTAATTGTTGATTTTGTTAAATTTTGAAAATTCATTTTATAAATATTGACTATGTTTTTATAGTGCCATTTCCACTAGCCCATTTTTGTGCAAAAAAATGATAGAAAATATCCAATCAACACAATTTCTCAAAGAAGATTCGACGGTTTCATCAGGTAGATTTTTATGTTGCTTTGTTTATTTTATTGTGTTTATTCTTCTAATTTATTGATTGTTTGCACTCTGTCTAAATGTGCATTTTTGTAAAAATATACAATAGATTAGTAGCAATATTTGCTCACTTGTAGGCTTTTAGTTTAATCCTGATAGTGTACTGAATGAAAAAAAATTCTTTATACAGATCTATTAATATACTTAATAATTATTAAGAAAATTTCTTATTTTACTTTGTATAATGAAAAATATGGTTTGGAATTTAGTTGATATTTTCCTAAAAATGTAAGTGAATTCTATTTTTAAAATTGAGTGGCAGCCCTATACCTGTTTTTTCTGTGTAAGAATATTTTTATTGGCTGTTGCATGAGTGACATTGGTATTTGTTTTTAAAATTTACATCAATATTATTAATTTTATGGTAAAACATTTTTTTTAAAAAATTCTGCTTTTTTTAAAGTAGTGCTAAGAAATATCATTTATAAATTTTAATGGTGCCTTGTAATTTTTATTTCATTTTATGTTGCTTAAAGTTTTCTTTTTGGCTTTTATTAAAAATTCTATACATTTAACCTTTTTTTTCTTAAATATGCAGGATTTCTTCAAACAATTGCATTAAATGAGCCTGTTCATTACAATTCTGATGATGGTGTTGAATTTTGGAGTAACCATATTTTCTGTATGGAGTCAACCATACCATCTCAACTGTCTCTTGGTTGCCCAGAAACAAAACTTTGTGAACTGTATCCTTACTGATATTTTTATCTGAGTCTCTATGAAATAAATGAAAATTATGTGGCTAACACTTATGATTTTAACAAAAGCATATTTTAAGACTTCAGGGTATTTATAAATACAGATGAGAGTGTTTTGTAATATATTTTGGGTTGGGTTTTGTAATACACTTTGGACACAATGGTAAACATCTTCATCTTTCTTTTTTTTTTTTTTCTAGTTAGATTTTGTATAAGTTTCATCAAAAGTACAAACTTATTAAGAAAATAACATAGTTAACCACCTATTAACTAAATGATTGCAGTCAAACGTCAATATTACAAATTTGACTAAAGATACATTGATAAAAAAAAATATTAAAAATCCAATATTATGATTGAATATTGTTTAACAATTCGGTCAAAATGATAAGTTAATTGATATTTTGAAAGTGGTATAACATGTATTTGCTTCATTATGTAAAAATCAATGCATTTACTGCGTTAATGTCAAAATCTTTGCATAATTATTTAATTTTAGTCTGTGTTGAAGTTTTTCTATTTTATTTTCTTTCTTCTGATATCAGAAGTAGAAAATAAAACTGATGCCCTTTTATTTAATATTTCTGATTCTTCCCTGTCACCACATGATGAAACAGTATTGTTCATAATAATTATTTCCTCATAAATATCAGTTTCCTTTGAATTTTTAGATTATGAAATTCTTTCTTATTTTTTCTGCAAATATTCTTGTTTATACACACATTTTCCGTGTCAACTCTTTTAGGAAAAAATAATTCAGGGAATTTCATTTCAAACATGATGATTAATTTCTTAATGGAATTGTAAAGAAAACCCTTTTTAAAAATTCATGCATTAAAAAAAAAAAACATTTGATCATTAGAAATGTTTTGGTAAATCAAGGATCATCAAGAAATTCGACTAAGAGAGGGAGTTTTTTACATAGCAAACGTGAATGGAAATCATATTTTCTCATGGTAATGAAACATATATATTGAGGTTAGGTTGTATTATA
Source organism: Parasteatoda lunata (assembly GCA_949128135.1). Taxonomy (NCBI): domain Eukaryota; kingdom Metazoa; phylum Arthropoda; class Arachnida; order Araneae; family Theridiidae; genus Parasteatoda; species Parasteatoda lunata. The sequence continues at coordinate 104,919,520 of OX421971.1, forward strand.
TGTAATATAATGTGTTTAATATTCATTTAATTCAAAACAATTGCGTTGATAATATTTTTTTTTTCCTTACTGTCTTAAACTGTTCTAAATTAAATATTGCTGTTGAGTTTTATATGAACAAGGCTGAAAGTTTTACTTTGGGATCTTATTGAAAAGGAAACATGTAAAAATAAATATCAGTAAAAAGGTATAATTTTTATGTGCAATAAGTACACAATGATTATATTTGGAGTTATTAGTCTTATCTATTTTTAAATTTATAGATTTTGGGCAGTTTAATATATTTTTGAACTACAAAACCTGTACAAAACCACTTTCTGACATCCAAAACCTCATCTATTATGCAAAAATCTTATTTTTATTAGATTAAACAAAAAATATGCAATAAAATTTTATGTTGCAAGTTATAAAAACATGGGAAGCTTTACTTGTAATTAATTTAAACAAAATTGTTGTAATTCAAACCCTTTTTGTTACCAACAACAGTTGAACTACATTTTACATACATATATATCAAAAAAAATTTAAGGGTCAGCGAGGTTTTGATACGTTCCGAAAAAATTTACCTAATGTATGGGGATTCTAATCCTTTTTGATTTCTAATTCTAAGAATTTTATTTTAAATATTAGATCAACTTTAATTTTGTAAAAAATCAATTATCTCTTATTTTCTTTTGAAATTTATATTTTCTTTAATAAAATGTTTAGATACTGTGTCTCTCGTGATGTTTTGTTCAGTGGCAATCCTTTTACTGAGAAATTTTTAAAATCTCTTGTATCAATACTGAATCAGTCTAGTTATACATTGAATGTAGAAGAACTTCTTAGGATAGCAGATTCTCCTGATTACAAAATATTTGTTCTCTTACCTCCTTTTCAAAGATGTACTACCAAAATTCCTCTTGAAGTGTTGTGTGCCATTATTGTAAGAAACTAAGTCCACCTACAATAACTGTTAATTATTATTTACTACTACTGTAAGCTTATAGCATGTTAATTAAAAACCTTGAGGAAAGAAGGTTGTAATCTAAGTGACATTTAAAAAAAAGTTAAGGTGGCTTGAAGAAACTTGTTTTAGTGATATTTAGTTGTATAACAATAATTTATTTGCAAAATCTAAAGTTTTGTAGACCTGAATAGAAGAAGGTGCTAAGTAACCCTCTCTAAGTGTTTTCAGGGTTAAAGGCTTCAAGTACTTTTAGTAACTAACATTTCTTAACAAATCTGTATTTTTGCAATAAATTAAACCACGAACTGTGACATAAATTGACATAACTTTAAATTTGTGTAAAGGATTTATAGATTTTGCCAATTAGAACCAGATAAAAAATAAAGACAAGATATATCCCTTAATTCCTTTCATTAATATATAAACTTTTCTGATAATTTAGTTATAAATGTTTGTCACTTAAAATCACTAAAATCCTCAGCAAATTAAAGCATTATGACACACAGGTTAAATAAGAGTTTGGGATTTATAGATTTTGTCCGAGCTTTTGGCCGAGAAATAGAGATACTAAGTGACAGTTTTTTAGTAGGGAGTGGCTCATTTAAATGATTGTGAGTGATTTATAGATTTCACCAATTGGCAACTTAATGGGAGAAAAATAAAGGCAGAGCATAATCTTTCTTTCTTGCTGTCAAAGTTTAAAAGTTAGTTTACTTGTATTCGTTGAAATGCAATTATTCAAGCACTCAGTTTTTCAATTATAGTCCTAGTTTTTTGCTATTGGTAATTTATACTGATTGCTATTTATGGTTGCTCTCCAAAAATTTATATTTTTTAAATTTGTTTTAACAAGTTTTAAAGTAGGCATTTTAAAAAAATACTTACTAATAAATAAATTTTTCATTTGCATATAAAACATTTTGTAATTTTAGCTTAGCTTACTTTGCTAATAAATTATTTATTGCTCATTTGAAAAGAAAAAAAGACTTAATTCTTTCCTCCAAATGTGTCAAATTACTGTCCCAAAAATGTCTTTAAAACATCTAAACTTGAGGTTATATCAAAAGTGTAATAGAGATTTTCAAGTCCAAATTGTTAGAATTAAGTCTCAACAATCAGCTATATTTTGAACTCAATCAATAAAAATTTATATTATGTACTAAATTTGACATCATCGGATACAAGTTTAACATAAGAACTCATTTTAGTTGTTTCCAGGAATTCTAGTTTTAAGAAAAGTGTGATAACCTGTAATAAATATTAATTCTGTATGTTATATTACTAAATTTAACATCATTATATACAATTTTGTTGTTTTTTTAAGAAGCTCATCTTGGCTGTTACCAAATATTCTAGCTGTGCAAAAAATGTGGCAACTTAAATGGTTATTAATGTAGTTTCTAAAAGTCATTTTTAGTCAAAAATTAAATTTTGATGAATTGTTTTATCAGGTCCATATTGAGTTTAACCTTCCCTCTGACATTGTAAAATGTGGATCAAATCTAATTCAACCCGTGCCTAGTTGCTTCAATAAATGGAAGACAGATGTTTCGAGATTACGTGGTCTTCATATTATTAACTTGGCAACACATCCTCAGTATAAAAAAGTAAGTATTTCTTTATAAATTTTGATTCAATTGATATAATAAATAGAAATGATTAACCTTTTTTTATATATTTTTTGTTTACAATATTTCTTTTTTATAAACAAAGAAAACAGTTCCATAGTTGAAAGTTGATACTTCAAGTCCCTCTTTTTGACTAATAGACTGATTTACTTTTTAAAAATATGTATATTTATTGTTTCTTTAATTTATTTTTTTTTACAATACGTGTCCAATTTTAAAAGGAGGAATACTTTTTTGATACAGGAAAAATATATTTGAATTGCTATAAAAGCACTGTGATTTCCATATGGGCATCAAGATGTTTTTTTTTTTTTTTGCATTTTGCTGCTAGATTTTTTACAAACTTATAAAGTATTTATCTGTATTGTAACCATTGTTAAAAAAAAAAAGTTTGATGTAAAAATTTTAGTTAGAAAAAGTGTGGCTTATCAATTGCATCAGTTTTTCCTGTGTATGCGATAAAAATTTCCATAAAATGAATCAAAGTTGCCACTCATATCTATAGCTTAATTATTTCATTTTATTTTAGCTTCTTGCTATAACACACAAAATAGATATATACGAGTATTCATTCATTTATTTTTTTGTGCCTGCCACACAAAAATTAATGAATAAATGCTCGTGTTTGGGCAATGTATGGAAAATCAACTTTTAGATTGATAAAATGTCCTTTAAGAGATATGAAGCTTGAAATGAAATTATAGTTTGATTTAAATAAGTGTTCACTTCTTTATTATTATTTTATTATCAGAAATGTGTAAATAAATTTTTCTAAGAGCCATCTTGTTATGAATTGTAGACTAGTTCACCAATTTGCTTAATATCTTACTATAATATTTGGCCTCAGCTTTGATTTTTTAAAAACTGTGGTGACTAAAATTCCAATACCCTTGATTTTTTTAATTTAATAAAATATTTTGAATTAACTGATTGTTAAGCAATTTCTTACTTGTAATTTACATTCTTATTTTTTTTTTAATATTGGGTGTAATTGGCTTGATTTTTATTTTGAAGTGTTTTTTTATTTTTGCCTTAGATGGGATATGGCTTGCGAGCTGTGCAACTATTGAAAGAGCTATATGAAGGAAAAGTAATATCGCTTGAAGAAAATGTGAAATTGTCTAATACTAATCAACAAACGGTTGAAAGTCAAGAAGAAGGTTCTAAATTCGATTCCCCTCTGTTACTTCAACTGTCAGATTTAAAATTGGATAATATAGACTTCATGTGTGTTTTCTTCAATTTGTCATCAGATGTTTTCAGGTTGTTTTTCTGTCTCTTTGTTTTTATAATCAAATTTTATTTTTCAAAGAAATAAAATATAAATTTTTTGAACTTTATTTATTTATTTTTTTTTTTCAAAACTTTATTGTATATTTATGTTGAAATATTTTTTCCCTAGTTTTTGGAAGAAAGCAGAATTTGTACCTTTATACATGGCTGCTGACAAAGTAAGAAGAGGTTTTTTCTAACATTCTAATTACCATCATTATTTTCTATATCTATTGATTATTTTTTTAACATTTTATTTCAGTTAGTAATGTATTATGATGTAATGTAATATATTATGTAAAATTTCAATGAACTTAAAATAGCTATTTTAAAAAACCCTCAAGTAGTCTAAGTAAATGCTCATGAACCTTTGTTTTATTTGCTTTTAAATTTATTTTTGCACTTGACTGTATTAAATTTGTAATGTTTTTATTGGATGCTTTAGGTAACTCTTCTAGCTGATAAATACTGCATTAAACTATCATTATGGGATGATTACCTTTTTTTTATTGCCTGTTTTTATTTTTCAGGATTCTGATGTAGTACCTATTGCCATGTTTAAACCAATCAATGACGAGTCATCTAGTTTTGTAGAAAAAAATATGATGAGTTTCAGCAATCATTATTTTGCAATTCTCAAATCACATTGTAAGAAGTTTCCAGCATCTTTTGCTCTTAGCATATTAAATTCTTGCCAGAGATTTATAAACACAAAAGGTATGTTATCCTTATGATGCCACTTATGTTATATCCTTTCTTTTTAGAATAATAATAAATTGTAAATTAGATTTTAAAAAAAGATGAAAAAATTGCGTTGTGATTATTTTTCCCGCATTTAACACCGATTACCAGATATAACAAGAAGGAATGATATAAGCTAAATTAGGATTACCAGCACAATTATTATTACTACAATATTAATCTGTAAGGTAAAGATAAATTAAACTTAAAGGATTCAAATTCAAAAAATTGCGTTGTGATAATTTTTCCTGCATTTAACATTGATTACCAGATATAACAAGAAGGAATGATATAAGCTAAATTAGGATTACCAGCACAATTATTATTACTACAATATTAATCTTGATTAGCTGTAAGGTAAGGATAAATTTAACTTAAAGGATACAAATCCAACAACATTTCTATTCTAGTCTAAATATTTTATTTTAAAGAATTTATCATAAATCAAATTAGGTTGACAAAATGGCAGTTACTGCTATACAACTTACATTTCAGATAGAAGAATTATTTAAATATTTCCATTATTTAATACTACTATTCAACAAAAAAAATTAATTTATGGGCACGGATATCATACCTGCCAACTCTTCCGGATTTTCCGGAAGTTTTACGGATTTTCCTCCTTTTTTCCGTTTTTCCGGGTAAGAGCAAAATCTTACGGATTTGTCCCGATTTTTTGGAAAAATAAACAAAACTCGCCAAATTTAGCGCTTACGAGCCTTTTGTGGAGCGATGCTCTAAAATGTGCGCCGAAATTGTGTTGCGGGTTACCGTAGTAAGGAGAAACAACCCAGCTTTCGAAGAATTCGCCAACTCCCCTGCGGGTGTTACTGTGACGTCAGTTTATGAAGAAGCGCGCGCATCTTCAGAGGAGAAACAATATGTTGAATATAGGGGAGGGGAAGGAAGACGGAAGGCTCTGCGCATAGCTCTGCGCCGCACTCATTGACGCTGGTTACGGGAACGGTCAGTTGTATCGCTGTTTACTTTCGTTAGTAGCACGCGGTATTGTTAGACTTAACTTCTTTTTTACGAAAATGAGCAAACGTTATGTTCAATCATTTAAGGAATCATACTGTAGTGATTTTCCTGGAATTTTGCGATCGCGAGATAGGGATAAATACGCATATTGTAGTGTAAAAATGTGTTTGACTTGTTTTAGTTATTCATGCTTAATTAAAATGTTTTGAAACGTTCTTGGAAGTGTGAATTTTTTCCTTAATTTTAAAAATATGGTTGGAGTCCAGTGTTAACCTATTATTTATAAATCATTTTTCTTTTAAGGATTACATATTTTTTCCATTATGGTAATTTCTGAAAGTAACTATATTAACTTAATCATTACTTTATAAACATATTCAAAATTCTATTTTATTGATTTTTTTATTGTGCTCTCTATGTATGTATAACAAAATGGAAATTAATTATTGCATATAGAAGAAGTTATTTGAAGTATGTCTTGTGAAGTTCACACAATATATTGTGTGAAGCAGTTTTTAAGGTTGTATAATAAATATAAATTCTTGCTCTTGAAATCTTGCTAGCTCCATCATTCACCTCTTTATAGACTCGTATACACTTATGGTGTGGTATTAGATGTACAATTCTTTATAATGTTTGCTATACAAAACTGATTTTAGTATTGTAAATTAGATATTCTCACTCTCATACTGAAAAACGGAGTTTTTGATTATCATTTCTCACATTTTGCGTTCAAATTTATACCGTATAAAATCTTCTGGATTTTTAAAAAAATCTTCTGGATTTTTTTCCCTGGAGGTTGGCAGGTATGGGATATTAAAGTAAAAAAAAATATATATATATAACTTAGCTGAGAATACACGCATAGCTAGAGCGTGTGTGTGGCCGGCCACCCCGCATCAAAATTCTCCACTTCCTTCAACCAGCTCGTCAGAACAGGGAATGCCTAAAAAACGAATTTCATCTCCTTTCCCGCTCATGTATTCATCCGCGCCACAGGCGGCGCTACCATCGTTCAACTGTTCAGACCTGTGATGCAATCCATTTTCAAGTAGGGGTGAAGGAAAATATTTGGGTGGTGTTGAAGAGTAGTGTAGGGAAAAATATTGGATGGTTTGATGGATTAAAATAATGAATGAGATCTTAAAATTAAAAACGCAGTGCCCAAAAAATAAATTGTGCCCATAACTAATTATTAACAGAAATAATACAACCTTAAGAAATAAAATACATTAAAAGGACATACCAACATAACATAAAGGACATACCAACATAACACTTACCTGGATATGTATCATAAAATATTTAGTCTATAAAATGAATTTTTATTTAAGAAATCTTACTATATTTACTATTTTGGGTGAAGAAATGGGGGAAGAATTTTTTTTTTTATCTTGTTCTAAGTCTATTAGATGTTGAAAATACTATTCTCAATATTCAAAATAAAGCTTTCATTATTTTACATTTTGTGAGTCATTTAAATAATTTCTACTCAAAAGTTGAAAGCCATACCTTGCAAAACTTCCAAGTGCATTTTTCTCAAGAATTGTTTTCTGTAAGTGGTTCGCATTGTTATTCATATTCTACTCTTAAATTTTGACCCTTTTATTGTGAATTAATCAGACATGTACGATTTAAAAAATTACTTTCTCAAGCAAATATCTTCCTTAAAATATAGATCTATATGCTATGGAGGGATTTCACCGTTTGGGAATGTCGTATATACAGACTTTAAAAGCAGTTCAGTCTTAAAAATTCAAACAGCTCTAATAATTTTTTTGTAAAAATAAAGTTTTGCTATCATTTATACCCTAATTTTGAAGAAAAAAAATCTTAAATTAGCTGTTACCGGCTGACATACTGTGTAGTCTGCAACACCCAGTTTTTAATTTTTAATAAATTTTTAAACTAATGAAGGTTACTGAAAATTGGAGTAAGATTAAATGACACCAAGACCTACTTCTACAAAAGTTATTAGAGCTACTAGATTTTATTTTGAAACTAAATTGTATATTAAATGTCTCATTGGTGGTTTGAAGCTCACCCAACTTCAAATCGATGGATGGGTACCATCTTGTCTGGGATGTAGTGCTGACCACATTACCACAATCATGCCATTGGTCCTGAAATTGTGGAGCCATAGTCCACCTGGAACGCTTTACGTAATGCTTTGTAAGTCATTCTGCAAATATGACATTCTTAAATTGTGTAATTTTCTTATGGTAAAAGAGTATCTGCAGTTATTTTAATTTTGTGTTAAATAATCTTTAGAATTAGAGAATACAAAAATTTCATATTTATAATCAATTGTTTTAACTTTTAATAAACTTGTTTTATTTTATAGATATTTGTAAAGAGGAATTGGATTTATATTTAAAGCCCTATCATATGAAATCACTTGAAAAATATTGTTTAAGGCTTCAAGAATTGAATACAGTCATTCACATCATTCCTACTATTGCCAAACTATATTTCAAGAATGTCTTGAAAAATGTACACCTTCCAGTGGCCCAAGAAGTAAAAACATTTATAAATATTAAAATATTTATTATTAACTGAAGAAGTTTCCTGTTACAGACAATGCAATTTACTTGCTTAATTATTTCAACAATTAAGCATGCATTATCTTATTTCTACAATACAGTATTATAATATCATCATTATACTACATTATCATTACTAAGTATACTTTGATACTGTAGTGCGAACATAATACCTATACACGTGTTCTGTTATTTCATAAACCAAAACAATTCTTTGAAATTCAGTTTGTAAATTTGCTGTATATTACCGTGATAAAAAAAATATCCGGAATACTTAATTTAAAATTCATCTGTTATAAATGTCGTCTGCGAACTCTTAATTTTATGACTTTTAAAAACATAAGTTATTTAAATTTATCGCTTAAAATTAAATTTATATTTAATTTGGACACGGTTTTTCATTACGTCAATTTTTCAACAAAAAAATTTTCTTTTGCAATGAAATATATACTACAAAAGCATTCCAAATATTGTTAAAAGCTTACGAGACAACTTTTTATCAAAAGCAGCAGTATTTGATTGGTATGGAAGTTGTAATATGTAGAAAATACGTCAAAGATAAAAACTTTTCTGGTAAACCCTTCACTTTGATTAATAATCAACATATGGATCAAGTCAAAGAATTGATACTCAGTGATTTTTTGACAGCATTTAGACGATACTCTGTTGCGAGTTAACAAAAAACCATTATACCTATAGGGGGAACCTGCTTGCCTCTAAGTGTACGCCAAGCTTCTAGGGTGTTCACAGTACTGTAAGGTGACGTAAAATCTAATGAGAAAACTTGATTTTGCACCTTGATAACATGTCTTATTGGACTGCAATTATTATTCATCACTTTTTGGCTAAACATTCAACAAATATAGCCCACAAAAGCTGTGTTCTTGTGTTATAGCACTCATTCCGATGATTGAAATTGCCTCTTTGTGGTCAATTTTTTGAGTCATGTTTTAATTCAATAAAAGAAAAATTGCTACAAACTCATACGGGCATAAGCAAACTTTTCTAATGCTATTTTGATAATTGTAAAAACAGGAATTTACATATACAATGACAAAAGTACATTGAAATCAGAGGAGAATATTTTTAAGGGGGTAAAATGAATTCTCGATTGTAAATTTGTACTTTTTGTTTTATGCCACAATTTCAATTAATTTTTGATCTTGTTATTATAAGGTACTTAAAATGTCAACATTTAAGTAATAATTTTGTTGAATATATCCGAAATATTTGTTAAATACCATTATTTTTTGTTTATAACAGCAAACGTTTATATTCAGCATCTGTCCCATACATAACATCTTAAAGGATATCAAATTGATATGTCTCAATTTATTGTAAAGGTAAATGCTATTGTCTGTTTATATAAACTCTATTGCATAGTCCCTAAGTCTGGATGGTATAGTGGTGAAGGCACTGAGCCCTCCCATCCTTGAGACCCAGTTAACATCATTGCAAAAAACGATGGTTTCATCCCAAGTAGCAGCTTAATGCCCCATCCAGTGTCAGATCTATGGGTACGAGATTGACTGAGAAGTAAAGTGGTTTGTGTGTGCAATGCTGATCAGTTGAAACAATCATGCCATTTCAAACATATTAACAGAGCTGTAACTCTGTCTCCCACTTTATTTTAACATGTTACACATTTCAAATATGTTGTCTTTTTTGGCTCACTAAATTGTGTGGAACCCATTTCAAAAATGCATTGTGTAGGATTTTATTTAAATTGGTATGCTTATGTTATGTATAATGTTTTTGAATAAACTTACACACTTTAATAAGGCAATGTATAACTTGGCACTTGATAAAAGTTAAATAAATAAAATTTTGAAGCAATTATCTAATATTTTATTTTTATTATTGTTCTATTTAGTATTATTTTTTTTTCCTCTATGCATAGCATACCTTTATCCATTCAGTTTATGAAGTAGTACTGCTTTTACATAACATTGGATAAAAAAAATGTGTAGTTATTAAGGAGAATATGGTTCTTCTAGGATATTTTAGAACTAAATAATAAAATGTCTGAATTTTTTCACTCAGAAAATACAAATGCCAATGAAAATAGGATAATAAAGAATTTTTTTTACATACTGAACATGACAGGTTTACCATGAAGTTATCCATATTTAATTTTCTGTGTGTGGAACTGGAAGTCTATATCAAATTAATGGGACACTGTTAATGTGAAATTGTTTATAGATATATATTTCATAAATTTTTTTTTTTACTAATGATGATATTGTTCCATTTTAACATTCTTTATTGATTTATTTTTATTTTATCCATCTAGGCTATATTGCTGTCATATGGTTTACAAAACAAATCATTAGATGCAATTTCAAAAGATTTAGAACTACAGAATATTCAAGTTGTTGGTCTTTTAAATCGAACACTAAAGAAAATCAGCAGTTACATAACGGGCATTATTGAAAAAAGTGTCGAAAGTACATTAATCTCTACTGATGTTGAAATGAAGCCTTTAGAAATGGATTTGGATGAAGAGCTTGTAAGGCAGCATTTAAGATTGTAGTTTTTGGCATATTTATTACATTTTGATTCAGAAATCAATTATTTTATTATTTTTACAGGAAGAAGCTGCTGTTCAAGTTCAGAAACAACAGGAAAAACTACTTGCTTTGGATGTTTCTCAATATGCAATTAAAGGATCTGAAGATGAATGGCAAAAAGCTCTTTTTACTGGAAGAAAAACTCTTGTTAGCATAAAGAGGTAAACTAGTTATTTATTTTTTTATTATTATTTTTCATTTTTTTTTTTTTTTTCATTTATTAATTGCTGGTTTGCTGTGTTGAATTGACATTCTCAGAATACAGACTTACAATGTTATGGAATTTAAATATGGAGTCTAGTGTGAAATATTTTTACTGTCAGTTTATTTTTGACGAACATTATGTTCTTAATATAGAAAAAACATTCTCTGGTATAATTCTACAATAATTGATGACTGAACCCAACAAATGTGTAAGCAAACATTAACATAAACGTTAACATTTTGTATGAAACACCTTTTTATAAACTAAATCCTTTTTTTTTTTTTTAGGCTGACACTATAAGAATATGGCATGTATGTAAAAAAATTAAAAATTGATTTTATAAAAGTTTTAAAACTACTTTCTTCCATTAAAAATCATCCAAAAATAAAAACTGTAAACTGTTTAGAGTATCTAGTCACCTTTGAGAGAAAAAGTTCCCTTGAGCTACCTCTGTATTAACTTTGATATGAATGACAATATTTTTTGTTAGATCATATACAGTGGTATTTACTTACTTACCTTTTTGTTCATTTAGTCCTATCAGTTTGAATAATTATGATTTTGGAAAAATGTGCTTAATAATTTGCAAGCTAATTTTCTTAAGTGTTTTTCTTCATGCAATGGCTGTATCTTTGTATATTATAAAAATTGGAGTTTTAAATGATAAGAATAATTACATTTTCGGAAATCTGAAAGTAAAATTGAAAACAAATTTCACACTATAAGCTGCAGTTGATGTGAAAATCATCTTCAGCACTTGAGAACAAAAATTAAACAATTTAGAAAGCAAAACTTGCTATGAAACACCTAAACAACTGCAGAATATGCATTGTACTGGAGAGCGTTAGCCTTGCCAAGAGATTATGCATATACTCGGTTTTAGAATTTATTGAAACAATTTATAGCTCTATCTTTTTAAATTTGCCTATGACCCCAAGATAGTAAAAAATTATTAGCTTATTAACAAGATTTAATCTTCATGTATATGACTAATTTTGAATTTGTAATAATAAAAAAAAGTATGCATCAAAAAATATGTTAATTTAACTTCAATCTCCCGCTGTAATATTAATGTATTTTTCATAGTTATTTACAGCATTTTCAAAATTGCAATAAATCCCATTATAGCCTGTAACAAAATAACTAAAATTTTTGGAAATGAATTTTTTTTTTTTTTTTTCCTTTATTTCTTCTCTCCTTTTTCATTATTATTATTTAAACAAGTTCAGAAAATTTAAAAAAAATGGTTAGAATGTTTGAAAATCCTCAATTCTCTAACATCTCTGCTAAATAGTTTTAGATTTCAAAAAGATTTTGGGTAGTTAAAAAAATCTTCGCTTATGCGAGATAAATAATCCCCACCTACTACATTTAAGCAGGTCATTTTATTGTATCCAATAACAAAATCTTCACTCTTTCACATTTTCAATACATAACCTAGAAATGTTTTTTTTTTTTTTTTTTTTTTTTTTTTTCTTTTAAACAAGTTTGGAGAATTAAAAGAAGTTGGTTAGAATGTTTGAAAATCCCCCAATTCTCTAACATGTCTGCAGATTAATTTCAGATTTTAAAAATATTTTGGGTAATTAAGAAAATCTTCGCTTTTGCAAGATAAATAATCCCCACCTACTACATTTAAGCAGATCATTTTATTCTCTCTAATAACAATATCTTCACTCTTTTACATTTTCAATACATAACCTAGAAATGTTTTAATCTTTTTTTTCTTTCTGAGATCAAAATATTATTACTTCCTGGTGTATGGATGTATTACTGCCATAGAAATATAGTGATTACATGATAAGCCCTCTATATTTTTTTTACATTAAAAATTTTCAAGTGCTAAATATAATGCAAAATTTCAGTCTATATTTATATATCAGCTATTCTCTTTTCATGTTTCATATTTTATTTTATAACTGAAAGATTTAATTGATTCATTTCTTTGCAGTATCAAGAATAAAGTAGAAAATGAAAATGCTGCTAAAACTGAAACTGAAAATAAATTCAGAAAACACAAAAAACAATTCAAAAAGAAAAAACACTGATCTATGTATTAAATTTTTAAAATGTATATAAAGTTTTGTATTTATTAAAATGTTTTTATTATGTTACTTTATTTTACTTTTTTTAATTTCAATAGTTATAAAATGCACGTGAGAAATATTTTTATACTGTTAGGTGATTTAAGCTACATTATTAACAGGATTTCCAAGAACTTTGTTTTCTTTTCAAAGCCTTTTAAAGATTTTGATTTTGTTTGTGGTGCCTTAAATTTCAAACTCATTTCTCTTTTTATCTTTCTTTTTTTTAAACCGGAAATGTTTGTACTACAATTAAAGAGTTTTTAAATCAAATGTCACGTGTTTAACCCTCTAACTGCTCATCCCTCGATTTGCGCGGGCATGTGTTTTTCTTCCTTTATTGATGAGCGCATTCCATTTTTTTCCCGTTTAGCAGTATTAGACGTTTAATTTACGTTTTGACCAACAGATGTCGTTAGTTGTCCACTAAATTTCCGTATTTGAAGGCGCGTTGTGTAAAGTGATTTCGTAAGCGTGCAGTGTAAGGCGATTTAAGTCCAAAAATTTAGCAGTCGGAGGGTTAATGTTTAGTGTTTCTGAATTGGAATAATTGTTCCACAATTTATTTGAAATGGAATCTAAATAAAACGTCACATGCTTGCTCTATATAAATATTTTTAAAATACTGGCTGAAATAAGAAAATTAAACAAACCATAAAGTGACCAAAATGTTTCTGAAACTGAAATGTAATGAACTTGTCATCATTAATTCTTACAAAATCATTTTCAATTGTGCTGTGTTGTATAAAGAAAAGTTTATATTTAAGTTTTTCAAAATGTGGTACAGTTTACTTTTTTGAAAAAATTGTCACACTAAAACTTTCATATAGGGGTACACAACCTGCTAGCCACATCGCCTGCCAACTGTTGATGTGCAACCTGGGGTAGCATCTGATAATAATAAGAAAAACTTCTCTTTTTTTTTTTTTTTTGAGGAATTAAAAAATATCACAAATTTTGAATCGTACATTTGAGGCATCACTTTTTAATTTGCTCAATTTGCACAGATTCTATTAGTAATTTATGTTTTTTTATTGGTTATTGCTACAGAATTCCACGTGATTTTAAATATCCTAATATTTTTCATAAGATATTATGATATGTGAATTTAAAATTTTTGTAATCACTTTTTGACTTGCTTTATTTTTACCGCCTTGATATTTCAATTTTTTTTATAAGTAGTTATTACTATGTTATAATAGTTATCAAAGTTGAGTTACACATTTAAAAAATCCCTTTTTATTGCACATTCTTTTTGGTAATTTTATTGTAAATCTAAGTAATTTTTTAGGGCAGTTATGCCTACTCTTTTCCATGTGATTTTGAAATATACTTTATTTTTGTACGATATTATTAAGGCATGCAAGTTTAGAATTGCTCTTTTAAATCACCTTTTCACATACTTTATTTATGTAAAATTCATTGAAATCCAAATTATTTTTCGATCATTTTTTTTCAGTTATTGCTAAGCACTTCCACATGGTTTTAAAAATTCCAATATTTAAGAATTTTATTCTGATGTGTAGATTATGAATTCCGCATTCAAATAGTTACTTTTTTACAAGTTTTATTCATGCTGATTTCATTATAAATGTAATGATTTTTTATCTATCTTTTTTTTTCGGCATGGTATCTAAGAATCCAATATTTTAATACATAATCATAGCAACACACGAAATATAAAAGGTGGAGGTATATGCGAGTTTTCAAACTGCTCACTGTTTGTAATTTTATTTCTGATTTTTTATAGTTTAAATGTTTTTTTAAGGAAAAAAAAAGAACATATTTACTTTAACATTTTATTAAAGTATTTATTGCTTGGAGCATTAATGTTCACATAAAAATTGCCATATTTTCCGTCAACATGGAACAATCATCAAGCGATTTTGCAGATTTCGTCAATTGGTTAAATCCTTCATTGCTGGAGAAATAATAAAAAAAATTATCTATACATTTATAAGGTTGTGATTTACTAAGTTACTGAAAATTATCTTCTGCAAATAACAGTAGTTGAGAACTGTATATTTATGATGGAAACAACTTATAACTATAGGGTATTTCCTTAAACCAGTCTTTAAAGTTCTTTCAGTTAAACTAGTTTCAGTTGTTTATTAAAAGTGTCCTTAATAAATTGTTCCAATTTTTAATAATTTCAAGCTATTAAAGTATTACTCTTGTTACGAAACTAAAAATTTTTCTCTAATTTATCTTGAAATTTTGCTTTTTTTTTTTTTTTTTAATTATATCGTATTTTAAGCTTTTATTTAACAATGAGTGTAATTATATTAAAAATGCTTCCAAGGATTTGGGCTTGGTAACAAAGTACATATTCTGTAACTGGTTAGGATAAGAAGTCGTACTTTTGAAGGCTTCATTACGCAGTTTAAGTGTCTGGGTCCACTTATTACTAATAATAATATGAAAACTAAAATTAAGAGCAGATTTTTTACAGCGATACTTGACAATTGAAATTGGCTACATATTTTTAAAGAAAGCATCATGATAAACTCAATGATATCTTTGGAAGGCAAGATGACATCCAGCCCCCTGCAATAGCCTCTGCCATTGGGTTACCGACATAGTAGCAGGCATTGAATTGAAATTTCTAACAAACATCTAGACTTAGTATCAAAAATAATTGAAAAATGACTTAACATTTCATTTTTAAATTTTTGATATAGACTTCTCGCCTTGCTACTATTTGTGTATGTATTAATTCGGTGCTTTTCAAAAATATTCTTTCGGCAAACTTTTTAAAGAATATAGTACAAATAACTAACTATCCCCCCCCCCCCAAAAAAGTTTAGAATAAAAGCTTGGACGCTGTGCACGGCTGCAATCAGCTATATTCTGCACTTTGAGATTAATTGTGATAAAGACAAGGTACCAATGGGTGAAAAAAGGACTTTGTGCCTTTCAGCATTTGTGCAAATGTTTGAAAGTTCCTGGCAACAATATTTATTTCAAGATTTTTCGCCAGTGTTCCAGTGGTGATTAAAAAAAAAGTCCGCTAACAGTACTTTAAATATAGCAAGAAATCCAAAATCATACCAGTTTGTAGAATCTCACTTCATCGTTTCATCTGCACTTTGGAAGGATAAAAAAAAAAGATTTTTTTCCGAATTCGCAGAATGAAGAAACTGTTTCAAAAAGAAGAGGGGGAAAACGTGACCATATTTCATTCGTGAAATATAATTCAAACATGATATAGCAGAAAATACTACAACTCTTTTAGAAAAAGTAGAAAATTGTGGCAGTACATATTATCCGTTCCTGATTGTACATAATTCGTTTATTTTATATTCACTATCAAATTCATCTGAAACTAAGAGACACATGAAATTGTCAGATTACGAAATAGCATTAAGTAAAGCATCGGTCATAGCGTCATCGGTTTGCTACGACGTGTTGACTAAGTTTTGCCAAGTCAGACAGAAGCAGAGAGACTAAGGAAATACACGAAGTTTTTAGGAGTAAAGATATCTCGAAGGCACATGAATGAAGATAAGCTTCAAATAAAAAAGAACCAATTAGAACTATTCGTAAAGCGATGAGGTAAACTACTACTAACAAAAAGAAATTCAATTTTTAAACATTAAAAAGAAATTCCCTCCCATATTGGGATGCTATGAACACTCTGCAAAATAAAAAGAGGAAAACTTGAAATACTTTAAATTTAATGATCGTATAGATGGAGC
Organism: Parasteatoda lunata; assembly: GCA_949128135.1. NCBI lineage: Eukaryota > Metazoa > Arthropoda > Arachnida > Araneae > Theridiidae > Parasteatoda > Parasteatoda lunata. Next base: position 104,936,191 of record OX421971.1, read on the forward strand.
ATATGAATTCAAACAATGGTAAGAAAAGAAAAGCGGAGGACGACAGTGGGCAGTTGGAGAATAAAGCAAACACTGGCGGTGGAAATTTTCCGTCGTCTTCAAAAAATGACCGTTCTTTGTTTAGATGTCCAATAAGTTTGCTCCCTTACCAAGAAATAAGGAGAATCGGAAGCTACCTCATCGTACCAAACTAAGAGCAGGGGCGGAATAAGCGTACGCGGAGCCCTAGGCCAAAGATTGTATAAGGGAGAAGATGGGAAACTCGTAAGAAAATCTGGCACAATGCCAGCGCTTCGTGTAAGGCGGAGAAGTTTATTTCCAGTAACGTATGCGCAATATCATCCTTAATTTTGGAAGAAGAGTTTGGAGAGAGAAGCACATGAGAAATCAATCAATGGCGAACGATAATTTGACAATTATCCCTAACAAGTAAGTGCGCTTTGTATAACATATTTTCTGTTGATTTTTTTCTCCTTGTTTTCAGTTTTGATGAAGATTGTAATCCTCTTTTTTTCTTTCAATATTTTTCAGTGATTCTTCTGTGCGTAAAGCAAAGAATTATGATAGATGTGCTTACTGCAATGTAAACAGAGCGGGATATCCAATTTGAAATTGTTTTACTTTCCTCAAAATATCGAAATGTAAGTAAATAGTTAAGCATTTTCGAAGATTTCAGTATATTATTTTCCAATGATTGATTATAAGAACCTATTAGATTAGACTGACTTAGAGTTGTAACTAAATGTGTGACTAATTTATAGTGTCTGGTTTTAATTTAATTTGGTTTTTAAATTCTGTATAATTCCATAAGTGCGTTTATCTTTTTTGGTCGAAATTAAATATTTACAAACGAAATTTATGTACTAAGTAAAAATTTAAATAAATGTTTTTCAAGAAATGTGAAAAAGATCTATAAATCTGACATTTTAAATTTTTGAATTTTCATTACATATATGAAATTATTTAAATAGTGTTAAGTGTAAAAAGTGTTACTTTTTTATTCATATAATATTTATAGAGTAGTTTATAGTAGTTATATATTTTTTTATCTGTTAGCTCTAAATGTCCTAAACATTACCGTCTTTACCTATAGGGACACTTAGGGCAATGGGGATCCCATTTTCTCAAGGGGCCCTAGAGAATCTTACTTTTTTTTAAAAATTGCATGAAAAAGAATTTAAGAATAAAAACATTACCTTATATATTTTTTAAATTTTTTTTTTTAATAGAGTATGCATTTTTCCCCTACAAATGGTGATTGCTTATCAAACACCAATATTTGGATTAGTTTATCACCAAGAAAACTTAAAAATTCAACCGAAAACTATTTTTCTTCGTTAGAATGAATACTTTAGGCCCTCGTGCAATTTTAGGTACCTGGGCATTCTAAAATGTTTTAATAACTGTTTAGTTTGATATAATAATTCATAATTTTTAATTTTTTTTTTATTTGAGTTTTTGTGGTAATCAAAATGAGTTAAAATTATTGCATCATACAGTCCCTGGCCAAATTATTAGACGCTCTATAAGATTCTATGTAAAATCTTAATTACTCTGATACTATACAGCTTTATTGTATTTACGCGACTAAAACCAGTTTGTACTTGTTGCCGTTTGTGTATCAATTGGTTAAATTAGGCGATATATAATATAAATTCGACGAAATGTTATAAAAATACAGATTATTTATTGTATCAGGTACTGTATTATTATATTATATTATATTAGGTCAAATTAATAGACGCACTGTAGTTTTTTAATAATGACGTGATTTGCACGAGTTTATATGCTATACTTTTGTAATTAAACATACATGTTAATTTATTAATATAATGTATTTAATTATAAAAGTATTAGCATACATGTCAATCTATATTTATATTTCTCTTACACGGCACCAAAAAAAAAGCCTCATTACAACTCCCCGAATGGCAACGTTAGAAAATCGACCAATGATTGCATCTAAAAATGTCACATGCCAAATCTAGCTGTGGTGGCTCAACATATAGCGCTTTTAAAAACGGAAACAATAACCAGAGTGAGCATTATCAGGTTGTTCAATTCAGCTGCGGCAAAAATAAAAATAAACAACTTAAAAAATAAAAATGCTGTTGCCAGCCATAGAATTTTTTGAAAGTTAACTTAGCAACATAAATCAAAATGACATAGAAGCTCAACTAGATCAAAATTATGATACCTGAGCGCTTGACGTAACAAATCCTTCAATTCTATAAGTGTTGTATCGCCAAATGCCCAAATTAACAATTGTGTTTTTAAAGAAATTCTCTCTATAAAGTATACAAAAGCTAGACGTTAAGAACGTATCCAATGAGCGAGCAAAGCGAGTATTGGATTGCGAAGCAATCCGAAATGAACTGCGAAAGCAGTTCCGGGGGTTGGCAAGCACCAGTGAGCAGGGGGCGAAGCCTCCTAGTACTTTTATAATAAAGGATACAAATGGGTTTTTATCCAGGAGATTTTTCATATACCTCCTATTTGTATTTATTTTTAACATATTTCATTACAATGTTAACCAATTCGATACACTAACGTAAACAAGTGCAAACCGGTTTCAGCTCCGTAAAAACAATAAAGCTGTATAGTATCACCTGAACTTTACATCGAATCTTATAGTGCGTCTAATAATTTGGCCAGGGACTGTATCTTAAAAATTATTTATTTTTTGTAGGTGAAGATTCTTAGTTTGTTTTATAAACATTTGTTTTTAAACATTGTGACACATTATAGGTCTGAAATATTTTTGTGCCTGGGGGCCCTGCATTGTATGAAGATGGTCCCGCCAGTAAAACATAAATTTAATTAATTTTGTTATTTAATCACCTAATGAGTTGTTTTGTTATAAAATTTCATTTCTAAATATTTTCTTTAAACACTGCCTGCTTTTTTAAAACCATTTAATAAAATATTAATACTTAACAAAAATAATACATATAATTTATTAATTCCATACAATTTAAGTTCTGTTGTCGAATTAGACAGCATTCTTATTGTCCTATTAGCATGATAGGACATGTGATTTTAGTGCATTTTTTTTTTTTTATAATATTAGGTGCAGGAAATGGTTAGAGGCCAGCAAAATTGCATCGTTACAGAATGTTGATACTGACTATACAACAGATGAAGATTATGTTCAAGGCATTTCAAAGTTGAGGATTATGTATCAGAAAAGATGCATAGACTTGTTCCTAGTGCAGTTCCAATGAACCAATATTGCATCTTTTTAATTTTATGTTATTTTTTTTCATAAACTTGTTCAAATATTTATTTATTGTATAAAATGTGTGCAATTTTATTTGTGTGATTTTTATTTTATTGAAAAGTATTTTCTTAAAATATATAGCCAAAAAGAGTTTTTTTAGATTAGTTTAATAAAGATAAAACAAATTCTGCAACAAGTGTCTTGTTTATTTTTTTAAAACTCTAAATATATGTAGTTTAAAATATTTTTTTTTATATATATAATACAGCTTTCATATATATATAGACACACATGGGGAAAATAACAGATCAAAAAAGATTTTTTTTTTCAAGGGGAGAATGAATTTTTATTTTTTAATAAAATTACTTTTGTTAAATAAATATTTACTACTTTAAAATAAATTATAATCCTGTTAAATTCGTGAACTGAAGAAAATGTAAAAGCAAAATCGAATCCGATTATAATTAATGGAGAAAATATGAGTGCATTGGGTGAAAATCAAATGATCTGCGCCCGTTCTTTAATCGCTCTTGACGGTGGCTTTCCTGCATTACACCTGCAGCGCCCAAGTTGAGGGGAAAGATTGTTACGATTTAGCATTGATAGTATAGGAAGTTTCCCTTCTTTACGCGAAGCGTATAAGTTCTTTGCCTAGGCCATTCAAATTTTTGGGGCTCTTAAATTAAATTTTTTCTCGTATATTTTTTATTTATTCAAATATAAAAGTATTTATATATCTTTTCATTTAAGAAAGCATATTTAAAATAATAATAAATTAAATTTTATTTGAATTTGTTAAATTAGAACTAAAAAATAATCATAAGATTTTGAAATTTATTAACACTTTACAAAATCAACGCTACTTTAAAATTGGTATTCAAAAATCTTTTTTCCTGCTCTTGCGATCAATAAACTCATCGATAATATGTTATCAAAATTAATTTCACGGAGAACATCTGATTCGATAAACATCAAACTTAGCATGTCTAATCATTTTTGAAACATGACGTTTCTTTGCTCACTCTTGATTCGTTTAATTTTTGAAAACGAGCGCTCCGTAGAACAATTTGATATTATAAGAGTTAGAAAAATGCGAAGAGCAGTTTCAACATTTGGAAAAACAGATCCAAGTTTGTGTTGAAATAAAGTTTTGTGAAGTTCAGAATGAGTGAACTTAGTTTTTGATGGGAATTTGGATTTTATGTAAATCTGAAACTTTTTCAGTTCAGAATAAAAATCTTCCAAATCGTCAAATCAAAAGTCAACTAAATTAGAAATTGTTTCTCGATGTTCATTTTCCGCTAGTCCAAAATCAGCCAAAAAAGAAAATTTCTGAGAAACCTCCAAATAAACTTTGCCTCGTTTGTTAATTTCTGTTTTAAGCGCGTCAATAATTACAATGAATCCGTTTATACGAAAATTAGGTCTTCGTCGAATTCACGAGGCGACATTTGAATAATTTGTTTCAGGCAAAAGTGATTTGGCTCGTCGAATTTCTCTCCCATCTCATCTATGAACGTTTCCAACGACTCATACATCAAAGCGCATATATTCAGATTAATTTGTTCTGATTGAAGAGCTTTACTTATTGTAGCACGAAAATTATTCAATATATTGCTCCACAATGGATGGTGTCTTCAGTAGAAATGTAAACAATAACAATCTCGAGCTGTATGCCTGCTCTAGTTCCGGTTAGAAAGTTTGCAGCTGCTTACTACATGTTATTCTGCGAGGCGATATTTTCAAGCGGATAATTTTGTTTTCAATAAAAGAAATAAATTAGATAATTTCTGAGCTAAACTCTGCCGTATTTCATAAGATATTAATGTTATTATGTAATTGTGGTGAGTTTGAAGTCAAAATTTGTTTTAGTTTTTTAGAGATATATTGTTAAAAAAGGTGACATGGTTACCAGATTTTGAATACCTCGCTTTTTTGGCAGTCTTGATTTCGCCTGTTTCCATTTATTTATAACTGTTTGTCCGTGTTGCAAGCTATGTACAGTCAGCAAAAAAAAAAGATATCACCCTGAATAATTTTCGTTCTAATGATCGGATTTTCATGAACTAAGTGTCAATTATAATGGTTCCTGGGGGTGACCTCAAATATGCTAATTAGTTAGTGCTAACTATTAATTAAGTTACGAAATCAGACACAAAAACGTACTTTCTCTGAATAAACATATATTTTTTTTTTCATATTTGGAATCCAGATACTTGAATTAGGGGGGGTAGACAAAATTTTGAAAAAAATGGGTGGTAAATAGGGTCGCAACAAAGGTTTATATATTTGGCGATAGTCCAGAAAACCGCCAAAAAAAGTCGCCAGCGCAAATGAATATTTTAAGATAACCCATTGACTAATTCAAAAGAAGAATGCTTAATTTTACTAGGTTGCTAAGCAACCAAGCTCTGACTGGAAAAAAAAAATTAAATAATGTTCTGTGATTACTCAGAGAGGTTTAATTAATAGTTAATAGAAAATATCTCGAAGTTTCTAGGCAATTGACAATTTTTAAGTTGATTTCTGTCCAAAAAGCAAAGTTTTTTTTATTTTAATCTCCCTTGAAAAGAAAATTTTAACCGATTATAAATTATTTACGATTTTCTAAGTTTTAGAATTTAAATACATGAACATTTTATCTGATATTATTTAGATTATGTTGTTTCTGCTATATTTATTCGAGGATTTCATACTAAAATCAAATTAACATAACTTATTATGGCTAAATACAAAATTTTAGGGATAATCACTTTTACAGCTTTAATCAAGTCTTCTAGGCAAGAAAGTTTGAAGAAAAAAAAAGTGCTTGAAAAATAAAATGTATATCGTATAGTAATTCTAATGCGCATTCACAAGTTTTTCTATAATTTACGATATTTCTTTTTCCTAAAACTCAAGGAATTGCTGAATGTTTAGTGGTATTTTAAAAGCATTGAAATAGGTTATGTTTAAGAATAAGATATTGAAATAATATGTTGCAAATAGTATGAATCATTGTTTCAAAAATCGCTTCATTCTGCTAGATATTTAGATAACAAGGTTTTCTTTGGATAAAGATGATTAGCAAATAGCATCCTTATGCTTCGATACATTTAGAAACTTACGTTCGCAAATTCACCATAAAATATCGCACAGCATATTCTTCAATTACGAAAAGCTACATTTACCACCAAATACTGATACTATGATTATTCTTGTTTTCTTATATATATCTGATATGATACTCTCTTTTTAAACAGAGCTTGTAAGGTCCTTAAGTTACTGGAAGGGGGGCACGAAAACTTAAAAGATAAAATATTTAATTTCATTATCTAAAAATATCTGGTCTCAAAATTTTAATTTTAAACCAAGTTAAATATAACTTTTGCAATATTGATGCTCTTATGTTTTTAAAGACCACATAATTCCTGTTGAAATATGAAAATGCATATTTTTACTTTAACGAGTGTAAAATCCTTATCAAAATAATGATCAAGACCCAAATGTAAAACAGTATAATTGATGATAAAAACTCAACTGGCTTCAAAAAATATGAAGAGGGAAGTAAAAGTCGACATGTTTCGAGCGTTCAAATATATTCACCCATTCTCAAAACTTGTCAAGCTTGAATAACTTGCTTTTATTATTGTGCTCAAAACATGTCTATTTTTATCATCATCTATTAATTTTTAAATCAATGAAGTTTTTATATTTTCAATTCAATTTCTTGGGATTATCTATTTAGTTACACCATATATTAAATTATTTCACTCGATATTAAAATAAGTTTTACTTAAGTTATAGGCACAGGTTCTTAGATTAAAAAAATAATAATTCGCTATTTTGTAAAAAAATCAATGCAGTACAATTTTTTTTTTTGCTGCAAGCCTTAACATTTTAATTTAAGGATATGAAAAAATTCCGTTTACAATAAAAATTTCAAAAGTCGAATGTGAAAATGGAATGTCCCCTAGCACCAGAAATCGAAATTAAATAGTTGCAAGGACAACTATTTTAAACAAGTTAGCGTTTCCGTCCTACTCGAAGTTGTTTGAAAAGGTATTTTGTATATATAGATTCCAAAGTTTATTCTACAAATATTTTAGGGTATACTTTCGGAGTATTTTGATCGAGTTTATTTTTACACCCTTATTTGCTTAAAATTATTAAATAATAAGGTTAAAATAAATTATTCAAGCAACATGATTTAACGCATTTATAGTATAATAGTAAACGGGGCTTCAATCGCATATCCTTAACCTTGATACCGCTATCATTAAATGAATGAAATAAGCTTAGATAAATAATAAAAGTTAATTTTTTCCCCGTTTTAATTTTCAAAGAAATACCTGTATGTTTTGATCAAACAGATTTCATTCTGGAAATAGCGAAATTATTGAGTAGGTCCCTTGGAGCAATATCATTCTTATCCTCTTTTGACGAAATATAGGAAAAACTGGTTTTCACAGTTCTGTAAAAAGTATGTTAGCCTTCTTGCCACGTTTTTTATTATTTTTTTGTTTTTAATCAAAATAAGTTCAGAAATTTACGTTTTTTTATTGCATTTTTTTAAAATCAGATGATTCTAAAATTCACACGGCTTCGGAAACTTCTTACAAATTTCAATTTTTAGTGTTTCCTGCTAAACAAAATAAGGCATTGTTCCTGATAACAAATTATACTACAATAATATATTGGGAATCGTGCTAAAGTAAAAAACTAAACAAAATAGTTTAGTATATCATCCGGAAAAAAATCTACATGGAATCATAAAGAAAGAATCATTTAAGATACTGAGATATTTTAAGACGCTTAAAAGTTTTGGCTACGTATTTGACAGCTTTTTATGTTCGGTATCTTTATACTCTTGGCAGTGACTTATAAAACATGGACACTATTTTAGATAATCTATGTTGAAGTCACAAGAAACAAAACAAAAAAGACAATCAATGATTTATATTCTTTTTTCGAAAAAAATAGTATGCTTAGTAAATAATCAACTGTTTTGCATTAAATAATTTTAAACAGCGGAGTGTTTTTAATTTCTTAACAAGGCTTTATTCTTAGCTAGCAGACAATAATTCTTTTCAAAAAAAACTTGACTATAATGTAAAAAGGAACTTTACTTTAAAGAAAATCAAAATTAAAGTACTAAAAAAATTGATTAGTATATTAATGAAGAAATAATAAATGTAGTAGGGTAAAGTATAAAATTTTTAAAAATGCTAAAATTTAATTAAATAGTTGGTAAAATAGTTCTGCGAAACACTTCCGGACAAGTGATTAAAAAATTACTTTTAAGATTAACACGATTTATAAGATGTTGAGAAATTTGCGATGATGTGAGATATGCTTAAATATGTTTACTACGTATTTTTATTAATATTTATAAAAAATATATACAAGAAACTGATAAATATTTTATTCCAAATCTATTCATACGTATGTATATTATTGTAATTGTATCAGTTATTGAGAAAAAAAAACTAAAAAATAATCACATTAAATAAGCACAATCTGGTGTATAATCATATTCTATCAAAAACATGCTTTTATAAAACTCGACATTCGTTGAATAAAATGTTTTTTATTCAATAAAATGTTTTATTTAAATTTCTTTACTTAATTCCAAATAGATTTTTAGAGGACTAAAAAGAAACATTGCATTTTATAGTTTTAAAAAAAATAAAAATAAAAAGATTAGCAAACGATTATTAGCGAAAAAAATATGAATGAAATTTTACGCCACGCGCGCTAAATCAAGTTCTTCGTAAGTTTATCACATTTTAATATTAATCGCCCCATTTAATCATTTTTTCATTGTCGCCAAATTAATTTTCTTTAAATAATTAATTTTAATTTTTCTCATCTTCTAATAAATAAAAACAGTTGAAACTTTAGATTTTTCAATTGAAAAGTATGTAGATTAATATGATATAAAAAAATCCATACCTTATAATTCAAAATTTTTTCATCCTCTCTTTAATTAAATAATAAAAAATAATTAATAATTATTAAAAATTATTTTTTTCATGAAATTATCTTTGGGTAAATGCATTTTATGAGTTGGTGCAATATTTTTTTGAATTGCTTCATTAGTTTTTAAAATATGACTGAAAACGCAAAAAGTGAAATTAACATTAAGGGGTCCAAACTTTGAATCGCTCTCCTGACCAAACTATGGGGACCACATTTCCCAGATTGCGGCTACCCCCTATATTTTGAAGATAAGGAATCCAAATATGTAAAAAAAAATTTATGTTTATTCAGAGAAAGTACGTTTTTGTGTCTGATTTCGTAACTTAATTAATAGTTAGCACTAACTAATTAGCATATTTGAGGTCACCCCCAGGAACCATTAAGATTGACACTTAGTTCGTGAAAATCCGATCATTAGAACGAAAATTATTCAGGGTGATATCTTTTTTTTTTTTGCTGACTGTACCATCTTATGTTAGTGTTAGCATATTGTTCGAGGAGCAAGATTAATTTATACATTATGATTCAGGTTTAAATTTGGAAGTTGGCATATATTATTGACATGTTGTGAGCCAAATGGCTTTGAAATTAACCGGAAACAGTAACCCGGAAGCATAAGCGGCACCAAGCTTTCTGTGATGCCTAGTTTTGAAAGCACCATCCATACAAGCATTAAAGCACAAGCAAATTTCACAGCATTTTGGCCAACTAAATTCAAGGAGTTCGTTGCGCATGGTATATAAATCGCATATCTATTGATATTTAACATGATTGCTTGCATCCCTCGGTAAACGCATGTTAGCAGCATTATCATAAGATCTTGTGGGGGCGGAGTTATCGACCATGCCAACCTTTATCTATCAAAAGGTACCTCAGGATTGATTCAAGTTAGCATGGCTTATATACCAGTGAATTGATGTTTATATTTCGTAGTGGAAGTTACGCCACAATCTGACCTCTGCAGTTCTTAAAATCTAAACAAGTTTCGCTTAAAAATTGTAAGACCTGATTCGCTATGTCTGCACCGACGTGACTTTTTATATCTAAAAAAGTAAAAAATATTTCAATAGTTTTTCCATTTTTTGTAGAAACGTACCTAATAACAACACTAAGTTGATATACATGAGCGATATCTGGAGTTAAATCAACTGGCACACTAAAATAGCTGACGCCTCTTCCTTTATCCGCATATACGTAGAAATATGATTTTGTTAAAACGGGTCAAACGTAGCAACAAGTTCTAGTAAACCCAAGTAGTTCCCATTATCTGGCCCTCCAAAATGTTCATTTATTCCTCGAAACGTTAACCCTCGTTAGGCTAATGTTATAATGACAGGTATCTCCTCTTGGAATTGAAGTTCAAGTCGATCCGATATATCAGAATCTTGTCGTCTCTGGATATAAATCAACATACTTTATCTGTGAAGAGATCCATTTTCGTGTTGGCGTAACTGAGAAACGTGTTTCCAATCATTGAAATCTTCGTTGGTAAGTTTGTTTTGTTTTTCATTAGCGGCTCGAAGAAACTGCTCCCCATTCGCTTTCTTTCCATAAAAAGTGCTTTTTGAACAAAATCTTGCCTTAGATTCTGCTTCGTAAAATCGACGAGAACTCTCAAATGGTCCAGAGTGATTTTGACACGTTTTTGAACCACGACTGACCCAAAAATTTACGTCATCTGTTTTAAAATCACCCCATTTTCCAGGATCATCTGAACAATTTTCGTTCTCCATATTGGGGTCCTGGTAAGCTGGAAGCTGGATTCATTTTCGTAAACAGAGGAATCAGTACTGTCAACATTTTCAGTTGTATTTATTTTGTTAGAGATTGAATCTACAGAGAAATAAGAACAATTACTAAATATAGTTTATCATTTTATTATGAAATTAAATGCAACCTACTCGATCAAGCATAAATTACAAAATGAGATCTTACATCTTCACTATTGGAAATTTCTCTGGATTTCACTTCTGGAAATTTACTGGTTGATGGAGCTGGTGAAATGGATCCTTGAAAAAAAGACATCAGTTTTGGTATTCTGCAGCATCTTTGACTTTTTTCTCCTCCGCAAACTTCCTTCTTTTCGACCCACTCAGATAAATTCGTGGAGTAAATATAAGAATTAATGTATAAAAGGTGTAATTTTTAAGCTCTTAATTTTGTTTGATTCGAAAATTAAAAACATGTTTTAAAATTGTCTACAATTAAATTCAGTTTAGTAAAATTAAATGTTTAAAGACATTTAAATAATTTTAATGTATGAAAAAGAAATACAAATTAACTATAAAAATTTAATTAGGTAACACACTCTGTGATCTATTATTTGTTTCATTAAAGTATGTTATGAGTATTGTTGCAAACGGTTCTAAATACTAAAGATTGTGTTTGATATTATTAAATAAAATACAAAAGAATTAACTAGGACAAAACATTTATTATAAATAAAACAGGTAAGAACTAACGACAAGCACATAACACAGACGTTCCATGAAAATTATAAACAAGCCAACTGATGCCACTCACAGCTTTTAGAAATAATATAAATAATTAATGCTGCGGTGGCCAAATGTATCATTTTCTACATTCTCCCCCCTTGCAAAATAGGAATTTTGCAATCTATATAAATTTAGTTTTAAAATTTTACTTTAAAATTCAACCCAAAAATCATTAGTTCATATGTTGAGTTTTCCTGGAGGGTGAACTTCTCTTCCAAAACATGTTTTTTGAATGATCCTTGTAATATTTTTTCTACATTTTATTCCACTGATGCAGCACCATTTTCAGTCACTTTTTTCCTCCTCTACAGCTTTTGCTTCAGAATTATCGTGAGCCTCTCCATTTTCTTTTCTTCAGCTTCTTTTTCTTCCACCTGTTTTGCTCTGGCACTAACTCTATTATCCCTTCATTCAACCCCTCATTTATTACATCATCGTAATCTTGAAATCTTCCAAGTTTCTTTAATTTTCTTGATGTAAATTCGAGTCTTTTCAAAGCAGCTTCTCGATTGGATTCTAGAAAAAGATGATCGTCAACAAAAGGAAGACGCACAACATAGCGACCAGTATTATTTCGTCTAGTAGTTTGCTCAAAAAACTTGGTTACCTTCTCATTTTTTTCTTCTTGAGTAATTCTTTCAACAGGATCTAAAATACCCAATGTTTCTAACTTCAAAAATTTAGAAATTTCAGAGGAACATGTCATGGACGCCAGTAAGGTAGAAATTCCAAAAGTAGATTCTTGTTTGCTACCAATAAGAGTCCATCCTAGAGTTGTTCTGATTGCCAATAAATTCTTATCAATCGAAACCATATCAGGAGTAATAATTTTTGTCCAAGCATCAGCTCCTAGTAATATCTGAATGTCTTCTGTACTTTTGGCGTCTTCAACTGAATAATCACTAAGAACTATACTTTTATTTTTGAGGAATTCATAAATTTTCTCATCAGTAATTTTTGGTATAGTAGTGCAAATTTGATCAGTGCCAATTAATTCAAGTACCAAATCAGATCCTGAATCTTGAGCTGAAAATTAAACTTCGAACAAATTATGTGTCATTAATGGTGTTTTCTTCCCGCCAAATAGAACTTGTGATAATGCAATTTTACCGCATGGAACCAATCTACAATCTCTCGCACATGTGTTCTTAATGTAACTTTTTTGAGAGCCAGAATCACGTAATACTCTCACAGGAATCCTTTGGTTACCAATAACAACATGTGCAATCAAAGTTTGTAAATATGAAACCGAACATTTAGATGAAGTGGATAAAGTATTTACAATTTCCGGTTCTTTTTGGTCAAACTTCGTAATATCATTATTAATAGAATTAGGACACATAATTGGGTAATGCGCCTTTTTGCATATTACGCATTTCACAAGAACTCTACAGGTAGATGAGCGGTGACCCGTTCTTAAACATTTAAAGCAGGCCCCTTTCTTTTTTAACATTGCACTACGTTCTTCAAATAATGAATCTAAAACGCTAGCACGATCCTGTGAATTATGAGTTGTTCTTGAGCAGAAAATACAACTCCGATCTTTAATTTGAGAATTTCTGGCTGATACTAATGTAGTTGCTGTTGGGATATCTCTAAGTTTATTTATCCTAAAACTACTTTTAGTAACATTTTCAAGAGAGTTCTTTCTTAATTTTAATCTCTCTTCACTTTCGACTTCCGTTCGACTTCAATTCCGTTAAGCATTCGGAATGGTCAGCCGTTGAAACATTTTTAGAAACACGATAGCGATCCCATGTTTTAAAAGTGATATCTGGTAAAGCTGATTCTACTAGAGGAAATAGCATGGCTGCATATTTTTCTTTCGTTACACCCAAGGAATCTAAAGCTCTAAGTTGGGCTTCTAAAGAATCATATAATTCAGCTACCGACACTTTCTTTCTTCAATACTAAATTTAAAATTTCTCGTACGTAATATTCAATTAAAAATTCATCCTTCCCGAATCTTGATTTTAAAAGGTTAATAGGCTTTTTCATAATTTTCATAATTTTCTTTCGAGGTAGGAAAATTTTCGACTAATTTATAGGCGGGAGAATTCGGTTTCATGCATTGGAATAAATAGTCAAATTTATCCTCATTATCCAGATTATCATCGTTATGAATTTTTGAAAACTGTGACCAAAAACCAATCCAACCTTTAAAATCGCTATCGTATTTCTTCAGTTCAATTTTTGGTAATCGTACTTGTTGCTTATTGCAGTTAGTCAAATGAGCATCCAAATTACTTTCAGGTTTCTTTAAAGACTTAATTAATTCCTGAATCTTATAAAATTTAATAGAATACCCATTTGAATTCATTAGTTCTTCTTCAATTTCGGCATCAGTAACGTTTTCTTTCCTTAAAAGATCATGATAAATTTTATCGTCTGCATCTTTTAGAACTTTAAACTTTTCCGTAAATAACTGAAATCTTGCCTAAATATTTGTTTTATTTTTAGTTTCACTATCTAATAATTTAATTAGTGAATCATATTGTTTTGTAAAAACTGACCTTAAAATTCTTCGTTCCATAACGCTAATCTTTAGTTCTAATTCTTCTTACTTGTCGTGTCCGTGTTCTGGGCGCCAAATGTTGCAAACGGTTCTAAAAACTAATCCAGCTTGCAGGGTTTATATATACTAAAGATTGTGTTTGATATTATTAAATAAAATACGAAAGAATTAACTAGGACAAAACATTTATTATAAATAAAACAGGTAAGAACTAACGACAAGCACATAACACAGACGTTCCATGAAAATTATAAACAAGCCAACTGATGCCACTCACAGCTTTTAGAAATATAATAAATAATTAATGCTGCGGTGGCCAAGTGTATCATTTTCTACAAGTATTTCAATTTTTTTGACCTAAATTTTCATTTAGATGAAGGCTTTAGTAATCGGGGATTCAATGTTAAAATATTTGAAACCTCATCTTCCTGACGTAATTCTAAGCCACAGTGTGTAGCTTGAAAGCTTTCCTGGATTTAAGATTAAAGGTTTAATGGAGAAAGTAAAGGAGTTTAGTGGATTCAGTGTAATTGTTCTACATATTGGTAAGTACCTCGTCTAATTTCACATAAATTGGCTATGCCATGATCCTTCTAGACTTAAGAAATTAGGTGTTCTTGTTGTATCTTATGAAAAGTTAGTTCCCATTTAGAATATAAAAGTTAAACCTCTATTATCTATTTATTGATAGACTCGAACTGCTGTTCCTAATTTCTCAGTTAAAAAAAAAGTGTTTTCTATGAATAAAGAATAAGTAATTTTTTTGTTATATCTTGAATAAATTATGAGAAAGTAACTGCAAATATGTGTATTTTCTGTTATGCTTTTCAAATTGGAAAGGAACCTTAGAGGTGAAGACAATATTGTTATTAAAGAGTCTCTTCTTACAAACAAAAATTTAAAATATTATGACACTGTCAAATCCTCGTCACAGCTGCATAGAGAGGATGCAATTGCTGTTCACTATTTAGTAAATGATATGGTTCATTGGCCATATAATTTTGTATTGTTGTATAACCTCAATTTCAAGAAATCCTTTTTGGTCCTTCGAATCAGGAAGTTAATTTACCAGAGAATTCATTTGTCGTCGGTATACAGACGGCTCAACAAAAGGAGATACTAGTAGTATGTGGTGGTATGTTCATTAAAAATATGGGATTATTTCTGTATCGTGATTTGTCATGCCAACTACAATTGCTAAGGTGCCAAATAGCTTTTAAACTTGCAAATTTTTGTAAAAAAAAAAAAAAAAAAATAATTGTAGATGCTTGCCCAGTGGTGGCTACGAGTTATACCTTTTGAGTTGCTCCCTTTCTGTGATGTTTTTGTTTCTCGTGGGCCGCTGCCCAGAAGTTGCCAAGACTTGGCAATCATTCTGCCACAAATCATGATACGGAAATCTCCCAAAAAATATTGGCTTTGTGTTAAAATTTCTTCGATTGTTTTTTTTTTTTTTTTTTTTTTTTTTTTTTTTTTTTCAATAATTTTTACTGTAGAGTTAGTATTAAAATTTTTTATAACTATAGTAATAATTTAGTTGAACTTGAATATATGAATTATTTTGACATCATGGTTTATAAAATTAATTTAAAATTATGTGTGAGAACTATGAAAAATGTGACAAATTTCTCTGTTTTATGTCTTTAAATAAACAGATCTTAAAAGTCTGTTTGTCTATCAAATATTTATGCAGGCATTGAGCTTTTTTTTTTCCTATTGAGTTAATTGGATTCACCTAATGAAAAAAACATATATATTTTAAGTGAATTTTCTTAATATATGCATATGTTATGAAAAAGTAGTTAAAGTATCTGATAAGTAAAATGAATTTCAGTTATGTAATTATAATTTCGATGATATATATTACAAAACAATTAGATTGAAAGATGTAGTTATACCCTTTGGCAACTTGGTTCAACTATTAAAATTTTCTGACAGTGAAATGTTTTTGTGAACTTATTTTATTTCAGACATAACTGCTGTTTATGGATGTAAACTTCACAGAATTTAGGAAGTTAAATGCTTATAAGCTTGGTAATTTATGCTTTTGTGATGGTGTAATTAAAAATTGCCATACACTCTAGCAGAAATTTGTTGGCTTGTTTTAAAACATCCAGGAGTGATTGAAGACCAGGATACAATTATTGCCTGTTTCTGAAGTTGAATAGACTGTCTTTTATTATTAGGTAATAGTGCTTATAATTGATTCAAATAATTATTTAAAAAATTTTAATTAAATCCTAATTTATAAAAACTAATTGCAGATTTGCAATTAGTTTTTATTACTTAGGATTTATAGGTCTATTTATTGGGTTATAATATTAAATGAATTGTATTTAGTTGATGGCTTGTTTTATATATGTATCAAAAACTTTAAAAATACTGTGATCAAATTTTAAATTGCCATATCACATATAGTGTGCACAATTTATGTATTGTATTCTCACTTACGAAGAGCGTACTAATTTCCATAAATAAGTGCTGTTAAGTATGAGTACTTATAACAAATCTTGGATAATATACCAAAAGTATTTCTCAACATATTTCATTATTTATGTTACCAATTGGTAAAATTATAAAAGAAAAATAATCTTTTACTTTTCTGAATAATGATTAGTAGTATTGAATTATAGTCTTTGCATAATTAAGAGTTATTCATAGAGTTTAAATGTTATAACATAGCATTGAGAATTTAAATTAAAGAAATAGTTTGAAATATATAACTTTGATTTATATTTTAAAGTGTTTAACTTGGAATGAACTGAGAGTTTTTTAAAACATTAACATCATATTTTCTAGTTATTAAATAGTTTCTGTAACAGAGCGTGATAGTAATAATTATACTTATGCAACTTATAGAGAATGAACGTTCACTGATGTAGCATGGATTAAAGAAATATGAATTCTTACACAAACGAAAAGTTTTATCTAGTGGGTGTCTTTGAAGTTGGTCATGATAACGCATCTGTGCAACTGTACCTCTTGAGCAGGGCTGTATTGACTTCGCTTTTTTTTTTTTATAAAGTGTTAAGAATTTCATTTCAGAAAATTGTAAAAGTGAAATGAAAGTAAAAATTTTAAAAGTTTCATTTCAAAAAAGCATGAATAGTTTTCAGCCCTGCTCTTAGGTGATGAAGAAAATGATTGCAATCATGTATGTTTTAAAAGTTGAATTTCAGATTTGTTCTTTTAATTATTCTGGGTAGAGCCTCAGAAGCCAAATTTACAAGCATTAAGCCTAGAGATGAAAGCTGGAGCAGCCTGTCATTATTAGACATCTTGTCTGCCCTAAGCGATGAAAGTTGGTTCAGTCAGATATATATTCAAATCCATTTAATTTTTGAAAGAAGACATGTTATAAACTTTAGTGTTACTTTTTGAAGGGCAACAGTGTTTTTAGAATGTTTTTTAAAATTTTTTTTATTGCCAATGAAGGTTACAAAAGACCACTCACCACAAAAGGAGGAACAACAACAGAATAAATAAATACAAACGTGACAAGAAAAGTCTATGAATCCAATAAGTTTCTTGCATACCAGTAACTGTCACACAAAGAAGAATGTATTTGTATGTCATCTTTAAACTGTATGTAATAAAACTGTTGTGTTTGGTTTTTGTTCAATTATTACTGTGTTTATATATACATGTATTTTAATAAATTTTCAATTCTCACACTGCAGAGTTAATAATATATCATATCAGCAACGCCAACTATTTTTTGCAAGTTGTGTAATTTAAAAAAAAAAAAAAAAAAATTAGTTTTTTCAAAGAGGAAAATTTAGTTGAGATTCTGCACAATAATTCGTTCTTTTATCTCCTCGAATGAGACCATGTATCAAGAATAGAGCATTTTAGAGAGACAAGAAGAGATGTCCTTTCATTAATATATTGGTTTTTTTATTATAAATTCTTTCTTTTGATTAAAATGGTACCCCTGTATGGTAAATGGTTGCTTTAAAATTAGTTAACCCTTTGCTTAGGATGTGCCAGCTGTAAGCAAAAGATAAATGTTTTTTGCCACATTACTTAGTATTATTATGTGAAATTAATTCCTAATAACAGTTTTGGCTGGAAATAATTTTATATAAAGCTAATTATAAATGTCACATATTTGCCACCTAGTAATGATTTTAAAATATCAATTAAAGTCTCATACTCATTTTTGATGGACTGAATTATATCAAATAACAATAGTAGAGAATAATATTACGAAAGGGTGACAAAGAGATATTACAAGTCAATGCTTTTAAATGATGAAAAAATAATTTTAATTAAGGAATCTTACCAATTTCCTGACCATGAAAATGTTCTGACAATTTTGAAAAATCGTTTTAGACAATTTTATTTATTGAGAACTAATATATGAAATATCCTAATTCGAAAATTATTAATCTTCTCAAACATAATTATACTTTTATCCTATAAAAAGTTTCATGAAATATTTGTAGCATTGTATTTAAAAAATATTAAATTAGGGCTTGTGGAAAAAAGAAGAACAATTTAAGGTGTTTGGATATTAGTATGGCCTTGTATTTACTTGGCATGGAACTTAATTTAGCTTGACATGATTAAGAAAATTCTCATGCATAACTCTAATTCATCTTTTTTAATTCTTTTATTATATACCCTCATAAATGAAACATTTTATAAATAGAAAAAGAAATTGGAGGGGGGAATTGAATATTTAAATGAATATGTCATGCATGTCTTAGCAGTGAAATTTTAAACTTAGTCTAATAATTTTTTCTATGTTCTCCCTAAATTTCTTTATTCTCTCTCTCTTTCTCCTTTTTCTTTTTGAAGATGCGAAAAAAATTGCATGATAATTCACACAGAGAAGCACAACCTTTTTGAATGGAGGGCCGCATGTCCAAGTATTTGGAATATGTTAACCTTGTAATATGTTTGCATGAAATTAAATAGTTTTAAGTGTTTAAAATTAAGAACTGCAAAACTGACTACTTAGAGAAAAAATAGAATCAATTATCCGAAAAAAATTTAGATTAATTAAAAAATAACGGGAAAATTTATGTTTTTTTTTTATCACAATACATAATAAAGTTCATTTAACGATAAGTTTTAACAACCAAAATTTTTAATGTTCATACAAATAAATTTTAAAAAATTAAATATTCTAGTTATTAAAATAAATGCAAATTAAATATTTTAATTTAAAACAAGTTTGCAAGACTGAAAATGATTAAAACAAAACATTTGCAGGGCAAAATAAGATTCAACAATTAGTAGAGAATATACTCCAACTTTAAAACAATTTTTTTTTAATAAATTATAAGAGGAGAGAGAAAAGAAATAATTAATTTTGAAGGAACTATTTTCCTTAATAATCAAAAACTATAAGATACTTGTTTACAACTCTTTATGACCAATATTTTTTTAATATGACACTACTTACAATTTATACACATACACATTAACAACTAATTAAAATTTACATTACGCTACTCATCTTGATTACACTTTTTTACAGTTTAAATATGAGGATATACAAATTTTCCCGCATATGATCATAAATGATACAAAATGGTTCATGTAGTTCGAAAATGGCTTAAAAAATTTCTTAATGGTCATCCATCAATTTGCGACATTTTCAAATATTGTGATAATTTTATCTACTTGATAACCTAATAGCTTTTGTCTGGCCATTAAATCAAAATTTAATGATTTTGTTTAAAGACTGCTCCTCAACCTAGAACAGGGATGTGCAAACTCTTTTGGTCGAGGGCAAAAAATCGAGAGAAAAAAGGTTTGATGGAGTAAAAAATTCTTTAAAAAAAAAAATAATAATAAGTGATCTACAAATTTGAATTTAATGAGGTGAATAATATTACGATTTCCTTTTTAAAAGTTCCTTATGTTGAGGTTCGAAGTGAGATGTGCTTATTTTGAGGACCGCGCGGCTAAATGCTTGTCTGTTACTCTACATCTGAATCGATATTTTCTAAGGTTCATAGTTGAAAACACTTGTTCACATATATAAGATGAAGCAAACATATCACTGATTTTTGAGCATGATACATGAAATTTGGGAAATCGGCTCTTGGTAATGATTTGTAAAACTAAAACTTTGGCATGTTTAGAAACAACTGCTCCAGATGATTGTTAGATAGAAAACTCAATAAATTCAAGCTGAAACTCCAATCTCACTGTTTTACTGAGGGTATTGAATTTAACCTCGAAAACATTTTACCAATTTTAACTGTCTGTGCTAGCTATTTCCATCAATTTATGTTTTGTAGAACAAAAATAGAGAAAGTAAAAAGGCCATCAGTACTTTGTTACAAAAAGAAAGAACAAAAATACCTTTAAACAATGTAGACAAGAAAATAGGTGTTTAATGTATTTTGTTTACATTCGCCACGGATCGGTAAGCTAAAATTATGTCCTTGATCCGGCTAAAACCTTCCGGCGGGCCACAATTGACCGGCTAAAGCCTTCCGGCGGGCCACAATTGGCCCGCTGTACGTAGTGTGCCCATCCCTGGTCTAGAACATGCCCAATTCATTCTGGAAAACAGTCTTTATGCAGAAGCTGTTCTTGTGGTCAGTTTTAAACTTAGGGCAAATAACTTATTCAGTTTTTGGAATTTTTCTCACATGATGCTCTTCCTTTCCTAATTTTTAAATCTAGTGAATAGGAATAGTGATGTGTGATTTTGAAATCACTTTACGAACAGAGCCTGACTAAGGCAGGGAGATATGGGGCAGTTGCTCTGGGCCCCCACATCAGAGGGGATCCCTAAAGGAGTAGAAGTTTATTTTATGTTTTCCTTCTTTAATGAACTTTTTTAAAACAAAATATCCGTACCGTGTAAAATCCGCCAGTTTTATGTTAGCTTCTTCATTAATCTATAGTATGAACACAATCTATACTTCATAAACCCTTGGCTTTTCATGTTATATATCTATAATGAGGTGGAATTTCGGAAATTTCACTCCAATAGCTGGTTGTGACATTCTTAACAGAGGCCATTTTTTTTTCAGAATTTGAAATTTTTAAAAGATTAAAAGAAACTTCATATTAGTGATATAAGGCATTTATTTTCAAGCATTCATTAAAATAAGTATAGTAAAATTCACAAGGATGATTTCTAAAGAAGAAAATTTTAAACTGGAAATAAACCGAATTTCGCGATATTATAAAGTATTCATGACAATTTCAACTTTTTTCTTTTAATAGAAATAATAAAATGGGATAAATTTTCGACGGAAAAGTTACTATCGAATTTACAATTGTATTTCTTCTGCATAAAGCTCAAGTTTTTGACTGCCAGGCAATTTTTTAATCAATACATATGCTTATAGTTGCCCTGATGTGGCCGTTATTTACGTTAATGACCTAAAAAGACAAGTCCTTCAGTTTTAAACTTTCTACTCAAGCAAAAATACGTATAAGAAAATCTGAGTAAAATAGTCGCGCAGCACTTGTTTAAGCAAAAAAAAAAAGTTAATTAAAGCAGTTATTCACTTAATTTGCATACGACACACGTGCTTATAAAGTTATGCTTTGAAATTTTAAATATTGGATAATTGGTAGTTAAAATTGTTAATTCTTTTTGTTATTAAAGATGTAATTTTTTTATGTAAGAATATGAATTTCACTTTTGTATTTTGAAAACAGAAACAAGTTTTGATTTCTGTCATATTTTAAAAGCATTAAATATATGTAATCTTTTCAAAGTGCAAAAGTTGTGCAGATCAGATAATTTTTTTGATTTTCAAATATAAAATAACGTTCATAACTAGTTCCTCGTTAATTGTTTAGGCATAAAAAAAGATTCGTTTTTATGATAAATGTAAAAAAATATTATGTAAGCATGATTAATGGAACTGGTAGGAGAAAGAGGAGGAAGTTTCTAGCATTTTTTCTTACTAGCAGTTTCATAAATTTTTAAGTCATATATTGTAGTTAAATTCATTGATTTTGGATTCTACTGTTTGTGTGTGCATTTTACAATTACGAAAAAAAAAAAAAAGGAAATGTATGTTTTGAATTTCTAAATTAATATTAATAAGTTCTTAAACTTTTCATTTTTTTCAAGTCAAGTATTTTTTAACGGATTTGAAATTACCACCTTCGTTATCACTGTTTATCACAAAACTAAAGATAATGCTAAAACATTTTAAGATATACAAAACCTTTTAAAGACTTAGAGAGTTTGGGAGTTTATCACAACCAACCTTAATAAATAAACAAGTCAAATTTTATTGTCTTTTTTCCCCTTAAGCAATCCAACTTAATGAAAAAAAAATTAAGTTCTCAAAAAAGTTGCACATTTCCTATTTGCACAAATAAAAGGGAATTAAATATACTAGTTATAACATAAATATAATTAAACTACGAATTAATAAAATTTTTGCTATCAAAAGAATAAATGCAAATTTTACTACACAATTGAAAAAATTCTCTTGTTTACAAAATAAATAAAACTTATAAAACTAAACATTTGATACGTAAATAAAAGAACAAAAGGCCTTTTTTTTAAAAAAATGGACTAAAGAATTGATTATAGCTTTTTATTCTCTACAGTTTTTTATTTATTCAAACAGACAAAATTTAAATTATATTAATATATTTTTAATACGAATAATTATATAATTTAAACATAGGTTGTATTTTATTTCATTTTATAACCGTTGTTGAGCAGCCGACTATCCCCATTTGTGTTACATGGAGAGGAAAATCACGAAAACCTCCCCCGGTTTGCCTGACGGTAAGTGGTAATAGGTTTTAATCATAATTGTTTCCGAAGTACTCATGTGTAAAACTCAATTATTTTTAAAATCTCTTATTTTTGAAAAAGAAAAAAAAAAACCTTGACTTAGCCCATTAAATAAATTGCTCTTTTAGTTACTAAGTTTCATTTATTGAAGAGGGAATTTATGTTTGTATCAGATATTTTCTTAATATTAATGCTAAATCCGGCTAAGTTGGACACAATATTTTAAATCATTTGTATAATAGAACGTCTTCCTAAAAAGCCAACGATTTTGACTTACATGATTTTTTCCTCTTTGGAAAAAGAAGAAAAAAAAATCACTTGTACTGCACTTGTGGAAATAAAAAGTAGCTTAAAATTTTACAAGTTGGAGCAAGCATTTATCCTTCCAGTAGATTTTTTTCCCCGAATGAAATTTTATTTGATGGAATTACATTTTAAATGCAATTTAGTTGTTCAATGCGATGGAGAAGGATTTTAAATCTTTGGTAATATATGCGTAATCAAGTTTCCTGCCTACAGCATTTTACAGAGTCATATCTTTTAAAAATTATGTTTTTTTTTATTATTTTTATTTCCTTCACTCTTTAAAAAAAAAAATCTTCATTAATTTATAATGTGTTTTAGATTTTTACTCTTGACACGGCTACTGAGAGAAGTTGACGTAGTTAAATTTTATAGCATAATGAAACATTAATACTATTGCGGAGCAAATATTTCCTGGAAATAAATATTATCCCTTTTTTTTTTAAATAAACAACTGTTTTTCTAAGAGCTCCATTAACGAACATCTTCAATGTTTTTTAAAAGAAAGTCTAAATTTATTTTAACATTATTTTCAATTTTTTTTAACGATAACAATGTTAAAATCATGTTTAATAAAATTCACCTTTTATTGTGAGTACAAAAGACATAATTGGTGAAGTAAAATAATCTTTTTGTGCTCAATAACATAATAAAATGCGTTGAGTAAGACTAAAAAGTATCTTTGTGCAAATACGAATCTATTTCCAACTTAAGAAATACATCGTAATGACAGTCACGTGTGCAAAATCCTTTGACGTAAGACGTTATAAACCCTTAGAGACAGTAATAAATCTGTCTAATCATAGACAGGACAAGAAATTTCACATTTTTGCGCTCTCCAAAGATACGCCAATATGGAGATAAACCACTTGACTAAGGCAAACCTGAAAAAGGGTAATTTCTTGGAATTTTGTTGCCACCGGGAAGATAGGACCTTCACTCCCTTCTAATCTTAGTCCCGCAGTGGACTGATCGTTAAGACACGGTTCCCAGCAGATCACCGAAGTCAAGCATCACTGGCTGCGGTCAGTGTGCGGGTGGGTCACCACTTGGATCAGTCTGCGTAGGGACCGAGGGTGTGCGGTATTGGTCCTCGTTAAAATGTGCTACCGTAAAGGGCTCGACTTCGCGTGCTGGTCGTTGGGCTACCGAAGCAGGGGTGCCATCCCCTCTGCAGAGGATCGAAATTGTGATGGCATGTCTTCGGATCATCCTCAGGGATGTTTCCCAGACCGTCGCCAATAGCCCATTGTGCAGCTCTAGTGCGACGTTAATGAACTACTACTACTACCCTTCTAATCTTAGGCGAAAATCTACGTCACTAATCCATAAGTATTTCTGTGGTAAGTGAAACTTTGATGTTAGCGCATGCGCGCCTCCATTCTCCAGATCGCGTCACGTCAGAGCAGTGACAATCGAAGCTTGGAATTGAATGTCACGTGATGTTTTGTTTCCAAATACAGTACACGTGGCGTTTCTAAAAGCGCGGCGTTTGTAAAAAATGATAGAAAATATCCAAACACAATTTCGGTTCAATACACAAAAAGAAGATTCAACGGTTTCATCAGGTAGATTTTTAGATGTTGCTTTATTTCTTTTATTATTATATTTATTCTTCTAGTTTATTGATTTATCATTAATTATTTGCACTCTGTCTAAATGTGCATTTTTATAAAAATATGCAATAGATTAGTAGTAATATTTGCTCACTTGTAAACTTTTACTTGAATCCTAATAGTGTACTTCTGGAAAAAAAAAACATTATTTATAAAGATCTATTAATGTACTTAATAATTCCTTAGAAAATTTTATATTTTACTATGTTTATTTGTCATGTACTTTGATTGTTTGAGGTACTATGTTATAAGCAGTGGTTCCGCGTAACTTAGAAAAATATGAGTCTTCGATTCAAGACTTCCAAATTTCTGAGCCTTTTTTTTTTTTTTACTAAATGCTGGTCCCTAGTAAAAATATCATTACTTTTATAGATATAGAAAGTCAATATCTCGTGATTTGAATATATATATAAGTATACAGTTTATTCAATAATAATTTATCAAAGAAAAAAAGTCAAAAACTTTGAATAAGCATAAGCTGTCTTTATAAACTCAATTTCAAGCAGTGTTTTCCAATATTAATAATATAACAGCCGTTAATCAATCCTACTATATTATTTAAAAAAAAAATAAAGTCTATTAATAATTTAGAAGCAGTGTTTCTTCCTAAATGTAACATCTCTCTCTCTCTCTCTCTCTCTTTTTTTTTTTTTTAAATTATAATAAAACATATCTCACATTTATTTTTGCTTTTAGAACTCTGACTTTAGTCAGCCTAACATTATTATATTATCATGGTATTTTTATCATTATTATTTATTTATTTACGATTTCTGATTGTATACTTTTGATTCAAAATGAGTTTAGTTTCCTTTAAATAAACCCCTATTCAAACCAACGTTATTCTACAGTATAATGCTATGTCAAAACTAAGCTCAGTGGACAACCCATAGAGGGCCAATGCCAACTGTGCCCATCTCTGTTTCCTTGACCTTGGGCTCTGGGTGCATGAGCAAGTGTTCCGGTCAGCAGAACGCCCAGTGTTTAGTTCCCAAGCATGCTTGGTACTCATTTATCGGTATTTCTCAGTATAAATTTCCTTATGTTGTCCTAGTCTGGTCTATGGTTTTAGACAAATTTGATTTTGATAAGTTATTATGCATAAGCGGAATCACTGTCATAGAGATAAATTAGATTTCAATTGTATTTTTGCTAAAATACTATTAAAATCTAATCTAATCCGTGATTTACCTTGATGATCTAATTAATTTTTTTACATTAGTTTGTAAATATTTGTTTTTTAATTTAGTATATGTTCTATGAAAAAGTTTTAGTTCTTAATAAAACAAAATTATGTATTTATAATGAATTACTTGTGTAATGAAAAATGTGGTTTGATATTTAGTTGACATTTTCCTAAAAAAGTAAGTGAATTCTATTTCTAAAATTGAGTGGCAGCCCTATATCTATTTTTTCTATGTAAAAATATTTTTATTGGCTGTTGCATGAGTAACATTGGTATTTGTTTTTAAAATTTGCATCAATATTATTAATTTTGTGGTAAAAATTTTTTAATTAAAAATTTTGCTTTTGAAGTAATGCTAAGAAATGTCATTTTTAAATTTTAATGGTGCCCTGGAACTTTTATTTTTTTATATTGCTTAAAATTTTCTTTTGTTTGTTGTTTAAAATTCTATACGTTTAACTTTTTTTTTCTTAAATATGCAGGATGAAGTCAACCATACCATCTCCACTGTCTCTTGGTTGTCCAGAGACAAAACTGTGTGAACTGTATCCTTACTGATATTTTCATCTGAGTCCCTATGAAATAAATGAAAGTTATGTGGCTAACACTTATGATTTTAACAAAAGCATATTTTAAGACTTCAGGGTATTTTTAAATACAGATGAGAGTGTTTTGTAATATATTTTGGGTTGAGTTTTGTAATACATTTTAGACACAATGGTAAACATCTTCATATTTATAATTTTTCCGTAGTTAGATTTTGTATAAGTTTTATCAAAAATACAAACTTATTAAGAAATAACATAGTTACCAACTAAATGATTACAGACAAACTTCAATATTAAAAATTTAACGAAATACATTAAGAATTTCGGAATATTGAAAATCCAAAGTTATAATTAAATATTGTTAAACAATTCGGTCAAAAGAATAAGTTTATTGATATTTTGAAAGTGGTATAACATGTATTTGCTCCATTATGTTAAAATCAATGCATTTACTGCATAATGTTAAAATCTTTGCATAATTATTTGATTTTAGACTCTGTTAAAGTGTTTCTATTTTTTTATCTGATATCAGAAATGGAAAATTAAACCTATGCTCTTGCTTCATTCAATATTTCTGATTCTCCCCTTGACACCACATAATGAAACAGTATTCATTGTAATTATTTCCTCATAAATATCAGTTTCTTTTGAATTTGTTAGATGATCAAGTTCTTTCTTATTTTTACACACATTCCTACACACATTTTCCACAACTCTTTTAGGAAAAAATAATTCAGGAAATTTCTTTTCAAACATGATAATTTATTTCTTAATAGAGTTGTAAAGAAAAGCCTTTTTAAAAGTTCATCCATTAAGAAAAAATAACTTTTGATCATTAGATATGTGTTGGTAAATATCAAGGATCGTCAAGAAATTCGGCTAAAAGAGGGAAGGGGGTTTATTAGCAACATAGCAAACGTTTAATATTCATTTAATTCAAAACAATTGAGTTGGTAATATTTGTTTTTATCCTTGCTGTCTTAAACAGTCCTAAATTAAATAATGCTGTTGAGTTTTATGTGAACAGTGCTGAAAGTTTTAATTTGGAAATATGTAAATTATTGAAAAGGAAATATGTAAAAATAAATATCAGTAAAAAGGGTATAGTTTTTATGTGCAAAAAGTACACAATGATTATGTTTGGAGTTATTAGTCTAATTTTTAAATTTATATATTTTTCGCTGTTTAATATATATATTTGAACTACAATTCCTGTCCAAAACCACTTACCGACATCCAGAACCTTATCCTTTATGAAAAAATCTTATTTCGTATGAGATTAAACAACAAAAAAAAATGCTATGAAATTTTATGTGACAAGTTATAAAAACATGGGAAGCTTTACTTGTAATCAACTTAAACAAAAGTGCTGGTAACTCAAACTCTTTTTGTAACCAACAATAGTTGAACTTCATTTTACATACATATATGTACATGAATCAAAATAAATATTAATTTTTTTTATTCATACATATATATGGATCAAATAAATTTAAGGATCAGAGAAGTTTTGATATGTTTCGAAAAAATGTACCTAATATATGGGGATTCTAATCCTTTCCCATTTCTAATTTTAAGAATTTTATTTTCAATATTAGATCAACTTTAATTTTGTAAAAAAAAAAAAAAAAATTATCACTTATTTTTTTTTTAAATTTATATTTTCTTTAATAAAATGTTTAGATACTGTGTCTCTCGTGATGTCTTGTTCAGTGGCAGTCCTTTTGCTGAGAAATTTTTAAAATCTCTTGAGTCAATACTGAATCAGTCTAGTTATACATTGAATGTAGAAGATTCACCTGATTACCAAATATTTGTTTTATTACCTCCTTTGAAAGGATGTTCTATTCCTCTTGAAGTGTTGTGTGCTATTATTGTAAGAAATTAAGTCCAACTACAATAACATGTTAATTATTATTTGCTACTACTATAAATTTATAGTATGTTAAAAAGCTTGATGACTGAAGGTTGTGACATTTAAAAGTTTGTGACATTTTTAAAAAAAAGTTAAGGTGTCTTGAAGCAACTTGTTTTAGTGATATTTAATTGTACAACAATAATTTGTTTGCAAAATCTTAAGTTTTGTAGACCTCAATAGAAGATAGTGCTAAGTAACCCTCTCTATATTTTTTTCAGTGTTAAAGGCTTCAAGTACTTTTAGCAACTACCATTTCTTAACAAATCTGTATTTTTGCAATAAATTAAACCCCAAACTGTGACATAACTTTAAATTCGTGTAGAGGATTTATAGATTTTGCCAATTAGAATCTGATAAGAAATAAAGACAAAATATAATCCTGAATTCCTTTCATTAATATATAAACTTTTCTGATAATTAAGCTATAAATGTTTAAGGTTATTAACTAAAAATCATTAAAATCCTCAGCAAATTAAAGCAATAACAGATTAAATAAGTGTTTAGGATTTATGGATTTTGTCCATTTAAAGCTTTTGGACAAGAAATAGAGATACTAAGTGACAGTTTTTTTAGTATTTTCAGTGGGGAGTGGCTCATATAAATGATTGTGAGTTATTTAAAGAGCAACTTAGGGGGAGAAAAATAGGAGCAGAAAGCAGAGCATAATCTTTCTTTCTTGTTGTCAAAGTTTAAGAGTTAGTTTACATGAATTCCTTGAAATGTCACTTAAAACATTCAAACACTCAGTTTTTCAATTATACTCCTAGTTTTTTGCTATTGGTAATTTATACTGATTGTTTTTATGGTTGCTCTCCATATTTCTCAAAAAATTAATATTTAAAAAAAAAAATTTTTTACAAGTTTTAAAGTAGGCATTTTTGAAAAATACTTACACCAGAAAAATAAATAAATTTTTCATTTGCATATAAAAAATTTCGTAATTTTAACTTAGCTTGCTTTGCTAATAGATTTATTGCACATTTGAAAAAAGAAAAAAAAAGAAAAGAAAACTTAATTCTTTGCTTGAAATGTGTAAAATTACTGTTCCAAAAATGTCTTTAAAACATCTAAACTTGAGGTAATATCAAAAGTGAGATAGAGATTTTCAAGTCCAAATTGTTAGAATTAAGCCTCAACAATCAGAACTCATTTTAGTTTTAATCAGGCATTTTAGTTTTAAGAAAATTGTGATAACCTATAATAAATATCAAATTCTATACGTTATATTACTAAATTTGACATTATATACAATTTTAACATTTTTATGAAACTATCTTGGCTGTTACCAAATATTCTAGCCATGCAAAATACGTGGCTACTTAAATGTTTATTAGTATAATTTCTAAAAGTTATTTTTAGTTGAAAATTAAATTTTGATTGTTTTATCAGGTCCGTATTGAGTTTAACCTTCCCCCTGACATTGTGAAATGTGGATCAAATCTAATTCAACCCGTGCCTATTTGCTTCAATAAATGGAAGACAGATGTTTCGAGATTACGTGGTCTTCATATTATTAACTTAGCAACACATCCTCAGTATAAAAAAGTAAATATTTCTTTATAAATTTTTATTCAATTGTTGTAATGAATAGAAATGATTAAACTTTTTTTATTTATAATATTTCTTTTTTGTAAACAAAGAAAACAGTTTCATAGTTGAAAGTTGTTACTTTAAGCCCCTTTTTATGACAGACATATTAATGTGATAATATACATGACCAATTTAATATGAAAAATTTTGAAAGGAGGAATACTTTTTTGATACAAGGAAAATATGTTTAAAAGGCTAGAAAAGCACTGTGATTTCTATGTGGGCATCAAGATGATTTTTTGCATTTTGCTGCTAGTAGAGTTTTTACAAACTTAAAAAGTATTTATCTGTAAGCATTGCTAAAAAAAACTGATGTAAAAATTTTGCAGTTAGACAAAGTGTAACTTGTCAGTTGCACGAGTTTTTCATGTGTACAAAGATAAAAATTTTCATAAAAGGAATCAAAGTTGCTACTCTTATCTATAACTTAATTATTTCATTTTCTTTTAACTTCTTGCTATAATGTTGCCTGCCACAAAAATTAAATAAATAAATACTCATGTTTGTGCAATGTATGAAAAATCAACTTTTAGATTGATAAAATGTTCTTTAAGAGATATGAAGCTTGAAATGAAATTATAGTTTGATTTAAATAAGTGTTCACTTCTTTATTATTATTTTATTATCAGAGATATGTAAATAAATTTCTCTAAGAGCCATCTAGTTATGGATTGTAGACTAGTTCACCAATTTGCTTAATATCTTACTATAATATTTGGCCTCAGCTTTGATTTTTTAGGAACTGTGGTGACCAAAATTCCAATACCCTTGATTTTTTTTCATTTAATAAAATATTTTGAATTAACTGATTGTTAAGCAATTTCTTACTTGTAATTTACATTCTTATCTTTTTAATATTTGGTGTAATTGGCTTGATTTTTATTTTGAAGTGTTTTTTATTTCTGCCTTAGATGGGATATGGCTTGCGAGCTGTGCAACTATTGAAAGAGCTATATGAAGGAAAAGTAATATCGCTTGAAGAAAATGTAAAATTGTCTAATACTAATCAACAAATGGTTGAAAGTCAAGAAGAAGGTTCTAAATTCGATTCCCCTCTGTTACTTCAACTGTCAGATTTAAAATTGGATAATATAGACTTCATGTGTGTTTTCTTCAATTTGTCATCAGATGTTTTCAGGTTGTTTTTCTGTCTCTTTGTTTTTATACTCAATTTTATTTTTCAAAGAAATAAAATAAAAAATTTTTGAATTTTTTTTTTCAAAACTTTATTGTATATTTATGTTGAAATATTTTTTCCCTAGTTTTTGGAAGAAAGCAGAATTTGTACCTTTATACATGGCTGCTGACAAAGTAAGAAGAGGTTTTTTCCAGCATTCTAATTACCATCATTATTTTCTTTATCTATTGATTATTTTTTTAACATTTTATTTCAGTTTGTAATGTATTATGATAGTTTGTTTTCTAGAAAGTAAAATTTCAATGAACTTACGATAGCCATTTTAAAAAAACCTTAAGTAGTCTAAATAAATGCCCGTGAACCTAAAATACCCTTTGTTTTATTTGCTTTTAAATTTATTTTTGCACTTGACTGTATTGAATTTGCAATGTTTATTTTAGGTGCTTTAGTTACTCTTCCAGCTGATGAATACTGCATTAAACTATCATTTTGGGATGATTACCTTTTTTTTTATTGCCTGTTTTTATTTTTCAGGATTCTGATGTAGTGCCTATTGCCATGTTTAAACCAATCAATGAAGAGTCATGTAGTTTTGTAGAAAAAAATATGATCAGTTTCATCAATAATTATTTTGCAATTCTCAAATCACATTGCAAGAAGTTTCCAGCATCTTTTGCTCTTGGCATATTAAATTCTTGTGAGAGATTTATAAACACAAAAGGTATGTTATCCTTATGATACCACTTATCAGGATATATATCATAAAGTATTTACTCTATAAAAGAGTATTTTTATTTAAGAAATCTTACTATATTTATTATTTTGGGTTAAAAATGGGTGGGTATTTTTTTTTCTTCTTCTTGTTCTAAATCTATTAGATGTGGAAAATACGATTCTCAATATTCAAAATAACGCTTTCATTATTTTACATTTTGTGAGTTATTTAAATAATTTCTACTCAAAAATTAAATGCTATACCATGCAAAACTTCCAAGTGCATTTTTCTCAAGGATTGTTTTCTGAAAGTGGTGCACATTGTTAGTCAAATTCTAATCTTATGTTTTTAACCTTTTATTGCCAGGGGTCTGTCCAGGCCGAATTTACTACCGTTTATCTGTACCTTCACAAATTCATTTTTAGGAAAAACGGTAGTTCCACAAATTCAACTTTAAGAAAAACGGTAGTTTCGCAAAGAAACGATAAATCCATATTTTTACCATATTTTTGTGTTGATTTTTAAATATAATTTTAAATTTTTCAAAAATTATTTCTAAATTTTCACAAAATAGGTTCCTCTCAGAAAAATCTTAACAGATTCCTGATTGTGAATAAATCAGATATGTAAGATTTAAAAAATTGCTTTCTCGAACAAATGTCTTTCTTAAAATAGAGATCTGCATGTTCTATATGCTATGGAGCGATTTCCCTATTTGGGAGTGTCATGTATGCCGACTTTAAAAACAGTTTTAAAAATTCCAACAGCTCTAACAATTTTTTTGTGAAAATAAAGCTTTGCTATCATTTATCCTCTAATTTTGAAAAAAAAAAAATAATAAAATGCTAAATTTGCTTTTACAGACTGACATGATGTGTTGTCTGCAACACCCAGTTTTGAATTTTTAAACTAATAAAAGTTACTGAAAATTGGTGTAAGATTAAATGACACCAAGACCTACTTCTACAAAAGTTATTCAAAATACTAGATTTCATTTTTGAACTAAGTTATATATGTATTAGATGTCCCATTGGTGATTTGAAACTCACCCAACTTCAAATCCATGGGTACCATCTTGTCTGGGAAGTAAACACAGTCTGTGTTCAATGCTGACCTAATTGCCACAATCATGCCATTAGTCCTGAAATTGTAGAGTCATAGTCTAACTGGAACGCTTTACTTAATGCTTTGTAAGTTATTCTGCAAATATGACATCCTTAAATGGTGTAATTTTCCTATTAATATTAATTGTTTTTACTTTTTTATTACAACCATTTTAATAATTTATTTCAATATTTGTACTAAACTTTTTTTTTATTTTTTTATAGATATTTCTAAAGAGGAATTGGATTTATATTTAAAGCCCTATCATATGAAGTCACTTGAAAAATATTGTTTAAGGCTTCAAGAATTGAATACAGTCATTCACATCATTCCTACTATTGCCAAACTATATTTCAAGAATGTCTTGAAAAATGTACACCTTCCAGTGGCCCAAGAAGTAAAAACATTTATAAATATTAAAATATTTATTATTAACTGAAGAAGTTTCCTGTTACAGACAATGCAATTTTACAATTTACATGCTTAATTATTTCAACAACTAAGCATGCATCATTATCTTAATTCTACAATACAGTATTATTATATCATTATGCTACATTATCATTGCTTTGATACTATAGTGCAAACTTAATACCTATACACATGTTCTGTTATTTTTTTATTTTTTATACTGCATTAAAATTCAGTTTGTAAATTTGTTGTATAT
This sequence comes from Parasteatoda lunata, assembly GCA_949128135.1. NCBI lineage: Eukaryota > Metazoa > Arthropoda > Arachnida > Araneae > Theridiidae > Parasteatoda > Parasteatoda lunata. The sequence goes on from OX421971.1 coordinate 104,969,907, forward strand.
TACCGTGATCAAAAAATATCCGGAATACTTAATTTAAAGATCATCCATTATAAATATTGTGTGTGAATTTTGATAAATTATTTTTATGACTTTTAAAAAAACATACGGTATTTAATTTTATCGCCTGAAATTAAGTTGGTATTTAATTTGGACACGGTTTTTCATTCCGGTGATTTTCTTTGGGGAAAAAATATATTTAAAAAAACGATCAAAAAACGTGCAGTCAATTTTATTTTGCAATGAAATATGTACTACAAAAGCAGCAGTATTTGGTTGATGTGAAAATTTTAAAATGTAGAAAATCCATCGAAGATGACAACCGTTCTGGTAAACCCTTTACTTTTATTAATGATCAACGTATGGATCAAGTCAAATAATTGATACTCAGTGCTTTTTCGACAGTATTTAGACTATACTCTGTTGCGAGTTAAGAAAAACCATTATCCATAGTGCATAGTGTTTTTAAAAAGTGCTTATTTTCGATTTTTATTTTTTAAAAGCCCTTAAAGGTGCTTTTTTCGTAGGGTGTTTTTAAAAAGTACTTAATTTTCCCTTTTCAGGAAAATTTTTTTTTTCTTTACCATGTTGATATTCGCTGCGTAATATGCAAATTTAAAAGCGTCGTTTTCACAATGTTCTATTCAACGTTTTCACAATTCATTCAATCGCAATCCATTTTGGAGTATCGTCGGCCCGTGGCATATGATAGCACTAATCATATTACATATTTGATTAAATACTTTTTGAATGCATGTGCGTTTACTGAGCTGGATTCGAAAGATTCTTGCATTCTCCTGTGCAACGCTGCTGCATTTTGCAAAGTATTCTCAATTCCAGGCTTCATTTTCCTCCCTCTGAAATCAAACTGAAAAATTTCCTGATCTTTTTATGGAGACTAATATAATCAAGAAAAGAGTTTTTTTTGTCAGAAACTAGTCATTTTATCATGATCAGAGTCCTTAAAAGGTGCTTATTTTTTGTTAAGAGATTTGGCTACGCACCCTGTTATCCCTATGGAGGGAACCTGTTTGCCTCTAAGTGAACTCCAAATGTATGCCAAGCTCCCAGCTTGATCGTATATCAACAACGCTACCATTACATGGTCTTCTTTTAGCTTGCTTTCCTAAATTGTGTGAAATGAGGAAGACAAAACTTATTAAATAAAAACTATTGTTTTGTTTTCCATATAAATAGAAAGTTGTATCATATTTAAATACTACTTTCTTTTTCAAGTTTGAAGGAACGGATAAAAGAATAATAAATTTTATTTCTTGTAAACAATTTTCTTCTATAGCGAAACAAAAGTAAAAACACTTCAAATTAAATGTCTGTCTAACATGTTTAACTTTTAAAAAATTTTATATTGTTTTGAATGCATAACTCTTATGAGCTTAAGCAATTTTTTCTAAGGCTATTTTGTTAATAGTAAAAAACAATGACAAAAGTACATTGAAAATATTTTTAAGGGGATAAAAAAATAAATTCTCGATTGGTACTTTTTGTTTTATGCCACAATTTCAATTAATTTTTGATCTTGTTATTATAAGGTACTTAAAATGTCAACATTTAAGTAATTATTTTGGGGAATATATCCGAAATATTTTTTAAATACCATTATTTTTTGTTTATAACATCAAATGTTTATATTCAGCATCTGTCCCATACATACATGTTGACATCTTAAAGGATATCAATAAAATTGATATGTCTCAATTTATTGTAAAGGTAAATGCTATTGCCTGTTTATATAAACTCTATTGCATAGTCCTTAAGTCGGGATGGTATAGTGGTAAAGGCACTGAGCCATCCCATCCTTGAGATCCAGTTGACATCATTGTAAAAAACGATTGATTGATCCCAAATGACAACTTGATGCCCCGTCCAGTGTCAGATCGATTGGTACGAGATTGACTGAGAAGTAAAGTGGTTTGTGTGTGCAATGCTGATCAGTTTAAACTATCATGCCATTTCTCACATATTAACAGAGCTGTAACCATGTCTCCCACTTTATTTTAACATGTTACACATTTCAAATATGTTGTCTTTTTTGGCTCACTAAATTGTGTGGAGCCTATTTCAAAAGTGCATTGTGCAGGATTTTGTTTAAATTGTCATGCTTATCTTATGTATTATGTCTTTGAATAAACTTACAGACATTTACTAAGGCAATGTACAACTCAGCACTTTTTTTTACTATATGATTAGCATACATTTATCAATTCAGTTTATTAAGTGGTACTGCCTCTATGTAACATTGTTTGTATAAAAAAGTGTCTAGCTTTCTAATTTTTGAATAGCGCCCATGATTTTATAAATAATTTTTAAAATTGTGTAGTTATAAAGGAGAATGTGGTTCTTATAGGATATTTTAGAGCTAAATCTAAAATGTCTGCATTTTTTTTACTCAGAAAACACAAATGCCAATAAAGATAAGATAATAAAAGCATTTTTTTTTACATACCGAACATGACAGGTTTACCATGAAATGATCTATATTTTATATTCTGTGTGTGGAACTGGAAGTCTATATCAAATTAATAGACATTGTTATAGATTCAATTGTTTATAGATATATATTTGATCAGATTATTTTTTTATTACTGATGATATTGTTATATTTTGACCTTTCTGTTATTTATTTTTATTTTGTCCCTTTAGGCTATATTGCTGTCATACGGGTTACAAAACAAATCGTTAGATGCTATTTCAAAAGATTTAGAACTACAGAATATTCAAGTTGTTGGTCTTTTAAATCGAACTCTTAAGAAAATTAACAATTACATAACAAGCATTATTGAAAAAAGTGTTGAAAGTACGTTAATCTCTACTGCTGTTGAAATGAAGCCTTTAGAAATGGATTTGGATGAAGAGCTTGTAAGGCAGCGTTTAAGATTATAGTTTTTGGCATATTTATTACATTTTTATTCAGAAATCAGTTGTTTTATTATTTTTACAGGAAGAAGCCGCTGTACAAGTTCAGAAACAACAGGAAAAACTACTTGCTTTGGATGTTTCTCAATATGCAATTAAAGGATCTGAAGATGAATGGCAAAAAGCTCTTTTTACTGGAAGGAAAACGTTTGTTAGCATAAAGAGGTACACTTATTATTATGTTTTTTTTTTTTTTTTTTGCTTCGTTTTTTTAATTGCTGGTTTTTATATGCTGTGTTGAATTGACATTCAGAATATAGACTTACAATGTTATGGAATTTGAATATGGAGTCTAGTATGAAATATTTTTACTGTCAGTTTATTTTTGGCTAGAATTATGTTCTCATAGTATAAAAAACATTCTCTGGTATGATTTTACAATAATCGATGACTGAGCCCAACAAATGTGAAACACAACTTTTTGTTAATATTTTGTATGAAATACCTTTTTATAAACTAAATTCTATTTTTTTAAGGTGTGATTAATAATTTTTTTCCCTATGTAGCTTAAATTAAAAATTTACAATGCTAATATTATATTAAAATAATGTATTTTGATATTTTATTCCAAACACTAAGAAAATGGCAAGTAAAAAAAAATTAAAAATTGATTTTATAGAAGTTTTAAACTACTTTCTTCCAATAAAAATCCTCCAAAAATAAAAGCTGTAAACTGTTTAGAGTCCAACAATTTTAATCAGTCATCTATGAGCGAAAAAGTTCCCTTAAACTACCTCTCTATTAACTTTGATATGAATGACTATACTTTTTCTTAGTTCATGTACAATGGTTTTTACTTACCTACCTTTTTGTTTATTTAGTCCTATCAGTTTGAATAATTATGATTTTGGTAAAATGTGTTTTATCTCTTGCGAGATTTTTTCTTCGTATAAAGGCTGTATCTTTGTATATTATAAAATTGGAGATTTAAATGATAAGAATAATTACATTTTCGGAAATCTAAAAGTAAAATTGAAAACAAATTTCACACAAACCTCTTGTAAGTTGCAGTTGATGTGAATATCATCTTAAGCACTTGAACAAAAATAAAACAATTTAGAAAACAAAACTTGCTATGAAACACCTAAACAACTGCAGAATATGCATTGTACTGGAAAGCGTTAGCCTTGCCAAGAGATTATACTTATACTCTGTTTTAGAATTTATTGAAACAATATCTAGCTCATACCTATTAAATGACCCCAAGATAGTAAAAAATTATTGACTTGACTTGAAAAATTATTGACCAAGATTTAATCTTCATATATATATAACTAACTTTGAATTTGTAAAAAAAAGTATTCATCAAAAAATATGTTAATTTAACTTCAATTTCTCACTGTAATATTAATATATTTTTCATAGATATTTATAACATTTTCAAAATTGTAATGAATCCCAATATAGCCTATAACAAAATAGCCAAAATTTTTGGAAATGATTTTTTTCCCTTTATTTCTTATCTCCTTTTTCATTATTATTATTTAAATAAGTTCAGAAAATTAAAAAAAAAAAATTAGTTAAAATGTTTGAAAATCCCCAATTCTCTAACATGTCTGCAAATTAGTTTTAGATTTGAAAAAGATTTTGGGTAATTAAGAAATTTTCACGTATGCAAGATAAATAATCCCCACCTACTACATTTTAGCAGATCATTTTATTCTATCTAATAACAAAAATCTTCACTCTTTTACATTTTCAATACATAACCTAAAAATGTTTTATAATCTTTTCCTTATTTCTGAGATCGAAATATTATTACTTCCTGGTGTATGGTTGTATTTCTGCCATACAAATAGAGTGATTACATGATAAGCCCTCTTTATATTTTTTATATTAAAATTTTCAAGTGCTAAAGATAATGCAAAATTTCAGTCTATATTTACATATCAGTTTTTCTCTTTTCATGTTTCATATTTTATTTTCTGATTTTTATTTTATAACTGAAAGATTTAATTGATTTATTTCTTTGCAGTATCAAGACTAAAGTAGAAAATGAAAATGCTGCTGAAGCTGAAAATAAATTCAGAAAACACAAAAAACAATTTAAAAAGAAAAAACACTGATCTATATATTAAATTTTTAAAATGTATATAAAGTTTTATATTTATTAAAATATTTTTTTATTATGTTACTTTATTTTACTTTTTTTTAATTTCATTAGTTTTAAAATAAATGTGAGAAATATTTTTAAACTGTTAGGTGATTTAAGCTACATTATTAACAGGATTTCCAAAAACTTTGTTTTCTTTTCAAAGCCTCTTGTTTGATTTTGATCTTGTTTGGGGTGTCTTAAATTTCAAACTCATTTCTCTTTCTTTTTTTTAAATAAAAAAAACAGGAAATACTACAGTTAAAATGTTCTTAAATCAAATGTCACATGTTTGTAATGTTTAGTGTTTCTAAATTGGAATAATTGTTCCACAATTTATATGAAATGGAATCTAAATGAAACATCACATGCTTGCTCTATATAAATATTTTTAAAATATTTGCTGAAATAAGAAAATTAAACAAACCGTAAAGTGACCAAAATGTTTCTGAAACTGATATGTAATGAACTTGTCATCATTAGTTCTTACAAAATCATTTTCAATTGTGCTGTGTTTTATAAAGAAAAGTTTATATATAAGTTTTTCAAATAAGTACAGTTTACTTTTTATGAGAAAAAAAATTTGACAAACTAAAGCTTTAATATAGAAGTACACAACCCGCAGGCCACATGTGGCCTGCCAACTGTTGATGTGCATCCTGGGCATCTGATAATAATAAGAAAATATTTTTCTTTTTTTGAGAAATTAAAAAAAATTACAAATTTTGAATTGGATATTTGAGGCATCACTTTTTAATCCGTTCAATTTGTTCAGACTCTATTGATATTTTTTTAAATTGGTTTTTCAGCAATTATTGCTACAGAATTCCACATGACTTTAAATATATTATTGTTCATAAGATATTATAATATGTGAATTAAAAATTTTAGTAATAACTTTTTGTTTTGCTTCATTTTTACTATGTTATAATTGTTATCAAAGTTGAGGTACACATTAAATTATCACTTTTTAATGCACTTTCTTTTCTTGTGATTTTATTGTAAATCTAAGTAATTTAATGCAGTTATGCCTACTCTTTTCCATGTGATTTTGAAATATACACTGTATTTTTGTAAGATATTATTAAGGCACGTGAGTTTAAAATTGCTCTTTCAAATCACCTCTTCACACACTTTATTTATGTCACATTCATTGAATTCGAAATGATTTTTTGGTGATATTTTTCCCTTCAGTTATTGCTAAGCACTTCCACTTGGTTTTAAAAATTCCAATATTTTTTTAACAGATTTATTCTGATGTGTAGATTTTGAATTGTGCATTACTTTTTTACAAGTTTTATTCATGCTGATTTCATTGTAAATTTAAGTGATTTTTATCTTTGTTTTTTTTCCTTATGATTTTGAAAGTCCTTATGTTTTGACTACCATGTTATTGCATTTAAATAACTTTTTAATGTGGTTTATTTCATGTGATTTCCTCATATAAATCTAAGTTATTTTTCTATCTTTTTTTTTCGGCAGTCAATGCCCTGCATTTCCACGTCGTATCTAAAAATCCAAAATTTTAATACATAATCATAGCGACACATGGAATATAAAAGGTGGAGGTATATGTGAGTTTTCAAACTGCTCACTGTTTGTAATTTTATTTCTGATTTTTTATAGTTTAAATATTTTCTTAAGAAAAGAAAGTATTTACTTTAACATTTTATTAAGTTGACTGATAATAAGTATTCATGGTTTGGATGGAGCATTAATGTTCACGTAAAAATTACCATATTTGCCATCTACATGGAACAATCATCAACAAGTGATTTTTGCAGTATGTCGATTGGTTAAATCCTTAATTGCTGGAGACATAGTAAAAAAATTATCTATACATTTAAGAGGTTGTGATTTAATAAATTACTGAAAACTATCTGCTGCAAATAACAAAATAGTTAACTGTATATTTATGATGGAAACAACGTATAACTTTAGGGTATTTCCTTAAACCAGTTTTTAAGGTTCCATTAGTTAAACTAGTTTCAGTTGTTTATTTAAAGTATCCTAAATAAATTATTCCCATTTTTAATAATTTAGATTTTTTTTCAAGCTATTAAAGTATTACTCTTGTTTTGAAACTAAAAATCGTTCTCTGTAATTAATCTTGAAATTGTGCTTTTTTTTATTTTTAATTATATCGTATTTTGAGCTTTTATTTAAAAATGAGTGCAATTATATTAAAAATGCTTCGACAGATTTGGGCTTGGCAACAAAGAACATAGTGTGTAACTGGTTAGAATAAGAAGTCGTACTTTTGAAGGCTTCATTAAGCAGTTTAACTGGTTCCACTTATTACTAATAATAATATGAAAACTAAAATTAAGAGCTGATTTTTAACGGCAATACTTGACAATTGAAATAGGCTACGGGTGGCGCAGGGCAGAACTCTCTACCTTTGGCAACATTACATGCTTTCACCACTAGCGTGTGGATAGTCATAGGGGAAGAAAGTACTTAATTTTAAAGCAGATTAAAATGTTTTAAGTTAAAAAAGACTTTGAAACTCTAAATGGAATTTAGCATAGTTTTTAATGAAAGCATCATGAAAATTTAAAATATTTTTTACAATTAAATGCGAAAAATGTTATGGAAGGGGAAAATATCATAGTATATTCTCATACAACTGAGCAGAGGTGGAGAGGAAAGGGAGGAGGGTCAAAACATAGAACCGGTCTTCTCCCCAGGTGGCGTATTCGAACGTTGCGATCGCGAATCATGAAATGTATAATAAATATAGACAACCAAGCATTTCAAGAGTTATTAAGTTCTGTAGTATCAGATGGCGTAGACATATATTTTGGCACTAATGCCTGAATTCACCATGGAAGCAAGCCCTCAATCACACTTTAAAACAGGTTTTATGAGAGCAACTCCAGGTTGGATTCCAAAATTTCATTTTATGATGTACGTAACTACGTGTCAATTAGAGCCAGAGTTAACTAACTTTAACCTGAGGTTTGAGTAACCGGAGTAGGCCATGTTTTATGTATTTATGTTTTCAAATATAAAACTTTTAATGTTCGGTTGCTTTTTTTTAATATCTAGTAAGGTCAATTTATTACTAGATGTAATTATAATTAATTTATATCCTATAAATGCTTATTAATAAAATAAAAATTAAATCTTCCTGAGTTAATACCTTCTATAGAATTATAAACTAGCAATTTCTTGCAGCTCAACTTGCATAGGTTTTTATTTTCTCTGTATGTAAGGTCTTATTTTGTAAAAAAAATTATTTTTCAGCAGTAAATTTTAGCCTAATTTGTGTCAATTTCTCGGCTAGCTAAACCTCCAACTTTAACAGCGCACAAAATCACGGAGATATGTTGCTTAGTTTTTACGTGAAAACGACATACACAGACCGACAATACACTATGGTTTTGTATACAAACTTATTTCCGCAATTATAATATTAGTAGCGGAGTAGGGGTTTTATAGTGCACTTTTATTCCATTTACATATTAATGAAATTAAATTCATATGTTTCATAAAATTGTGTAAGCTGTAAGCATTCGCTTTGTGGTCGTAATACAATTAGAACTTGTAAAAACTTGCTCATAATGATATACCAGTATCATCATGTTACATGCATACACGCCCTAAAAATTCTTCTCTCAGATATTCGTGAACTTTAACTGACTTGCTCAATTCGCCAGTTTATAAATATGAATGTGAGAGACAAATACGCTTATTTTTTTCCCGAGTCTTGAAAAGGAAAGTGTTAACAAAATATTTTTAAAAATATAAACTGATATTTAGTCACATACAAGTTATTGTGAATCAGTGTCATTTTGTTTGAGAGTGCCAGAAAAAAGTAATTACATTATTTTTTATAAAATTTTAGTTTTGTACTAGTGGTTAGGAAAGATAGATAAATTAAAACAATAATGACTTGAGATATTAGTAGTTTAATATTCAAATCATGCAAAATTACACGCTGGACTTTATGTCTTATTTACATGGATCAATTTTATAGACAGTCAACTGATGCCATGCCCGAATCTAAAAACAAATGTAGACTGTACAGTGCCGATTATTTGAAACTTGACTTCATTCCATTATTGTCAGACAAACAATTGCCTATGTACCTTTATGCTCCCACTAAAACCATTTATTTATTGCGTAGTTACTAAATTTAGTTACTATGACAGATACTTAATTTTAATTTGGTTTGTTTTAATTTGAATTTTATTACAAATGTATAAAATTAACTTGTGTTTTTTTAAGTTATTCTCACTACAGTTAGAAATTAAAATCTTTCACAGTGAGTAACACTATACCAGCTGTCAAAAATACATGTGAAATTGATGAATTTACGAAAATTTAATATCGGGTAAGCAGGGGGTCTACCTAAAACCGAAAAACATGGCAAGGGGTTTTCGAGACAAAAAAAATTTGGGAACCACTGATATAGCTGAACAGGCAAAAAAATGTGTAATATGAAGATAATGAATGACATTAAAAAAATTTTTTTTTAATCCGTGAAATAAAACTATTAATAAAATTGAAATATATACATTATTTTAAATATATATTAAAAATTATGCTGAAATAAATGTGTCATCACTACAAATTTTGATCAGAGGTAACATTTAAACTGCACGGTAATCAGCATCAAATAGATTTGCAAATCTAAAAATTTAGAATTCTATATCCATAAAATAATTTGTTGAACATTTGGAAAAAATGTAATTATTTGGGAGAGATTAATTGCTTAAAACTATGAAGTCAAAATTCCCATGTTTAGTTGACATCATTTTTAATATTTGATCTGGTTCTTTATGACATCTGGTGCGTATACAACCGATATATTTCCATTTACAATTATTTAATTAATAAAATTTTTAAATATATATTTTTTTTAAAAAAATTGACATTTGCCTTTAAAAAATTTTGTCTTACTCACCACACCCCCATCGATGATTCACTTTATTATCGGCAGATCGATGGCAGTCCAATACTAGTTATTTATAATTTCTGAATAATAGGAATGTGTTGATTTACGTTTATCTGAGCTAGAAATTTATTTTATACAATTTCATATAAAGTTTTTATTAAAAAAAAGTTATCGATAATATGTTTGGAAGGGGAAAAAAGATTAAAAATGCGAATAAGGATGAGAATTGATGTTAGCACAATCCTCTTGATCTCTGTGTAAAATAAAAGTATTAAATAATTGTAAGAAATAAAAGTATTTTTAATTGAATTTCAATAATATTTCTATGTTTGCTTTCGGCTTTATGATATTCATAATAAAATTTCTAAATTCATAATAATAAAACTCAGATCCCTTTGCTCATCATTCCAAGTCAGCTAGGAAAACAAATCACATATATTTAACTTGTCCAGTAAAAGAGTGTTTCAAATTAAATTACTCAATGCAATCTTTATTTTTTTCTTCTTTGAATAGAAAAATTGTTAATTCCTTTCATATCTCTTTAAGGGAGGGAAACAAACTGTTTTGAAAGTATCAATGTAGAGAAAGGAGAATGAGAATTCTTCAATGTATTTGAACAGGCACAGGATCGACTATTATTAAAAATTAATTTTTGATAATGGATAAGCGAATTTTATTTTTGGTGCAAAAATTTTTCAATTTGCTCACTTTCTCGAAATTGAGTTTTTTTTAAATTTCTTGTGAAATAGTGAAAAACGCATAAAATAAAATTTCCTTTAAGTTGGTCTTTGAATCTAATCTTATTTTTAATAAATTATTTTTAGACCGCCCTCCTGATTAAACTATTAGTACCATATTTCTCAGTTTACAGCTATCCAATATAATTTGATGGTAAGGAATTCATCCAAAGGAAAAGGTATATTTATTCAGAAAAAGTACGCTTTTGTAGCTAATATCGTAACATAAGTAGTACATATTAATTTGCGTATTTTAGGTTACCTCTTTGAATCATTCCTTCCTTGTGCATGAAAATTCGATCATTAAATCTAAAGTCATTCAGAGTGTTTTTTTTTTTTTTTTTTTTTATCGCATTGTTCTTTCTTATGGAGATAACATTTTCTGAAGAGGATGCAGTATGTTCCGAATTACCTGCAGGGCTCAAAACTTAGAATGGCTTGCTCAGGAGGCACCCTATTATTTCCTTCCTCGAGTGACTCCTTCACATTGTCTTTTTAATTTATCCCAGTCGTTAAACAAACGATCTACTTATCGCATATTAAACTTTTAATATTGATGTCTGCTTTGAACTAGTTTTAGGGAAAAGAATAGCACTGAAATACTTAATTCAGGGCCTTGCTCTTTTGTCTATTTTCAAGGATTTTGAGCACACAACTGTTGAGGATTTATAATATTAAGGATCGTAGTTTTGACCCAAATGTGCACCCTGTTTGTGCGATTATAAACATTTTTTGTAAAATTTAAGGGCTCTAAATTTGGGAATTTCAAGCTCTATGATAAATCTGGAAATGTACAAGAGCTACTGGCATTACGGTTCTCATGGAGTGTTTTAAAATAAATTTGATTTACGTCACAAAGATAGACAAAGCACGAAAACCGCCTACAGTTAGCTTGACAGTAATATGTGGTTTGTGAAATACTGGAATAATTTAAACTATAGCCATCATCTTGGGACGTTTGTGTCAGATGGGTAGATACTTCAATTACGTCGCACAAGAGTTAGAGCTCCACAGTGAGCTAATGGCGATGATCTGGGAAAAATCCTTGTGGATGACCCAAAGACATACTATCACAATTTTGATCCTTTGCAGAGGGGTACGCTCTCTCCTTTGCTTCAATTTGAGCACTTTACAGTAGACCAGTTAAACGGAGACCCGCGCACTCTGGGTCCATCTCACTGCGGGACGTTTGAGTCAGAAGCGTGGATAAAAAAGCTGCATCAAAAATAATCTGTTGCGTTGGCGAGGAAAAATGATGACAGTGAAACTGTACCTTTTAACGGAGTAAAAATAATGATTTAACTGTAACCTATTTAATAAATCCTATTGTAAACAAACAAAATCCCATGCCGGACGTATCTAATTTTCGCTTCAATTTCAATATGAGGTTCATTGAAAAAATATCCAGTATCGGCCGATCAGGCTGTATTACAGATCTTCCAAAACCTTGGTCAACAGAACAATTTAAAACCCCTACGATGTTGATATATGCTCGTGCAGGTTCAGTGCCGCATTTAACTTATAACTCATTACAAAGGTTAGATGATAAGAAATTACTTTTCTTGCAAACATTGCCGACTGTTGTTGAATTTAAAGATGCTGTCGAGTTTCAAGGAAAAGGGTTAGGTGCTTTTGTCGGACTGCCCGAGTATCCATTTCATTTATCAATCCAAGATCCGGCTGATGAAACTGCTACAGGTTATAATGTAAACAAAGGTGTATCAGTTTGGTGCACGGGTGGTAAAAAGATGATTTCGGTTTCGGAATTTATGAAGATCATAAAAGCATTCCAACCTGTCTCATACCAGGCTCTATGTGATAGTGATACGCCAAAAGATTGCTCTAAGAAACGTTTAAATAAATCTGTTGACAATACAATAAAATTTTTAGATGAATGTTTAGAGGAGCATTCACAGTGTGAAGAACTTAAAAATGTTGCTATATGGGGAACAATTGAAGGAGGTTATGATTCCTTCTTAAGAAAAAAATCTGCTGAAGCTACAGTTAAACGTGCAGTAGATGGCTTCGTAATTGACGGGTTTCATACAAACGGCGCTACAGTGGAAAGTTTAAACTTTTCTAAAGTAAAACCTTTGTTGAAAGAAGTAATTGATATTTTACCAGCTAATAAACCCAGACTTTTAAATGGACCACTTGACGCAGAAATGATGATTGAAGCTATTAAAATGGGTGTAGATATATTCGATTCTTCTCATGCTTTCAAATTAGCAGAGGATGGAGATGCTACAGTGTTTCCTATAGAATCTATTCCATATCATTTTGAAAAAGATTCTAATGCTATTGTAACTAAACGCTTTAAGTGTACTCCTGAACTATCTTTGAAAGAGGAAATGTACAAAGATGACTTGACCCCAATATTGAGCACTTGTACTTGTTATACTTGTAAACATTATACCCGTGCATACATACATCACCTCTTGGATACTACTGAGCTGCTAGCTCAAATTCTTTTAATGATTCATAATTTACATCATTATTCAGAATTTTTTAAAACTATAAGACATGTGTTAGGGAATTGATTTTATTTTGTTTAGTGTTATATTGATAAAAATATTTTTATAGCGCTTACATGATTTATAGATTTTTTTATCACTCAAGCCTTGACATTTTTGCACAAAGTCAAAAATTACTTTTTTATTAATCAAATTTTCATCATTGAAAATATAGGATCAAATTAGAGTTTTTTTTTACAAATATTTTGGGTTTATTGTTTTTTAAATTCTAAATGCTGCTACAAATATTCTAGTGGTTATTTGTAAAATGTTAACCTTTTGAGCTTTATTATGTTGGTACTAAAATTATTAGTTCTATTTTACTATTAGAAATATATTTATACCAAACTATGAAGATTCTAGAAATAAAATTTTATTTACAAAAAGAATCATTTCTTTTGAAACCTAGTGTACAAATATTTTGATTGAATGCAATTTTTAAAAAAATTTTATTATCAATAATCCTTATATAAAAATTATTACAATTATAATGAAAACTTTGTAATATTTTCCCTAGTAGTTGCCAGTTTGTTAGTTAAAAATTTTAGTAGATGAATTAGTAAGTTTTGAATAACAAAAAAGTAATTATTCCATGTAATTTAAAAGTATTTTTACATTATTGAAGTTTGTTTTGAATTTTTTCTGCTTAGACATCAAGTGAAATTTTATCTTCAAATCTATATACCAAGATTCTCCACTTTAAAAATTGGTTTGTCAAGCTGTAAACCTTAAATAATTTTTACCAAAAAACAAATATGTATAATGTAAAAGCTTTTAAAGTGAATTTTGAAACTAAAGTCTAAGAATCCAAGTATAGAAAAGGTTAACTATTGTATTATATATGTTTCAAGCTAAACAGTATGAAAAGAGCTGAACTTATTTCACACAAACAGATAGATTATAGTTCAGGTTTTATAATGAGAATCTTCTTCAGTGCTAAAACAAAGAATGATAGCAGGAAAGAATTACAAACAAGTTACAACAAAGTAAAAAAAGGAGGTTGACCAATAGGGTGGAAAGACAAGATAATGAAATTAAAGATAGATGAAAAGAAAATGTTATGCACCTATAGCACCTCTTTTTTTATATCTTGTTTTGCCACTTTATTGGTCTCTGTTGCAGAATAGAAACTATAATATTGTTATGTGGCATAGTGCTCTTTTAATATGGTTCAGCTTTATAAAGTCTAAGGTTGAATTGTCAGATAGCAGTCTAAACTCGGTAGTTTAAAGCTCAGGTCCGCGGTTTATGTAAACCCGATCTAAACGAAAAGCTAGGCTTCATTGCGCAAACGCGGTTTTGCCGAGGTTTAAGCTTATTGGATGTATTTGCACCAAAATTTTGCCTGGCTGATTAATTCACCCAATCAGGTGGAAGGAATCGCATCTGTCACTATTTGGAAGAGTCTTGGGATGTTTTATTTACATTTTGTAGATGCGATTTAGGTGTGGAAATAAAGTTAGTTATGTTGGAATCATTGCATAGTTTATCAAGAAAGAAAGATTTTTTATGAAATAGAATTCGGTTTTGTTAAATGTTGTTGTGTGTTTGTAAAAAAAGTTCTAATGCTGAACGTTATATTTTAAATATTGAGCAATGAACATTGGCCTATATTCTATTGCAGATAAAATAATAATTATCGGACTTATTTTAGAAAGAAAATTTTAAGAAATAATGGATTTTTAAATAAAAACTTTACATGTCAAATAAAAATCTGAATAAAAAAAAGTGCTTTATAAATAAAACTGATGTATGATAACATGAATGCTTGTTTTTATTACTTGATTTCTCTACCTATGATGTATTTTTGTGTTATACAAAAATACATTTAATAAAATAATCTGATTTTTTTTTTTTTTTTTTCATTCTACATAAATGAAAATTAGGGAAAAATATTTTTTCTATCATGCATGGAACTTTTTATTATCATGATTGATTTTGCTATGATTTTTGTTAGCACTTTACAGTTACCAATTAATTAATTAAGTAAAGGTAAGTAATATAGACATGATCAACATTGGTATTCCAAACATAAAAACTTGTTTATAAAATTGGTCATCATTGGAACCTCATTTTAGTATATTTGTTGATCACATATCTTTATAATTATTATCTTATGTGTGTTTCCTTTCAATGCACAACATTTAGAAAAATAGATAGAATATTTAAATATACATAATTTCTATTTGTGTAAGCAACATTAATACTTTATGAGACTTAGTATCAAGTAGATAAACTATTTTAAAATGATGTTTTGCAAGTCACTCATGCAACCATTTTTCGTTAAAGACCTACGGTTTTTCTATATTTAAAAAACAATATGTTTGTTCGTTAGCAGAAAAGATTTATAGATTGCTACCTGTGTACCTATATCAAATTTTGGTCCACAACCAGGCAGTAGCTTAAGAAAGAAAGAAAGAAAAACATAATGAAAGAGTATGAAATTCAAGGGCTAACTCGTAATCTCTCCCGGGTAAACAACTGCATATTTTTTAAAGATAATTTTGTAGTTGACACTAACATATTCCGATCTGGAAGTATTACCTATTTATAAATTTTTGCTCACATAGATAATTTTAGTTACTGATAAAATAGCACAGTACATGACCAATTAAATGGTTAATTTTTCTGTGCTCAAAATTTTTTCTTAGCAAGTTCTATGCTCTGTTCAGTGAAAACTGATAGTAATAATAATCAATCAAGTTTTTTGTTTCTTACCAACATACTTGTTTTTAACAATTTATCTGTGAAAATTTTCTTAGCAAATTTTATACTCTGTTTATAGAAAAATGACGGTGGTTGCAAACTTAAATATTTGCTGTTTTTTGTCCTGATTGCTTATTTTTGTCAGTTTCTGTTTGAATTTACGATTCTTTTCATATTGACTTCTAGTTGCCATAACTTTGGCACCAATCAGTGAAAGGTATTATGTCAGGTTGCTTTATTTATACTTTGGTGATCTGAAGACATGCCATCACAATTTTGATCCTCTGTAGAGGGGATGGCTCCCCTGATTTGGAAGCCTATTCTCCTGCTTGCGAAGTCTAGCATTTCAGGTTAAAACAGTTTTATGAGGACCGATACAGCACACCCTCAGTCCCTACGCAGGCTGATCAAAGTGGTTAATCACCCACTTACTGACTGCAGCCAGTGGTGCTTGACTTCAGTGTTCTACTGGTAACTGTGCCTTTATGATCAGTCCACTGCGGGACTAATAGAGATGAAAAAATAAGCTTAAGAGTCTAAATTTGTATTAAGGAAAAATTGTATATTATAAGATTTTATTCTTGCTATTCAAGGGCATGCACATTCTAGAGAATTTACTTAAAAGCATAGTTGGAAACTATTAATAAGAGAGGAAAATCATTTGTATGTATTTAAAAATGAATGGAGTAAGCTTTTGTGAACTTTAAAAGTTTTTTTTTTTTTTTAAGCAGCACTTTTTATTACTCTCATGCTTAATAACTTTTTCTCAGGCTTACTAACTTGATATCTGTAATTTTTTATAATATATAAGATTTTACTATATTATATACATACTATACATATAACAGATTTTTTTTAGCTGCATTATAATTTAACTGCATTATATTTTTTAAATTGCATTATAATTTTTAATTATTAAACAATAAAAAATAAGCATTTTTTGTTCAAGAAATAATTTTTGTACGAATAATATTTTTACTGTAACATAAACCAACATGAATAATAATATGGTGTTTAATTTTTAATTCCATGGAATGAAGTTATTAAGCCAGCCAATGTCACATATCTGTTGTCTTTTATCATTGACTACATACACAAAGTTAGTTTCTCATATTTTTTCTTTAAATATATCTCAAAAATGTAGAATAATAAAAACATGAGCACGCCTTCATTTATTAGGGAATCAATAAAATTAAACTTATTTAAAACAAGCTCTCTTCAAAGAATCATGTTGTGACTTTCACATGCTCAGTTGCAAAAGTGTAGAAAAATTGAAATTTTAAAATTCATTTGGCACTTTAGTTGGCCTGATAGATCATGTTACGGAAATATCCCTGAATTGTGTTAGTTCATTTAATAGTCTATTTTCCCTTAACAGACAACTGTTCTCTGCCACTCTTACAGAACAAGAATCATCCTGGTTATTGACAATATACACAGGAAAAAAAATTTCATACAACCTATTTGTCAAACTTAGTTGATAATGCCAAAACGAACCAGTTTTCAGCATCTTAAATGACTTTCAGTCAATTAAATTTAAAAAATGAAAATGTGATTTAACATAGCTCAAAAAGCAGTCCAAAAAAAATGTTTGGTATGACATGAACGAAAAATTATTGCTATCTCATATTGCGGTAATGAAAAATTCTTTTTCTATTGAAGCTGTGCTAGAGACATGCAAATAAAAATTTTAGAAAATTCTATTAAATTAGTCTATTTAAGTAAATATCTTTGCACTTATTGTTACAAAAACACAAATATAGTCTTTAACAAATTAATTTTTGCTTATATTTTTCTTATAATTTTGTTGAAATAAAAAATATTTTGACCAATTCACACTAAAACTTCATCACCATTATCAAAATAAGGTGAAAAGCAGCTGTGAATTTTTTTTTTACACAGTTTTTTTCAACCTTCACCCTGGAACTAGCATTTATGCAGTTAAAATTTATAAGAATGAGAATTATAACACGCACAGTAACTTTAATTCATGGCATGAAGTTGTCATTCTCTGACATAGAACATTTTAGTAAGTGATGTTTTTTTTTTCAGTGCTTTAGAAAAATGTAGCAAACAAATCAAAAAAGATAAATTAATGTATGTGCTTTGAAAATCTGTTGACTGCTACTCAAAAACATATGTTCAGAGATAGGAAATTTTATAAATAAATGAAACTCCCCTCTTTATCAAATATAATCAATGTATAATATAATCAATCTCCCTAATATAATCAATGTTTGAAACTATCAAATAAAGTAAATAATAATAATTCTTGTCAACATGTAAAGAATCCAATACTCTTTATTAACAATAGCACTATTTTAAGATCAGTAATTGGTCTATTCAAACATTCATGATTTTTAATTTAAAAAAATAATATTGCTTTATTTAATCCTTAAATTTGTAATTTCGTATCCCTCGCATTTTATTATTCCGAAAAGGTCTATCTCCTGAGTGGTTGAATATAATATACACAATCACTCAAAAAGAAAGCCCCATTCAGCAAGTGAGATATTTAATTATCTCAATGTTTATTTTCAAGAAAACAAAAATTACTGAATAGTATACTGTCAATTTAGAACAAATCTCGGAGAACCAAAAGATGCATTCTTTCATAAGATTTTATAAACACTTTAAAAGATACAGAAAAAAATATACGCACATAAAATTATATTATGATTTCTCAATAATAAGCACGCATTTATATTTTAAAACAAAACAGAACCAATCATCTACGAAAGCGAGATTGACGTTCTCCGATTGTTAGCAGAAGATCGAGGTTTAAAACTCGTCTGCCTGGTTTAAACCTACCTCAGACTAGGTTTAGATTAGACAAGGCTGAACTAGATCTTTAGAACCGCGTGTTTCCTTAAACTTCGTTTCTGCAATGCAGCTTGGTTTAACTTCGCGGTTTAGACCAGGTTTAAAGTTAAACTTCGTTCTGACAATTCAGCCTAAGTAAATTAAACATTTAATAAGTTTATCAAAGAGTAGCTATCTGTTTTTAGCAGTTTTTGAAATTGTATATCTGACAGTTAAATAAAAAATCAATTTACGAAAAAAAAAACCCCTATCAGAATGAGGTTTTTACTTTAATTGGCAATTGCACTATTTAATGAATGGTAAAAATATAAGAAGGGATTTATCAAATGGACAATTTCTTATTATATAAAATAATGCTCTTCATATAGTTTGATTTTTAATTAAAAATAAAACAATGCAGGCTTCAATGTGGGTCAAAGAAAAAATTCGGACATTTTTTGGAACAGTTTAGTAATACCAGATTACTTTTTTAAGACAAGTATATTTTGCTCTACTTAAGTGTTATTACAAAAAAAAAGTTATTTTTTATTTCAGAATTACTTTGTTTAAAACAGAAAGTTATATAACAGTTTTCAGTTAAATTTTATCAATACTGAATAACTAATTATAATTTCGAATCAATGCATGAGAAATTTTTATTGCATTAAATAATAACCTGTACCAGCTGATTATTATTCTTTCATACCAATATCTCTATATTAAAAAATTGTAAGAGCTGTCACTGTTCTGTTAAGGTAGGGTGTTAATATTACATAACTTAATGTATAGAAAAATGATAGTATGATGGAATAAAATATTTAACATTTGAAATTCCGATTACTGAAAAGACCACTCGACAGGTTTGAGAAATGAAACAACAGAGTAATTCATTTCTGAAAACAGGATTCCACTTTCTCCCTGTGTCATTTTACTATTGAAGTTTGGTGTATAAAATGGGATAAAAATTTAATGCTATACTTTTTCACTGACATACAATGAAAAATTTTTTGTGTAAAATTCACACACATTAAAGATAGCCTTCATACAATATTTAATTTTATATTAAGGCAAGAAAAAAAAATAACAACATAACTATTAAAAAGTGGTAAAATTGTTTCATCAGATAGAGAAATAATTGCTGTTTTGTTATACAAAAAAGAAAATAATAAACAAATCTAATAAAGATTCTAAATTTTGTTACATAAAAAATTTATTTTCAACCCTAAATTCTTACTATTTGGAGCAATGCTTTGTTCTCAGAAGAACAAGCCTGACTTGCTAAAATTCAAATAGTAAGAAATAGAAAATCTCATATCTAACTATAGCTAAAACATTTAAAAGAAATTTAATACTGAACTTATTGAATAAAATATTTAAATTAACACAGAATTTTAAAATAAGAAATCAAAATGTAATTTTCCTATACATTTTTCTTGGAATTTAAATTTTTATTTAGATTTTCTATTATTGTAACAGTAAATTAGTTTAATTTAAATAATTTTTGAAACAAAATTAATTTAAACTGAAATAATAAAACTACTACAAAGTAAAACAGTTTTCATATACTTTTATTACAAACAATTTTATTGCAAGTAAAAATTGTGGCACTTTATAAAAATACAAGAGGAACTCTATACATTTGTTGAGCATAAAAGTGAGATTACATTTTCTGTATAAAAATAAATGGGCTCTATTACATTATTTCATAGCAGCTCCATATTTATAACAAGATAACTTTGTCTGTTAACCTATTTGGAATGCAAGATGATTATATTTTCTGAATTAAAATAGATGAAGCTCCACCTCCTCCATTGCATATTGCAGCAGCCCCATACTGATTGCTGGTTAATGTATGGGCCATATGGTTCACAATCCGTGTGCCAGACATTCTAGGAACAAAATTAATACTGGATAATTAATAATTGAGTAATTTTATCATACTATCTAAATAATAATCAGCATTCAACATAAAAGTAGAGGAATATTTTTATCTTTAGTATTTAAAATTGTATAACATTTAGAATGTAAAAACCTCTAATTGAAATTTTATTAAGACACATGTTCCATTAAAATGACACACAGTTAAAAAATACAAATAACTATTACACTGTTATGAGGACTAAAAAATATATTTTTTATGCTTTAACTTTTTTTAAAGAAATTCAAATAATCTTTTACATTTTGGAACAGTAATTTCATCATTTTTTTTATTGTAATTCATTATAAATTTTTCTTATAAAATCACATCTATTAAAAGAAATAAATTTTGATAGTGTCATACTATTTTGATGATAATATAAATAGTTATCCTTTACCCAATAGGATGGCCAAGACTGACAGCTCCTCCATGTATGTTAACTTTAGTTGGATCTAAATCAAGCATTTTTATATTGGCGAGTACGACTACACTAAATGCTTCGTTTATTTCCCACATTGAAATATCCTCCTTCTTAATTCCAGTTTGCTTCAAAAGCTGTAAATAATAATAAAAAAAGGAAATAGTCATATTTAAATTTTTATATTATAATATATGAATAAAAATTTAACTAATAAAAGTATCGATTTACAAATATCTTTTAAGGCATTTTGGAATAGTATATTACTCATTAAGTGAAAAAAAAACTTAAAGAAGAAAAATTAAGTATATAAGAAAATATAAGAAAAATCATTTTTGAGGTAGTGTGCTCAGTCTAAAACCACTTGTTTATTACATCTTAAAGGACCAAAAATGCATTATTATATGCTTCTATATGTTAACTATATTTTTTAAGCAACCACTATTCTTTGCACATCATAGAGCTGAAGTATGTATCTTCACTTAGAATGCACTCTTTATTAGTTTATTATATCATCTGATATAGGGTTGTGAAAGGTTAAAGATTTGATTAATTAACTATCATATAAATTATTTATACAATAAAGGTGTGTTTCAATGTTAAAATAGTGCAGTTAAAATAAAATATATACTAACTTTAAAAATAACTATTATAAAGATTAGACATAAATGCTTTTATTAATAGCAAAGTAAATTTGAAAAAATTAATATACACCAGATTACCTTTGGAATAGCAGCAGCTGGAGAGATTGGAAAATCAATAGGTTCTACTGCAGCATCTGCAAAACCTGAGGAAAACTGTGTTTTATATATATATTTTAATAGAATACATAATACATTTCTACATAAGTATTTAGAGGTGTTATGAAATATATAATTAGAATACACAATTAATACTAAAAGAGTACAATTAATATCAAAACAAAATGAACAAAACTTCTTTTAAAAAAATGCGCTAAAAAGCAGCAGAATTTTCAAAAAAAGAGAGAATAAAAATAGAAATAAATGTAGAAAAGAACAAAATTAAAAATATGACCACTGAAGCCGACGTCTTCAGGGGGTACCGGCCCCAGTGGCCAAAAAACAAAACCTTTTCTATTGAGGAAGAAGGCAAAAGCCTAAAAACCTTCCTCAGTACCCCGAAGGTTTTGTTTAAAAGTCCAGGAGAAAATCAAGCAAGACATAAAACTAATACAGAAAAGAAACTCATACATCTCATCAAAAACACAAATTATTCAGAAAATAAAAATCAACAGAAAATAAAAACTCACATAAACAAGGTCAGACAGCAAACTCTAAAGCAAACCAAATGAAAAGGAATCACTTAAACCAAAAGAAAAACAACGCCATCTTTTATGTGTGACGTAATTTTTCTTTGACAACTTCTACCTATTTTTTTCATTCTGCGCATTTTAAAAGAGGGCGTTGTTTTTCTTTTGGTTTAAGTGATTCCTTTTCATTTGGTTTGCTTTAGAGTTTGCTGTCTGACCTTGTTTATGTGAGTTTTTATTTTCTGTTGATTTTTATTTTCTGAATAATTTGTGTTTTTGATGAGATGTATGAGTTTCTTTTCTGTATTAGTTTTATGTCTTGCTTGATTTTCTCCTGGACTTTTAAACAAAACCTTCGGGGTACTGAGGAAGGTTTTTAGGCTTTTGCCTTCTTCCTCAATAGAAAAGGTTTTGTTTTTTGGCCACTGGGGCCGGTACCCCCTGAAGACGTCGGCTTCAGTGGTCATATTTTTAATTTTGTTCTTTTCTACATTTATTTCTATTTTTAATACACAATTAAGTGATTTTAAAATTTGTAGTATTCCTTTTTCTCACAAATATTAATTTTGTCATAATAGAAATAAATCATGCTTGTAAAATGTTCGAATGGCAACTACACAGTTCTATAATCGCATTTATGAGAAAATTCTAATTCATTCTATCAATCGTTACTAGGTAAATAATAAACAATACAAGCACTGTTAACTTCTATTATACAGTTAAAGTGCAAAACAAATGTTTTGAATTTATTAACAAAGCTCCTAGTAATTGCAGGTTTTGCTTTCATACTAGCTATTATAAACTTGAGAAATTAAAAAGGTGTTAAGCACAAGCAATTGAGTTCTAAGGGAGATGTAATCACAATCTAAAATTTGCAAATGGAAATAAAGTTTTAGTGTTCAAAAAATTCTTATCTTATGATTTTCTAGGCAACAAAGTAGATTTATTTCTGTAATTTTTCATCAATATGGCAAATAAGAGATGCGCTATCATTTGAGCTCACCAATGATTCTTGCCAAAGGCTTGATATTCAGTTCCTGCGCTGTTTTGGCACTCATAAGCACACAAGCTGCAGCACCATCATTAATAGTACTGGCATTTGCTGCTGTTATTGTTCCTGAAAAGAAATTTTTTTACATATTAAGAATAATTTTTTTTAAACATATGGTTTTATTAGTAGTCAATCCATAGAATATAGGCAACATATACAAAAAGTGAGAATATGTGTAATATGAATACATAAACAATAGGAATATACAAAATTTATATTTAAAATATGTGAACAATAAATGAGAACAGTGAATATTAAGGATAACAAAATTAAAGTAAACTTAAGTAAAAAGTGTCAAATAAATGGAGGCACAAAACTGTTATGTTTTTTAAGCTTAAAGAGTCACTGGCAAAGAGTTAGAATCCTTCTGCTGTAGTGTCTTTTTAATTATTTTTTTTTCAATCTCATATGCTTATTTTAGTATATTATTCTCTTAACTAAGAAAAAATTTACTGAAATAAATATATTTGCGGATAGAACTTTTAGCTAATATGTGATATAGCTTACATGTCCCCAGAGGCAAATTGTTGTTGGTTAGATTTCATTACAATAAACACAAACATTTTGTATAGATGTACTAGTATCAATTTAAATTACTACAAATTTGGGTGCATTACATATTGATATAGATAATGGTATGATTGTAAAAGCTATTTAAAATTACCAAATTTGTAACAATCTGAATTAAAAATTTCTTTCTCCTTAATTTGAAACAAGACGTTTTTTGACTTCAAAATTATTAAAGTATACAATACAGATAAATACTTAAATTTAATACTTAGCTATAGTACAGCTTTCAGGAGAACTCCTACAGACACTCGTCTGGCGTCGTGGAGGGTACTATGGTTACGAGGAAAGGTCACTTCGAATAGGGGTGTGGGGTAAATAGTTGTCTTAATCTTAGCGTACATTGTCGTAAATAAACCAATTGACATGATCTTTCCTCCATTTCACCCCCATTAGAAATGTCCTCTCGCTTGTTACCATAGCAGCAGACAGCCCCAGACTTTCAGCCTGGAGGAGTTCTCCTCAAAGCCGCACTATAAAATGTTTATAAGGAATTATTAATCCTTGTTGGTCACAATACATATGACATGAATGGACTTAAAACAATAATAGATCATAAAGTGTTAAATTTTTTATGAGAAAAACAATAATAGACCATATAATATCAAACCTTTACAATATTTTTATGAGACAATAGAGTGATAATTTTCCATAATTTATTTTTCAGCACAAGTGAGAAAAGCAAGTAAATTAATAAAACAACTTCTAAGAAAAATGCTTGTAATTTAAGCACAATATAATTCCATACACAATGCATCGAACATGAAAAGTCCTTAAAAAGGTTAAAATTGGTAATGTCATGTAAAAAATTATTGCGTATAATTTTTTGCAATATAATTTCAATCAAATATTATATTTAACTATGCAGAGTTAATGCAATGGATACAGAGTTTAAGGGCCCCTGAACCAACTTTGGCTATACTGTACCAAACTTAAATGAAGGTAATAAAACTTTTACTATAATTATATAATTAAAAATTTACTTCCATAGAAAAAAAAAGGAGGCAAAAACACTTGGGTCTTTAAAACTTTCTTTTTATCTGAACAAGATGAAGAGATTTGAGATTTATAACATAAGAGGGTTCATTTCTATTATTGATTAAGAGGTTAAAGAGAAATAATAGAGACCAGGGGTCTCTCCAGACATTTTGCGAAAGGTCCGTTTTTGTAAAATTGTGAAAAAATTACTCGTAATTTGTGAATATAAAATAAACGTTAAGTCACATTCTTTCAACCAGGGTCCGCTTTTGTGAATTTGAGTAAATAGGGTCCGTTATTGCAAAAAAACTTTTTCAAGGAGTTTTTAAATTGCAAAGACAACACTGTTATATTATAATTAAAAAATAAACAGCAATTGCAGCTACTAAATTAGAGATGCAACATACAAATATTTGATATTTAGCCTATACTGCTGAACTCAGAATATTAATCTCGGACGAATAAAGGAAGAAGCTTCTGCCGAAGACAAAACTTAGTTCGTTTGCATTCGTCTTTCTCCCCCCTTCCTGGGAAGGGTTTATTCGATTAACAAAACAATAATGAAGATAAATAAATTTGTGAAGGGTCTGATTTAAAGATAAATTATTTTGTGAAGGGTCCGTTTTTAAGTTAAAATATTTTGTGAAGGGTCCATTTATATGAAAAGATATTTTGTGAAGGGTCCATCAACGGACCCAAATTTCTTCTAAACAGACCCCTGGAGACAGTGGCTTTAAGTTTGGAAAATTTATCAGTAGGAATGAGTTAAAAAATTTAAATTTAATAATAAAATTATGAAAAATCTGTTTATGATATAGTCAAAATTACCATTTTCTTTTTGAAAGACAGTTGGTAGAGAAGGAACTTTACTAAAGTTAACCCTTTTATATTCTTCATCAGTGTCAACAACAACATCAGGTTTTCCTTTTCTACCAGGAATGGTCACTGGAACAATTTCTTTCACGAACACCCCATCCTAGAACAAAGAATACTTTTAACAATTTATTGTAAAAATTAAAATCAATTGTCAATTTGAATAGAAGTATTGGAATTTATGTAAATTATAAAAACTGGCTTCAAGATGTTATTAAAAATCAAATTCAAAAGGGTTTGAAAATTTTCCAGTTGACAAAAATATTTATTAAATTATTACTATTTTAAAACTGAAAAAAGTGTACTGAAATTAACACTTCAGATAGCACATAAATTTTTAAAACAGAAGTTATTTGAATAATATATATATATAAATAATAATATGTACCAATTTATATGTGCTATAATTATATTTTTTTAAATTTAAAAGTAAAGTAAAAGTAAGTATGTAGTAAGTAATTTAAAAGTATTAGCTAAATTAATAGATTTTCTTGTTAGAGAAATAAAAACTTTTTTTTAAAGTAGGAAATCTGTAGTTTATTAATGAAAAACATAAAACCCTTAAACCTCTATTTTGGAATAAGAGAGTTCTTACTTCTACAGCTTTAGCAGTCTTTTTATAACTATTAATAGCAAATTCATCTTGTTCTTGTCTTGAAATTCCCATCTTTTTAGCTGTATTTTCTCCACAAACACCCTACAATTAATAATTTACATGGTAAGTTGCATAATATGAAGCTACTAAATAGTTAAGTTTGCAAGATTTTGTTAAAAATTTACTCTAAACATTTTGATAATTGTTATGCAAATAATCCTGTCTTGTTTAATTAAATACAAAGTATTAACATCTCAATGTATAAAAATTTAAATTATGTTTAATAAACACATATTATCTTAAAAATTGATATAAAAAAGGATATTACAAATTATAAACATAAAGATGCTAAAATGTACATTTTAAAATAGTTGCATCTTATAGAAATAGCTGGTGTGTAATGTGAATGAATCTTTAAATACAATAATTTATACTTAAGTTTTCCCACTATCAATCGTTTCTGTACTGCAACAGCTACAATATCAACATATTAAGTCAACAAAGCCCTTTTTAGGCTTCTATACATACAACAAAGCATATTTATAACTTCATTATTACTCAATAAAGCAAAAAGCATATTATAACTTCTATACATACAACATAACTTTATAACTTCAACTTTTCTCAAATTTAAAAAAAAAAAAGTTTTTTTTTAAAAATCTATTAATTAGATTAGTAAGCATGCATAATCTAAAAACTGGATTATCTCTGCAGAGATAAACAAGATAAAATTTTACATTGCCACTTGCAATAAAATACTCATTATTATACTATAACAATATCTCATATGTTTGTGTGTAGTTTAAATTTAAAAACTGCTTTGGAAGTACAACAGCTTTTAAGTTATGTCGTAATTCATGATCATATATGCCATGTGTTAACATTTCCTAAACATTTAGTGTAAATTTTTTTTTTTTTCACAAATGATAATTGTGAATTCAACATGCAGACAAAAACAAACGCATTTTAATTTTACATACCATATGAAACTTTTTATATGCATCAGTTAATCCATCATAAACAAGACAGTCCTAAAGATAGAAAAAACATTTTCAATGACAGAAAGTAGAATTTAAAGGCACGGGACTCATAATCAGCTACACAATGTTATTTTTATTAATGTAGGAAACAAAACCAAGCAGTGTTGTTAACTAAGTCTAATGGGGAAAAAAAACAGAAGGAAAAAAAGAAAATATCACCTGTGTTTTCCTGAAAAAGGAAAACCCTGACAAAATTTGTAATGAAATATGCCTAGTGTTAGAAACTACGAGTAAACAATAAATAAAAAGAAATTTTAATAACCAAATAATGCTGGTTAGATTATATACAGATTTTGATTAAGATTATATAAAGTTACAAACAAAATTTTAATAAGGAATCTACGCAGTCTCTTGTCATTTCAAGTAAGAGAAAATATAGCTCATTGTTGAAAAACTTTTTTCATTTGATAGAAATTTAAATACAATTTAATCTTAAAAACTATTATATCTCTTTTACAAAAACAATGACAATAAACTATATTTTCAATCAGTGGAAGCTGCTAACTTTTTTCCTAATTAAAAAGCCTCTTTAGTTGGTACTGATTTGTAGTTAAGAAGAATCAATGAGATTTATGCAGTGAATTTAACAAGAGAACAAAATATATCGACTGGTTCAAACAAAGACTAGAAGGAAAAAAAAAAAAAAAAAAAAAATCTATGTAATACTGTCTGGCATATTTTCAAACACACTTTTATTTTTTATTACAATATTATTCAACAAAGGGGATTTTGACAATTGTGAAAGAGCTCCTCTTACACTTATAAAATAGTACTTAATTTTAGTTTACTTTTAGTATGTTTCTTAAATAAATAATGTCTTATTTTACTGTGATGTTTACTGTTTCTTTTTTATATAACTGGAAATCTTTTTTACATCATTACAGTATTTTCCTTCGACGAGTGTAACTGCATATGCAAATGATTTCCCTAAAATTAATTTTTTTAAAAAAATACAATGCACTTTTAAAATGTAATAAAACTTTCATTTTAAATGCATAGCATGTTGTGACCTTGAAAAAGAAAATTATCATTAAAATTAGAAATGGAGTACACGCAGTCATGTAAATTTAATAAAGTTGTAAGAATAATTAATATATAGAAAAGTGGGAGATACAAAAATAATATTTTTTTAATAAAATGGTAAGTTAAAGAATTTTTTAGAGCATAACAGACAGTTTAAACAGGCAAGCAAGTATAAAATATTCCTCTCAGGTTATTAAATAGTAAACGAAATAAATATTTCAGGAAATAATTAAAAAATGAAGATAGTAACAACTATAACTATGAAGCACTTAAAAGTTTATAACATTTTTTTTCTACGCATAAAGGTGCATGCTTAATCTCATCATTTGTTTAATAGAGCAAAATATATCAGCTTTCAAGGGAAATCATACTTAGGTTTGGAACTTTCTACATTAAGGGAAAAAATATTACATAGTATTTCAGAACTTATAACAATAGTTAAAAATTCCTGATTCAAGGCTTAAAACTTCTGCTAAAAAAATAATAGAAATAAGAAAATTTTAAACTTTCAAACATTGAAAATTTTTTATTTTCAACAAATGAATTCATACTAAAAGCTTTGAGTAAAACAAAATACAAACCAATAATGTTATTCCACCATAAGGTGTATCTCCTCTTGGCATATAAAATGGCGTGTTAGACATACTTTCCATACCACCTGCGACCATAATGTCCTAAAATTGAGTGGTAAAATAAATCAATAAAATAATCAATCAAATATTTAAGAAAACAAGAAGTTAATAACAAAAATGCCAGAACCACAGCTAACAATTGTTGAAAATGAAAATTTTAATCTAATAATGCTTTCATAAAATATAAGTTAGTTACAATTTCAATCCTTAAAAACCTCTTTAAAGTAATGTTTGTTCAGTTAGTAAAAAGGAGGCTGGATTTAGTAAACTGAGTTAAAGTCCTTTATTTAAGGTAGATTTTGTTGGAACAATCCATTTTTGTGTAAAGTAGGGTACCTTAAAAATTTACTGAACTAGGTTTTTAATTTTTAATTAAAAGGGAAAAAAAGCATAACTTGTCATTTCAGAAAAAATAGATAAATAAATAAACTAAACTTGATAAATAAATTTTAAAATAAAATGTAGTCAAAATGTTTTGAAAACGCAATAGTCAGTCTTCAATTGAGGCAAAAATGTTAAAGCTTCCGTGTCTATTCTTGCTTTAAAAGGCTGTTGATTATATTTCAATTAAAGTGCAGCGATTGTCATTTCCAATATTCAAATAGACATTAGAAAAAGCTTAAGTTTCATGAGATCTTTTATAAACAATTTTACATTTTTAAATCATTCCGGCAAGTTGTATTTATTAAAATATATTTGAAATAAATTTTTTCCATACATAGAAATTTATTTTAATCAAATAAAACCATAAATATTTCACTAAAATAATTTTTTATTTTTCATTTATTTGTTTGGAATTGCAATTTTTGACTGCAGATTGATTGGCACCCTCATTTAAAAGTTCCTACATAAACCGATTGTGCTTGTTTAGTACTCAAATGTATTATAAGTATTACAAAAATAAATTGAGATTTTTGAGTTGATTATAAATACGATTTAATCAAATTTAAAATTCATTTATTACATATTTGATACTTAGAACTAATAAAATTTTAACCAGGAAAAAAATATATACTTGGTGGCCAAGCATGATGCTTTGAGCAGCAAGCATTATGGATTTCATCCCAGAAGCACAGACTTTATTTATAGTAGAGCAAGGAGTTGATATTGCCAAACCTGAAAAATTACAAGAGTTGATAAGAGTTTATTCATCAATTAGAATTACAGTTTTCCTTGCAGTAAAAGCCTAAAATGGAGTTCGATTGTTATTTTTAGCACAAGAAATTATGACACTACTAGGCGTTTTCCAAGTGTCATCATTTTTCCTCACCACTAAGGAGAAGAGAGTGATAAAAAGCTTTAAAACAGAGAGAAAGTTACAAAGAAATCATTTTATATTTTAAAAACAGAGAGAAAGTAACAAAGAAATAATTTTATATTTCAAAAATAGTTGACATGTCCATAGTTTTTTCTTTGGTTTTAAAGGTTTTTACAACACTCTTTTTTCGTCAGTGGTCAAGAAAAATGGTGACACTTGGTAAAAGCCTAGTAGTGTCACGATTTCTCGTGCTAAAAATATCATTCCAACTCTATTTTAGGTTGTCATATTAAGTTTAGGTTAGTTTATATTAAGGTAGTTAGTTAGTTAAGTTGTTATTATTTGTGTTCTTATATTACGTTGTTATTTTAGGTTAGGTTGCTAGGATTACATTTTGATACAAAAAATGTATGTTGCTATTTGAAAACTAAAAATTTTTTTTCATGTTAACTGGGGCAAAACAATCAGTACTCAATATACCAAAGCATTTTTTATATTATTTTTGAGCACATAGTTCATAATACCTATGTACAAAATTTAATTATGTTCACTCAAATGACATGCTTTTGAGAGGGTCATATTTTGGCAAAGTTAATTCAAAATTATCCTGTATATATTTTAATATATATAATTTAATTTAAATTTTTTCGATAATTATAAAGTTTGTCAGATTGTTAACTTGGGTACTGATTATCTGCAATTTACAACAGAAAATATTATAGCAATATTAACCAGCTCCAAGAGCAGCTTGCCGTGCAGGTGCTTGGCCGGCACCAGCTTGTAGCACTTCACCCATATAAACTTCTTGAATTGACTCTTTAGGTATTCCTGAAGAAAAAAAATACTTATTTTAATTAAAATTTCTACAGACAAATTATTTCTCTAACAAGTGTATCAATTTTAATGCATAAACTTAGTAGCAAAGTGAGTTTGTTAAGTTTTATATAGTTGTTTTTTATAAATTCACAACTGAATCAAATTTTGGTAAACTGATGACATATTATAAATCAATTCATCTGCATCATTTTTTTTTTCTCTTCTAACTTTTGAACTAGTATTTTTTATGTAGAAAACACAGTAATTATTTTTTTGTTTTTACTTAACGTTTAATCAAATCAATTTTTTCAAAACAGCATGAGGATTTGAATTATTATGAACAATTATTATTATTCCAGGGTTTAGTATTTAACAAGTCTCTCTCTCTTGTTTTTAAATATTAATAATTACAATGATATTACTTAGTGTTTATATATCAATACACAGCTTTTGATACATCAGTATAAAACAGGAAAAATAAATAATAAAATTCCAATGATGTCTAATAAAGAACAAAATGATAATAATTTAATTGCCCCAATTCCTCTTAAAGGTACTTAAAGTAAAAGACTTAATTTTCGTTCCAATATTTAAGAAACATTTAATTGCTTAGTATGTACTTTCAGCCAATTTTAGCTGGTTTCTCAACAACTTTACTAAACAGACTGTCTGTTTTTAAACTTGTCACTCATTTCAGTAGATTAAGAGAAATTATTCTCACAAAGAAGTCACACGCAAAGATTCTGTGTTAAAAGTAAAAGAGTGAAAAATAACCAAGGAAAAATTATTTTAATTTTTTCATTTTACAGTTAATTTTACATTTACATGAGTTTCATTAAGTTTCAACAGATTAAAACCTAAGATGAAGAGGGTGATAAAATTAAATGAACAGATATGATACAAAATTTTAATGTAAATTAAAATATCACAAATAAACTTTTAACTGAACATGAAAACTTTACTACCTGTAGCATATTTTCAGATTTTTAAAGTGATACCTTTGATCTTAATGCAAATCAGTAAACCTGTCAAAAATTTTTGTGTTCAAACAGAAAAATGTACCAAGTGCTTTTAGCTCTATATGTTGACCTAGAATTCTGTTAGCATATTTTGTTGTCCGGATTTGGTTTCAAAAAATTTTAGTTACAAAGAAAGCATAACAACTTTCAAATCAAATAGAGTTTATGCTGTGATAAAAATAGTTTGTCTGTCGTTAAAGTATTTTTTTAAAGCGTTATTTAATTTAAAATGTTTCAAAAATCGGAAAATTACTTCAAGAATTTGAAATACATTTTTCTTTCATTGATGTCATTTAACTTGCTGCTAAAATTAGGTTTTTTTCTGAAATTAAATCATGTGCTATTTATTATTAGTAAATGAAACTATAATTTTTCTTTACTATAACTTTGGCAAAATAAATTAAAAATTTTTTTTTATACCTGCATGCTTAACAGCACCTTCAACTGCAATTGCACCTAATCTAGGAGCAGTCAAAGCTGCTAATGAACTGCGGAAAGATCCTATAGGTGTTCTTACAGCAGACACGATTACTACTTCCTATAAAGGTAAATTTAAACACATAGATGAAACTTCAAACAAATATGCATTACTTATAATTTGCTAAATTTTAAGTAGCCCTACTGAACAATATACAACAGAATCTTGATTAGACAAATATCTTTCATGTAAATATCTTTGTTAACAATCACTTCCCAGTTTGTTTGTTTTTTAAGACTCTTTTTTTTTTTTTTTTTTTTATCATTTTCTCCTCTTTTTGAAATAATATACTGTGATAAAACAGTGCCACCAATTCCAGACTTTTCCCATAATTATAAATTACTCTAATTAATTTTGAAGGCATTGTACTCCAGATAGCAGTGCAAAGTCAATATCTTTTATGCCTTGAAAAGAAATACCACACCCTGGCTACTGACTTTGATAATAATAAATTAAAGGACAGTTCAGTATAGATAAAGTTTTTATAAAAGTAATATGAAAAACTTCTTGGTTAAAAAAACTGATAACT
Organism: Parasteatoda lunata; assembly: GCA_949128135.1. Taxonomy (NCBI): domain Eukaryota; kingdom Metazoa; phylum Arthropoda; class Arachnida; order Araneae; family Theridiidae; genus Parasteatoda; species Parasteatoda lunata. Next base: position 105,003,056 of record OX421971.1, read on the forward strand.
TTCTGTGGGCAACAAATAAGCATCTAATTAGTTAGTAAAGGTTAAACTACTTTAAAAGTGATGTATTGTAAAGTAAATTTTAAATGTATTTTTGCATGGGTTTGACAAGGAATTATTCGTTATTAAAATTTGATAGCACCATTATTTTAAAAATAACTCATTTTTTCAAAGTTTATTGCTGAAAATGGATTGCTAAATCATGAATCTCTAAATTTAAAGCAGATTCAGTCTCAATTATTTCAATTTGAATAAACTATATTCTACTTAATAAAGGCTAAAAAGTATTACAAGTATTGTGAACAAGATTCATGTTTTGTTTAAGCTTTATTGTAGCATTAAAGAAAAAAAAAAATGATAAAAGTTTTTTTTTTTAACGGCTAGTCTTATTTAAAATTCAAGCAAATATAAAGATTTTATAGCATTCCCCCCCCATAAGCATGCTAATGGGGGTTAGCATATCACTCACGATATGTCAGTACAGCAAGAGGAAATATCTTTTTAAACCCTATAAATCAATCAACCCTAAATTAATTTCTAACTGCATCAATATTTTATTTTCATAAGATTTTGGTTTTTAAATAGAATAATTTTTAATAAATATACATTAATAAAAATGAAACCTTACAACATTAAGAAAACAGTGAAACTTAAACCATCCTTATAGTCATTATAGACAAGAAAACATTCAATAACAAATAAATGCTATTCAATAACAAATGCAAAAAATTTGTTTATTTTTTTTGTTTTTTGATATTACAAAATAGATCTAGACAGTAATTAAAAAAAATATGTACAAGTTAAGTTCAACATAATATTTCAATATGAAAAACACAATGGAAGTTATACACAAGGCATTATTTGCAATTTAAATAGTAATAAAAAATGAGGAATAATTGGTAGACACAAATAATTTATTGTCATTTAATTTTTTCCCCACAAATTATCTTTTAATTCACAAAATTAGTTTAAAACAAAAAAGTCATACTTTATAAAAATTAAAGGTCATTTTAGAGCTTTGTTTTTAAGATCTAAACAAGCATAAAATATAAATCTAATTTTTGAGGATGAGAATATTTCCATATTGGTACCTGTTAGAGCCAACTACAATGCTAAGGTGCTAAAAGTTTTTAAACTTACGAAAATTTGATAGGAAAATTAAAAAAAATGAGGTGGTTTGCCATGGGGGTGGCTTTTAATTGGTCTCTTTCTTCAATGCTTTTCTTTAGTTTTTTGTATGCTACCGCCCAGATGTCACCAATACTTGGCAATTATTTTGATGCAGATGCAAAAAATTTTCTTTCAGCATTAGAATTTAAATGAGATTTGTAAATTAATTAACACATCATATCAATCAATCGATACTACTAAAACAATCAATAATAATTTTCTTTTGACAATGAACTGAATTACACAAAATTTTTTTAAAAAATTACTTTTAAAGTTATTAAAAATATGATTTCATGATAAAAAAATAAGAATTACATATTTTACAAAAATGAATTTAGATTTTGGAAAATAAGTTTCAATTACAAATGCAAATTAGATTTTTCTTATAATAGAATTAATTCTTATACTTCACATTTGATTTATTAAATATAAATTAGGTTAAAAAAAAATTTGGAAATGTCTACTTACATTATGTAAATTTCGTATACTATTTAATTGACTATTCAAATTTCCAAAGCATCTTGCAGTTATCTAAAATGAAGGAAAAAAATATATTGAAAAGTAATGTTTTAATAAATAAGCATAAGCATAAATAATAAATAAAGCATCTAAATAAATTCGAAAACTATAAAACAAATTTACTGAAATGTAATTTTATGTAAATTTCATAATATTAATAATTTCCATAAAATATTTACACATAATTAGTTTACAGTTGGACGAAAACTTTAACCAAGAATTTTTAAATTGATTTAACTAAAGAGCTGAGAACTTTTCAAATCCATGTACCATTTAGTAAATTAAGTTACAAGAAAGCAGGAGAGGTAGGCCTTTATAAATTATAAAAGCTGATTGCTTCTATGCAAATAAATAATTTGATATACTGCTAATTTATATTTGGTATGTTTAAGCTTTGTATTATAGATACTTTTAAATAAAAAACTTAGTTATTCATTATAAGTATAAGCTGTTCAGTCTACTTAAAGTTATTCTTCTGAAACAAGATTAATAAAATTAATTTAATGAATTTAAAACAGACGTTAAAAATTTCCTTATAATAGTTTCCTTGCTCCAATTTTGTTCTTAAAAATATTCATAATAACGCTGGGTAAATTTGCTATTGTGACACAATTGTTCCTGAACTATTTGTAATAGTTGTCCAAAAAATTTTTTAGATAAGTCACCATAAGAGAAGAAATTAAAATGATATAATACTAGGAAAAAATATCAAGAATTTAATTCTTTCGCAGATTACTTTTGGGAAAACTCTACTCATTAGTTGCCTCATTTTTAATCAAATGTGTAATTAATAGATGACAAACAATTTAATCAATTCTTGTGAGTGCCTTTGCTCTTTAAGGTCAATTACTGCAACCCCCCCGTTTCAGTTTTGTTTACCTAAAAACGTTCAAGAAAGCGATAAGCTTTGAAATTAAATTAAGTATTATTAGCTTATAGCTTTGTAAAAAATATTCATGAAATTTTGTACTTCATATACTCATCTTCATATACTCATCTCAGAACAATTTCTCCCTTATGTTACGTTTATTATTATTACTTTTTAATATTTTGAGGAATTGACAGGAAAAGAACTCAAAAGGTGTATCAGTGGCAAAAAAGAGCCCATAATTCAAAATTGGACTTAATTATAATTCCGATCGTCTGGTCTGAACGCGTTTTCTCAGTTGTATTACATTTACTATGTATTCAGAAATAAAGCATTCTGTATCAGGTTGAAAAAATATAAACAGTTGTTAACATCGATTTTTTTCAAACTTCCAATTTGGCAATTTCTTGTATTTGTTTACGTTGAAGCATCATTTCTGATCGTGTGAATCAAATACTCACTTTTTAAAAACATTTAAAATATCACTGCATGAATTTTACTGTATTTTTTTTTCTTTTTATAATTTATCAATTCAAACTATAGATAATTAAATTCGTGACACAAATAATGCGAGAATTTTAAAATTGACAAGAATTTAATAACGTATTGTCCATTTGATATTATTTCTTTATTGTTTTCATTTAGCTATTTTTACCTTTAAAGAGCTTTCATTTCGCTTGTTTTTTGAAGGGATACTATCATATCTACGGCAAGTTGGCGACGACTTCCGTTTGCTCGCCGAAAAAGGAAGATAATGTTTCAGTCCGAGGGAACCAAACTAAACATATTCAATAGTTAGATATTAATTTCAGATGTAAATTAATTTATTACTGAAAACTATTAAATCTGAAAAAAAAACTGAATAATTAATTATGTCATAATTAAAAAAATCATAACTTGCTCAAAATTTTTAAAATCCAATTTTTACAAAGTAACTTTAAATGGGATCGGATGTTTAGATCTAAAATATTTCCTTTCTTTAGAGAATATTTCTTCTGAACTACAGCATATTTTAATATAACATAGCTATTAACCCCCACTAATTATTTTTAAATTTTATTTTAGAAATTTAAATGTTTATGGAGACTACTTTCATTTAGAAGAACTCTTTATATTGTATGATAATGCAACAAGCTCAAGAAAGTTCGTAAGTTGTGATGAAACTTATTAACAAAATAAATTAAACAATCTATAAATTCTTCAAATTACATAATTCATAATCATAGTTTCCTCTAAATAAAATAAATTTTAAAGAAAGACATAATAATATGTAAAACTACTAAAAATGTATAGATTAATAAAAAGAAAGTTGGAAGTCATATAGTGTGTTTGGGCTGATGTAGACCAAAGAATACCAATTTAACATGTAATGCAAAAGTTTGATAGCATTTTTAAGTTTTAGACAATTAAGCATTACAATTGTTTTAATGATAAAACATTATTTTAGGTTGATCAAATAAATGGTAGTACTATTGTAGTGTAAAACAAATTTTGTACTTGATTGACTTAATTCTTTGAACTTTTTTTTTTGTAGAACATTTAATGATGATCTCATAAGCAGTGAGGAAGCCGAAGAATTGGAAAAAAAATATGTAAACCAGGTTAAAAAAGATTTTGCTTAATACTTGTTATTTTATTTTCAAACTATTTTAAATTTGTAAAAATAATAATAGATATTTTAACTATCAATAATTATGCAAATTATGTTAATATTATCTGAATAAAGTTTGTTTCATATAAAGTAAAAAAGTTTTGTTACAGTTGTAATTTAATTACAATGATTTTATCTTAAATAATTTACTTCAAGCACTGAATAATGCAGGGTTAGGGTTTTGGATGTCCTAAACTGGTTTTGGACTGGACACGTGGGTTTTACTGTGTTAAACTGTCCTAAACTGGGTAAAACTGTCCTAAACTGGGTAAAACTGTCTCTAAGTATCCAAAACCTTGAACTTTGGTGAAAGATAAAAATTCTATAGGTGTAACCATTGTACACATAATAATTACATGTATCAATAAATAGTATTTGATATTTTTTATACAATTTACTTTAACATATTAAAGGAAAATAATACAATATAATAGGAAAAGGTTTATAATTTTTGAAGCTCCACAATTCATTGAACAACAAAAGTGAACACCTAATCCTTTAAATATAAATATGCTTTTAATAATGATAAATAATGTTTCTGCATAAGGATAAATAATGCAATATTAAAAAATAATATTAATGATTTAAAAAAAATACTAAATTTGTTTAAAAATTAACTTTTTATTTTTCACAATATTTTTTTAAAAAAAATGTTATAATTTCTGCATGATAAAAAAGACATCTATTTAATAAAAAAAATTGTTTTAAATATAAATATATTAGTTTAAATTGGAAATACAAAATAACTGAGAAATGTATTAATAGTTTTGAAGGGCAAACATCAGTTTCAGTTACTGACACTGGTGATGTATCACTACTACGCTAATTGAATACGAATGAAATAAAAGTATTCTTGAATAGTACTATAGATAAATAAATCTGTTTATGACTAACCAAACACTTAGTTCCTAATAGCTTAACCTGTATGGCAAGGTCTAACTTCAGTTATGTACTATTGAATGAGATGATCATTTGAACTTGATTACTGATTAATCTTCCTTTGTTTAATGTTTAAATTGAAGAGTCAAACAATATTAATAAAACATTATACTTTTAAAAACAAATAGTTTCTAGTAGATTTAATTATTAATATGTTATTAGTTCTATGTTTATTTTACTTTTTAAATATTGTTCAGATAAAATTGTGACAAAATTTGAGTAAAAGGGTTTTGGACAAAGGGGTTTTGGACAGACGGTTTAAACCATGGATTAATCCATTCTGTCCTAAACCTTGCCAACCCTGGAATAATGTAATTTTTTTTTTTGTAAAAACAATAAGCTTAAATTAATGATATAATTAATTTTAATTGATATTTATTGACATAGACATATTATTTTATTTTGTTACATATTTAATCCTTAGAGATACAATAAACATTAATTTTCATAATTATCTAACAAAGCATTGTTAAAAAAAATAATTACAAATGTGAACATTAACTTCTATTTTCATACCTATTTTATGTCAAAATCTTAATCAAAAGTAAAAAAAGAAAAGAAAAAAAATAATTATAGTATTTAATTGAATTGTCCTTTGTATTATTTCTGGTTTCACATTTGATAAAATTTTTTGGAGACTTTTTGAACAATTTAAAAATTTTAAAAAATTCTGAAATCGGTATTTAAATATATTTTCTGCTTTTTGTAATACTTTCCTTATATATTTAACATTGAAGTTACAAAATCAGATAAATATTTTGCATTCTCCTATATCTTTAATTAATATGGGAAAAAAAATTACGACATTTTATAGGATTTTGAATTTACAAAAAGAAACTCAAACAGAAACCTTTTTGATAACTTTTCTATTTTTCAACACAGGTGTATGAGAAAATTGCAGATCATTTTTGCTCGACCCGATATAAAGCATGGCCTAAAGTGGCCGAATTTCTTCAAAATATTCCACCTGGTTCTCTTATTTTTGATATTGGATGTGGAAATGGAAAAAATATGAATCACAGTATAGGGTGTTATGAGGTACTCAGTTTATTATGTTAAATGTATATAAATTGTAACATATTTTCATATAAAGGGTACAATCAATTCTCAATGAACTGATTTAATTAAACACATAAGTTACATGCCTCGGATTGAACATCTAAAATATTCGAAACAAATGTTTGTATTTATCAACAATTAATGTTTCATTTTGTGTATATGTGAGTAATACTGTGGAATTTACTTAAATATAGTATAGTCAAGATTTATGTAATGTTTAAATCTAATTGCATTTTTCACATATTAATGAGCTAAAGTTGTATGATTAACTAATTTGAAAATATCTTTCATAATATTTTTATAATGTACTTATCAATATAATACTACAATTTTGTATTACATTTATACATTTCATGTTATCGTGATTTAGCACCAAGCATATCAAAAGTTATAACTAAAAGTTGTCTTTTGTGATTAATCTAGATAGATTAAAAATAACTGCAAATATTAAAATACATTTTAATTAAAATTTTATCAATTTTTAGTTCAATTAAATTATGTTTTACTGTTTTAAAATATATTTACAAATTGGAATTCTGTAATTAAGCTTATAAAACATAATAAATAGAAGTAGAGTAAAATATATTGTTTCTATTCTATTAAAAATTATTTTACTTTCTTCAATCTATTAAATCTCTTTTGTATTAATATATTATAGATTGGTTGCGATGCCTCATATAACTTATCAAAACATTGTTCTGGAAAAAGTGAAGTTTTAGTTGCAGATTGCTTAAAACTTCCTTTTCGAGATGATTGTGCTGATGTAGTTATCTGCATTGCTGTTATACATCACATGTCAACAAAGGTAATTTATAATCATGATTATTGGTTTTTAATCAACTAGTAAAGTAAAATGTGTGAAATTGTATTAATTTGAATTTATTTTAATTATATTTATATAATTATATTTTTATTTTAATTATATTTTATTTTAATTGAAACTGAAACATACATAGGCCTTGCTTGTATTAATTGTTTGTTTTTATATAATATCTTAACTGAGTTTTAAAACATTTTTTGAGTACATTTGATTTAAGTTTAAGGGTATGTTTATTTAGTCCAATGTACACATCAGCACAAAATTTGATAAATACACCAGCTATTAATATCAGCAATAGGATCTTTAAGGTTGATGATTCTTATTTTATCTTAAGAGAAAAAATGACTTTAAACTCAAATTTGTACAAAATTTTAGCAATTTGGAAACTGAGTTTCAGATAATAAGGTAAAACAATCAAATTGTTAAAGTTTAAGTAACAGAGTTCGGTGCATTGCTAGATTAATTTCTTATAGATGGAATCAACAATATTAGAAAGAAAACTGCGTTCTACAGTGATAGCTTTAAGGTAAAAGAGCTCTTCATTGAGAAGATAACTATTTGAACAAATTTTAGAAGCACACTTCAAGGTAGCTATCTTCTGCTTGAGAGGATAAAAGATTATGAGGGGGGTAGTGAAACTGTCCGATACTCAGTAGTGAGAAATTTGTCGCAATTAAGATTAATAAGAATGTGTAAGGAAGGTAAACACTTGTTATTTTCCTGTTTAAACGTGTATTGCTTATAATAAACTATAGAATTCATAATATTGAGAACATGATAAATGTCAGCAATGTGAAATAATCATTGACATATCGTCTATAAAAGGAGCATTTATTAATCAAAGATTTTCACTTCAAAGTAATGCATGTACAGGTCACTAAAAAAGATTACCCATAGCTAAAAGCCATCAATAATTCGATAAAATTTACCTCTAAATGAAGGTGGATTGTTTTAAACCAAAGCGAGTAAGATTTATTAGTTTGTTGATTTCAACTTGACTAAAGTAGAACTCTTGTAATCTCTTTTTAAGGCAATGCAACTAAGGGCACCATTTACGAGCACGTTAGTGAATAAAAAATTTACATCACAAAAGACTTTTTCATTGGACTTGAATGTATGAAGCTTATAAAATCATACAAGATCTTGGCAGTATATGAATTTGTACTAGAAAGTGGGAACAAAATTGTTTCTAATATTGGGATAGCCTCCAAGAAATTAGCTAAGCTTCTTGTTTCAATCAAAAGATAGCTGTCACACTTGCACTTGTTTACTGTAGTTATAAGATTTGTTCAAATAGTTATCTTCTCAATGAAGAGCTCCTTTACTGTTCAGCTATCGCTGTAGACCGAAGTTTTACTGCTAATTCTATTGATTCCATCTTCAGAAAATTAATCTTTCAATTCACCAAACCCTATAATTTGAACTTTACTAATATGCTTTTTTTTTTTTTTTTCATATCCGAAAATCAGTTTTTAAATTGTTAAGATTTTGTATAAATTTGAGTTTAAAGTTATTTCCCTCCTTTAAATAAGCTATATAACACCAACCTTATAGACTGTTTCTGATATTAATAGCTGGGATATCTATCAAATTTTGTGTCAATGTTGTCTTGCGTATATTGAACTAACTAAACGTACCCTTAGACTTCGAATTAAAGAACACCAAAATAAAGACATTAATTGATCTCCTTTAGCTCTACATAGTTGGAATTCTAATCACACGTTTGAGTTTTTTTGTTCCTAAAATCTTTAAAAAATGCTTTTCATCTACTGAACTTGATTTTTGGGAGTCATTCCATATTTTGAAAAATTCTAATAATTTAGTTAATGATCTTTATAATATCCCACCATTTGAAAGACTATTATAATTTAATCTGTTACTCCCTGGGGATCCAGCCAAATCCCCTCACACCTGTTACTTATCTCGTTTTATCATCATGTTCTAATGCACAAATGGGCGACCTTTGTGCTAAAATACAGACTAAGGCAAACAACATTAAAAAGCACAAAAATGTTTAAAAATGCAGACAGCTCTTTCGGATGTTCAAAAGGGCAACCTTCATCAGTGCAACAGAAAGAAATGAGAGAAAACAGGGTAAATATATAAGAGAAAGTTGACATCACAAGAGGGTTTAGAGCAACGGCCAATAGGAGGGAAGGGTGAATGGTTGACGATGAATGGGAATGCGAAGAACAAAAAAAGGTGGTTAGTTAGGTTTCATCATAGATTTCCAAACAGGAGAAAGGTAAGGAACGCTGAATAGGTCATTGAACAACAGTTTGGAATTTTTGAAAATATGATAAGACTCGTAAAAATCTAAATCAAAAATTGAAGAACAATTTTGAATGATTTTAGTAGAAGAAAAATTAAAATTATGATTAGAGTCCCAACAATGTTAGGCAATAGATGAGCATTTAAATTCTTGTTTTTTGACATAAGCTTCATGTTCCTTGACACGTCACTTTAAGGCACGCCCATGTCCAAGAGGTCGTGGGTTCGATCCTCGCCAGCCGAAGACTCCCCGTGTAGTAAATGGTGACTGATGCATGTTAAATCTGTCGAGAACATCTCCATAACAAATCAATGCCTCTGGGGGTACTGATCCAGGAGTTTCCTTGTCTTCTGGATTGGTTCAAAATTACAAGGCTACGGAGTTGAACATTAGTAGTCGTAAGCCCATGAAATTGGGTCGGCTGTTCAACGACGGTTATAAAATAAAATATATGAAAGGCCGCTTTGGAAATTAATTTGGTATATACCCCAGCTATTTTGACTGTCAATGGGCTGTTTGAGATTAGAAAATTTTATCTTATTAATGGGACTGAAAATAATATTAAAATCAAACTTCTTTAGGATATTAGCAACTTGCCGACTTATTTTAGGAAAATAGGGTAAAATGACTAAATTGTTAGAAAATTCTTTGGAAGGTTTATTGGTAGGCGATTGTTTAGTTAAGTTTTTATAAATATTATTCTCCTAACATAATTGATAATATTTATAACAGAGGTTATTCTCCTAACATTATTGATAATATTTATAAAAACTTAACTAAACAATCGCCTACCAATAAACCTTCCAAAGAATTTTGGTCCTTGCTTCCCATTCGTCATCATCCATTCACCCTTCCCTCCTATTGGCTGTTGCTCTAAACCCTCTTGTGACGTCACCTTTCCCTTAAATATTTACCCTGTTTTCTCTCATTTCTTTCTGTTGCACTGATGAAGGTTGCCCTTTTGAGCATCCGAAACAGCTGTCTGCATTTAAAAAATTTTTTTGTGCTCTTTAACGTTGTTTGCCTTAGTTAGTATGTTCTAATGCATTTCTGTGTCCTGATTTGTTAAATCACTTTGCACCTGTGTATCTTTTTACATTTCTTTAGACACAGAGGAAGGTTTTTGCTTATTGAACCAAAACTATAGTATGTCCATTTCTATACTTTCCTTTTTTTGATAAGAAAATGTTCATCACATTTTGAAATTATTCTTGTTAACCATATTTTCTTATAAGAAGTCTGTCAAATAGTGTTTGAAATTTAAATTGGAAAAATACCAATATTTAATTTTCAGATCATTTTAAAGTAAGTGTTACAAAAATAGGCATAAGGAATGAGATTACTATTTATTTTTAAAATAAAACTGAAATATTTGGTCTTAATAATTAAAAACTTCATTTTTCTGCCTCTTCATTTTGTGCCAGTGGTTAACTCCATAAATTCCTTTCACTAGTTTCTGTCACAACATTCGCATTCTTGGCATTGTGTGTGTGTGTGGGGGGGGGGTGGAGTTATCGACAATGCCAACTTTCATTTAACAAAAGGTACCTCTTGATTGAATCAAGTTAGCATGTCTTAGATACCAGTGAATTGATGTTTAACATTCGTAGTGGTAGTTACACCACAACACTCCCCCACCAGAATTTTATCAGGCATAGAATTCGATGAACGGATACCACTAGCTGCTGTACTTGTGGAAGACCGGGAGAAGGTCACCGGGTTTTTGAGTGCTGATTGTGAGAGGTGTATTAACTTCACTGTGGTGGTTGCTTCTGTGTTGCCATTAGAAGTCGAGTGAATATGTGATTGTTACGTGTGATCAAATCGAGCGCGAGGTGGATAATGTCGCAATCACAAGTCAACTGTTCAATGTGGACCATTCATCGAAGTAGGTGTTACCAGATCAAAGTGAGTGTTACTGTTAAGATAGGCGCGTGTTCGCATCACGTTCGTAAATTCCCCGATGTGGGGGGCGGAGTTATTGACAATACCAACCTTCATCTATCAAAAGGTACCTCTTGATTGAATCAAGTTAGCATGTCTTATATACCAGTGAATTGATGTTTAACATCCGTAGTGGTAGTTACGCCACAGCATCTTAAATTGCATCCTAAAGACAGGTTTTCTAAAGTTGTCGCCTGCTTGTTGCCAAATGGGTTAAGAATCTTTTTCTATTTCAATAACACTCAAAGACTGTCACTTACTAAGAACATCTCCAAAATTTAACAACTTGGCAAAGTGTTGTAAGTAAGATCTTTCACTGAGAGATCTCAATTCTTGATCAATACAGAAATGTCCATTAAAACCTATTACCACAAAGCTCTTCAATTTTTTTTTTAATAGCTAATTTCCCTTATTTAGGAACGGAGGAAGAAAGCAATACAGGAAATATTGAGGGTTCTTCATCCAAAGGGACAATGTTTAGTGTATGTATGGTCAATGAAGCAAGAGGGTCCCAAGGGATCATCTGCTTATTTAAAAAAATCTAGAGCACCTCTTTCAATTTTAGAAACCAAGGTTGAAGAAATAAAACTTTCTAATTCAAGAACTATACAGATGCCTGTGCATAAGAATCGGACAGAATTTAGCAGTAAAGATATATTGGTACCATTTAAATCCGGTGACAAGGTTGAACACAGGTTTTATCACCTTTTCCAAGAAAATGAACTTGAAGATTTAATTAAGGAATGTGGATCAAATATTATAAAATCTTATTATGATGATGGTAATTGGTGTGCAGTGTTTGAAAAATAAATAGTCGTTCCCCTCTTTGTGTGCCGTAATTTTACAGATTGCAGCCAAACAATACAGAATGCTTTGAAAAAACATTAAATCATTTGTTTTATAAAATAAATTACTAAACTAATAAGGATAAAAATATATTTATTTTGCAATAATACTTATAAACAAAATCATATTTACAGTCAATATGTCAATAGATCACTTATATTGAGATGCTTCATGTAATCAAAAAGGTTAAAACGTTGTTCTAAAATGTCACCAAGAAAACCTGCAAGGAAAAAACACTTAATACTAATTTCAATAAATACAAAGTATCATGAAAATATTTCAATTGATAATTTGTAAACATACATTGAGTGAGCTTAGAGCGATATAAAAAGCCACAGTCTTATTGTTCGGAGGAGCATTTTTGGTAAAAATTTTAAGATTTTTATGTAAGCCATAAATGTTTTTGTGCATCATGTTATCTAGTGTAAATTCTGAATACATGTAAAGTTTGTAATTGTTAACAATACTAAGGAACAAGTGTAAAAATATCACCTCAGGAAGTACAGTTCATTAGTTATTATTTAAAACATTAGATATCAAAATTTAAAGAAAGAAATAATTTAATAGTTTTTTTACAATATGTATTATTTACTTTCAAATAATAGTTCAAATGATGACAATTAAATCAAACTCGAGTAATTAACATATAAAATATTACCATCATTTTAAGGTTCCGGATAGGATGCTCGACACAAATAGGATAAGTATAAATTTTTTAAAAGTAAATGTAAGATTTTGATAATAACAATGAATTTTTTTTGTCAGATCTTAGAGTTCAAATAATGAATGACCAAAAGACCAATTATCAAACAAGGTGATGATAAACTTAAATGATAAGTGATATCACCTATATAAAATCTTTAAATTTACTGTATTGTACTATTCTGCTACAACTTACCATTGAAGTTCTTTACAGGCCAAGCGAGATCTTACAGGCAAGTAAAATTGACTATTTTAAACTTGTTCTTAACTTAATACAATTTTAATTAAATTATAAATAGCATTTACATTTATTAAAACAAAAATCAACATTTGGTTCATATTAATCATTTGAAATATATGATATTCAATAGAATATAAGTTATAATTTAAATATTGCTAAGCCTTTTATGGCTATAATATATTCATCACAAATTAGTTGTAAATATTTGTTTATAAAGTGAGGGTCAAAGGTACTAAGCTGTCTTTTTGAAAGGATTGGGATTCAATCCTAAGTGGCAGCTTATATCTAAAGGCATGTGATTCTTCCTCTGAATCACGGAATTCTGCGAATCTCAAGACCTTTGATTCACGGACTTCCACAAATCAATTTAGATTCGGGCGAAAGTTTCTGGGAGTTTCACTAATCTAAAATTTTAATTGCTTTACTTACGTAAAATCTCGTTAACCAGGCATTTATTCCGCCAGAACCAGTACACTCATTTTTGTTCTTAAATTCTTAATTATGCATGATAACGACTTTTTATTACGCACATTTGTAGAAAAAAAAAAACTCAATTTTGGATAAATTTCAAGAACACGAGCTGAAATAGAAATTTCCTAGTAACTTTGGAATTAATGAACAATCGAGGTTAACACAAAAGTTATTCCTCAATGGCAATTCGCTAGAAATTTTGTTGCAAATTTCGATTTGTAACAGAATAAGTATTTATCCCTGAGATATATTTGTCCCTTTTTTATTTGACTCCAATGAAATAAAATTAATTTTTAACATGTAGGACATGAAAATTCTGAATTTCGCATTTCAGTTATCACTTTTCACCGTGCTCCATACCATCGTAAATCCGTTTTTAAATTTTTCTTTTCTTTTGCAGTTAGTCCAATTGATTTTCTCAAGATTCATATAATATTATCACGACACGAAAAATTTGAATTGCACATCTGAGTAGTCACTTTTTGATGAGCTTAACTTATGTCAATACCATCTTAAATCCATGCGGGGTTTCAATAATTTTATTTACTATTATTGCAACACATTTTATCATTTTATGAGAAATGTATAGATTTGCTATACACTACGACACACAAAATTTAACTAGTGCATTAATTAGTCACTTTTTGACTCAATGATACAGCTGTTTTATTGATCAACTTTTTCACAGATACTACTAATATCTTTATGGTTTCTTAAATACCGATATTTTCACAAGATGTTATTAAGAAGCGAAAAATTCAAATTGCAGTAAATCCATACGCTGTCTCAATCTTTTATATTTTTTTATTGCCAGTCATATTGCTGTTCATTTTCACCAGATTTTTAGAATTCTGATACGGAAAATTCACAATTTGATGTGATAATTCTATAGTTTTTTTCAATAAATTTTTCAACAGTTATCATTGCTAATTTTTGCATATTTTAGAAATCAGTTACCATGAAATATAAGTTTAATTTTCTTTTATGTACATAAAAATCTACACATTGCGAGAAAAAAAAATTCAGATAATTTCTTCCAGCAATCACTGTCTGTATCTATCACCTTGTTTAATTAAATAAATGAAAAACATTTGAAATACACTTACTGGACAAATAAATATCTTAAGTAGGAGTATCCCATTGCTCAGAAGATAGGCCATCATCTCGACATTGAGCCCTTTAAAAATTTAAAAGTTATTTTATGAAATGATATTTAAATGGGAGATTTGAAGACTGAAAGTTCTGAGATGAAATCTAAATTCTGTTGCTCACACATGCAATAGTAATTTATAAAGCTTTATTTATGTACAATTTTATACATTGCTTTTTTTTTTATAGCTTTTATGTATGACTTTATAATTTACATGTGTATTATATTGCATGCAAAGTAAGACAAAGAACAGGCACATGAACCAAAAAAGAAGAAAAGGTGGAAATGCACATAAAAATTAACACTTCAAAAACAATTATAAGCTACATTGCGTTCAGCAAATTTATAAATTGTTTTAAAATACTGCTGGATGGTTTAAATGGAAGAAAAAGAATAAATTTATTTTAAATAATAAAAATTATAGCATTTTAAATTTTTGACAGGAAAATATAGCATTTGAAAAATACTATTTCATTTTGTTTTTTGCTTGTATAGAAAATCAAATCATTATTAAAAATTTTTTTTTTACTGAAGTCTAATTAATATATATTGAAACTATTATTCTAAACTTAGAAATATTGTAAATAAATAAGATAAAATATTTACAAGAACTAGCTAATATAAAATTCATACTAATACCCGTCTTTCATTTTTTTAAATTTAATATGTAAATCATGTAAAAAAAAAAAAAAATAAAAACACTTTTACTTTTCAAACATGCTCTTGAGTACGGCTCCACTTTCTTTATAGCGATCTTCATTAGCTTTAGCAGCCTGTTTCCACCTTATGAAGAAAATTAAATGTAATCAAATAAATATAAATGTATGAAAATAAAAAAACATACAATGAAATATACTTTTGTCTCACAGCTTTCCAGTGCAGTAAATGTTTGATCATTAATGCATCTGTAGTATTTGTTTTATTTGATCCATCCTAAAAAAAAAAAAAAATTATTGTTTAATTTTAAAGTAAATAAACCCCTGTACAAACAAATCACAAAAATTTAAAATGACTAATTTAAAGATAGTGATGTAATAGGAGAATTTAGTATTATTTTGAAGGAGGCTGCCGAAAACTTGCTCTTCTCAAGCAAGATTTTAATAATTTTTTAGCAATAAATTTTAGCATAATTAAAATGGTTCTTGTAAATAATGCAATATCTATAATTTATTAAAGATAGAAACAAAACTAAAATAAGTTAAAATATTACTGTTTTATCATAAAAAAATATTAATTAATAGGCACAACTTACTGAACAAATGACAAAGTGATCAACAGGTTGAGGAACAGGAGATGGAATTCTCAAGTCTCTACCTTGCAAGGGACGAGGAGGTGGAAGCTGATAGACATCTTCTGACACTGGATTTTCAGATCCCTTTGGAAATGAAATTTATCAACAATGAACCAATTATTAATAAATATACTAAGTGTATTTAAACATGTAGCAATATTACATTTAACATGGTTAAAACAATATTATACATGCACTAATACTAACAAAAAGAATGTATCAACACAAATCACCTAAACCATAATTTTATTTATTTGCTATTAAGCTACCAAATCTCTGTTTTAGTTCTTCTTTGGGTCTGTGGTTTTAAACAAGAGTCTAAGATCCAACTTTAAACCAGTTATTTTTCTTAGCAAACATGGCACCCATTTTATCAATTTTTAGATTGATCAACAAGTTCTGATGTTTGAGGGATAATTTTTTTTGAATTATGTATAATAGAAAAAAAAAATATTTAATGTTCAAGCCAGTATTTTTACTGTTAATTTAAAATTACAGCAAATAATCAAAAAATCAAGTAGTAAACATTCAAGTAAAAAAAAAAAGTCAGACTGTACTAATCATATTATTTTTAAATAAAAGCTTTGAGATTAAAAGGTTTAAATTTGGTTATGTTACCAGTTTCCACATATAAACCATAGTTATTACTTCAATTAGGACTGTCTACATCTACAACATATTTTTCACTCTTCCAGTAAAAAAGTGATACAAATTTAATCACGTAACAACTAATAATTCGATATTTATTCCAATAGTTATTTATATAAACTTTTATTCATATAATTGTGATAATTAACTAAAACAAATTTTAAAATAATATACTCATAGCTTACATAATGTAGACCACAGTACTGTGCCCGAACGATATCTTTTTTTAACGCAATAAACAGACTATACCATCCTCTCTTTAACAATAAAAATAAAGTGTGTATCTGTTAAAAAATATTCAATATTATTTAGATTCCATCAATTTAACTGTATTACAAACTAAATCTCACAGAAACAAACTCGGGACATTAAAAAAAAATAGTCACGTAATCTGCATCACATTATTATTTTCTTTCAGGCTAATATTTAATTATCAACTAGCAGCTTATCAAATTGCAGCAAACAAAAATATAATTCTAGAGAAAGATTTTGACAATAAAGAATTGAAAAAAGCTTATTCTTATTACCTTATCCGTGTCTTCACAGCTTTCTACATCCTCACTTACAATTTCTTCTTTAGGTGTTGTAACAGGTTTATATAATGATTGATTATTAATCCAGGCTCTGCAAATTGGATAAAGGGGTGTCTGTTCAGTAAAAGGTGTCAAATCGACAGCTCTGTCAAATAGCTTCATAACGTATGAATCTGTAAAAATAATTATAAGGCAATCGTTCTCACAAGAAAATTCATTATTGAATTGTATGTTGTTTATAAATAGAGAATTATATTTAAGAAAAAATAAATAGGGAAAAGTTCAAGTTTAAAACAATTGTAATGACTGAAAGAAAAAAAAAAATATAAAAAAAGTACCTTATTTTCTTTTGACTCATAATCAAATTATAAAATAGAAATATATAAATTTTATATTTGAAAATGAAAATAAAATAAAAAGAATTGACTAAACATTATGAATACAAAATCAAAAGGTTTTTTATTAACTCATAAATCTTACTAAAGTAACAATTTTTTTTAAAGAATATTCATTTAACTATATTTACTTTAACAAATCTCATTTAATAGCAATCAGTTAATTCAAATATAGGACTCTATAAAATACTATCTTTTCTTTCACAATATACACATGGAAAAATATTTTAATATATAGAAAATTTAATGAAAACATTTCAATTGGTATTTTCAGATGGTTCAAGCAGGAGAGCATATGTCATTTAAGCAGTGTACCACAATAATTACCATATGCATATTGAAATAATCTGCTATTAGTGTATACATATAATAGGTGTATTATAAGTTTTTATTTATTTATGTGAGACGTTGATAATCAAAATTCTACTGTACTTACACCCTTTCCAATAACTTTATATTAGGCATGTAGACATTTTGTGACAATAATAATAATTCATGAAGATCCATCAGTTATGAAACATTTGAAAGAACCTTTTTTTAAAAAAAATTATTATTGAAGATGTTTTGACAAAGCTGTGATCAAATGACTTAAAATCATGGTTAGATATCAAAAATACTGTTAAATGTAATATGATTAAAGTAAGTAATGAACATAAAATATATATTAAAATATCTTTTTTTTGGAAAACTTTCTCTGTATGTAAATTTTAAACATTTTATCCAAGATCTTTAATATTATTACAATATTTTATGAGTTTTAAGTATACAAAAGCATTAAAAATTAGTTTATTTATTTTGAAGACAATAATAGCTTTACTAATTGAATTTGTAAAATCACTTTTTTCTGAAGAAAATATAAATTTTTTAAATTCAGTGATTGCATAAAATGTGTCAAATTAAGAATAAAAATTTACTTATCTGTCTAAAAATCAAAGTATAGTGTATTATACTTAAAATTTATATGAATTATAATAAAGTAGTATTTGATGTTTTATCAATAGGACATTTTCATTGCTAAGTATTTTTATAAACAAGTCTAAAAAAATGGGAATTCGTATAGTATCTTTGTATATTTTCAGATGCTTCTGAAGTTAAAAAAGAAAACAACTTAAAATAAATTTTGTGATTTTGTGAAAGTCCCTGGTTAAATTAACACACATGTAGATGTTTTTTTCTGATTTAGTTTCTTCAGAAGTACAAACTTTGAATGCATAAAATTGCAATGCACAAAAAGCATAAATAGCAATTATTATGCTGTTGAAACACAAGGGCCAATTATGAAATGGTCATGAGTTACATTCCTTTGTCAGAATTAAATTAGAATAATGAAAGTTTTGAAGTATAAAAATTAAATAATCAAATTACACTAACTAGCATTTTTGTTCAAAGTTTCATCTTTACGACGTCGTTTTCTTTGTGTCCTTTGAACAGGTCTTTTGGTAGGTGATAAAATAGGTGATGGTTCTCTGAAAATAAATTTTATTTCTCTATCGATTAGCATTTATTCAGTTATATAAAAATATTAAATGATACCTAGCTATTTAAAATCTGGATAAAAATTACGTTAGGTACACTGTTATTTATAATACAAGTCACATCAACATAAAATATAATTAATAATAATAAACTCCTAATAAAATTTTAAGTAAAAGACACACATTGACTCAAACAAAATTATGAGTATGAAGGGAAAAAAAATTCAAAATATGTATAATCTTATATTCTAATTTTGGACGATCACAACTTAGCTTGCTGATTTTCCAAAATTTTTTTGAGTTTTTAACATATAAATAATCAGGTCTACATTTAGAAGACATACACAAAGTGTTCTCTTAAATGTATACCTGATAACTTACAAATTAGAATGAGAAATTACAAATACAGAGAAAAAAATATTCCAAAATTATCACAGCTTTGCTTGATCTTTCAAAATTATTTTGAATTTAAGGCCTATGAGCTATAAAGATATGAGAGGTTTACATTTAAGAAATACACTTAATCTGCACTCCTAAAAGTAGAGTTGATAACTTAAATGCTTAAAATGAAAATAAACGTTAAAAATAAAATATGTATAACTGCAGCTATGATTGGTGATTTTTAAAAATTGTAATAAATTTAAACCCACTGATGGTTCTGCATGTAAAAAGTTGTATTTAAATCCGTAGTCTTCTTAGCACACTAAAACCAGTTTTTTCATGCTATTAGATAGAGAAATAGTGTACAGGGGGGAAGCATCCAGCCAATTTAGCCCATTTGCTAAACCGATAGTGGATTAAAGCACATAAGCTATTAGGTATATATTTAGGTATTTTCGAGAGCTACATAGTTTTTAAACTAAAATTTAAAGCTTTTAAATACTCAATACTTTCATGATTGCAATTGTAATTTATACACAAAACATGTGTAAGACATAACTATTTGTGATAAAAGCAAAAATGCAGTGATAGAATTTCCTCCCCCCTCGGAATTAAAAAAGATGCAGATTAAGAAAAAAAAATGTATAAAACTTGTAAATCATATAAATCATGACTAAATTAAAACTTAAAAAATTAGAGTGTAATAATTTACATGATACCCATGTTGTTCTTTTTTGAAACTTGTAAATAAATATGAATACAATTATTTTCCTTTTTAAGAACATCACTTTCAAATTTAAAAAAATACAAAATACAGAAAAAGCTGTTGAATTTTTCTTTATTAAAGAAATGTATTATTCAATAGTGTGGTAGAAAAAATAAAGTCTATACACTTAGCTAAAACTTTAAGCTTCACACTTTTAAAGGTAGTGATTTGTCACTTGCCTGTTATATTATTGTAAAATAAAAAGTTACATATATTTTATTAATAGAAACAATAGTATTTGATAAGAAGAGGTAGTATCTGTATACCTTTTTATCATTAAGTCTGAAAAGCCTTTATTACAATCATCATCAGAGGAGGAAGGGCTAAAATAAACAAATATATAAAAAAGTGCAAAACATTAAGTATTTTAATAATTAATATTAAAATTTGCGTGTACCTTTCTTCAGTTTTTTCAATTATAAATTGTAGGGCATCATCCAATTTAGATCTGGCACTTTCTAACTCAGGACCTAAAATTTAAAAACAACAATTTTGTTTGTATTCACATTTAAATAATAAAAAAAAAAATTACACTTCTGAGGCTTAGCTAAAAAAATATGGTATTTTAGAATTAGCTATCGCAACGCTCGAATACGCCATCTGGGGAGAGACCGGTTTTATGCCTTTAGCCCTTCTCCCTTCCTTTTTTCAGTTGTATAGGTATATACTACGATATTTCCCCCTTTTATTTAATTAAAATATTTTTTAAAATTTCTGTGATACTTTTCTTTAGAACTATGTTTAATGTAGTTTTCAGTTCCATATAGTTTTCCAACTTAAAAGATTTTAATTTATATGAAAATCTAGAGAGAAACTAACGTACTTCCTTCCTCTATGACGCTCGCTAATGGGGAAAGCATGCGAAGTGTTGCCATAGGTAGAGAGTTTTGCTCTATGCCACCTGCAGCCCATTTCGATCACCAATTAAGAGAATAAAACAGAGTCAAGTTTTTTTTTTTGTTGATGTGTTTTAAAAAAAGATGTAATTTTATCGTAAAATCACAATGGTGTTCATGACATTATTAAAGCTAAAATTATGAATTTTTTTCCTTTAAAAATCATTGCTCTGAAATAATGTTTTTAGTTGAAAGTAACTATTATTTGTCAAAAAATCCTTGAATACATAACATTATCTTTTACAATTAATTTATCTTTGCAACATCAATAATTAATTTAGAACAGTTTCCTGCTAAAAATCCATAAATGTGTATCAAACTAACATTAAGTGTATGTACAGATCTATATAATGCAATTCTATAAACTACAGTTGGCTATAAATCACATTAACTTCTACAGGTGTAAAGAAGGAAAATTGCTGGAAAATTAATTTCTTTTACTAAGCAAGAGCAGTTATCTTTTTACATTATTTTTTAATTATTTGTTCAGAGGTTAAAATTTTTAAAAGCTCAGCAAACCAAAATTGATAAATCTGTTTGTTATTAGCTCTAATGATCAAGAAAATTTAAAAATTTTCCTGTCACCAATGCAAACTTACTGAGTGCAAGTAACTTCACTGTTTTTGTAATTTTTTTAAAAAATGGTTAAGTTTTTTTTTAAAATAAATAAATAGACAAAATAGCCGAAATTACTTGTATTGGTGAAATGGAAAAGTACCCATCTTCAAGATAGTTAAAAATTAATTTTTGAAAAAAAAAAAAAAAAAAGTTAAGATTTTTAGAGTTAAAATCAATTTTTCATTATTATTCTTTTTTTAAGACAAATATATATTTTCTATAGTAAGTAAGTTACCAATAGAAAAAAAAAAAAAAAAAAAAAAAAACCTAAAAATTAAAATAATTATTTTATTTAATTTATTAAACTGAATAAAATATGTTGAAAACAATTTAACCAAAAAATTCAGTATATTGTATAACACTTAAAACAAGAGTCAGGATAATTTTGCAAAGATTACAAATTATAGATTTTCTATGTTATAAAAAAATTGTTTATATACCAGATAATACTTTAAGAACATTATTCGGCTAGAATGTAGAATAGGGTGTTTCATGGATTGGGCATAGTAATTTGGAGTTCTTACTGTATATGAAATCTTCCATATCCCTATTGATTTCATCACAATTAATTTAAAATCTCACTTTTCATTCGTTTTCCATGTGTTTTGCAAGAACATAAAAATTTGGAAAAATAAGAGAGTTACACTATTGTTAACTCTTACCCACTATTTTTATTGATAACAGGTTTTGAGATGTTTTATAAGAACAGTTAAAGTAAGGAATTATTACACTTAAAAATATAGATATTTTTTATTTTGTTCAAACCAATTTTTCTAAATGACGATCTGTATATTTTTTAAATATATATTTTAAACAATGTCTTAGAATTTGTTATAAAAAAATAATAAGATAATATATCAGACCTAAGGATAATTGAAACGATAATTTAAATAGAATGTTTGCTAATAATTTGTATACCTTATTTGGAGTAAAGTAAAAGAAAATATGAAGACAGAGGATTTGAAGTTATGAAAAAGCTAAATATTTTCCCTTATATTCAAAAGTTGAAACATTGAATGATTTTATTTAAACATTTATTACTTATTGAGTTAACAAAAAATGCATACCATTACGCTCCTGTTTTATTTTGAAAGCCATATTTTGCATCAGTAAAATAATTTGCTTGCAGTTCAAAGTTTTCAAACTAATAAGAATAAACTTAATTTATTTAAATAAATTACTAAAACAGTTACAAAAAGCAAAATATATTCAATTAATGAAACAAATCAAAACCAAATTTGTTTATTTTGGTCGTATGGCGTCCGCGTAGTTTTCAAATCTGAGATCGAGGTTGAGCTAGATCATTAACTTTACTAAAAATAACTGGCTAGAAAATATCACAAAAACACGAAGTGAAGTTTATGCATTCTTTATTAATAAAATTACAGATAATGCGTCTAAAAAAGTAAGATTTATAGATCAAATGAGCTTTTATTTTAATTTATGGTTTTTGTTGTTGTCTGTATCTGTAACTACTTTTCTCACCATAGCAACCGGTTCTTTTAAGTTCTGTTTTGGGGTTTGATATGTTTATTATAGATTAAACAATATTTTTGAAATTTTTAAACATTAGATTTTTATGAAATATTGAGAACTATTATAAAATTTTACACAGTGCATTTTAATGTGTACAGTCCATGTTTTTAAATATTGTATTTTGATATTTTTTAACTTGAAAAGTATTTAACCTTTTTCGTTATAAGAAGCTTGTCTCTTTTGGGTGAAGAATATGATGAAGAAGACATCAACTTATAAAACTGATAAGAAGTTGCATCCTATAAAAGTGTCGAACATGAGGTATCTTTTGTTAAAGTTTTAAACAAGTTTTTCAATATTTCCGTCGATTAAAAAAACAGTGGTTGAGGTTAACACAGTTATATATTTTCTTGCTGTGTATCTAATGCGCTTTTTATTAGCACCTTATTTTTAGATAAAAATCCCTTTTTTTAAAAAAATTATAGCATATTTATTATTAAAGACTGTATAACTAAATATCTAGAACAAGGGAAGTAAAAATTTTTCATATATTATTAAGATTTCATATTATATATTATTAAGATTTCATATATTATTAAGATAAAAAAAGATTTGTAGATATACTAGCAATTACTTACACAGTTTTTTTTGTACTGATAAATACTAAATGTAATTGAAATATAAAATTTCTACAAAAACAATTGTATTAGTACATATGATAGTTCAGAAATATGATTTTGCATTAATTTCACTGAATGTAAGTTCTGGAAAAGTAAAGCTTTTGCAATATTAGTGGTGAACTCTGTTTTCATACCTAGGAAGGATGCTAATATTTCTGGAGAAAAAATTTATGATACAAATTCTGTGAGTTATCATTTTGTCATTGAACAACAATGTTAGATGCAAGGATACATGGCTTTGTTCTCTAAATACACTGCTAGCTCCACCTCTAAACTATTAATTTATACCTCACATCTGTTCTATACATCCTTCTGCACACTATTTGTGATGATTTAGACGAGTGTTCCCCAACCTTTTTATCACCGCGGACCTGTCAAAGTTTGATAATTTTATCATGGCCCGCTGAGGAGGGGGGGGGGGTGACGTTGATTGCTTATATTTTAGATTATTTTCATTTATTAATTTTAATTTAATTGTATTTAAACATGCCTTCAAAATAAAACACAGTTTCACCAAAAAATAAATATAAAGTGATTTAAAATTTTAATTTACTAGAATGTTAAATCAATGAGAACCCTGAGCTTGTTTCTTTGCAATGAGACGGTTCCATCTGGGGGTAATCGGAGACAATGACACCTGAAGTGTGTTGCTTATGTCCAGAAACTCAAACTAGGAATTTAACTAATCAAACTAGGAACTTGGAATTTAAATTCAGTTTCAATGAAATGGACGGCCCAGTACTATTTGATCCACAGACCGGTACCAGTATACTATCACAAATGCACAAGACTATCACAAAATGTGCCTTTTCATACTGAACAACTTCAACATTATATATTTTTTGGGAAAATATCATGCCAAATACTATTCAGTTATGTCATTTGGGTCCTTATCATAAGTGTCACAGGTTTTGTGTTCATTGTTGTATAGTGTGCAAAAATAGGATCAACCTTAATAACTTTTAATCTGACAATTGAATCTTCATAATCTAGCACTTGATGTTAATGGTTTAAGGGTACCTTAAATTCTCTAATTAATTGCTGACGGTATTTTAAGGTACAAAATCAGACAAAAATATGTACTTTCTCTTAATAAATATACCTTTTCTCAAGGGTTTCTGATTTCTGAAATTTTAAGGGTAATTGCAATCTGGGAAATTTGGTCCCAATAGTTTGATCAGGAGAGTGGTCCAAAGTTTGGACTCAATAATGTTAAATTTGTTTCAGTTGCATATTTTGCCATGTCTCGAGAACTTTTTAAGCCAATGGAGAAAATTTTTTCACTCGATTATAAAATTCTTTTAAAGATAATTTCCTGAAAAAAAAACTTTTTGTAAATATTTTATTATTTTTTTGTTCAATAATAACACTTTTATTCTGTTTATTCTATTTTAGAAATGAATTATTAATTTTTTAAAATTGAATGAGGAATGTCCAAATTGTTTTTATATTAGATATGTATAATTTTTAATAGGGAATATCAGTTTTTGTATTTGATAATGGCCCGTTTTTATATTAGATAATCAGAAATGTGTATTTTTGTATAAGGAGCAAAATTTTGTTTAAGATTATTTATCTTTATTTTGTTTCAGAAACAGAACTCCAGCCTTTGGTGCATCAGAGTCAGACTGCATTAGTGAATCTCAAATTGAATATATTGAAAACTTGCAGCAACAGATTTATGTTCTGGAAAATGAAATAGCATATTTATATCCTTTTTATTAACAATTTGTTTTATTCTTACTTTTTTTGAAAGCTTTTACATTATTTAAAATTTTATCAATTTTTTTATTCAATCAAAATTTTATTATTTAATTAGTAAATTTTCATCAGCTCCTAACTGAATAGTTCTGGAAAAATTTAGTGCTTACTTGCTTACTATATACCACATGTCTTAAGCATATAGAAATTGTTTTTAAATTACAATGTGAGTATTTTGAAAAAAAAAAAGTAAATGATTTATTTGAAAAGGATTTATATTGTCACGAATCATCTATTTACTTCTAAAATAATTTAAGTTTTCTTTAAGGTTTGACTCTTGTATTAATAAAATATTTGATTAAAACTGTAACTAATATAGGTCTTAATTTTTTTGTTGTTGTTTAAATAAAGTTTCTCCTCTCTTTGGCATTATTATTTTAGCATTGAAAATTATGAATATTTGTAAACTATGTCTAAGCTTCTTTATTAAGTTCTCATTCTTTAATGGTATTTATTTTTATTTTACCTTAAATTTTTTTTAATTTGCTATCAGATTTTTATATTCCTTAATAAAGTTTAAGAGAACTCATATGCACGAGACGAGCAAGCAACATCCATCCTTGGTTGCAGAGAGTGAACGTATGGTGAAAAAGTTATCTGTAAGTATTTGAACTTGATGGCTTAGTTTTTCATTTATAAAGTTTCCATTATTTTCCCTAGTATAATTATATATGTTTTTAGTAATCAAATGAAATGGGACTAAATCTTTTGTTGAACATTAACAACATTTACTCTTTTTGTTGTACTAAGCATGTTATTATTTTTTTTTAATATGAGGTTTCAGATAATATTATTTACACTTCTCGTTTATCTGAAAAGAATTTTTAGTGCTGAATATGTAAAATTTGAATTGTATTCACTAAAAGTTTAGAATTATTTATCTCATTTTTGTATTATTTTAGTTCTGATATGCAAAGAATTCATTTTATATCTATTTTCTATGTTTATGCATTTTTAAAATTCAAAAATTGATAAATGGCTTTTTTAATCTTAACATTTGTTTTAGGATTGCCATAGCGAAATGAAGAACATGAAAATTGATTTGAAAAGAAAGCAGACATCTATTGATTTGTTGAGATCTGAAAGAGACAGAGTTCAAAAAACTGTTAATGAGTTGGAAGGTATGCAGAATACTGCTTTTTTTTCAGTAGATTTATTTCCTTGTTTTATATATTTATTAAAATAGAATTTGAGATTATTTGAAAACTTCCAGAATTTTATCAATTCATATTTTATTGTTGATTTAGTTTTGTTTTTGAAATTTATTCATTTCGATTTACAAGATTTTGTAATAAAAGTTTATGCTTGTGATTTCAAATGTTTTATTAGTAAACTGTTAAAATAGAAATTTTAAATCCATGCTTTGTAGCTTAAAATGTTCTACCAATTTCTAAATTTTATTTTTAGAAATGAAGTCAATTAAAAAAAAATAATGACCTTGTTATAATAAGTTTTAACTAAATATTGTTGAAATATTAATTTAAAGAAAATAAAGTTCTTCAGTAATATGTTAATATTGAAATGTTTATTCTACAAACATTTAGTTTGAAAAGTTATTGCATTACAATACTTTTAGCTTGATTCATGTTTTAGTACTTAAGTGATAAATATAAATGATATTGTTATTACTTTGTTTAATTTTTATGGAATTTTTTTAAATTAATTAAAATCAATTTGCATCCAATCTAACTATGGCTTATTAATTGGACATCTCTATAGTTTTCCAGAAAGCATTGTTTTAATTTTTATTGATTACAAGTTTCGACAATGCTGTAAAATACTTCCCATATAAATATTACTAATTAAAATTTGTAGTATTAAAAATAAAATTAATGATGGTTTGATCTGCATTTTAAAGAAATGTTTGCCCTTAATTTTACTCCTTTAAAAATAATTTGAACTTAAATTTGGTTTTACAGATTTTACTTAATAGATTGATTATAATTTTTTCCTTTAATAATAGTCTTCTGTAACTGCTAAATAATTTTATATTTTTGGACTTGTAATTTTAAATAACAATACAGGTATTTAAATTTTTTGTATATTTCTGTCATTGACAAATGACTTAATTCAGGTGTGTTAAATTTTAAGAAATAAATAGCAAAAAAAGCTATCTTTGGCATAATAAGTTATCCAGAAGTTTTTTTTGTTTTTGGTTTAACAAGAAAAAGGAAGAAAAAAAATGAATGTAATTGGTTCTAGGGGAATTAAGGTTATTAAATGTGTTTAAATCATAAGTATTTACTTAATAAGTAGTACTTAGATTGTAGCTGTTATTATTTTTTTAAACTAATTATGTAATAAATTTTGGGAATTATGTTTTTATTTTTTTCAATTCAAAATATTCTTTTAAAATTATTAAATACCTTTTAATATCAAACACAAATTACATACTATTAATTCAAAATAATTTGTGTTTAGGATATCAGCTTGCAATACATATAATCATATAATGGTCTGTATTACAATAAATTGATTATCCGGGGTCATTCAAATATTGCACAAGCACTTGAGAGGGTAAAAGAAGAGTATGAGTTATACTTACGTCAGATATTAGCATCTCTTTCTTTCAATTAAATTTTTTTTAAAAATATTATATTAAAAGTTAGATAAATTATACTTGGAAAAATTTCAAATTTTTAAATTTTGGGAATGAAAAAGTTGGAAAAATTTTCTTCAAGGAGTTTCAAAGGTTAAGACATTTAACCATTTATGAAAATATTAAAGATTCCTAAAGAATTTTTTTTCGACTATATTTCTATAAAGAATATTTTTCTGATATTATTCGACTAGATTTGATAAAATAAATTAAGAAGCAAATTTTGTTTTATGTGAAGTTATATTTTGACTTGTTTTCAATCTTAAAATCATATCACACAGTAAAAGTTAAAGTAAAAAGCAAGAGTGGCAGTGTTGCAACTTTATTTAAGCATGAAAGGAGGTTTTGTGATTTGCTTATTTTTGCTTACATTGGTAAGAGAGGCCCAAAATTACCAAAAACATGCTTACATATGATTAATTTTTAATTTATTATTTACGTAATATTGATAATACAATTTAAAATTTGACTAAAAATGATATTAATCTTGGTTATATTAAATTTGATTTACAATCATGAAAATGAAAGCTATGACTGTTGACCTAATATGTTTGTAAAAATATTTTATTCAGAAAATGTTTTGTATTATTTAAGCTTTGTTGGATGCATTAAAAATATTTTAATGCTTTTAAATTTATCCACCCATACTCTCTAAGAAACCCGGTTTAATGAAGTAACAGTGTTTTTATTTGCAATTATTATGCCATTAAAATCTTGAAAACCGTGTTACATTATAATTATATGAATTTTATGTATAATTGCTGAAGTCTTTAAATATAAATTTATGGCTAAAATAGAAATCAATTCTATGTTGATTTAATTTTTGAACAAACATTTTCAGAAAGATTTCGAAAAGAAAAATGCACAATTTTGGAAGACTTGATTACAGTGCAAAAAGAAAAAGATACCCTTCTAGATGAAAATGTTAAATTGGAGCAACTTTTAGAAGAGCATAAACAAAATGTTATTAAATTACAAGATGAAAATGACAATTTGGAAATAGATGTTCAGCAAGCTGAAAAAGAGGTATTTCAAATATGATAATGGCAATACTTTATGTTATTTGAAATTTTTATTTACTTTTTAATGTAGCAATGCTTTTTTAAATGTTGCATAATCCAAAAAAATCCAAAAAATTACTCTAAGTAAAATTTTAAAATCTCGTAAAATCCAAAAAATTACTAAAATGAAATCTTATCAAAAATTTAAAAGTTTGTACAATTTTGAAACTAATCTAACAAGAAGAAAACAATTAAATTTATTTAAGATTAACACAATAAAAGTATTCTCACAATTGCATGAACTAGATATTTTCTGAATTCAAATAAATTAATTAGTGAAAATCTAAATATACTTAACATTTTGTTATGAACATTGCAGAACCTTTTTTTCAAGTCAGATTTCAATGTAAAAAGAAATTACATCATATGTCAAATACTCAACATTGGCTTTCATTAATAAAATTGAAAAGAAAACAATGTTTAAAAATAATTTGTGTTGAATAAATGATGAAAATATAAATCTTATAAGCTTATGGTTACAAGCATTCTAAATAGGAATCATGAGTTTTACTTTTATTAACCAGTGCTAATGGTTAATAAAAGTAAGAACTAGGCATTCTGAACTTTACAGAAATTATTTTACAATATTAAAAAGAAATCTGAATCTCCTAAGCTTTTGTTATGTTGTTAATCTTGACCCCTTTTAGCCTTTTATGAAATATTTTTGATCACCAGTGTTATTATGGTAAATTTTTCAGTGAGCAAAGTTAAAAATTCAAACGTTTTGTGTACATTAAAAAAACCCTATAGAAACATTACAGTGACTTTTGTTTCTAACTGCATTTGGTTTAAAAACTTTCTAAATTATAACTGCTTTAAAATAAGGTTTTTTAAATATTTAATTTACATTCATAGCCTAGTTTAATGATAAAAAAGAACCCATTATGACAATGCAAACACCATAAATACAAAATTATTTTTATTGCATTTAAACTTTTAAAGACACATTTACAAAAATTAAGAAGTTTTAAATTTAATAAAAAATGGCAAAATAGTCATATAAAATGAAATTTTATCATTAAATCAGTAGAGGTATGCAGTTTTCTTGTGTACCTTTTCTGCAATACTTCTATGAATAACTGATAAATGTTTTTTCCTAATTTCTGAAGTATTTAAAATGATTTCTAGAGTTCCACTTTTTAAAAATTTTTCTTCTGTAATTTTATGAATTATTTTTATGAAGTCTAATAAAAAGGAGTTTGCCATGTTTGAAAAGCAGTTGAAATAATAATCAATTTCTAACTCTCTTCAGACTTGCAAGATGTGTGCATAGATTAAAATATTTAATAAAATAGGTGAGAACTTGTTAATTTAATGAATCCCTCCCAAAAAGAGGATACTTATAAGAGAGTAGATACTGAGAGCAATAATGCTTTAGTTTGTGCAGTGACTTGTGGTGAAGAATCAAAAATATTAAAATGATAAAATAATCGGAAAAATCGAATATCAATGAAAAAACAATGGTATTAACAATTGTTCAAGTAACTGTTTTTTGAAATAAATACATGTTATAAAATTTTTAGAATGCCAATAGAATTATTATTTTGATTAAATTGTTAAGAAATATTTAATTGTGGTTGTTAGGAATTTTCTATAATACTGAATTCTTGTTGCCCTTCAATTTTATAATGCTGAGGTTTGACTGTTTTGAATTTGTATAAATATTTAATGAGACAGTTTTAAAATAATTTTATTTGCATGTCCCATTATTATATTTAAGTAATGAATATTTTTAGATAAAAGCTGACAAGCAATTTATTGAAGAATTGCAAGAAAGCAAACAAAAAATACAAAAGGAACTAATAGAGGCAAAAATGATATTAAGTTCCAAGCCATCTGACAAACATGAAGAAGCAGTGAAAATGTTAAAAGTAAAGAATTTTTTGTAACATATATTATCAGCTTTTTGTTTTGTTGTTTTCAGTTTTTGTTATTGTTCAATGATCTATATTTGAGGTAAACTAGAATCTTTAAATCTTTAGTTGAATATAAAGCTTTCTCATATTTATAGATTCATTTCCTGTTAAAAATTAATAACATTTAAAATTATTAAAAATTATTATAGTAAAAAAATTTTCTCTTAAGTTTCACATAAATGATGAGAAACATTTAAAAGTGTTTATTTTCACCTCTGTATCGCGTGATTATGGCATAATTGAAAATCTCGCATCATATTTTCCAAAAAAATCCCTATTGTTAAAAGCAAAGCACTCACTTCTCAGTGAATTTCTGTAGAGATTGTGATGCCTCTTCTGATAATCTCAAATGTTAAAACAAACAATTAACATGAACTTACTAGAAAAAAAAAGCAGAATGTCTAACATATTTTTATTAGTTGCTAGAATTTTGAACACTATATTCTAAAATATGTTTTTATTTTTGATATTAATTAATAATGTACAATTGCAGTTTATTTCAAAAAATGAAATTTTGCTTTTTTGTACTCATAAAATTTTTATAAAGTTTATATGTTCAATGTTCATATTATTTTGATTCTAAATAGCAATGATAATATATATATACATGTATATATATATATAAATTTACTTTTTGAGATAATTTTATTATAGTGCAATATTGAACAAATCAGTGAAGAACTTGAAAGTGCAAAACGGTCTCATATTCATGAACATATGTTGCGAGAACGCTTAACTCAAGATAATGCTGATCTAATAAAGAGACATGCACAACTTGAAGCTGAGTTGGCTGATGTGAAGGCACAGCTGCGAGAAGTTAGTTTCCTTGTTTTATAATGCTTGTTGTATATTATCTAATAATTTATATTCCATGTTTTAATTTTTTTTTTTTGAGATTGTGTTGATCCTTTATCATGTCAATGAAGTGTACAATTTTATCTGGTGTAATTTAGAAAAAAGGAACATCATATTTCTGCATTATTATTAAGAAATATTTTTAGAGAATATTTAAAATTTTATATTTATCTTAAAATTACACAAATTGAAGCTGATCTCTGGCGTAAATAGGATATATATAGGATAAAATAGCATACAACACCTAATACTATAAAACATATATAGTATTAAAAATAAATATTAATTTCTAAAATGAAAAACATCAGTTAATGTTTAAAATATTTGATTAATTTGAAAAAAAAAATTCATAACATGCATATAATGTTAAAGCTGATGGTATAATATAAGCTATATGTTTTGCTAAAGAAATAAATTTTATTAAATTTATAACTGCTTTCAAATCACATGTTTTCTATAATTAATATTTTTCAATGTGCTATTTATGCAATGAAATGAATCCCTTATGATTATCACGATAAATGAAATCAATATTACAAAATTTATGTTGTTTACTACAAGTTTTTGTAATTTTTTTAAAAATTGCATAAGTTTATGAAACTCTTTCTCTAATATTAGTAATTCTATTAATATATATTATTGTTAAGCCTATAAAATCATCATAATTTCATTTATGAATAAAGCTATGTATATATATATATATATATACATCAGGGGTCTCTCCATGCCAAATTTACTACTGTTTAGTGGTACATTCACTAATGTTAGGAAAAACCATAGTTTCACAAAATACTTTTTCTTATAATTTTATTTTTGTTTCCTGTAAGAAACGATAAATCCATATTTTTGTGTTGATTTTTTAATATAATTTTTAGTTTTCACAAATTATGTCTAAATTTTCACAAAATAGGTACCTTTCAGAAAAATCTAGACAGATCCCTGTATATATATATATATATATATATATATATATATATATATATATATATATATATATATATATATATATATATATATACACCTATATAACACAATAAAGACTAAAAAGATTAAAAGAAAAGAGAGATTAATGGAAAAAATTAAGGAAAGTAATAAGTTTTGTTTAATGCGAATAAGTTTCAAGTACATAGAACCCATGAAAGAAGTTAAAAATACCAAGAAAACATGTAAAAAGTATATAACGTTTTTAAGGAGAGAAAGAAAAGTTATTAATAAATAAATAAAAAAGTTTTAAAAAATATTCAAAAATGTAAATATATATTACAGTCAAACCTCGTGAACGACGATTCTAAGGAGGACAGAAAATTTGTTCTGGTTAAAAGTAGTTCATGTTATCAGTACAAAATTTTTTATGAAAATCTTACATTACACAGACATTTTCTATTATCTATATCTATTTGCACTTTCTAAGCAGAAAGTTCTATAATTAATATATAAATCTGTTGAATATTAATATGCATAATCTTTATTAATATCTATTTGATTGCAATAGAAGTTTTTATTTTGCACTTTATATTTAATTAATAACCTCTGTACATATTTTCTTAATAAATTCAACTAATTACTTCAAAAAATAAAATAAATTTATTACGGTCATAAACTTATAAAAAAAGAAAAGAAAATATAGTTCAGATGATAAAATTCAAAAAGCGTACTTACTTTCTCTGCTCTATTTTTTTATTCTACTGGAGCAAATAAAAAAAAAAATTATTAAAATGTAGCTATAATCTAATAGGAGTAAACTGATTTATTGCAGAAATTATAGAGGATTCTTAACAAAATGATCAGCAATGGCTAGCTGTTTTTGTTTCCTCTATGCATATGCTTTCAAAAAGTTTTCTAATTTATCAACTGTATCCAAAAATTGTTTCTAATTTTCATTTTGGATTACAAAAGAATGAGCAATTTTTAAGCATCCGTCATAGAAGCAAAGCTGTTTATTTTCAACTGTTCTTCATTTTTATCCTTGGAATCTGAAGAATCTACAACAGCTCATTTATTTTGCAAGCCCTATATTTCCCCAACTATATCAGAGTCTGTAACTAGTCCATATGTCATTACATCATCATTCATTAAGACATTGTCTTTGAAAGAAACTGATCATCTGATCCAAACTGAACAAAGGATCAATATGGGTGGTCATTTCTCTGTAAAACAAGCTTCTTTACATTCACACTCCTGAGGTGAAAAGAAATTTTATTCTTATCAGAGTACAAAAGGGCTTTTCTTGTTTCCTGAAGTGAAATGTTTCCAAGGGTAACAAAATTGGAAATCACCTTAAATAATATCTCTAATTAAATGTGTTTACGTTAAACTTACTTTAAAGCATTATATACATGCAGAATTTGTCAAGTAATAAAAAAATAATTCACGGGAAAAAAATTCATGTTAACGAGGTTCAACTGTGTGTGGATATATATAACACAATAAAGAGAAGAAAAGAGAGATTAACGAAGAAAGTTAAGAAAAATAATAATAAGTTTTATTTATTGCGTATAAGCTTCAAGTACATAGAACTCATTGAATAAGTTAAAAATACATTGAAAACATGAAAAAAATATTTTTACAGAGAAGAAGAAAAATTATTAAATGAAATAGCATTAAAAAATATTTAAAGATTTAAAAAGAAATAATTTTTTCCCCAAATGTTGGAAAACAAAATAAGGAAGAGAAATAATCTCATTATCAACTCACACGATTATATCTGCAAAGAAGAGTGCTTTCTAATAGTATATGTGTTAATATGTGTTTTTTCTCCATGCTTTCTTTTTTTTTTTGTTGTAACTTATATGTATATTAATTTAGCAGAAGCTGAAAAATATGAGTATGTTTATTGATGTTTTTAATTTTCCTTTGTTACAGGAACAAAGTCTGCGGTCATCATTGGAACAAATTCATCTTGGCACTGTTCTTGAATCAGCAGAAAATTTAAGTCGTGAAAATACTTTAAAGGATCAGATCCAAAATTTAACTTCTCGTCTGAAAGAAGAAACAGAAACAACAAATACGTTAGAGCATAAAGTAAAATTTCTTGATTTTTTTTTGGAAAATTTTAATCATTAATATTTTCTCCATGAATTCAGCTTTATATTTTGCATATAGTTTTCTCAGTTTATAAACTGCTGACTTACATATTAGATTCTTAATGTTTAGAATAATACTTGTATAAGTCAGTTATTTTTGTGTCCAACCATAACCAAAGTCTGATTTGATCATGGAAATTGCAATTTGTGACAGGGTTTAAATATTTGATTTTGTTTTTAGACTAACTTAACCAGCTAAGTGTTTTCAGGTTATTTTTTTTAATGTTTAGATGTATTTTTAGGGTATCTTAACTATTTCATAGGAACCATGTCATAATAACCAGATGGACATCAATAAACATAAATTTGTTTGCATCAATAATAGTATTTAAATTACATCATTCAAATTCTAAACTGTTGTTAATTTATAACTAAAATTCTAATGTTACTGGACCAAATGAATTATTATTTATAAAAGGAAAATAATTACAAAATGGAAATCAAAGATAATAAATGAAATATTTAATTTAAACTTAATTTTTAATAATACTTAAAAAAAATATTTTTAAATTAAGATAATTATTTAAAACTTTACAACAGAATAAAGTAGAAGCATTGAATATAAGCCTATATTTTTATCTAAAAAGTGAGCATTAAAAAATATTTTTTTTTAATAACCAGAGATAGTCTTTAAAGGTGTAATAATATTAGAAAATGTGGTTCCCTATTCAAATACAATTCTGGGTTGAGAAATGGATTTTGCTTAGCTATGGTTTTGAGACTGTTATAAATCCTAACAATTCTAAATTAAAGTCAAACTCATGTTATATATTTAAGCAGAATTACATGAATAGTTGGCTAATGCTGGTATTTAATTAAAGTTTTGGTTGCCAATATTGCACAGTGACATTTCTTTCTTTTGTATTCTTTTATTTAATTTTGTATTTCATTTGGTTTATTATAAATGTTTTTATGGTATCGCTTATTTCATTTTTAAAATTTTGTAAAGTTAGTGATGAAAATGTTTTGAAATATTTAAATGAATTTTTGCCTAAAACTTTTGTAGTAAGTATTTTCAGTGGATTAATTTATACTTTATTTGCTTAATTTAAAAATTTTTTTTTTTTTAGTTGTCTGATGAAAAACGCCAGCGAATCAGAGGAGAAGAGAGGATTGTTAACATTCAGGAACGACTTGATCAAAAAGAGGAACAACTCAAAGTAATGAAAAAGGAAAATGTAGGTTTATGGAGGGATAATTCTTATCTGACTGATCAAGTTACTCAGTACAAGCAACAGGTAAATAGCCAATTTATAATAACGTAGAATAAAAACTTTTTTTTAGGAATACAAGGTGAAAACTTGATTTTATAATATATATATATGCCTTTCTAATTTAATAACATTTTTAATGAAAAATTGAAATATATTTGTTCGCTTTTTAGAGATATGATAAAGTAATTTTATATTTTTTTATGTAATAAAAAATTATTTAAATTATAGAACATAATTTATTAAATTTATATCAAGAAATTACATACTTGCCTAACTTTATTTTGGGCTATACATTTATATTCAACACATATTTATTGCAATTTTTTTAATACACTATAACTTTTTCAAGTTGTAGTAAGTGTTACAACTACAAATAAAATACAAATAAACAATAATATGATACAAGTAAAATACAAAGCTATGTTTTTATAGTATGGTAATAAAGTCACAGTAAGCATGCGTTATATCAATGTGTGAATAGTTTTATCTAAAGATATATAATACAACCCTTTAATAATCACTTGGACTTTACATTTAATGTGTGATGGTGCATGACTTATCTCTTCTGAAATATTTAGCTCACTATGTAGCTTAGCACATTTAAGAAGTAAACAAATATGAAAAAGATTTAAAGACATTATTAACAAACAAATTTTCTTGAACTCAAAAGCAAAGGCTTAAGTCAGATTGCAATGTTTTTGCAAGGGAACTTCTGACTTAGTTGGGAGCATCATTGGATAATTAAGATTACATTGATTGCCTTAAAACAAAAACTTATTAATTACATATACAGTAGAAGATCTTTATATGAGCTAATCTATATACCACAAAATTCTATAATATGCAAAGTCTCATATTTCAACGTTTGCATTATCAAGATCTTCTAATGTATATTTGTTGGTTTTATGTATAGTTTTTACAATTAATTTTTTATAACTTGCATTTTTATAATCATGGAATAAGTATTTTAGATTCTTTTATCTTTATACACTTAAGATATGAGTAATTTTTTAATTGTAATTTACATTAAAGACATTTTGCTTATTAATGATATGGCAGTAATAAATGGGTAATTTAAAATTATCAAATCAATTTTTTTAATTACCATATACTTGGTTTGAAAACAAATAATATGCAGAGGGAATAAGTTGAATATAATTGATGAAAATAGCCATGTATTTAATATAAAGGAAGAAATATAATTCATTATTAATTTTAATGGCTAAGCCGGTGGACTATACACTAGCACCCCTTCCCAAAAAAATATTTATTTCTCACAAATTTCTAATTTGTTTTTAGTTATTTTTATATTTTAATGACAATTATAACAGTTATATATATTATTTTTATAATTAAATGAGAAGCTGAAATTTGTAAAAATTTTAGCTCTCATCTTACGAAGGGGTTTCTTTTTTTGTGCTCTCATTGCTTCATAAGTGAAAGCATAATGTGTAT
This sequence comes from Parasteatoda lunata, assembly GCA_949128135.1. NCBI lineage: Eukaryota > Metazoa > Arthropoda > Arachnida > Araneae > Theridiidae > Parasteatoda > Parasteatoda lunata. The sequence goes on from OX421971.1 coordinate 105,040,808, forward strand.
AATTATTAAAATTGTCCCTATAAATTTTATTTTAAAATAACTACATATTTTGAAAACAACTAAATAACTGAGTTATAAACTGAGCAGAATCTGAATTTTAACTCGTAAATTTGAAAAAATGAGTTTAAATTCAGTTCATGAAACTCTTATATTATTTATTTTTGTGCAAATTATTTATTTTTAAAATGAATGTGTTCTTCAGTTGCAGCATAGAGATGATGAAATAGTTAGTTTCATGAATCTCTTATATTATTTATTTTTGTATGAATTATTTATTTGTAAAATGAATGTGTTTTTTAGTTGCGCCTAGAGATGATGAAATAGTTAGTTTCATGAATCTCTTATATTATTTATTTTTGTATGAATTATTTATTTGTAAAAAGAATGTGTTATTCAGTTGCAGCATAGAGATGATGAAATAGTTAATTTGAAGCTTAAAGTACAAGAGATGCAAATTTCTGTTGAGAAGTTTATTCAGTCAAATCAAGCTGCCACTCAACTTGCTGGTGAAAAGTGGAAACAACTTTCACAAATGGTCCAAAGTATGCAAGCTCTCACAAATTTAGACGAGCAACGCACATAAGTTTTACAAAATCATTTTTATATTGATTTATACTGCTATTTACTGCCACTAAGATGTGTTGTATTATTTTAAATTTTTATATGAATTGTTAATGAGTGTTTTAATTGTTGTTTATGCCCTAGTTATGTAAGTAGATGCAAATTGTTGTGTAGTACAGAATAAAATTTGTATTTTTAAAAAAATGTAGTTAAGGTTTTATTTGGTTCTTTGGATGTATGTTAATTTCTGATCGGTTTATTACAAGTTATTATGAATGTGATGTAAATATACATTTTGTTAACATAGTATTTGAATTTTACTACTTTTTTAATCTTTTAACAACTAAATCCATAAACTTTTTTTTTAACCACTGACTATTTAATAAGTCCCTTAGTATACAGTACTTCTTTGTTAATTTAGAAAGAATTTTAAAACCAAGATAAATGTATTGCTTGAAAGAAATATTTAATTTTTAGAGTCAAATTTAAGTTTAAAAGAAAGATGAAACTTTGGATTAATTTTTAGTAAGATCACTTTACCTGTCCCCAGATTTATTTAAATCCTGAAAATATGCCATAAAATCTGTTACAAAGGAATAAATTTTCTCTAAAGGAGATTGTAATGTGATTAATATAGCTAAAAAAATTTTAAAACTTAAAAAAAAAATTTCCCAATATTACGATTTTGCAATGAATGCTGCTTTATGCAAAATTACTTTCTCTCTATCGACATAAATATTAAGAAAATAAAAACATTTAAAAAAATTTTTCTTTTTGTATACATAGGAAAAAGAGGCAGTAAATTAAAGTTAAATATTAGAAAAAATGGTTAACTTAGCAGCTTTTTTAATTTTATGTTTGAGTATTTCAAATTCGTTATTCAAATTGTCTATTTACGTCGTTATTTCTAATGACACTTGAACAAGTCAAGCACCCTAGACATTCGCTTTGAACATTAAGCCTGGAAAATGCACCTTTTGTTTGACTTAGGCACACCGCTGGGGTGAAAGTGTACCATTGCTCAGAATATCCTAGATAGATGGCAGCATTCATTTGTGAGACCACTTCACTGTTTAGACATACATCTGAAGGGGAAATCAATTTTTCTCCAGATCCTTGTGCTGCTGAGTGTCCGACCACAGGATTTTCGATTCCACTGATTTTACGAGCAAGTAGATCGCATGTACTCGGTGGGTCTTAAAGGTTTTGAGAACCATACCCTGGTCCCTTCGGACCAAAGTCCAGTATGTAATTATTATACAAGTATCGAGCGGAAATCATACTCCTATTTATTATGCAATATTTCAAAAATTTGGTTATTATTCTACATTGCTTTAGTAATAAATATATTAAAAAAAAGTAAAAACATATTTCAAAAGAATAAGCAAATATATTTAATTTTGGTTTCATAATTGTATTTTTTGTTACAAATGAGCCAAAAAATTTTATGAACTAATAATATGAAACAAATTTTAAATATTCTGTATTAAAATTTTAAATTAAAAATTTTCTTTTGCTATTATTAAAACTGATCACTTTTGTAGTTACTTCATTTGTATTTTTTTAAAAGTTTTATGCCGAAAAATAAATAGTTTAACTCTCTATGTTATAAATTATTATTTGAGCAAAAGTTGTACGAGGCGCATTCAGAAAGTAAATTTCCCTAATTTATAAAAAAAAAAAAAAAAAGGAACTCGCACTTTTCCTTCCTTCCTCATTGGCTCGACAGCCCAGGATGGGCCTTGGCCTTCTCCAGTAGTTTTTTCCAAGCTGTCCTTCCTTTGGCAATGGACTTCCAATTCTTTATTTTTAATATAGATAAATCTTTCTCCAGGGTATCTAGCCATCTGAGATTTGGCCTGCCCCTTCTACGTGTTCCTGTCGGCCGGGCATCAAAAATCTTTTTCACAATACGGTCTTCTTCCATACTTACTAAGTGGCCTGCCCATTTTATCTTTTGGACCTTAATGAATCTTATGATGTCTGGTTCATTATATGATCGATAGAGTTCTAAATTTGATCTTCTTAACCACTGACCGTTTTTATTAATTCCTCCAAAAATGCACCGTAATATCTTTCTCTCAAATATGCTCAGCATTTCTTCATCTGCACGAGTCAATGTCCATGTTTCACAAGCATATGTTAAAACTGACCTAATGAGGCCTTTAAATAATAACAGCTTTGTTTTTCTCTTGATTACATTTGATCTTAAAAACTTTCTTAATCCATAAAAGCACCTATTTGCTGCTGTGATTCTCTTTCGTATTTCTGCAGTTACATCGTTCCTGTTATTTATTTCAGAGCCTAAATACGTGAAGCTGTCCACTACCTCGAATGAATGTCCCCCAATTTTTAGATGGGTACTCCTGTGGGCTGTTTTAGTACAAGGCATATATTTAGTTTTATTTTCATTTATTTTCAGACCCATCTTCAGGGCCTCTTTCTCTAAAGAAATAAAGGCCTCTTCAAGTGCTCTTGGTGTTCGAGCAATAATTCCTATATCGTCAGCAAAAGCCAACAATTGTATTGACTTATTAAATATAGTTCCTCTGTTATTGATTTTTGAATCTCTTATTACCTTTTCTAGTGCTAGATTAAAGAGGAGACAGGCTAGAGAATCTCCCTATCGCACACCATTTTTTATTTCTAATGGCTCTGATAAACAATTCTGTATTTTTACCATGATTTTAGTTTCACTTAGTGTTAGGTTAATCAATCTCACCAATTTTTCTGGTATTTTAAACTCTCTCATTGCCATGATCAGAGCTTTTCTGTTAATACTATTATAGGCGGTTTTAAAGTCAATGAACAGGTTGTGCAAATCAATTCCAAATTCTCTCGTTTTCTCCAATATCTGCCGAATGGTAAAAATTTGCTCAGTAGTTGATCTTCCCCTTCTAAAACCACTTTGATACTCTCCTATTATTCCCTCTGAAAACATAGTAAGTCTATTGAATAAAATATTTGAGAATACCTTATAGCTCGTGCAAAGTAAGTTAATTCCTTGATAGTTTGAGCATTCAAGAACATCTCCTTTTTTATGAATTACACAAGTCAAACTAATTTTCCAATCCTCTGGGATTACTTCCCGTTCCCATATAATTAGTATTAGATCATATATTTTCTTCGCAACCTCCATTCCCCCACCTTTTATTAATTCAGATGGTATGGTGTCAGGGCCAGGAGCTTTATTGTTTTTTAATTTGTCAATTCCCATGATGACCTCTTCCAACGTTGGAGGTGTAACCATTTCTTGGTTATGCATCTGTAAATTGTCTATTGCTATCTCGTCTTCTTCCTCATCACCATTCAACAGATGGTCAAAGTGTTCATTCCATCTGTTCAGCACCTCTTCTCTATCGCTTAAGATCGTTCCTTCCCTGCTTCTGCAAGAGTTTGTTCTTGGCTTGAATTCCTTGCGACCCAAGTTTATTTCTCGAAAGAAAGCTCTACTTTCCCTTGATCCCCTTAAATGTTCAACATTTTCAAAAAGATCTTCGAAAAATAATCTCTTTTTTTCTTTATGGATCTTCTTCTCTTCTCTTCTTGCTTCTTTATAAGCATTTTCAGCATTTCTTGCATGCCTTGAACTTATCATTCTTTTATAAGCCTCATTCTTTTTATAAGTTGCCATAAAACAATCATTATCAAACCAGTCCTTTCTTCCGGTTCTCTCGATCTTTTCCACAACCTGGTCTCCTGTTTCGATAAGAGCTCTCTTAATAACATTCCATTCTCTGTTAACATCATCCCTTTCTGAAGAATCATCAGTCACTTCAAGCCTCCATTCAATTTGTTCCTGGAACTTTTTTCTTGTAGTCTCTTTTTTTTAGCTGTTCACCATCATATTTTTTCAGACGTTCTCCGCGAGCTTTACGAATATTTGATATTCTGGCTCTAACCTCTGCCAGAACTAGAAAATGATCGGAATCTATGTTTGCCCCACGATAAGATCTTACGTCCAGTATATCCGATTTGTGTCTTGAATCAATTAAAATATGGTCAATCTGGTTGTAAGTATTTCCATTAGGAGATTTCCAAGTCATTTTATGAATTCTTTTATGTTGGAACATTGTACTTGGTATGACCATATTATGATCTGTAGCAAAATCTATAAGTCTTTTTCCGTTGTCATTTGAAATATCATGAAGACTATACCCTCCAATCACTGGCCTGAACTCCTTTTCCACTCCAATTTTTGCATTTGCATCCCCTAGAAAGATTTTAACGTCATTTTTAGGACATGAATTATATAATCTATGTAGAAAAGCTCCTTTTCCGCGCCATCCGTGTCCTCTGTAGGAGCATGAAAGTTGATAAAACTGTAGTTAAAGAAAATGCCCTTTATCCTTATTCTGCATAGTCTAGGTGTCCTGCAATCAAAATCAATCAGAAGTGGTCTTATTCTCTTACTCAATATGAAACCAGTACCAAACATGTGTTTTTCTCTATCACAGCTATAGACAACTGTATGATTTTTCTTTTCAATTATTCCCTCTCCTGTCCATCGAATTTCTTGCACAGCCAACAAATCAATTCCATAGCTGTCAACTTGTTCAATCAGCATTTGCAACCCCTTATTTCTATACAATGATCGAACATTCCACGATCCAATTCTCATATGCCTCAAACCGTTTCCAGTCCGTTTCCTTAAAGTCAGCCCGGGTTTATTTTCTACTTGAGATTTCGTAACATGGAGTTTTTTACAGGGTGGGGTTGTTGGCCCCACGCCCAACCCCCAACCTGGAGGACCAGGGTGTTCCTCTTTGTCTGGTGTCTCCCCTCCGACCTGTCCGGCTTGGGTGACCCTGCCAGTAGCTAAGCTACCGCCGGCATAGCTCTCGGGATCGACAACACACACAAACCACGCCACCACGATAAGGTGGGAACACCAACGGGTGGACTCGCACTTTTAGGAACATATTTATTGGCAATAAGTACAGCAATGTTTCAGCTATTTTTCAACATAGCCACCACCAGAATTGAGACTCTTGTCGTATCGTGGGATTAACTTTTGTATCCCTCTGTCGTAGAACTCTGCCGTCTGTGAATGGAACCAGCGTGTGACAGACGTCTTCAGCTTTTCGTCGTTGCCAAAACGCTCACCGGAGGATAGGAATTTCTTGAGATGCAAGAAAACTTGAAAATCGCTGAGAGCAATATCAGGGCTGTAGGGTGGATGATCAAACTACCAGCCAAATTCCGTCAAAACAGCTGCTGTGTGTCGTGCCGCTCGTGGAGAAGCATTGTCATGGAGGAGCGCAACACCTAGAGTAAGCATTCCACGACTCTTGTTTTGAATGGCACGTCACAATTTCCTCAGTGTTCACAGTAACGGTAGACGTCTGTCACACACTGGTTCCATTCACAGGCGGCAGAGTTCTACGACAGAGGGATACAAAAGTTGATCCCACGATACGACAAGTGGCTAAGTTGAAAAATAGCTGAAACATTGCTGTACTTGTTGCCAATAAATATGTTCCTGAAAGTGTGAGTTCTTCTTTTTAAAAAATTCGGGAAACTTACTTTTTGGATGCGCTTCGTAGTAGTATATTTACTTTTAAATGAAGTGTATAATTTCTTTGGTTAATAATAAAACATATCTTGATGATTTTCAATACAAGTTCTTAAAATTTGTAAAGATGGATTGTTTTAGATTTTTTAAAAGTAAATGTTAAAATTAAAATAATAGATTCGCTATAACTTTTTATCTTTTGCATATCATTGGGGAATTTTAAATTCAAAGCAATGAAAGATTATGGGTCATCTTTATTATTGTTTCTAAAAATTTTATCTGAAAGCGGTAAACGTGTCCGAATTTAGTGTTTAAATTTAAGGATATGTGTTTGAATTCTAAAGCATAGAGAAAATCTGTTTGGTTATATCGGGAAAACTAATTTATTCTCTTGTAATAAAACAGTGTTGTTGTTTATCAGATTTAACGCTTTGTACCTCAAGTTCTGTGACAGGTTTTGGCGAAATTGTTTGCCAACATTAAATTTATGTGAGAAGTTTAAAGTGCTAAATGACACTGGGGAGCTATTTCTTTGGTGCATTAAGCCTGGTCGGTAGGGCGCTGAGCCCATGTCCAAGAGGTCGTGGGTTCGATCCTCGCCGGCCGAAGACTCCCCGTGTAGTAAATGGTGACTGATGCACGTTAAATCTGTTGAGTCTCAAAGTCCTCCATGTTCCCATAACAAATCAATACCTCTGGGGGTACTGATCCAGGAGTTCCCTTGTCTTCAGGATTGGTTCAAAATTACAAGGCTACGGAGTTGAACATTAGTAGTCGTAAACCCATGAAATTGGGTCGGCTGTTCAACGACGGTTATAAAATAAAATAAAATACTTGATTTTGCGTAACTAGAATGTGGAGATTTCAAATCTGAAATTACTTTTACTTCTAAAGCTACAGATTTTTTTAAAACGACATTTTTAGTCTATTTATTATCGAAATGAACGAATTAAAAAACGTTATATATAACAAGGGGTTGCATGAATGTTGTGACAAATTTTTAGGGCACATCATCAGGGTTAAAACTGCAGAGAAGCTCATACCCGGAAATTTCGTCGTTCGGGACCAGGGAGGATATATTCAGAAGCACACGGAAAAACAATTCACAATAGTTAAGCGCCCTTAACGGTGTATGACGACATTTCGTTTCCGGCATGGGTTCCAATGCAGTTTCAATCCTTATGATGTGCTTTAACTCCCCTAAAAGTTTGTCGCAGCACCTACGCTGCCGCCTGTTATATATAACGTTTTTATATTTGTACATTTTGACTAAACATGTCATTTAAAAAAACTAGCATGGTGAGAGAAATCAATTGCATATTTGAAATCAACGACGTTAAAATGTCCAAGATCTGTTAAAAAAACCACATACAACAAGAAACAAGAGGAAAAAAAAGTTTCCCAGTGTAATTGGGTTTTGGGAAGGAATGTAAAACACATTATAACGGCTAAATAATCGTTTTACAATTACATTTGTGAGCAGATCTTAGTATCTTAGCGAGCAAGTAAGTAGTCGCCGGTAATTTATTTATTCTTCATCTTATCATGTTTTTTGAATACATTGATTTTAATTGTTCTAAAAATTAAACGCATATTCAAAATTTTAATTGCACTATTAAAAAGTTCAAAATTAATATTTTTTACAAACAAAATTTCAAAAACTAGGATATGATGTAAAAAGTAAGTAAGATACATTGCTAGGTGGTTCTTTAGTTTATCGAGTCGCCGAGATAATCCTAGTTACCGCTTTGATTTTGAAACACATATTATAGAGAAAACCTGAGAGTGTAACGTTTTTGTAGCAAAGGTTATGTGCAACATAAGGTGATGAAACTTTGACAGCGTGCCCTTCTTAGTGGTAATCTGTTCAAGTTATTAGTTCTGAGTATAATTCTCTCCTGTACTCTACTAAAGAGACAACAAACCTTATGTCATAATCATAAAAAGAAAAAAAAATTAACCTTCTCTCAACTGCTAAAGAAATGTATATCTTAGTTATTAGGCAAAGGTTTTCTTTTATGAAGCTTGGCTGAACAGCGTGAGTCGTTCTTTTGTAAGAATAAATGTACGATTTTTTATATTTTCAATAATCAAATATAATTTCAATGATCAAATACTAAAGCATATAGCATATATGAGACATTCACTTCACTTGTATTTGACTGAAAATAATATACTGCAACGACGGACAGAAAACCCAAACGCAATTTTTTTTCAAACACCATCCATGCGGATTATCTTGGCAACATGTAGTTTGTCTAAAGTTAGAACTCCCCTAATCATTCGTATGGACCTATGGCGGTGACTATGGTAACGAGGTATAACTATTTGAAGTAGAGGGTGTAGGGTCATTGCTTGGGACAGTTTTGACTTGGTCTGGTCTGCAAGAGAAAGGGAATCTTTTTCTTCGATCTATTAAGTTATCCCTAGAATAAAGAGAAGCTACCTTTCCTGAAATGACTCAGACTTTGTGGTGGGAGGAGTTCTTACCGCAAACAAACTATAACCGATAGTTCTCACTGACGTCTTCACGTGTGTTTTAAATTGTTTTTGGAGGAGTCCATATCGTATGGCAAAGGTAACTATTAGGGGTGTCGCATATTTAGAAACTATAGCATATCCTCCTTCCTGAGATTCAATGTTACAACATTTGGTACAATTTTAACACGTTCAGAAATAATATTTTATGTTTTTTTATGTCTTGATGTCTTCATCAATTGATTCTATCTTAAAAAATAAAAATAGTTTTACCGGCTTTAGTCGATTGATCAAGTATAGTCTTATGGTATATAGATATCTTATTGAGTTTTGAGACTTCTTTTTCGTGACCAAAATGTGAAGAAATTCACTGAAGAAATATCCTTCAAATTAAATTTCAATTCTTAATTAAAATTTAAATGTATCATTCTTCTAAAATATATTCTTCTTACCGGGTTTAGTCGGTTGGTCAAGTATAGTCTTATGGGATATAGATATCTTATTGAGTTTTGAGATTTCTTTTTCGTGACAAAAATGTGAAGAAATTCACTCAAGAAATATCCTTCAAATTAAATTTCAATTCATAATTAAAATTTAAATGTATCATTCTTCTAAAAGCTGAAAACGGAAATTTATCACTTTTCATGTAATAATTAAAAAACTCTTAATTGAATTAAATTAAAAAATTTTTTTTTTATGTCGCACATATGAGTTTGCTCTCTTTTGGGTAAAAATTGCATTTTCTGCCATTATTTAGGCACATTTTCTCTATATAAATAAAGCTGCTGTTTCCTGATTTTAAAGTAAAGGGAAATTCTTTTTCCAATCTTTTTATATAAGATCTAAGATTATTAATCATGTTATTGTAGAATAAATTGTTTATATGTCTTGATTTTGATGTTTTAGTTAAACAGTTTTTACTTTATTCGTATTTACCACCTTAAATGGCAAGTAGATTTACCTACTGGACGAAACATTGATTTGAATCCTTGCACAATTTGAAAATTGGCACAGGATTCCAAAAATTTTGATGATTATGGAATATTTACTTAAAAAAAAAAATATTTTTCACTTAAAAGTTTGTATTATTATTTTAATGAAAATTTGAGGCAAGGTTTATCGAATCACATTTTTTTGGGAAAGATTATTATTGCAGCATTATTTTCAAACTAGTTTTAACACATTCTTTTTAAAAAATAAAGTACTTTTTCTATACATATTTTTTTCGAACAAATAACTGTGAGAACACAGAGTTCAATGACTCGCATGGCAGTTAATTTATCGTTTGACAAATATTGTACTTTATTATTGGACATGTCTCCAGGGGCTGCCATTCACAAAGGCTGCTAATTGGTAAAAAAATGTTTTCTTAAATTCGATGATCACCAAAAATTTCAAACTTCTTTAGAGTTTTTGAGTTTCTTTAGTGAGATGATTTAGCAATCATAATTGTAGTATTTGTTTTTCTATTTTGATATGTCATTTCTTTTTTAAAATTTAAAAAAAAAAAAAAAAAAAAAAAAAAAAAAAAAACATAGCTATTATTTCTTTTGGAAATACTTTTGCCTTTCTTGATAATGTTTTTAAAGCATCAAAAGTTTTTTTATTTATTTTAAATGTATTTTTTTTTTTGGAAAGAAGAAGAGGACTCTTTTGTTTTAGCGTGTAGAACGCTAAGCAAATTTAGTCAACTCGGCTAATATAAATACACATTTATCATTTAATTAGCACTAGTAATTAATTAGTAATAATTAATACACATTTGTCATTTGGATAGAAAAAAATTAAGGTTGAAACACATATAAATAGCATTGGTTTAGTGAAAAATATGTGTCTTCTATACATAATAATAAACGCGGCTATGTGTGTGTCTGTAATCACAATATATCGCCCCAGAAGCCTCGCCCAGGCACGAAACTCGGCACATAATTGTGTTTTGACATAATGAAGAAGTATTTTTTTTCTTTTTCAAAAATTTGGATTAGGTTTTTAGTTATCAGTCATTTTGTAAGAAAATCTATGCTTTTTCGTCTTCAAAGAGCCATATTCAAAAAACTATTAAAAAATGCATATACTTTTCTCCACTCTTATAAATGTATGCTAATGCGAACCTTACAATTGAAATATTAATTTTCGACAACTTAAACCAATAATATACGAAGGAATTAATAATTTAATTGTAAGGTTCGCATTAGTTTACATTTATCAAAGTGAAGAAAAGTTTAACTTTTGTATTAAAAATGTGGCAACATATTCGATACGTAAATAGAACGCTTCGCTTTGATATATTTGTCGCTGTTCATAATTGTTAAAATAAGTTTTTCTTCTTCTTTCCACGCTCTATTTTTTTTTCTTAAGCGAAGACGATAATTTTTGTAGCGATATAGAAATAGAAATTGATACCATAAAAAATTATATAGAAATAGAAATTGATACCATAAAAAATTAATTCGTTTTCGTGTTCTTTTCATGTATTTAGCATTTTAGTTTTTTTTTTCTTAAGCGTTGTAGCTATATAATATATAAAAAAGGAATTTAATTGCTTTTGAAGGAACGATCACACTTACCTTGGGGAAAAATATACTTGAGGGTGCCCCTTGGCGAAATTGGCGACTTATGTTTGCCCGGAACGCCGTGGTAACAAGAATGGCGGCTTAAACATAATGATATTTCAATGAAACATTGGAAAATTTAAACAAAACTTTTTAAATTTGCAGTGAACACAATAGAATCAAAATTAATAAATCTAATAAAATGCATTTTGAATCGAAATAAAAATTAATGGAGTAAGCAGAGAAAGAAAAAGAAAAAAATAACTCACTTCTTCATTAAGCTTGAATATCTTCAGATTTTAGTGCACAGAATTCTCTAATTAAAATATCAATCATACTCAAATGACTCTCCTCAAACCACGATCCCTTTCTAATGGATCGTTTTATGTGGTGAGCATTTGAACCTTTCACACGACAAACCCATTCAAAGCCATCTGATCGATCTTTACGTTCAACCAGAAACATATCTTTCCCACAAACAGGACATTTATATCTATTACTAATTAAATCTTCATTCATACACCAGTCAATCACTTCTTTTTTTTCCATTGATATTCAAAGCGTACAGAAACTTAAGATTTATCTTATTTACAGTATTCATTTTTAGTACCAGAAGCAAAAGTAACCTTACCAGCCGGTATCCAAAGTAGAACTAAATCATCTCTGAAATTACATTTGAAAATTAATTTAAAAACAACGCTAAACTCTAAACCAATCAGAATCACGATTAAAATCTAAACCAATCAGAATCACGATTGGTTTTCAACATCGCACAGCTTGGCGATCAACCGCGTTCACAACTTGGCGAGAATCAAGGGGCACCCTCAAGTATAGTCTACCCTTACCTTGGATCTCTTTGGTTTTTCTATTCTTTATTTTAACAGTTTTTATTAAATGTAATTAGTTATTTTCAGAAAGTTTCAGTTTGCAGGTAAGCACTTAGATTTTAATATTAAAGTTTCATGATTTGCTTTCATAGTAATTGTTGTTCTAAAGTATTCGTTGACTTCTTAAAAACCCGATTACTGACAAGGCAGAACCGCCTTTCAAAAAACTTTGTATTTTGTCAAAGAAAAAGATATTAAGAGATTCTCAAAGAAGAAGAAGGGCCCAAGAAACGTCTGTGGAACGTCAAAGAAGCATGGAACATGACCGAATTTCGACAAGCAATTCTAGAGCACAAGAAGTATCAGAGAAACGTCAAAGAAGATTCGAAGAGGATCGTGTCTCAACTAGCAGTGCTAGGGCCCGAGAAACACCTGAGGAATGTCAAAGAAGATTGGAAGAGGATCGTGTCTCAACTAGCAGTGTTAGGGCACGAGAAACACCTGAGAAACGTCAAAGAAGATTAGAAGAGGTTCGTGTCTCAATTAGCAGTGCTAGGGTCCGAGAAACACCTGAGAAACGTCAAAGAAGATTGGAAGAAGATCGTGTCTCTACTAGCAGTGCTAGGGCCCAAGAAACATCTGAAGAACGCGGAAGAAGATTAGAAAATAATCGCGTCTTTACCAGAAATGCAAGGACCCGAGAAACATCCCAGGAACGTCGAAGAAGGCTAAAAGAAAATCGTGCTTCAACATCCCAAGCTCGACTGCATTTGTGGCAAGACAAGGAAAACTCTGGCGGACAGCTGGCCGCCTTAAGCGGCTAGTTAATAATATAGTTACTATTTCACTGTTCGGCAATGTAATAAAGAAATATTTTTTTAAAGAAATTTATGTAAATTTTTTGGTGGAAAATACTACTATTTTTATGTAGGCAATATGATGTTGTTGTGTATCTAGTGGAAATTTCGAAAACTTTTTAATTATCTATTTGGGTACAATATTAAGAAACATTTGGATTATAAAAATATTTACGTTTAAAAAAAGTCTAGCTTATGACTTCATTACCACTATACTCAGCATATGTTAAAAATAGAGGTAATGGGAAATAGGTAACAATATAAGTTTTCTACAATTTTAAAGTTTCTTACAAGGTTTTTAATGTTTGCAGCATTTTCATGCTACAATTTACTTGCAGTTGCGTTAAAATGCTATTGCATTGCCATTTGCACGTTATTTTGTTACAGTTTTCATGCAACTGCATAACAACCAATGTAGAATTACATTTTAATTGCTGTTTCATTTTAATTCATACTTAAATGCTCAACAATAAAGCTCGTATCTCGTTATAATTACTCTATTACGATTAAATTATTCCGCATTTTAGTTAAAAGCTAATTTTTTAAGTGTCGGGCAGGTTTGGATACTTAACATTATTGATTTTGTCAATATTTTCATCTTACTTATGCATTAGATAAGTGTTCCTTTTTTCGAATGTTTCTTTTCGGGGCCAAAGCTGAAGAATTTTGAAAACACTCATATTTTTACACGCTGCAATACTTTTTGTGAAATGAGTGAACCAGGACACTACCATTATTTTGTGTTCTATTTCTTCCATATTAGCTATTAATAACTAAATACTTTCAGTTGACCTTCGTATCTAGCGTATAAAATAAGGCAATTTTCTTAGACTTTGACTGTCAAGTGCTATTTGTGCACACTGAGTCAACTATAAATGAATGAATTAATACTAATGAGTAGCATCTAAATAAATTAATGCATGTGGGGTGTCCATTCGGTGTGACCTTGTATTGGAGGAAGAAATTGAAATTTCACACAACTCTTAAGGTCATTCGCCAATACTGCCTTCGCCAAAACTAGAAAAGTATGGAATTTTCTGGAAAAGAAGCACTAAATATAGGAGAGACAAAATCAATTCACAGATCTATGATTACCGATTCAACTTTTTTATTATAAGGCCTTCTGAGGCTTGTACCCGAGTAATTGAATACAGAAATAGTTGTGGGAAAGCTGAGGAAGGAATAGGAAAAGGAGTTGATTTAAGCCTAATATGAATATCAAAAGTTAATACCTTTTCCCGGTGTGAGCTTTAGTATCTCTATCTAGAATTTATTGGCGGGAAGGGGTAAAACATAGTCATTTCTATCTAGGTAAGTGATAGCATGTTTCTGATATAAGTTTTTACGGTGAATCGAATTAAGTCAGACCCAAATTGATATATCTAAGAAGATTTTTAAGTTTCATATAGAAACAGAAAATTTTTATGCGTCTGGTATTGCTCAAGCACGTAGGTATAACTTTTCTTTTCCATGGGGGGTGTTCAGAAATTCAAATTTGACAGGTTGAAGTGAGGTTAAATTTAAAACTGGTGTCTAATTAAGCTTTATAGATATTTAGATGGAAATTGGTGGCGTTTAAATATTCAAAACTTTGTAATGTATTGAGAAATTTAAAGCAAATGTCTTTTTTACATCTGTATTAGAAAATCTATTAAATTCGGGACAGAAACTAGGAATGCGATTTTTTTATACCATACTTCTTTAAAGTCCAGTAAAATATTAGACTTTTTCTACCAAAAAAATAGTCTCTTCTGTATACTTCTCTCCTTTTTGAGGACAAAGGGAATGATTTGAGGGAGAGAAGAAAGCATATTTTTCGTGAGGAATATTTTCCTATGTATATATTTCCATTGAATTTGACCAATCCCAAGGTGATCAGTTTAATAGTTTAGAAGTTATAAGGATTTTATGTATAAAAATAAAAATTTTGTATCTGCTTTTACTTACATATCTTACATTGCTATATAGACAAGTGAGATATTGTTTCCTATGCATTTTTTTCTCGTTTAATAGAATGAGACAAAACGAGAATCAAAAAGGCTGATATTTCAAAAGTTGAAATGATAGAACACAGGGCAGTTGGGGAATTTTCAGGCATCACTTATATAATAGCATTTTTTCGAACCCCCATATTTTTGCTATAACTACTGAACTATTAAATCAAAGCAAAGGAATTGAAGGAACCTTAATGTTATATTCAGAAACAAATTTCTGAGAGAACAAAAATAACGTGTGAAATAAGTGTTCCAGAAGGACAATATTTGATCAAAAGTAATCCAGGATCATATGTAATGTGGAAAAGAAGCCTTTTAAACATCAAATTTTTTTTTATAACGTTAGGTGAAATTTGCAACATATTGTTAGAAATGGACTTACGGAACAAAAATTTTTACACATTTGTTTTAAACTTTCAACATTTTGAAACTTTTCAACCTTTTTAAAGTAGATATTACTAAAACTAATATAATGTCATACATGTTACCCTGCTCTAAAATCTTAATGGGAAAAATTATGAAATTATACATTATTAAAAAATCTAAAAATTTTTCAGATGTAAAGGTAAATGAAGTATGGTATGTTGATTCTCCTTGCCTATGAAATTTTTAAATAGAAATTTATTGGTCTTTCTCACCTTTGTTATTATTTTTTTTATATAATCTTTTATCTATTGTTTCAAAAAGTATTTTAATTTTTAAACATTTCTATTTGTAAAATATTTTCGTTCTTCAAAAATATGCGTACAGTCACAGAGTTAAAATTTTAGTCTTATAAGCTTCCTTTTCTTTCTCTCTTTTTGCCCTTTTTTGTATGACAAAAGTTCTTAAAAGAGCGTGCTAATATAAAAAAGGAAATATTGTTTAAAGTTAGAATTCTATTAAAACATTCATGCTGGTAATATTATCAGAATTTGGAATGTGCTTCTCTTGCCAGTCAATTGCAAGCATGATCATGAGTTTTTGTATATATAATTGTAAAATTTTTTGTACTAATTTTACTTTTCTAATTTATGTCATCTACTTTTAGACAAGGGAAAAATCAGCAATGAAGAAAAAGTATTTAAAAACAATAATGAAAAAAAACTTAAAAAATTTAATCTTCCCGTAACGTGGAGCTATGGTATAACGTGGAGTATGGTAACTGTCTATGGTATAACAAAGGGAAGATATTTAATAAAAATTGATTCAGAGAATTGTAGATATAACCGATTGTATCCTAGACACACTTTATTTATTTAAAGATCAAGATGAAATGTATGAATGAAAAATGGGGCTAAAGGTTACCTAACTTCCGATTTTCGGAAATTAAAAAAATCTAAGAATGTCCCGTCCCATGCATCACGGGACTAGGAAAATTCAATCTGGCACTCAGAGAATAACTAGAATGAAAGTTGGTGTCGATTTTCTATTCAATGAAATAACGAAAAATTAGCACTTAAAAGTAACTTAAAAATTAGTATGACTTTTAATAACGTAACGAGATTTTTATTAGTTTTGTATTTAAATTGAATTAAAATTGGAATGTATGTTCTTATCATCCCTTGAATGCCTTGATAAAAACTTTCACTACCAAACATTTTACTATTGTAAATCTTTTGATACAAAATAACCCAAGTTTTATTTTAGGCATCATTCCTTCACCAAAAATAAATACAATATACTCTTATTTTGTGCTAATTCAGCAACAATTTCTTTTTAATCATAAATTCGCTCCCGATTATTATTGGAATTAATCCGTTTCTAACAATACTAAATTCGCTGAGTATTTTCTGTTGAATTCCGGAAAAGTTTAGGCCTGAGTCCCCGAATTGCTAACAGTTTTTTTAATTTTAATAAATATTTTCGATTCAATAAAAATTGCTCTAACAAAATTCTAGGTAAGATTTTTTAAGGGACAGTAAAATATGATTGATATTTTCATTTATATGCACGAGTGTATTTATATAAAGGGTCATTCATAATTCCCTCTGTTTACTACAACCTTGTATTTACTTCAGCTGGCTTCTGTGGTACATGTTACTGCCATCGACCGGCTAATGCTTAAATTAAAACTTGAATACTTTCGGAATAATTTCTTTTGTTCTTTTTTGCCATATTGGTCTTCATTTTTTTACTATAACGCTACGAAACCCCGGAGGGAATTATGAATAACCCTGTATTATTATATATTAGAATCTAAAATAGGATTAGAATTTGAGATAAAGCAATATATCTTCTATCTCTCTGAATTGGATTAGTGGATTGCTTTACAATAAGGTAAAAGTAAGACAGATTGATTTAAAAAATATATGACCTAAATAATCTGTGAAATATAGAACTAAATTATTGTATTAGGAAAAGAATAAACGTTAAATGTAAAATAATGTTAAAAGAACATTTTTATGATGTTATTTTTAACTTGGATTTTTTATTAAAACATTTTTTTATAAAATATTTTTTTTAAAAACTATTTTTAATATATCAATTTCTTTAATCTATTGAAACACTTTAGTCCGTCGTTCGATTTACCTTTTTGAGATAGATACGTGTGTCACGACCATTAAGCATGTGACATTACCTATCTTTTCCTTTCATTTTGTTTGCTATCTCTATTATTATAACAACTGACTTAGATTTAAACTCCTTTTGGTTGCCTTTCATTCAGTACGTAATAACATTAGCGTTTAGAGAAGTATAGCCACTTTTATCTTTTTTGACATTTTGTGCTTTTAGCCAAATCATGAATTTTGAAATATAGATATAGGAGTATGAAAGTTTTATGAGAATTTTAAAGAGATTGGATATAATATGTTGTGAGTTTCAGATTTGTACAGTGCTCTTTTTAATTATAGATTTAATTTATCCCAAAAACATAATTTCCAGAAAAGATAATATTGACGAATATTTGTTTTGAAATTGTAAATATTGGATTTTTCAAAAAATTACTTTTGTTTTATTTCTCTTAAAGTGGTTAGTTTATTAGAAATACAAAAAGTAATCATTAGTAATTAATTAAATTTCTTCTTAAAACCATTACGCATGTTTCTCAAAAAAAAAAAAAAGAAGAAACTTTTGCGCGCCGTTTTTTAAGCTCCATTTTAAAGGCTTAAAATGCAGGGTTGCATCTACACTCTATAACAAAAACATCGACGCACACTGCCGAGCCAGATTACAGTGGTGCATGGCTCGATCAGGCTGGAATGATGCCAACTGGGGACGTATAGTCTTTAGCGACGAATCCCGCTTCCAACTGTGTCCTGACGATCATCGAAGACGTGTTTGGAGACACACAGGGCAGAGGGGGGATCCTGCCTTCTCTATTGCACGCCACACCGGCCCTCAACAAGGCATTATGGTCTGGGGTGCCATTTCCTTTGACATCCGGATCCCTTTGGTCGTCATTAGAGGTACACTTACTGCACAGCGGTACGTCGACGACATCCTAAGACCTGTTTTGCTACCGTTCCTTTTGCAGCGCCCTGGGCTGGTTTTTCAGCAGGACAATGTCAGACCACATACGGCACGTGTTGCTATGAACTGTCTGCAAGCGTGTCAAAGTTTTCCTTGGCCTGCCAGAACACCAGATCTATCTCCCATCGAGCATGTCTGGGATATGATGGGAAGGCGATTGCATCTGGCACGGAATGTTCATGACCTCGTTCGACAATTGAATCGAATTTGGCAGGAAATACCGCAAGAGACCATCCGGGAGCTTTATCGGTCTATGCCACGCCGTGTGGCAGCTTGTATCCAGGCTAGAGGCGGGTTAACACCTTATTGAACTTGCTACTGTAACTCTGAAATCAATTATTCAATCGTTCTGAAATTTTAATCATTTACTATTCTGTACATTGTCTTCCTATCCACCAATTTTCGTTTCAATCGGACAACTCCTTTTTGGTGTGTCGATTTTTTTGTTATAGAGTGTATTTAAGGAAAAAAACTTTACTTTTAAACTTTATCGCAAAGTAAAATTTCTTAGCAACCCAATTTCAATGAAAATAATACTGACTTTAAAATGACTTATTTCCTTTTATGTATTTAATGACTTAATTTTTATTTTTTAAATAACTTAAATATTTTAATTTTATATAGTACATTACGTTAAAGTATTTGAAACAGAGCAAAGTTTTATTTGTCAACATTTTATTTTATTTATTTATTGTATATTTATTACTTTGTAGATCGAAAGCAAGTTTTTTTTATCTTCTTAAACACTTATATGCTTTGAGTCTTATAATATGTTTTATAATAGTTATTTTATAATAAATATTACTGATGATTACATGCACCATGGAGGGAGCTAATTTATGAAATATATTCCAAATCTAATCCAGGTTTAGCCTCTGTGATGCCACAATGGGCATTACTTATTTCCTAGCACTTAAGATTCTTTTAATTACTTAAACTTATTTTTTTAAAAATCTTTTTTAATCCAATTACAATTAAATTAAATCAATTAGTTAATTTTTATTTAAAGCAAACATAAAATATTTTATTCTTTTCTTATCGATCAATGCAACGGTTAACTTTTAATTTCAATACTAATGAAGACTCATTAATTCACTGTCGCGCGTAATTGAAAACAAAAATCTATTTATAACTCTTTATTCTTAAATTCTTTCATGGTTATACTAATTCTCACAGTCTTGTTGACAATTCCCGATCGCCAAAGTATTTTTCAAACCTAATTTTGATTATGGGGGGTTGGCTTTATTTTCGGTTCTGTTATTTTTCGTTAAATCACCAACCATGGTTCTCATGATTCTAACTGTCTGTTGGGAACAATTCAGTTACTTTTTAATATTGGCTTTTGATTAGGCAGGTCATGGGGGATTTATTTCCCATGGCATGTCCTTATTAACATTATTATTCAAAATTTAATTTTTAACTTAGAAAGTCTTATAGATAAAAATATTATGATTTGTACCTCGAGCTCTACAAATACTACTAAATAAGTTTTATTGTAATTATCATCCACTTTTCTTCTTCAACTGTCATTTTCATTCTGTTTTATCACAATCTTCAATCAGTCATTTCTACCATACAACTTCCTACCACAACTAATTTACATCATTACAGCCTTTACACACATCGCATATAATTGAATTAAATATAAGCTTACCTCCAAGTGAATATAATTCTTTGAGGGTGTTTCTTGAGCTGATTAAAAAACTCCATTTAAAATAAAATAAATAAATAAATAATTTTCTCTACAAAGTTCCATGACACTAATGTAGGAAAAAATTATTAATAAAATGTTAATAAAAGAAGCAGTCCGTTAAATTTAAATAAAAATGTATTCAAAAATATACTAAAGGTTCTAAAAACAACCCGAAAATTTGAACAAAATATGAGCACACCATAGTAAAAGTTTCGTCACAGAATGTCGAGAAAGTGTACAATAGTATCCAATAGTTTTACATAAAGAACATATCCTGAAAATTTAAAACAAAAACAAAAATGTCAAATATTCAACCTTGCTTGATTTGTTTTTTTTGTAAAAAAAAAAAAAAAAAAAAAAAAAAAAAAAAAAAAAAAAAAAACTGGCTCATTAATACTTAACAGGCTCATGTGCAACCTCCTAAGTTCATTGCCTCGCAATTAATACTTACTAATCCGAGATGGCTCAGGGGATAGAGCGTTCGCCTTCCTATGAGGTGAACCGGATTCGAATCCCAGCTATGGCTGGTCGATACGAATCCGCATCCGGCTTGCACCGACCACAGTGCTGACGTGAAATATCCTCAGTGGTAGACGGATCGTGGGTTAGAGTCCCTTTGCCGTCAGGCTGACCGTGGGAGGTTTTTGTAGTCTACCTCTTCATGTAACGCAAATGCTGGTTAGTTCCATCAAAAAGTCCTCCACGTAGGCAAATTTTTCCCAATACTTGATCCAGGAGTTCCCTTGTCTTCTGGATTGGGTTCAAAATTACGAGGCTATGGAGTTGAACATTAGTAGTCGTAAACCCAAAAATCGGGTCGGCTGTTCAACGACGGTTATAAATTAAAATAAAATTAAGATTTACTGAATCACCAGAAATATTTTTTCTTACAATAAACGCTGTTTTTTTTTGCAATTAAATATTGTTTTATCTTACTATACATAAAAATCTAATGATGGAGTCGCAGTTTTCTATTGTTATCCGTAAATTCTTTTGGCCGGAAAATCACATGGTAGAATCTCGTTTTCCCACATTAATTTCCATATTTTTTTATTCTTCATTTGCATAAAACTAATATAAGTCATAAAGATAGTGTACTCTTTTCAAACATTCTTGTATCCCAAATTTAAAGGTAATTTACGTAAATATTTATTTTTCTTAAAACTAAAATAGTTTCTTATTTATTATAACGTAATTCTGTGACATTACCTTCTTACGCTTATTATTTGCATAAAGTACAATTAAAAGTATTTTTATATTCTATTATACATATTAAAATAAGATAAAAAGGTTTTCCTTTTTATATATAACTTTGAAATTCGAAATAAAAAATATGTTTACTAGATAGAAGGCGTATAAATTAGTACCATTAATAAAATTTCTTTTCAAAGGACATTTATTGCACGCTTTTTAGTTATGCTAGATTAAAAATCCATTGCATTTCTTTTTATATAATTTGATATTCTGGAATTTAAAAACTAAAACATATATGCTAAACCACTAACTATTCATCTTTTTCCTATAACTTTTATTGGGTTTTTAGTTAGTTTGAATGTGTTTGAACTTAGTTTTAGAGTTTTTATGATAATATTGGGTGAGGCTTTGAAATTGCATATTTCTCATATTTAATAAAAGAATGCCGAATAGAAACTGATAAATAAGTCCCAAACAATTTTTGTTTAAATAAACTTTCGAAAAACTGTTACTATATTTAAGTCTATCAGGCGAGATTTAATCAGTTTACTGCTATGTTATTTATCTGCTTACTGCTGTTATTTGAAAATATAGGATACAAAGATAATGACTCACACTGTATAAAAATATGATTAAAGTTATTTTTAAGGTCTCAAAATCATATCGGAATTTTCATATGAAATTTAAAATATATCTGCGCTGAAATCTTTAAAAAAATAATATTTTGATTATATGAAACATATTTGAGAAGTTTTCCTTGCTTTTTAAAATAAAATAAAATATTTCAATATTTGTGAATTTGCTAATATTAATCAGAGAAGTACAGATACAAAAGTAATCAGTAGTATAATCTTAAGAGATTCTAAAATCTCTAATATTGTTATGTAGATCTGAAAATTTAAATTTTCAGTTAGTAGCTAGTGGCCGGTTGATATTGATTTAGTAACCACTTTTTCCTCAAACCTAATGAGTTGGTGACCGATATCGATTGATACTTCTCATTTAAAAGACTATTTTTTATGGCTTAAATTATATTTTATTTAAAAAAACCATATTTGAAATAATCTATCGCTATAAAAAGTTAATTCAACATTAAAAATGATATAATTATGTGACAAAATTTAGTTAAACATACTGACTTTAAAGAGTTTTATGTAAAAATATTTGTGGAGGGAAAATGTATATGTTACGTATGTAAATGTATATGTATATGTTACTGCGAATGATCATAATTGGTGGTTGCTGATTTCCACCGGTGAATGTTGACTATCACATAGTCGCTTTAGTAAATGTCCGAAATATATACTAGGTCTAGTTTAGTACCACTGCCCGGTATACATTTGCCTGGTATGCCCTACATCATTCTTTTTTTAAGGTTCAGTGCCACTGCCCGGTATACATTTGCCCACTCTGCCTTACATCAATGTTTTATAAGGTCAAGTGACACTGCCCAGTATGCATTTAACCAGTACCGTCAAACGGGGTGACTATGTGCCATTTTTTGAAGTTTTCGTGTCATATTTCCTCTAATTTTTCACCCATCGGGCTGATTATTTAATGCAATATAATTACACATCTTAGCTTTCAATTCACATATTAAAAGTGATTCTAAGATATCACGAAAGGGAGATATAATTTTATCTAAGTGGCACTTCCTCTCCCCGCACATGGGGGTGACCAAGTGCCACGCATGTTTCCTCCTTTTAAATCTATTAGAAACGATAGCTGGCAACTACTAACCCTTCAGAATTCATCTCCTTGTCATTTTAGCTATTATAAGGTAATTTTTTTTATGAGTATACCTTCAAATTTTAAAATAAAAAAGGCCATACATATGGAAAAATGCTATTTATTAAAGAAACTCTTCAAAATGTTTTTCAAAATTACTCAATTTATTAAACGAAACACAAACTACAAATTTGAGATAGAAATTCTCTCTTCAGTTAATCTGAATTTAGAATAACCAGAAATTAATCGCCATTTGGCAGAGGTGCGGGAGGACAAATCTTCTTCAGGATTTCTTTCTTTCTGTGCCACAAAACATCCGGGGTGTCAGGCCACTTCCAGAATTGTCCACTTTTTTCCATGCATTTCACACATGCCTCGTTGCTACTGTCGAAATCAGAAATAATTTGACCCGGGTACATTTTTCCTTTATATTTTACTGCAGCAAAGTCACCTTGCACAGTGTCAGTGTTTTTTGCGTCATTGGCTGACTCACTGCTTGTCAACGGTTGACCAGAGACTGCTGTAGATGGGTGGTCAACATCTAGGACATCAATGGCTGTCTCTCCACTTAAACAATAAACACTCTAGAATCATAAAAATGACCAAATCACTGCAAAACAAGATGGCACCTTGTCACCCCACACTTCATCGAAAATTGAATTAAGGGTTTTAACTGGTAAACAAAAAATCCTTTCGAAACGTCGAAACGTGTAGAACTTCTTTGATAGTTTGGTAACAAAAAACTGAACTTACCTTTTTTCTGGCTGCTTCCGAAATATGATTACCAGACCACACTTCTTTTCCAGATCACAACACCACAAATCCACGTCGATACAAAAAATGGTAGGTTACAATTTAGGTTATAATTTGATTGGTGTAGTATCCCAGTTAAAATAGTCCTACTATCCCGCTACCTAGCGGTAGTTTTCCTTTTTCGATCGGTTTATTCCTCTGGCGCCATCTGCCACTTGAGTTTGAAAATCCAAGATGGCACCAAGTCACCCCGTATGGAACTTAGTCACCCCGTTTGACGGTACTCTGAATACTGATATTTCTCCTAATCTATCCTCAGCAGTTATTAAAATATCGAATAAATATTATAATATGAACGAATAAATTAATAATATCAAATTGGATATAACAAATAGTAAAAAAACATTCACCAAAGCGACTATATGATTGTAGACATTCACCGGTCTCTCTTGATTTCAGTCATTCACAGTAACATATAGTTTACAACTCTGAAATATGTGAATTGTTAAAGAACTCTTCTTCCACATGTGACTCTTTCCCCCACGCATTGATGTATTCTGAAGGATCAAAATTTTGAATGGTGACGGATATTTTAATAAAAATTCTGTTTTCCAAAGTCTGTTTCATCAACCCATATTCTTTCTAATTTCTTAACATAAATTTGTTTTAAATTTTCATGTCATGATTATAATAGTAAGCTCAAGCATAGTTTCGGTTCATACAGTGTATGAAATTATTACCATTTGTATTAAATTATGTCAACTTTAAATGAAATGTTTATATAATGCCCTATTGCTTTTTATGTATATATCTACTAGCAAACTATATTTAATTGAATGCATCTACATGAACAAACTGTCATAACCCGATTTTATAGTCTACCATCAGTTAACATCAAGCTTATGTGCTTATGCACAACCACTACAACATTTTGATGGAATCATTTTTGACAACCGTTATTGAATAACCATGTATATATATATATACTAACAATTCCACAAATGTTAATTGTGCCTCAAATATAAATCCCCGTGTATATAATTTCCCCACTCCCCATATTTTCTGCAACATATTAGTATTTTTCCTACATTATCTCATGCAATGCATTTGTTTATCAAGACGTATTTTCATGATATGTTATATTTAACCACGCTTCTTCTGTATAGTCACTATTTTTGACGCTCAGCTCCCATGGGTCTTAAATGTCAATAATCAACATTCTATTATAGTCACACAATGTTTGATAATATCTGTTTTTCTAATTAATTGTAGTTTTAATTAAATAATAATTTTAAGGATCCTGACGGGAGATGAGGGCAGATGTTGGGCCTAGCACTGGCAACGATGCAGATGATAGGGTGGGCTCGTGATTAGGGACTCAACGGGGGAAGCGTGGTATGTCGCAGTTGTAACTCTCTGTTTTCCTGGCCACAGTATTTTTTTCTGATAGATGCCACCTCCGGGGGTATAGGTGCAGAGCTGTGTGCCGGCGTCCATGTCCATGTACTTATATCATTAAATGATTTTTAAAAAGCATAGGAGAAAGTGACTGGATATTTATATTATATAGGTCTCCAGTTATTCTGTTGAGTCGCAGCGTGGCAAATTGTTATTTTTAGGTCTACTATTATGCTTTTATCAGAGCTGTTACTTTAGCACCATCTAGTGGTTTACTCCAGATAGGAATTTATTTTTTAGCTTTTAATGTATAACCGGATTTTAATGTTGAACGGTCCACCCATTTTCGGATTTGCGACTCTATCAGTATTCAACTTCGTAGCCTTGTAATTTTGAATCCAATCCAGAAGGCAGGGGAATTTCTGGATTAAGCATAGAGTTAAACTAGCTTTCACGGAGGACTTTTTTATGGAACTAACTCGCATTTGTGTTTCATGGAGAGGAAATCCACGAAAACCTCACAAAGTAAGGCCAACGATTTTAGTCCTTGATACACATACCATTGGAGATATTTTACATAATTGCCATTTACATCATTACCATGGCCGATGCTAGTCGGACGCAGATGTCGAATCAAACTCCTCATTAGGAACGAAGGTTCTATTCCCTAAGACATTCCGGCTCTTCACGGAAATCTTTTATCTTATTTTATAACCAACATTGAACAGCCAACTTGATTCTGAGCTTGTGACTGTTAATGATCAACTCCGTAGCCTCGCAATTTTGAACCCAAGCCAGAATGCAAGAGAACTCTTGGATCAAGTATTGGGACAAACTAGCCTGCGTTGAGGACATTTCGATGGAACTAATCCGCATTTGTGTTACATGGAGAGGACAACCACGAAAACCTCACGTGGAAAACCACGAAACCCATGTCCATTGATGAAATTTTATATCAGCACTGCAGTCAGAGCGAGCCGGTAGCAAAATTCTAATCAACCAGCCACCGCTGGGATTCGAACCTGGATGACTTCTTTGGGAGGCGAACGTTCTATCCCCTGATCACACAGAAATTTTGATGTTCTTCATCATGAACGAACATTCTATTTTAAAAGCTTTTCTAAACCATTTGAAAATGTGACTTATCATTGTATTTCCCTAAGCCTGCAATTGTATAAACGAACAAAATAAAATATTTGTAACTGCTATTTCATGGTGATCCAATCTCGTCGATATTCGACTAGGATTTCAAATAAAAAAATTAAAATCCTGTGAGATTGCAGATTTATTCTAACCCCAAAAATAACATTCTTTAAAAATAATAAACTACAACATATAATTTATTTTGATTTTTCACCTACATTTCTATTCTTTACTTATCACATTCATATTAAGCATGCGCTTCTAGGATGTCAGACGAGAAAAATAAATTCACAAGCTTTAGTGTCTGACGTATTATAATGTGGCAGCGAATGCTGTTAGTCATAAACAACTTAGAGATAGCGAAAAATTTATTTTATTGCATTTTAAAGATATATACAGGAATAAAAAGAGATGGATTTTTGTTTGGTTTAGAATATTCGAATCGACCAGAATCTTTTTTTAAAGCATAAAATGTCAGTAGAGTGGAATGAAAAGCTTCTCTTGGGAGAGATATTTCCAGTTGAAAATCTATAGTTTAACAGAATAGAGCTTTAAGAAATGTTTTGTGAATCTGTTTCGAAAAGTCCTTTATTTGTAAAGGGTAGTTTAAGGCTATTGTCTTACGATGTAAAGTATTGTAAAACTTTGGATTTATATTTTCTATAAGAAATATGTTTAAAATAGCTTTTAAATTTTGCAGAGCTTACAATCTGTTGCTGTATTTTTAACTTAAGACGCTTCGGACTAACTTAAACGGAGTTAAAAAAAGAACCTAATTTTCATGCAAAACGATTATATAAATAATATATAATTGTATACTTTCAAGTTACGTCATCGTGGCAATTGACGATTAAGAAACCAGTCCGGTTCAAAACACACACGTGACGTCGCATTCACGTTTTCAATTAAATCTGATTTAAATCACATCGGACTAACTTAAACGGAGTTAAAAAAAGAACCTAATTTTCTGGCAAAACGATTATATAAATAATATATAATTGTATACTTTCAAGTTACGTCATCGTGGCAATTGACGATTAAGAAACTAGTCCGGTTCAAAACACACACGTGACATCGCGTTCACGTTTTCAATTAAATCTGATTTAAATCACATCGGACTAACTTAAACGGAGTTAAAAAAAGAACCTAATTTTCTGGCAAAACGATTATATAAATAATATATAATTGTATACTTTCAAGTTACGTCATCGTGGCAATTGACGATTAAGAAACTAGTCCGGTTCAAAACACACACGTGACATCGCGTTCACGTTTTCAATTAAATCTGATTTAAATCACATCGGACTAACTTAAACGGAGTTAAAAAAAGAACCTAATTTTCTGGCAAAACGATTATATAAATAATATATAATTGTATACTTTCAAGTTACGTCATCGTGGCAATTGACGATTAAGAAACCAGTCCGGTTCAAAACACACACGTGACGTCGCGTTCACGTTTTCAATTAAATCTGATTTAAATCTCATGGTTAAGCATAATCACCCAATCTCTCTAATAATCACCTAATCTCTCTTCTCTAATTGAAAGTACTCAATTGGATTTATTTTTCTTATTTTCAATTTTAAGTTTTGTTCACAATTATGAACAATAATGCTAAATAAGTTTACGGCATCACGTCGATCATCATCACTGAGACACTGGGATGTTATCACGACATTTTTCTTGAAATTTTTTCGTACCCAAGTGGCTGATGAAATCTCGGTTACTTGATACCGTAGATTTCAAAAGTTGACACTCTACGGTTTATAATATAGTAACTAGACTAATATTTTTTGTTACCTCTGTACGGTTATATTTGCAGTGTTAATGAACAATATTTCACTGCGATTTATTACTTTAAAGTCGAGTTATTTTGCTTCTTTTTAGTAAAAAATATTGAATAAAGATGGGATTAATGGAATTTATGTTAATGTTTTGAAACTTTTTCAAATGGTGCAATAGTGTAGAAACATAATCAATTCGAAATCTTCAAATAGGGATAGAGTATCCTTTTTGGTACTAAGGAAAAATATTATTCAATTCCTAATATTTTCTTTTAGATAATCTATAAATCATTAAAATGTTTCTGTCATGTTTTTATTCACTCCTATTTATTTAATTTGGTTATATGATAAATTGCACTTAAACATAAAAGGGAAAAAAATCTTACTATAATAACGCTTTTGCATATTTATCTTTCTATTTGTTTGAAAAGATTAAAGGTGCATATAATCCATTCATCCATATAAATATGCGTTTTATTTAACATTGAAATAAATTTAAAAATCAGGAAAAGGGAGAGAAATTAAAATATTTAAAAGAAATCGTAATTAACTTTATAAAATGCACTTTCGTCTTCATTAAAACACGACATCCTCAAAGAATTAGTATCTAAGTGATTTAAAGAATAAAAATGAAACAAATAACCTAATGATTACAGCAAACTTCATGAATGCCATTAAAAATAATAAAAGAAAACGGTAAACTTATCAATCTAACTTGTAGTTATTTTTTTAACCATATCATGGCTCTAAGATCGTTGAAGCAAGAGTGTTAACATTAAAAAAATGTCACTTTTTTATGTGTTTTAGCATTAGATAAGAAATTCTTAATGTAATTGTTTGTGTTCACAACACTGAGTATTTTATCATCGTTCCGTTACCATTAACCCGTATTTTACCATCGTCCTATATATAGGACAGCTACAATTTGTTGAATTTTCACCGCCGGTATTGTTATATTTAATTATTTTTCACTTCTAAAATAAAATTTTAGATGGATAAACATTAATTAAACTCATTTTATGACTAATTTTCAAGTTTTCGTATTTTTTTTTAGATTTTTGAAAATAGCTATTTTTTACTATTTTATTTGACGCGAATTAAAATTTAATTTAAAATAATTGCAAGAAGAAAATGATAAATTTGCTTTGAAATTTGTTAACCCCAAGTTTCTAATATTACATTTGAGTAAAAACTGAATCAATTTTTTTAAAATTTAAACTGGTTTTACAAGTGATTTAGATGCTGTCCTATATAGAAGAAAATCCCTACTATAGGCGTCCACCTGAGAAACTCAATTACATCTGGGTTTCTCTGAACATAAGTCCATAGTTTGCTTTTAGAATAACTCCTCATAGGATACAAGGTTTAGTCACTTGATGGCGCTGTTTTTTCGAGGGAAAAGAATGAACGTAGAGGTGAGCTTTGTATTTAATACGTATCCATTTTGACCCTAAAATGGCAATTTTGCCGCCTCATCTTGACGTAGTCACTGATGATAAAGACATTCATGATGCCTGCACTAGCATTGAATATTGAGATGCTATATTTGATGAAAAACCACAAAGAAACTGCAGGAACTATTGAAGTTATACGGTAAAAAACTAGTGAAGAAATAAATATTTTATCACCACAATGGACTAAACAAAATTTTCGTCTGCTCCTGAGTTATTCCATGATGAACATCGTCAAAAAATAGTGGACGCAATTTCAGGAATGATGGTGTGAAATCGAGTCACAGGCTAATTTATAAAATCCTGATCCAATTCATACATCGCCCCTTAAACCTTAGTGCAATTGGGACATCTTCCCCCGGAAATTCTATAAATAATTTAATATACTGGTTATAACTTAAATATTAGTAATTTTTATTAGTAAATTTAAGGTTTCCTTGTTGGTTGTTAAAAATTTTTTGATAAAGTTCAAAGTAAAGTGCTTGTATTGCATAGTAATTTATATAAATTCTGGTACTACCACATAGTGTTTATTTTGATAATTTAAATGATGCTGGTTTTTGGAATAATTTTTGATAGGGTATTGAATTTTAATATGTGAGTTGCATTTAGTACAGTTTGGTTTTGCTGAAGTTTATTGAATATTTATTAATACTCTGTAGTTATTGTTATAATATAATTGAAAATTAATAATTGGCTATATTTTTGGAAAATATTTTAGTTTTTCTTGTGTGGTGTTTCACTTACATTTTGAAATATTTAATAGTAATGTGTTGGTTTTTTTAATAGTTAATAGCACTTGTATATAAGCAATTTTATATTGACATATGATTCAAATTTTTCTTATGAAATTTAAACTGTGCATCAGTAGTAATTATGTTTAAGTCATTCAACTCAGTAATTCATTCTTTAATTGTGATAAATATATAGACAGATGTGTTATATTTTTGGTATAAATTTTTTCTTAAGGTTGATTTTTATACTATACTTTATATCAGAGATGGGCATTTGTCATTCAGAATAATGAATAAAGAATGATGAATAATTATTCAAAATCTGAATAATGAATAAAGATTTATTCATTAGTCAGAAATATTTTGAATAAAGAATAAATCATTCATTATTCTTTATTCAGTATCCTTTATTTATTAGTCAAGAATAACTGAATAATTTCACTGGTCAACAAAAATGGGCACGGAATACTCTAATTGACTACGATTATGACAACTACAAATAAAACGTTAATCCTTTTCAAGTATATTTATATAATGTTTAAGGAAATTTACTTACATTTAACATAATGCATACTTTTGAGAAATGGTTACATAGCAAAAAAGCGTTTATTTTTTTAAGTTAAAATTTTATTTAAAAATTTGAAATAAGATTATCGTTTGCTTTCAAAAACTATAAGAAATTGTGTTTTATAGATTTTAGAGCAAAATTTTAAAATGAACTTAAGTAACTAAACTGTTATAAACCTACTTTTTAGCACAGCTAAGTATGTTACGCTGGAGTAAGTTAAAATAACATAAAAATAAATATTCATACTTGACTTAGTTTTATAGTTAAATTCCTAAAATAAGACGTTTAAGAGCAAACGATGTTTTGCATCTCGTTATAGACAAAGACATATCGATTGCACTTTTCGCTGGTTATTCAAAATTTTATTCAGAAAAATTAATCATGAATAATGAGTTTATTCATCAATCATTATTCAAAAATTTTTATGCATTTGCATAATGAATGATGAATAATGACTAAATTTTCATATGAATAATCATTCAGAATAAACTTATTCTGAATAAATTTAGTCATGAATAAAATTTTCGTGAATGATGCCCATCACTGCTTTATATCAATGTTTTAGTGTCTATATGTGAATAGTAGTTAGTTTTAAAAGTAATTATCAGTTTCAATGATATCATATCTAGTAGGCAATATTATAATAGATGAATTTCATCGTCACTCGGAGTAAAGCTGATTTAGTCCTTAATTCAAATTTGGCAATTATGCCTGATAATATTAACAATATGGAAGCCCATAGGTAAGCCCCAAAATTTAACTTTTTCATCCCCGAATTTTCAGGCAATACACAAAACATTGGTTGGTTCAAAAATCAAATTAAAGATCTAGTTAAATTAAACCAATATGAAAACGATGCAGCTCTATATCTTCTTAAAAGTAAATTGTCAGGTGCTGCTCTTACTTTTTTCTCTCAATATTATCCTGAATGTAGGGCAGTTACAAAGTTTGAGGATGCATGTCAGTTGCTTCAAAAGTATTTTTAAATAAGAGGATTCTTCCTCGGCTGACTTGGCAAAATTTCAGGCGATCAGCCTTTTGAACTCTGAAACCATAAAAAAATTGGAGTATAGAATAGACACTTTGGCTCATAAGGCTTACAACTGTATAAATGTTCAAACAGCCTTATCAAAAATTAAAGCTATGCAGTTTTTATCTGCAATCTCATTACACCTTAAAGAGACTATTCTCTTTGAAGGTATACAAGACTACAGGCAAATGGTGAAAACTAACTCACCATATCCAAACAATACAGCAGTCTTTAGCTGGCTCGGCTACTCCTTTAGTCGCAGCACACTCTTTGGCTCAGTGTAATTCAGCTGCACCTGATCAGCTTACCTTAATTTCCAAACAATTGGAAATGTTAACTTCCGAAATTGAGACAATGCAGTCTAACTGTAACATTTGCATGGAGCCCCATAATACAAACAAATGTCCCCTTTTATATAGACCTGTACAGAACCAGGATCGGGTTGGACAGGAACAACCACGCCCAACTCCAAACCTCACCTGTGCTTTTTGTGACAAGTCAGGACATTTAATGAATGCGTGTTGCAGTAATTAAAAACACTTAAGGCAACATTCTATTGTTCCAAACATGCATGTTCCAGCGATGCATTTTTTCCCGCCACAATTTCCCATGGCTCCTCCCCGATTTACTGCACCGCAGTATCCACCGCCACCAGTCCCTGTTCAGAATGAACAATTTAGACCGTGGGTTAATTTCAATAATAACAGAGGGAACAATGCGTTAAACTCTCGCAAGAGGCAGTAAGGGATGGCCCTGTCTCCTCATCCGCCAAACAATCCAAAATTTTTAACATTAACAATTTTATGGCTAAGACTATGCACAACTCGAATAAATGTATTCGAGAATTTTTAACGAATTGTAATCATCAAGAAAAAATTGAGTCAATTAATATCGTATCTGATGAAATTAGTCTTCCTACAATTCCATCCAATTTTGCTAACATATATGCTAACTTTTTACTCGACAGCGGATCATCAGTGTCATTATTGACATTAGATAGTTTCAATCAAATCAGAGAGAATACTAAAGTAAAATTTTTATCAAGAAAGGTTCAAATCAGAACGGTCAATTTTCAACTTCATTTTTCGGCGTGTGCTGAAATTTCTTTTAAGATTAATAATAATTTGTTCCGTCTCCAATTTTTTGTTGCAAACATTAAGAGTAAAACGTTTCAGGGAATTCTCGGTTTTGACTTTTTGAAAAAATACAATGTTCTTATAAATTTTAATACTAAAAGAATACAATTAATATCTAAAGAAATTAACAAAACTTCTTTTAAAAAAATGCGCTAAAAAGCAGCAGAATTTTCAAAAAAAGAGAGAGAATAAAAATAGAATTAAATGTAGCAAAGGAAATAAAACAAAATTAAAATTATGACCACTGAAGCCGACGTCTTCAGGGGGTACCGGCCCCAGTGGCCAAAAACAAAACCTTTTCTATTAAGGAAGATAGCAAAAGCCTAAAAACCTTCCTCAGTACCCCGAAGGTTTTGTTTAAAAGTCCAGGAAAAAAGCATTCAAGACATAAAACTAATACAGAAAAGAAACTCATACAACTCATCAGAAACTCAAATTCATCAGAAAATAAAAATCAACAGAAAATAAAAACTTACATAAACAAGGTCAGACAGCGAGCTCTAAAGCAAACCAAATGAAAAAGAATCACTTAAACCAAAAGAAAAACAACGCCCTCTTTTAAAATGCGCAGATTGAGAAAATGATAGGAAAAAGTTGTCAAAGAAAAATTACGTCACATATTAATAGAATGCTTAACTGGGGCTGCTCAGTTAAGTCTTGAATTGCGCCCTGTTAAAAGAAATAAAAAAATTAATATTCTTCAATCATTTTCTTAATTAAAAAATTAACATTACAAAAATTATAAGGAAAATCATTACTGCTCAAATTATTCAAAAAATTATTCACAGCTTCTTGAAAACTTTCAACATTATTGCAAATATTTTTAATCCTAACCAATTGTGAAAAAACTAAATTTTTAAAAATTTTATTACACAAATTAGTATAAAAGTTGCAGAAAAATATAACTTTAAATTTAAAAGCTTTTCTTTTATCAAAAACACCAATTTTAATAATTTTGTCCACAATAACAATTTTAAAATCTAAATACTCAACATTAAAACAATCCTCATTAGTTTTCTTCAAAACCAAATCTTTAGGATAAATATTATAAATAAAATTATAATTATCACAATTAAATAAAATCAGATCATCAATATATCTAAAAGCTTTAAAATCATTAAACTCAAGAAATTTAGCTTCAAAAACATGCAAAAAAATATTAGCAAAGGCACCAGAAAAGGAATTACCTTGTGGAATTCCAATAATTTGTTTATAAAAATCTAAACCATTAAAAAGAACATTCTCAAAAAGATTAAACCTACATAAATCCAACCAATTAGACTTATCAATTTTCTCATTAAATAAATATTTATCAAAAATGCCATTACAGATATCAATAATCTTTCCGTGTGGTATACTTGTATACAAATTTTCAAAATCAAAGGTATTAATGTTGGATATTTCATTATTATTCATATAATCCAAAACATCAACATTACTATATTTTTTTCTTTTTTAATTTTAAGCAAAATAATTTTTAGAAAACTAAAAAACTTTTTACTAACATCAGAATTGTAACAATTAGTACCACACGCTATAAACCTAAATTTAACAGGATTTTTATGAAATTTAACATTTGGAAATAAATGTGGAAATTTAATCCTATTTAACCTAAATTTTAATTTTTTACTAAACGCAATAATTCTTTTTTCAACAACCTTCCTATCTACTTTTAATTTCAAATAAGTATTATTTGCATTATATTCTCCAATAATCAAATTTTTAAAAAAATATTTACACATAATACAAAAATTATTTGAAGTATTGATTTTCCTTATAATTTTTGTAATGTTAATTTTTTAATTAAGAAAATGATTGAAGAATATTAATTTTTTTATTTCTTTTAACAGGGCGCAATTCAAGACTTAACTGAGCAGCCCCAGTTAAGCATTCTATTAATATGTGACGTAATTTTTCTTTGACAACTTTTTCCTATCATTTTCTCAATCTGCGCATTTTAAAAGAGGGCGTTGTTTTTCTTTTGGTTTAAGTGATTCTTTTTCATTTGGTTTGCTTTAGAGCTCGCTGTCTGACCTTGTTTATGTAAGTTTTTATTTTCTGTTGATTTTTATTTTCTGATGAATTTGAGTTTCTGATGAGTTGTATGAGTTTCTTTTCTGTATTAGTTTTATGTCTTGAATGTTTTTTTCCTGGACTTTTAAACAAAACCTTCGGGGTACTGAGGAAGGTTTTTAGGCTTTTGCTATCTTCCTTAATAGAAAAAGTTTTATTTTTGGCCACTGGGGCCGGTACCCCCTGAAGACGTCGGCTTCAGTGGTCATAATTTTAATTTTGTTTTATTTCCTTTGCTACATTTAATTCTATTTTTATTCTTATAAATTTTAAAGATAAATCTGCACAATTTAGTAATTTTAGCATACCTTTAAATAATTTTGATAACTTAACTTTTAATAATAAGACTAATGAACAGATTCATGCTGTTTTGAAAAATAAGCTCACTATCGAACCAGACGAGACTGCTATTGCCCATTTAAGAATTAATTCTTTTGATAAACAAACAAGTGATGAGGTGTACTTCCCACCTATATATAATTCGAACATTGTAATTCATCTTTTGATACAATAATTCAAAATAATACCAATAATACTGTTTGCTTAAACAAAAATCTGAAAAAAGACAAAGTAATTTTTAATTTTGATGTTCAAAATAGTGATGATATTGATAATGTAAATTTAAATTATGTTAGTGATACAGAACAGTGCAATTTAATTACTGCTTCTCAAGAAGTTTTAAATTTAAAAAAAGATGAATTAAAACCTACTGATTTTGAGTTAGGACATTTAGACGCGGATCGGAAACTACTTCTTCAAAACATTTTACTAGAAAATTTTGCTGCGTTTTCAAAAACAATTAAAACTCTTGGATGTACTGATCGTGTAATTCACTCTTTTACCTTAAAGAATGATAACGTGATTAAAACCTTACCATTTGAGATCCCATATGCTTTACGAGATGATATTAAACAAGAGTTAGATTAATTAGTGGAAGCCGGGATTCTTCATAGGCATGTTAGCCATTGGGCTGCTCCACTAGTGTTAGTCAAAAAGAAAAATTCGGAAAATAGTCAGGATGAACCTAAATATCGATTGGCTTTAGACTTACGTTTATTAAATGCAGTGGTAGAAAGCTCCACATATCCTACAAAAAATTAGTACTATCATTAATGAGATTTCTTCATATAAATTTTTCACAAAATGTGACATTCGCGAAGCTTATAGACAAGTTATGCTACCTGAACACCCACAAGACATACTTACTTTTACTACTCCTTTTAGATCCTTTGCAAATAGACGACTCGTATTTGGCTTCAAAACGGCAGCGAGTACTTTTCAAGCACTAGTTAATTTAATTATCGAAGAATTGAATGCTGAAGGCATTAAAGGAATCCATGCATATCAAGATGATTTTTTAATAGGAGCAAATTCTTTTGAGGAAATGATGACTGGAATCTCAGCTTTACTTAAAATATTAATTAAATATAACTTAGCTTTAGCTCCAAATAAATGTACTTTCTTTAAAGATTCTGTGGAATATCTAGGTTTCTCATAAATGTATAACCCCTACTTCGTCCAATATTGCCAAAATAAAATCATTTGCTACTCTTCGTAATATTAAACAAACATTTATAGGTGTTTGTGGCTTTTATCGCCATTTAATCCCAAATTTTGCCCAATTAATTGCTGTGTTAACTAAGGTTGCTACTAAACAATCAAAATTTAAATGGACTGAAGAGCAACAGTGGGCATTTGATGCATTTTTTTTCAAAACCTTTTGTACAATTACCCAAATTCAATAAACCATTCTTTCTCAATACTGATGCTAGTAAATTAGGCATTTCAGCTGTTTTGATGCAGGAACACGAAGGATCTTTTCGCCCTGTTCCTTCTTTAGCAAAGCATTATCCAAGTCAGAAAAAAACTACTCCGCCATTAAACTTGAATTATATGCTATTTTTAAAGGTGTTACAGCGTTTAAATCTTATTTGTATAATAGACAATTTACAATTTTGACTGATAGTAAACCATTAAAACACTATCGTCAGGTTACGTCTACTGCTGTTATAATCACACGTTGGCTTCTTGCTTTAAGTAAATATACTTTTGATTTTGTACATATACCTGGTCACGAGAATGTTTTAGCGGACTGGTTTAGTCGTTCTCCTGATCCTAATTTTAGTCAACCTGCTTTAAATGATAATGATTCAGAATTAATTTTACCACTTACTGATATAAGTGAAGACCATGTAGTTAATACTTTAACCAATGATGACTCCCTTCTTGAAATTTCTTTAGACACATTTAAATTAGAACAAAGTAAATATCAAAATATTCAGGAAATTGTTTCTCTTTTAAATAATCCAACTTAAGTCAATAAACCAAAAACTGAAATTTTTTTTTCTTCATGATGGTGTGTTGATGTACGCCACCGAGGTATTTCCTCATAAACATAGACTTGTTGCTCCAAATTCATTAAAATCTAAAGTTTTAAAAATTTGTCATATTTCTCATACTGGTATTAAAAAAACTTATAAACTTGTGTCTTATAGATATTTTTGGAAAGGTTAATATAGTGATACATGTAATTATGTTAGGTCATGTGAATTGTGCATTAAGCATAAACAGACTTCGAGCAAACCTGGACAATTTGTCTCAATGGATATTATCAGGCCAATTAAAAAATGTGGCTACATTTTAACTTTTATAGATCATTTCTCTCGACACTTAATTTTAAATCAATTAGTAAATTTAATCTCAGACTGTTTCTAAGCATTTAATTAATTACATTTCTCATTATGGTCGAATGTTAACAGATCTAGGTATTCAGTTTAAAGCTGAATTTTTGAATTAATCAATAAGAAGTAAGGAATTAAATTAGCCCATAGTAGTGCCTCAAAGTAATGGAATGAGTAGACGAATTAATAAAACTATTAAGTCTTCTGTTTTAAAATTACATGAGAAAGTTGTGTCATTTGCGACCAGTTTATTAACTATGTTAGGTCATGTGAATTGTGCATTAAGCATAAACAGTCTTCGAGCAAACCTGGACAATTTGTCTCAATGGATATTATCGGGCTAATTAAAAAATGTGGCTATATTTTAACTTTTATAGATCATTTCTCTCGACACTTAATTTTAAATCAATTAGTAAATTTAACTTCTGAGACTGTTTCTAAGCATTTAATTAATTACATTTCTCATTATGGTCGAATATTAACAGATCTAGGTATTCAGTTTAAAGCTGAATTTTTGAATTAATCAATAAGAAGTAAGGAATTAAATTAGCCCATAGTAGTGCCTCAAAGTAATGGAATGAGTGAGCGAATTAATCAAACTATTAAGTCTTCTGTTTTAAAATTACATGAGAAAGGTGTGTCATTTGCGACCAGTTTATTAATTCACCAAAATATTTATATCTGTTCAATTCATTCTTCCACTAAATTCACCCATAATTTGCTTCATTTTGGTCGTAATTTGGCCTTAATTTTTTATTGTTTTGAAACTGGTGTTGAACCAGTACATTTAGACGAGTCTTCATTATTTATTGGAGACATTAAATGAACTTGATATTGCATATGAAAATGCATATAATAATTCAGAAAGAGCACAAGTTGAACAAAATTCAAGGCAAAGTGCAAAGGCAAAACTAAGATCACTAAACATTGGTGATATTGTTTTTGAAACATACTAATGTTTTTAAACCTAAATTTGATGGTCCTTTCACTATTTTATCAAAATTTAATGATGTGGATTATGCAATCCAACTTTTGGACAATCCTAATGCACCTAAACTAACTGTTCATATAGGCTGTTTACGTCATATAGGCCCCATAGGAGGCAAAATTTGCTTTTTCATCCCTCTTTGGATACCTCCCCTAGTGTAAATGATTCAGATATCACTATCCCTAAGGCTTGTCCTTATAATTTAAGAAACAAATAGTTTTTCTGCCATAATTTTTGAGATTAAATTATTGGTAGGTGTATGGTGAGTGTTACGTGGATATCGCTGTGTGTGATGCTGGTCGTCGCATGTCAATGGAGCATCGGGGTCCTACAGGACGCCGATGCTCCATTGATGCACTGGCAGTTGTCATATAATGCCAATGTTGTTTAAGTTTTGTATATATATTTGTTAGTAACTTACTATTTTATTATAATTTTTTTGAATGAGGTATTCAAAAAGTGATTTATTTTTCTAATGGTGGATGATGAGCAGTTCCCTCTTTTAGTGACTCTCCAAATTATGATCATGGGTTCGTGTTTGGTTTTGGTTGTTCTTGTCTAACTGATTACAATTTTTTTACTAATATTTAATATCAATATTAGTCAATTTTTTTTAAATATACTTAACCACTTAATTGTAATTAATTGAGGATACTATTTTCGAATGCCAAACTTTTTTTTTTCTTTTTCTACCCTGAGGTTCAGTATAGTATTTTTTTTCTTTTTCTAGTTTGCGTTAATTCAAACTTTTATTATATAAATTTTTTTGATTTTTTGCAGAGTGTGTAAACTCTTTGCATATGTTTGTTAATACAGTGTTGTATGTATATACACCTAGGTTTCTCATTATAATTTTATTATGATTGTATGTTGTGTTTGTGTGCTTGCAAGCAAAATTGTTTTAGGCAATGCTTTATGTGGGCAATGTTTCAAGGCATTGTTTTTTTCTAAGCATTGTGGTTTTTGTCGAGATTAATTAATTTTGATTTTTTACGCGAGTTAAAGTTCCATTACAGTTTTTTTAAGTTTCTAAGTTAAGTTTAATGTGTTTGCCTAGGCCGTTCCTTTTTCTTTCAGTTTTAATTTTAGTGACGATTTTTTTTCCAAAATTTATAAGTTTTAATTAGTTAAATTTTCTTGTGCACTTATTGATCTCACTAATGACTTTGATTTTTAAGGTATACATTTGATGTGTACAAATTTTTTTGTTGTTTTAACTCGAATTAGCAATTATCAATCTTATTCGATTGGTTTTCATTTATTTCAAAGTTCAGTTAATGCATTGTTGTAAAAAATTTTTGTACAAATTTTTTCTTTCGTTTAAACTCGGAGTATTGTCAGTCTACAATGGTAGCCTGATTTTTTTCATTTGTTTGCAATCTTTCTAATTTTTTTCAGAATAATTTTCAGCAAACAATCTAATTCAGCAAGCAATCTTTATAATTTTTTTTCATAATAATTTTCAGCAAACAAATCATATATTTTTTATTCCTTCTTACAAGGAATCATATTGGTAAATGTCTTACCTCAACATTTTTTTACATTTACTGAGTGAGATTTTAATTACTCATTTTCTTTACATTTTTATCTCCTTAATGTTATTTTGTTTGGAGGTGATTTTTCGCAGTCTACTTCAGGTAGCCTGAATATTTTTTTGATACGGGTATTATTACTGTCATATACATTTGCATGCAGCAATGCATATTATGTTTAATTTTTAAATTTTTTCTTGACTGTATTGTATGTCAAAAGTTTTTTTTATCAAACAATTAAGATTGTTTTTTTTCTTCATTTCATAATTTAATAATCAAGAACAGCCATATAGTGCTGTATACATGTATGTATCGATTAGTGATATCAATTGTAACTTTATGTTTGGGCACAGCATTTCTGTTGAGAATAATTTACTGTCAAAATTTTTATGATATGTAGTTTTGTATGTATCATCTGTACATGAATGTAACATCTGACCTTTTGTAAGTGGAGAAGTGGTAAACTGGAGTGGCAGGCTGTTAAAACTTGATTTAACTTTTTAATATACTAGTTAATTTTTTGGATTAATGTTTCTCTTTGGCAATAATTATTTAATTTCCTTAAAAAAAATTCTTCAAATTTTTTTTCTGCAGTGTTTTATAAATTAGCCTGTGACATCGAGTCACAGGCAAATTTATAAAATCCTGATCCAATTTATAAAATCCTGATACAATTCATACATCGTCCCTTAAACATTAGTGCAATTGGGACATCTTCCCCCGGAAATTCCACTTTCACACCTTTTCTCGGAAGAACACCTGTTGCGGTATCCTTTGATCTCGCACGTGAAAGGTGTGATTGCTCGAAATTTCATAACCATGCCCGAGAACTAGTTTTTAAACACTTTTACTTTAATTTCGAAAAATAGGTAATATCACCTCAACTTTCAAAAAATAGGTAATAACACTTCAACTTTCAAAATGTGTAAAAATATCGGGAGCGAAAGACGCTCATTAGCATACAATCTTATAGCTAAAGTCAGTGCTCAAACTTTAAACACTGAGAATAATAAAGGAAACTCAAATGTTAATTATGGCCAGCAATAAAACAGTATGTCTTAGTTTTATACTCTGGAATGCCAATAACATGACCACTAAAACGGCCGAGATTCTGGACTTTGTCGCAGAATACTCTTTTGATATCTTTTCAATCACCGAAACGCATGCAAAACCAAACCAAAGGCTAAATATACCTCTCTACAATGCTTATAGATGAGATAGAACCTCGCGCATTGGTGGCGGAACGGCTATTTATGTCTCAAAGAGAATTAAATCATCCCTTTACAACTCTAATACCAAGGACAATATCGATGAAACCTCAGTTATGATACAACTGGCAAATAAAGATATAAAGATTACTACTATATACAATCCCCTAAATAATGAGATCAAGGAATCTCATTTTCAGAATTACTTTGATAAAAACATGGACACCATAGTTTTGGGTGACCTTAACGCAAAAAATATCACATGGGGCTGCAATACCAATAATAGACAAGGACTTAGACTCCACACCATTGTTAAGAAATTGGGTATTACCCTATTCGCTCCTACTGATCCAACTCACTACCCATATGGACATAATTATAGATCAGATATACTGGACATTATGATGACTAACATGCCTCCTGCTTTTGCTCTAAATGTAATCAACGATCTTAGTAGTGACCACCTGCCTGTGTTAATAAACACAAATCTGCATATCAATGAGAGTACTATAATGGAAAAAAGTACTGACTGGCCCCTTTACCACAACATTTTAACCCTCAAACTAAAGCCACCTACTAGTATTAAGAGTAACTATGATATTGATACTGCCACTGATAACCTAAGTAATATCATGCAAAATGCACTAAATGATGCCACCAGCCAGATCAAAGAGAAAATAAGGCTTAAGAACAAACTCATTAAATAGTATAAAAGGGCTGCTAATCCCAGCTACAAGGCAGAAGCCAACAGACTTAAATGATTATTACTGATGAGTGCAAAATATACCGTAATTCCCTGTGGAATGAAAAAGTAGCCTCTCTGAACAAAGATGACAATTCCATATGAAGGATGGCTAGAGATCTTAAGAAAACCCCACAGACAAACCTTCCCCTAAATGACTCAAATAATTTAGTATATACCGACCCCTGATAAAGCCACAGTTTTAGCAAATACAATGTATGAGAAATTTAATCTCAACGATGAACCATCATGCCCTAATAATGACTTTTATGTTGAGAACGCATATAATAATATCATATCCAATTTCCCAGATAATGATAACCAGTTAACTAACGATAATGAAATCATTACCTTCATCAAAAAACTGAAAAATAGAAAGGCCCCAGGGCATGACGCCATTACAAATGAGATGATTAAAAACTCACCCCCTAGTATCATACCAATTTTAACTAGCATTTTTTAATGCCTGCATCATTAACTGTTATTTCCCTAATAATTGGAAGAAATCTGATATTATACTCTTCCCAAAACCGGGGAAAGATGCGTCTAATCCAAATTATCACAGACCGATTAGTTTACCCCCAACCATTTCTAAAGTACTTGAGAATATTATTAAAAATAGACTAAACTACTATCTCACTAATCTACCAGATGAGCAATATGGCTTTAGAGCTAATCTATCCACCACGAAACAAATTATTACGCTAATAGAATTCATTAGCAGTGGCAAATTCAAAAAAGAAACAATGGTCCTTATCCTACTCTACGTCGCTAAGGCGTGCGATCGGGTATGGCATAAGGGTCTCATTGTTAAATTACATGAGATGAATTTCTCAAATAATATCTTGCTACTTCTAAACTCGTATCTCAATAACAGATACTTTAGAATTAAAATCAACAATAACTACTCTGACTACAAATTAATAAGAGCAGGAGTCCCCCAAGGGTCTATTTTAGGCCCAATTCTTTATATCTTATATACTGCAGATTTCCCTATTGACAAAAATAATAGAAATAACGAACTCGTCGCGCTCTATGCGGACGATACGGCCATTATAACAAAGTCACTTAATACTAATAGAACAACTGAGCTACTCCAAAATAAGCTATATCTGGTTGAGAATTGGGGCTCCAAATGGAGAACTAGACTTCATCCGGACAAAAGCCAATTCATGATAATTAACAGTAAAATTAAAGACGATAAGCTAACTAATATAAATTTATTTAATGTCAACATTGCCCGAACCAAGCAAGTCAAATACCTTGGTATTATTATCTTTCGCAAATTAAGTTGGAATAAACATATTGACGACATCATTAAGAGAGGAAGAGGTGCATTTTTTGCACTTTATTCCATCCTAAATAAAAATTACAAACTAAGTCTGTCCAATAAGAGAACTATCTATTTGCAAGTCATTCGGCCTATTTTAATATACGCCTGCCCTGCTCTTACTATTATGACAAATAACCTGAAAAAGAGACTCTAATTTTGAAGGGAAACTTATTCGAACCATGCTAGGTGCCCCTAGGGCAATAAATAACAACCTCTTGAAAAAGGATCTCAAAATTGAGGACATATCGAACTATATGGCTATTTTAAACACTAAATTCTACAATAAATCTCAGGACTGCAAAGACGCAAATTTCGAAAAAATTTTTGATGCTGAGATTATCAACGATAACTCTAATTACAGTCCACTTGCTGCGTTTCTATCGTCAGACTGCATACTCTCAAAATATTACAGCAATACTTAAATATTATTGACCCCTCTCCTAACTACATCACACACACATAGTTTACTACACAAGAACTTTGGTAAGCCTGGTGAAGGAGCAACCCTGCTCGCAGGGTCCGATCTGATCCAGGCGGCCCAGAGGACTGCTAAACTTAGAATAGTGAGCAACCCGGTACGAGCGGTTACTATCGGGACGGCCGGGTCACTATATTAACAGAGGATCACATTTTATTTCTTAATAATGTTATATCTTTGTATAATATTGAAAGTAGTTTTGTATATAGTTATGTTTACTGTAATTATTTTTATAACTTGACAATGGAGTCTCTCCAACCTCTTCCTCAATCATTTCATTTTATTGTATCAATTTATGACTTATCAATTTATGCCTTATCAGTTTAGATGAATCAGCTAGTGGCACTTCGCGCCAAATGCTGAGATACCAACAATTTCCAGCGTTCCAGATTTACATTGCCCTGCAAGGTTACGGTCTCCCGCGAGGAGCATTTTTTAAATTTTTTCTTCCTTCCTCACCCGAGGGCGGAGTTTAATTTTAACATGGCGTCATTATCGCCATTTTTGTTGGCTACTACAGCCATGATCTTCTTTACATTCCCGTAAAGTTCTACAAAATTTTCAACAGCTAATTTTTTTAAACAAAATTCCAATTGGCTCTTCAATCTTTTTTAAAGTCCTACGAAAATTTCCAGTGTTTTGTTCTCTTCATCATACAAAATTCCGATTTGATTCTTGGGAGATGTAGTCGTCGACACACGCCAGCACGCGGACCGAACCTACCAATCATCATCGTTCTCCTTTTTGTGAAAATGTGCCAACCATTGGTGTTCAAGCCAACAGGGGTTGGCGAAGTTTTGGTGTACACCGCGTTCCACTCCAATGTACCAAATGTCTCTATCATCTCAACACTGTGATACCAATCGCCCAGTGTTTTTGTTTTAATTTCTCGATGCTGTGGTAACGATCGCCCAATACGTTCAGATGTTGTGCATTTGCAATAGTGTGATTATCAGTTACTCTGAAATGCTCC
This sequence comes from Parasteatoda lunata, assembly GCA_949128135.1. Lineage (NCBI taxonomy): Eukaryota > Metazoa > Arthropoda > Arachnida > Araneae > Theridiidae > Parasteatoda > Parasteatoda lunata. Next base: position 105,085,666 of record OX421971.1, read on the forward strand.
AAAATAAAGAAATTTTAGTGCTCTACAATAGTGTTGTGATTTGACTACTTAAACCTTTTTGTGCATTATGGATAATTTCTTTAGGTGTATAGCTACTTCTTCGTCATGGTTCCTCCAATAGGTATGTTCTTTTGAATATTTTTTATTTAAATTTTGACCAGTCCTGGACTACCACTAATTTTCATCACGTGCCATATGTTCTTTTAAAACTAAAAGTTCGAACTCAGGATACATTCTCGTTTTATACCCAACACCGTAGCGCAGATGGCTAAAAGTATTATTGCAAAAATAGTACACGAAAGTAACAAGCTTGCTAGACAAAAAAAATTTAATCAAGAATTTCATTTCAAAACTGACGAATTTAAGCAATTTTTAAGAATTATGTTCTTGCATATATATAGAGGTTATAACATTTGCCTAGAGAAAAACTGCGCTGGGAAAAAAGCCTTTGATGTTGGAGCAACGCTTATTAGTCAAGCAATGTCGAGAAAAAGTACTTTGATATCAAGAAGTATTTACTTTGCAATGACAACATTGCTATTGATACAACAGATAGCTATTACAAAGTTCGTCCAATTTATAAACTGTTGAATATATACAATACAATATATACTGTACAATAATTTGGTGTGTTTTCGGAACTTTTAAATTTTGATGAAAGAACGGTTCGTTATTTTTGAAAACCCGGTTGCAAAATGTGTATGAAAGAGAAACCCGTGAAATTGTCATATAATCGATGTTTTTCATATAATACCATATCAAGGAGCAAAGAAAGATATTAAATCTGACAAAAAGAAAGAAAAAAAGTCATCTCAAATGATTGTTGAAAATTTGCTATCAATAGTTGAAACTCCAGCAAAGCACAAATTTTATATGGATAACTTTTTCAGATCTTAAGAACTTTTCGTTAGCCTCTAAAGAAGAATCTTCTTTGTTACAGGAACTGTTAGAGAAATTAGAATGGGGAAAAAATTCCTTTCAAAATCATTTAAAATGTTGGGAAAGATAAATAAATAGTGGAACAGCCGATCGAAAGTTTGACGTAAGAAATGAAATTGCAGCTGTTCGTTGGAATGATAATAGATTAGATATTTGATAATAGAATAGATATTTCATAAGTACCGATTTTGCAGACTCGTGTTGCTTCTTATAAGATATCACGTGTTGCTTCTTATAAGATATATAAAAAATGGAGTAGACTTGTTTGACAATCTCATGGAAATATTTTGTTCTTATCTACAAGGAAAAAAAATGGCATTGGTCATTATGCATTGAGACATGATTGGTCGCAAACTTTTGCTCCTGAACAAACTCTAGAACTCCTCGAACTTTACTGTCATATTATAGTAGCTTACTTAGGATTAAGCGTATCTCGAAATATTGCAGGAAGAGGCTCAAAGAAATCCAGACTACTTGAAATAACAAACTGAACACTTATTAATAAAAAATCCCAATGGAAAACACCGGTGTCAGATTAAAAACTGTAAAAAGAAACCTAAAAATGTGTGCCAAAAAATATAATTCAGGACTTTGCGTTGAATGTTTTCTGCCATTTCATGTAAACCAAAGAGGCTTGATTGCAAAACATTTAGTAGGGGATTGCACCATCGTCCCATATATAGGACAGCTTATAAATACTAAACCATTAAAGTTTTGAAGAGTTTTTTGAATGCTATGTTTTACTTGATGTTACATTAGTATGTGATAGAATTTTTTTCAAAAAATATTCATTTTTTTTAAATGTGGTAAAATATGGGTTAAAGAGTTTCCACTCTCATCCCAGTGCGTACAAAAGAAATGGCGTACATTTTTTTTCCAAACGTGATAGAGTAGCTATACATCTGAACATTACTTTTACAACCGCTCGTGACAGAGATAAACTTAAATACTATGCTCGTTAAATAAGAATTTTGCTATTTTCTTTTACTATCTTTAGTTGAATTTGAGAAATTAGCTAAACTCGTTTGCTTATTAGTTTTATTTTAATTCTATAAAGTACTTAAACATTTTTAAGTGATTTCGAGTATTAATTTTTCTCTACTTAACTTTTTCTAAAATATGGATGATTCTGATATGTCAGAATCAATTTAAAAATAAATGTTACCGTTTGTAAAAAGACTTGTTCATTATATAAATATAATCAAAGAGAACATTTCATATGTAGTGATCCTGCGCGAGCTACTAACCTAAAATAACACAAATGAATGATTTCTTTTTTGTACCTATTAAATTTCGACATTAAAGAACGTGTTCCGATTATCTTGGCAACAAAACAAAAAGAGAAATCAGTATTAGGAATTCAATTTATTAATATTTTATTGTTGTAAAATGTGTTGTTTTAGTATAGTGAATGGAATTTGGTGCTAATATCAAGTATAATTATATGTTTGGGATGCCTCTATGTAGAGAATTTTATAATTGTTTTCTTACGTACGATGAGACCAGGCCATTTTAAGATTTGATATTAGAATATAAAGAGCAAGAATCTGAGAAACTGTCACACCTAACATTAGGGGGTGATTCATGCCATCTCAGATTTTCTTGAAAAAATTACCAGTTGTTATATAGCTTATCAAAAGACAAAATCTGAAATTTTTTGTCTCAAAGTTGAGTTGTTCATTTTTTATGGCCCCCTGAAGTTCGGAGCGTTGCAGGAAAATTTCAGCGTTTTTGCACGACATGGAAATTACAATAACCCACTGATCTTAGCGTACTCAAAGTGCCTCCAAGTAATTTAAATATCTGAAAAGTAGGGATGTTGATCTTTGTAAAATGAGTGAGAAGTTTGTGGCAAGTTGTTGCCGCAAGGTCACTGAAGGTCGTAAAAAAAAGCATTTTTGCTGATTTTTGCAATTTTCAACGATTAACTACCGCTTGCGCCTTCTGGTTGCCACGGTAAATAACATGTCATTTGAAAAATATACAAAAGCACTTTCAAAATTTATATATATATATTTGAGGCATATTTAATGCACTTTTAATTATATGAAGTTGAAATTCGAAAATTTTCAAATTTTACCAATATTTTGACTGACATAACTTTTTGCGGCATAAATATATTGAAAAAAATTTTTTACCTTTATTTTACTCCATTATTAGTCTACCTAAAAAAGTAAAATTTATTGAGGCTTGTAGCTTCAAAAAAATTAAAACATTTTTTTAACATACCGCGTTTTAGCATTTTCTTTCTCGAAGCACCTTACTCGAACAATTGTATTTTTATATATATTTCACTATAAAAACCAATATTTTAAACATTTTATTATATATAATCTTGTTGGTTATCCATTTAAAATAATATTTTAATATCATTGACATTTGCAATTTGTATAAAACAGAAATATATAAAGATTACGCTGTAAAACATTTGTTTTGTAGCTACAAAATGCAAGTGAATTATTTATTTAATAGTTCCTTGTACAACAGTTGGATGTCTTTTAAGCTTTGGGACAGTAAAAAGATCCACACTGGATAATTGTATGTGACCAAAGAAGATGGTGCTACGATGTACAGTGCCAATGTCATCACATATCGATCATTTAAAATCTTGAGCTCCTCTCTGGTGTAGAAATTTCATCTCAAATGAACAATTTCCACAGTACTAATGCAAGCAAAAATATTATAGAATACATGCGTCATATAATGAGGGAAGCTCAACAAGAAAAGGCAAAGGCAGCAGCACTGCAAGAAACAGCCTTTTGGCTTCAAGACAGGTCACAAAAATTTTTGCCACAAAACTATAGTTAAAAACAACAGGACTATTTTGGTAAAAGGGGCATGTCAATGCATGTTGATGCGTTTGTTACACAAATTAATGGAATAGTTGTGAAATCAACTTATTTTACTATTCTCAAATATTGTGATCAAGACGCAGTGCCGACTTTATGTGTGTCAAAGCATACATGGAAGCAGTTTATAGTAGAGTTTCCAAGCATGAAGAAACTACATGTGAAGGCTGACAATGCAGGCAGTTATGCTGGCAATATATGCAGCGAAAGCCGGTATCTGATGGCGAAGAACCTGGGGTCAAAAAAGACTTAGACATGACTATAATGAACCTCAGAGAGATAAAGATCAAGCTGATCGAGAGAGTGCAATTGCTAAAATGTTTATTAGAACATATATATGTGTAGGTCATGATGTAACATCAGCTAAAGATGTGTATGATTCCCTTAATTTTTAAAGGAAGAATGAAAACTACTAAAGTATCAGTTATAGAAATCAATAAAGAAAAATGCTCAGTTGAAAGTGTTAAAATACATGAAATACAGTCATAACATTCTGTGAAATTTGAATCTAATGAAATGATATTATGGAAATATTTTGAAATTGGTCCAGGAAAAAAAGTTCCTTATAACAAAATAAAATTTAATTGTAGTATTCAAACAGCAATCACATTCGGAACAAAACAAAAGTTAGACAAAAATCAAAATCATAAATCGACTTTTCTTAGCCGTAAGTTTGTTAACTTCATATTTTGTCCTGAAGACAATTATAGGTACTTCTACATTTGAAACTGCAGATGAATTGTCCTTGCATATATCAAGAGGAGAACATACTATTCCAAAGTTACTATCAGTAGTGGACAAAGCTAAAACTATTTTTGCTAAAAAAAATGAAGACAGTAACAAGAAAAATAGACTTCCAAACTATAAATTTTTTTTTTAAATTGCTGGCACATCTAATAGAAATGAAAACTTCTCAACTATGGTATCACAACTAGGATGGGCGCTGAAACAAAAAGAAAAATCATGCGTCTGAATCAAAATCAAAAACAGTTTCTACAGCAATGTTTCCCACAGTTTCTACAGATGAAACAGGTAATAAATTTACTGCACTGAGTGCTGTCAAGATGATGAGACACCTTACAATAGATGGAAAGAAAAAGTTTTGCCAGGAAGAATATCTTACGATTGAACAAGTGATTTTTTATTTCAGCAGAATAAACGGAAAAAATATAGATTTTGATACTGTGAAACAAGATGAAAAGGAATATGATGACCATCTTTTAGTAACTGCAACTGAAGAAAATGAGTTATGTTTTTAATTTTATGTAATTTGCTTTATTTAATGTTTTCAATAGTTAACAATTTCTTAAAAAATGCGATATTGCTTTCCAATAAATTTTGGGATTTTCAGATAGCAGAAAAAGAGAATATTAGGCAGGAAATCAAAATTTTTGAAGAAAAGAACAGTGGACTTCATCCTCATTCATTTTATGCAGTAATGTATGGTAGAAGATTTTACATAGGAGAAATTCTAGAAGACTGGAAATGATTCATTCAAGATGAAATTTCTACACCAGAGAGGAGCTTAAGAGTTTAAATGGTCAATATGCGATGACATATATGTTCTAATAAACATTTTAGCAATTGAACTCTCTCGATTAGCTTGATCTTTACCTCTCTGAGGTTCATTATAGTCATGTCTAAGTATTTTTAACCCCAGGTTCTTCGCCATCAGATTCCAGCTTTTGCTGCACACATTGCCAGCACAACAGCCTGCATTGTCAGTCTTTACAAAAAGTTGACACTGCGCCTTGATCACAAAATTCGAGAATAGTAAAATAAGTTGATTTCTCAACTATTCCATTAATTTGGATAAAAAACAAAATCAACATGTATTGACATGCCCCTTTTACCAAAATAGTCCTGTTGTTTTTAACGATAGTTTTGTGGCAAAATTTTTTGCGAACAGTCTTGAAGCCAAAACGCTGTTTCCTCCTCTGTTTCTTGCAGTGCTGCTGCCTTTGCTTTTTCTTGTTGAACTCCCCTCATTATATGACGCATGTATTCTATAATATTTTTGCTTGCAATAGTACTGTGGAAATTGTTCATTTGAGATGAAATTTCTACACCAGAGAGGAGCTCAAGATTTTAAATGGCCGATACGTGATGACATTGCCACTGTACATCGTAGCACCATCTTCTTTAGTCCCATACAATTATCTGGTGTGGATCCTTTTACTGTTCCAAGCTTAAAAGACATCCAATAGTTGCACAAGAAACTATTAAATAAATAATTCACACGCATTTTGTAGCACAAAACAAATGTTTTACAACATTATCTTTATATATTTCTGTTTTATACAAATTGCAAATGTCAATGATATTAAAATATTATTTTAAATGGATAACCAACAAGATTATATACAATAAAATGTTAAAAATATTGGTTTTTATGCTGAAATGTATATAAAAATACAGTTGTTCGAGTAAGGTACTTCGAGAAAGAAAATGCTAAAATGTGGTATGTTAAAAAAATGTTTTAATTTTTTGAAGCTACATACTTCAATAAATTTTACTTTTTTAGATAGACTAATAATGGATTAAAATAAAGGTAAACAATTTTTTTCAATATATTTATGCCGCAGAAAGTTATGTCAGTTAAAATATTGGTAAAATGTGAAAATTTTCAAGTTTCAACTTCATATAATTAAGAGCACATTAAATGTGCCTCAAATATATATATAATTTTTGAAAGTGCTTTTGTATATCTTTCAAATGACTTGTTATTTACCGTGGCAACTAGAAGGCGCAAGCTGTAGTTGATCGTTGAAAATTACAAAAAACAGCAAAAATACTTCTTTTTACGACCTTCAGTGACCTTGCGGCAACAAATTGCCACAAACTTTTTACTCGTTTTACAAAGATCAACATCCCTACTTTTCAGATATTTAAATTACTTGGAGACAATTTGTGTGCGCTAAGAGCAGTGGGTCATTGCAATTTCCATGTCGTGCAAAAACGCTGAAATTTTCCTGCAGAGCTCCGATCTTTAGGGGGCCATAAAAAATGAATAACTCAACTTTGGGGTAAAAAATTTTAGATTTTGTCTTTTGACAAGATATATAACAACTGGTAGTTTTTTGAAGAAAATCTGAGACGGCATGTATTTCAGGTGTGTCACTCTCTCAGATTCTTGCTCTTAAGCATCATTAGCAGCATTTGATAGTCAACTCTATTTTGATGTTCTGAAGAACAGTATTGTGACTTTGATATTTTTCTTTACAATACAATTCATTTTTAAATAAAATTATATTCGTGTCAGACGGTATTCATTACTTGAAATGTTTTCATTAATTTTATTATTATAATTGAGAAATAAAGATACTTAAGTGATAATTAAGGACATCTCTAGCTTTAACTTATATAAATATTAATGGATTAAAAATTTAGAACTTTTTTGTGATTTTCAAAAACAAATTACTAACTTTTAAATGTGATAAATGTGATTTTATATTTTAAAGTTTAGAAATAGAAACGTAAAATTCTTTAAAAATGAAAATATAAATGTGTGTCTGCAAGACAGCACTTCATCAGGGGACACACTGCCTGCAAACACCCAGGAGCCTTTCTGTTGTCAGTGAAATTAACTGATTAATTAACTGGTTAATTCCACTGACAACAGAAAGGCTCCTGTGTGTTTGAAGGCAGTGTGTCCCCTGATGAAGTGCTGTCTTGCAGACACACATTTATATTTTCATATTTAAATAGTTTTACGTTTCTATTTCCGAATTATATAAAGCAAATTTGGTTTTAGCTGCTTTAGGCGCTTTTCCAATTTGATTTAATGTTCTAATTTTTAATATGTTTACTTACCTTTAGTATTTTAATTTGGCTTTTGTAAATTGAATTCATTTTCTGATTAGATTTATATTTTAAAGCTAATATCTCATTTAAAAAATTTTCTTTGTCTGTATATAATCAGAATAAATGACATATTTTAGCAGAAAGCTTAACCATTTATTTACATGGAGGTCGTTACCAACCTAACAGAAGCAATATTGCTTTTGTGGTTGTCCATTCCAGTATATTAAGACAGCTTTATCTGAACAGCTTTACCTTCGACAGTTAAGTTACTGATCCAGTTCAGTCTTGGTTTAAGAGAGCTATTAATAATTTGAAACTAGCAAAAAAACAAATACGGATCAATTCAATGCTGTTTTTTTTATAGAGTCATTACAGTAACTTCGATAAATTATTATTATAGATTTTTCTCCTTTTTGTTTGTTTGGCTCCCGATTTATTCGACAATAATCGTTTGCAAGTTGTATAAAATTTGAAAGTTCAATAACAAATTGTACGATATACTCACTTAAAATGAACGAGTGAAAATCACTCAACCAGGGTCGTAACTACGCCGGGGCAGTCGGGGCAACGCCCCGGTACCCGACGGTCAAGGAGGCTCCCATATGAAGGGACCACATCACATTTTTTTCAAAATTAAGTTTGCCTCTAAATACTATATAATATATAAATAAAAGAGAGAAATTGTGTGAAGATAGAGTTGATGAAAATCTTTTTTGCGATTGCATATCTATTTTAACATAAAGGGAAGGGTAAAAAAAGGTTAAAAGGCTTTTTCCCAGAATTAATTCTCTTTCTGAAAAGAACAAACAAGTTTCGCAGAGTGGGGGAAAGGCCATAACTGCATGTAGTTGATTATTAACACTTTTTGTATATTGTACTTCCGTATCACTTAGTTGTTTCCTTCACTATCTAGTGTGAGACCCAGTGGCTTGCTAACCGGGGGGGGGGGGGGCAGAGTGCCCCTCTAAAATTTAAGCGATGTGGCAAACAATGTGTTTCGCCTCTCCTGAAATTTAGACACTCACGAAAATAAAGTCAAGTAAAATCGGTAATTAAATTTTTTTTTTTTTTTAATTTCGAAGCTATTTTTCAAATAGAAAACTTTATATTCTTCCAAAATTTAAGTGGGGGTAGAATCATATGCTTTTCCCCTTCTGATATTTAGTCATTCACCAAGACAAAATGAAATAAAATTGGTAATTTTAGAGAAGAAAAAAAAACTTTTCCTTTTCAACTTTTGAAGCTATACACCAAGTGGGAAACTTTATTTTGTTCTGAAATTAAACTAAATGGGCGAATAATGTGCTTTTTGAGATTTGGAAAATTGCAGTAAAAGTAGAAAAAATATTTTATTTCCAATATATAATATTTTATTTTCTCTCCATTTTCCGTGTCGAAAACTTTATTTTCTTCCGAAATATAAATGAGGGGGAGAACAAAGTTTTTCATCCATTCTGAAGTTTCGATATGCGCAAATATAAAGTAAAAAAAAAAAAAAAAAAAAAATGGTTACAAAAAAAAATTTCATCTATTAATCTATTTTCTAAATAGAAAACTTTGTTTTCCTCTGAAAAAAATAGAGGGGGCGAAAAATCTGCTTCGCATATCTGAAGTTCAGACATTAATAGAATAAAATCAAGTAAAGTTGGAAATTTTAAAAAAAAGATGTTTTGTTTTAAAACTTCGGAGCTATTTTCCAAATAGAAAACTTCATTTTCCTCTTAAATTATAGTGAGGGGTAGAAAACTTCATTTTCCTCTTAAAATATAGTGAGGGGGTAGATAACTTCCTTTTCCTCTTAAATTATAGTGAAGGGGTAGAAAACTTCATTTTCCTCTTAAATTATAGTGAGGTGGTAGAAAACTTTTATTTTCTTCGGATATTAAAATAAGGGGGGAGGGCAAAAATGTGTTTTGTATCTTTTGAAATTTAGACATTTGTCAATAAAGTCAAGTAAAAGTAGTTTAAAAAAAATCTTTAAATCTATTTATCAAAAGGAAAATTTTATTTTCCTCTAAAATTAAAGTGTGGGGGCGAAGAATATACTTCACCTTTTCTGAAAATCCATTCGTCAAATTTATAGTCAAATAAAGTCAAGTAAAATTAATATTAAACTCTTATTTTCAACTTTAGTCCTTTTCCAAATAAAAAACTTTATTTTCCTCTGAAATTTAATCAGAGGGAAGGCAATGTGCGTCACCCCTTCTGAGACCTTCACACACGCTATGATAAAGTAAAATAGAATTGGTAATTTCAGAAAAAGAAACTACTTTTTTTTTCCAATTTAGTAGCTGTTTTCCAAATTGAAATAGAACCCCCCCCCCCCCCCGAAAAAAATATTTCTGTTTTGTTTCAATTTTTTTCTACTTATGACAACTTTTAATTTATTTAAAAAAAAATTAAAACTAAAATATGAAAAGAGAAGAAGAGCCCAGCATAAGAAAATAAAACAAGGACTTAGCCGTGTAAAATAATTACTAATCAATGCATTTCATGTGCTCGCCATTACTCTACTGAAAATACCAATGATTTTTGCGTCGACCGAAAAGAGCGCTCAAGAGCCACTAAAACTTGCTTGGAATACTAAAAATCGAGCAATGTGCGGGAAAAGTAGAATATCAGATAAAGCGCCCCCTGGTGCGGCTTCCAAAAACTCAAATCGGCTGTCGACTTCGAGCTCAGAATACCAGCCCTGGATAGAGTAATAAAATGCATCCTACACTGACTAATTTGAGGCATCTCTTAACTTTTCACCACCCACCGAGAGGACCTGCAGTTATCTGTCTCCTCAAAAAATAGCCATCTCAATGTACACTATCAGAAAATGTCCTTTTGCTTCTTTAAAATGCCTTAATCATTTTGTATGACCATTTTGTATGATTTTCATTTATATAGATATTTATTACGATCTTATAAACACAATTTAGTTTACAGATACAAACGATTATGTCGGCGCTATAACAAAAAAATACGCTTTATATTTCATTTAAGGCAGAAGAATTTAATGAAGATCTGCTTAATTGAAACTATGAAATGTCGCACCCATATATAACTTGGTGAATGATAGATACGTGATACCGAACACAAAACAGAAACATAAGCGCACAGCTGGCGATTGTCGAGAACGCTCCTTTAACGTTAATATATGTATATCATTAAGGTAAAGATAAGCCGCTGAATCACAAGTAGAAAAGATAAGCTCGTTGCTATATGAAGACAATTGTTTTCATTCTCCTGTCACACATCGTTTCATTTTGTATAATTTCTTGCGAATCATGAGTACAGGGGAGTGGGAAGAATTTCCAACGTATTTGGAACTATTCAGAGCCCTGCAAGAATATCTGAAGAAACGCTTCCAGGAAAATGTAGATTTTATTTCCACACCTGTTGCACAACCTGTTTACAATTTCAGTCTAGCGGATATACTTTTTGTTATTTTTTCTGCTATAGGATGGACTTTTTTGAGGAAGGTAATTACCGAAAGGATTTCGAAGGTATGTAATAACTTTATATAATTTTTTTTTTGTTTCTACAATAACTAAAGGCTAGTTTTGTTTTTTGAAAAATATGAGTCATGTGATTATTGCAATATTTATTTCAATGGAATGATTTGATCACCTTAAATGAATAATAGAAAAGAAAGTAGTCGATACGATTATTTATTGTTGGCGGGCTCACTAATTCTAGTGTAAATTTATGATTGCCTTTGACCATGGAAATTAGTATTGTCCTTTTCTTTCAATTAGTTTATATTATTAAATATTATTTGTTAAAAACTACGAATTCAGTTATTCTTATTTGATTATTATGAATTTTTTAAAGCATTACAAATTTATGTTTTGCAAGTTAATTATTGTTTTCGCATAAAGCTGATAGGCTAAGTCTACATGAACGGAAAATTTTTTCGCCTAATAAAAAATTTTCTTCCCTAAGTTAATTTTCTTTTTTCTTAGTCAAGATATCAAGAATATTTCACAATAAATACTAATTTTATAAAACAATATCTCACAAATTAAATAAATTTTTAACTTACGTATTCTTTTCAGATTGAACAGTTTTTTAAAACCTGAAAATGAAAGAAAAATCTATGTTTCAAAAATTTTATTTCCATTGTTAATTTTTTTTATATTTAATTAAGACACCTATACGTAATTAGTGACATTGATGTGCTTAACACATCAAAGCATTTAATTATATCAATTATTAATAGCAATCTAAGTTATTAAATATTTGTTATTCACTTATTCTTATTTGATTGTTAGGAATTTTTGAAAGCATTATGAAGTCATCTTTTGCAAAAAAATCATTGATGAATAGTGCTGATAGATTTTTTAATAGGACGAGTGGAAAAAGTTTACGCCTTAAAGGTCCTTTAAATTGTTAAATTTCTTTTTGTTCAGTCAAGATATTAAGAATATATTACAATAAATGTAAATTTTTTAAAACCATGATTTTTAAGTTACGTTAATTGTTAACTTATACATTTATTTTAGATTGAGCAGAGTTTCTTAAGCTTGCAAGTGAGGGAAAAATCTGTTTCCCAAAATGTCATTTCCATTGTCAATTTTTGTCAACATTGTCAATTTTAATCAAGATAACTATAAGTTACTGCTGTCTTTGATGTGATTAGCACATTTTCTACTTAAACGTAATATTGACTTTGTCCATTGAATCTTTTACTGTTCTTCCGATGAAAATTAATTCAAATTATTGAAAATTGTTATTAAAAACTCCACTCTGACATCACAATGACTTAAAACATAATTTTATTTTAAATTATGTTATGAGTTTAGATTAAATTCTATTTCATAAGTCAACACAAGCTTTGTGCCCTTCCTGTGTTAATTTTATTTTTTATTCAGACAAGACAATAACTAGAAAATACTATTATTTTGGATTGAACAATTTAATTTTCTATTTGAATGAATAAACTCTGAACCAATGATTCAATTTTAAATATTAGGCCTATGGACATTTAAAAAATTATTTTCCATAATGAGTGACTAAATATTTTAATCGTGTTTTTTAATCATGAATTGAATTTGTATTGGGCTGCAAGTTTTGTAATTCCGAGTGAACGGAAAATGTTCTTACCTCAAAAATATCCTATTGTAATATACCTCAAAAATATCGTATTGTCCTATTGTAAAAAATTCTTTTTTTAAAAATTAAAACAATTTTGATACACTATATTTTTATTTTGTTAAACCAAATTAAATATCTGAGAGAATAAATAATTGATTTTAATCATTGACTAAATATTTATACTTCGGTTACATTTCAAATTATTTAGCATAATATACAGGGTGTTCCGTAAAGACAGTTCTTAATGTGTATTTTCTTGAATCAACAAAAAAAAGAAAGAATTATGCATATTGATGGTGGTAAAATTATATTTGATCCATGGTTAAACAAATTTGAATAAATTAATAAACTTTTTCAATCACCGTTTTAAATTTTCTAATGGATTACGCACTTAACTTTCAAATTGACGCTTTTAAATGGTGAATTAAAATTAGAGTTCTGAGTTTTATGAATCTATTCGAGCGGAAAAATTCCATGCCTAATATACATGTTATTCCATTTCCAAACTTTGGATAAAAAATAAAACAAATATCTAAAAAATTAAAGAATACAATCGTGTGTTTTTATGAAGCATTTTCACGAAGGATAATGATACAGGTTTTCTTCGAAAAGATTACCCACTAATTTATTGGAAATTATTTAGTTTTGGATTTCTAATTATCCTTTCGTTATAACTGGAAATAATATTAAATCTATGTACAGAATGAATATGTCACGGCCAAAGCTCGAAGTCCGGCCACTTCGCGAATTGGCCGTACCTCTCGGCCAAAGTGCGAAATAATTTAAACGATCAATTATTTCGCACTTTGGCCGGCCATTTCGCGAAGCCACGATGTTCCGGCCAAAACGCGATGTGCTCATTCAAGAATGCCCGGGCAAATGTATACCGGGCAGTGACACTTAACTAGACCTAGTATATATTTCAGACAATTACCAAAAGTCTAGTCATACTAGGTCTAGTTAAATGCCACTGCCCGGTATACACTTGCCCGGTATATCCTACACTGATGTTTTTTTAAGATCAAGTGTCACTGCCCGGTATGCGCTACACTGATGTTTTTTAAGGTCAAGGGCCCCTGCCCGTTATACATTTGCCCGGTATACCCTACACTGATGTTTTTTAAGGCTCAGTGCCACTACCCGTCATATATTTGCCCGGTATATCCTACACTGATATTTTTTAAGGTTCAGTGCCACTGCCCGGTATGCATTTGCCCGGTATTTATCTTCTAATCTATCGTCAGTAAGTATTAAAATATCGAATAAATGTAATCTGTCGTCAGTAAGTATTAAAATATCGAATAAATGTAATGATATCATTGAATAAATGTAATTATATCCGGCTAATTTCCGAAATCAAGAAAAGATCGGACATTGGCCAGCAAATTTGCAGCGTTCTTAGCCAATTCGCGAAGTGGCCGAATTCGGTCTTTGGCCGTAACAAATATAATAATAGGAGATATATTTAAATTTCTAACACCTGTATTTGTTTCTATTCGTTAGTTAGAAAAAATATTTTTATAATATCAATTTAATCGTTATGAAAAGAATAAAAATGTTTAAATTTGTTCATCTTATATATGTCTCATTATTTTAACAAGATATAAAACAGCTCTTCTAAGAAAAAGAAAATATATTTTTCTAAATATTACTTTTTCGTTAATACACATTTAAAAAATAATTAAAGCACACAAGAATTAAAAATAAGGGCATTGTATTTATATCACTTTGTTTTGTAAAGTCTATGAATGATGTTCTATTTCATTGATTCATAGAATATTTTGATTCAGTTATTTTAAATCTGTTAACAGTAAAAATACTCTAGAAAAATTTAAAATGTTTTATAATCTAATGCAACACAAAAGTTTAATTTAAAAAAGAGAGAGAGAGGGGGGGGGGATGCTCTGAATACCTTTCCATGCAATGATTGGATTCTCACGTACTTGTACACAGTCTTATTGGCTCGAGGTCATAACTTTATGCTGAGCAATTAAAGCAAATTATAATTTCAGTTACAAAACAGACACAAAATCGTACTTTCTCTTAACATACCTTTAATCTACAGATTTGGATTATTGGCGCACACAACATTGGAGTAGTGGCAATTTTATTTTATTTTATAACCGTCACTAAGAAGCCGACCCAATTTTGGGACAATTTTATGACTACTAATGTTCAACTCCACAGCTTTGCAATTTTGAACCCAATCCAGAAGACAAGGGAACTCCTGGATCAAGTATTGGGAGAAATATGCACTTGTGGCGGACTTCTTGATGGAACTAGCCCGCATTTGCGTTACATGGAGAGAAATATCACGATAAACCTCCCACGGTTAGCCTCAAGGCAAGGGGACTCTAACCCATGATTCGTCTACCATTGTAATCGGTGCGAGCCGGGTGCGGAATTCGTATCAACGAAAATATCGCTGGAATTCCAACCCGGTTCATTTTATTTGAAGGCGAACGCTCTATTCCCGGCGCCACCACCGCTCAGGTAGCTGCAATTTTATTTTATAACCGTTGTTGAACAGCCGACCAAATTTTCGGATTTACGATTACTAATGTTCAACTCTCTAGCCTTGTAATTTTGAACCCAATCTAGAAAACAAGGAAACTCCTGGATTAAGTATTGAGAGACATTTGCCTTCGTGGAGGACTGTTTTGATATAACTAACCCACATTTGCGTTATATGGAGAGGAATATCACGAAAAAACTCCCACGGTTAGCTTGTAGTTTAAGTATGACAGCGATTGAAAGATTGGACCTCCTTAATGAAATTGTAAATTTTTGCTTATTTCGCCACCTCAAGGAGGTCGTATTTTTAAATTTTTACCTCTCAAGAACTTATCGGTCCTTTACATTTCTTATTTATGTTTGATTTACAACTACGTCGATTAAAATGACGTAAAAGTTTGTCCAAATTAAAACTACGTAAAAGTGCTAAACGTAGTTTAAGCACTTTCACAATAGCAGACAAAAATATTTTATTTCGTCTAATTAGTTCATCAGAATAGTGAAATTACGGATAGCCCCCTCCTGTTTTGAGCTCTAATAATCTGAATCCATGGAACAAGTACATTTTATCTGTAAAGGACACACACACATATATCCATTCATTTTTATATACACAGATTGTGTAACTATTATGAATATATTTCATATTAATTTGAAAAGCCTTTAACAGTCATGCTACATTGATTTAAAATATTAAAAAACTCCATCTCATGTTCGCTCCGCTCACCAACCCCGGTGGTTGCTACTCATTCATCATTGTTTTTTTTTTCTTTATGAAAAGTTAATTTTATATAAGCGCATTTCGTTAATGTGAAAAACATGATGAAATAAAGGATATCTGGATTTGAAAAGTTAATAACCGCAATTGAAAAAAAAAAAAACAACAACTTAGGAATACAGAAGTTCGACACAATAAGAAGAGTAATAACTTTTATTATGCTTGTTAACATTATAAACGATAGCCTTATATCATATAACAGTTCACATTGGAAACAGCTTTTATCTCTTTTTGTCTTTGTATTTTAAAAATTTTTATGTATACATTTGGATTTATATCTGGCAAAATCTAATCTATCTTTCTCTTTTTTCATCCATATTTTTCTTACTTTTGACATCAAGGTCATACACGAGTTTATAGAATGAAAATCAAGAGAGAGAAGAATTTTTCTAAACTGGTCAGGCACGAGTTTATAAAAGGAATATTATAAAAGAGAGAAATTTTTCTACAACAACGGATGACTAATTATTAAGCATTTAAATTGACTACTAAAATTTATTAGGACTTCTGAATTTAATTGATTCTAAATAGCGTCTGATTAATTTAATTTGAATTTAACTGAGCAATTCATTGGTTTTCTAAAAAAAAAAAAAATCTCGTTGATTTTGTAATTCAAAATTATCCTATTAACTAGTCAAATTGCAACTCTTTAATTGGGTACCTGTACTTCAAAAAGAAAATCAAGAACACCCATACATTTGATCGTTTATAAGCAAAATGACGTGTTAAAGTTGAGCTAAGTTTCTCCATATAAGTTAGAATGATAATTAACGTGACGATAATTAAATACAAAGCCGTACCACACATCGAATTCGTTGAAATATAATTATTTCTAGTCTACATCTTTTACTTAAATTATATTTATTATTTGTTAATGCATTTTAATTTTGTTAGATACCGTGATATATTTTTTTTTGTGTACCGTGGCAACTTCGATACATAATTAGTTTGTTTACGCTCTACATGGCTTTATGCCTGTCTTTGTGTTAAGTAAGAAATATATAGTGAAAGAATTGAAATCTTTGTGAAAGAATCTTTGTGTAAGAATATAGAATGTGTCACTTAAAAGGATTGTTACTTGACGGGGTTATCTTACTCGAAATAGAATGGAAAGAACCATTGCAAACGTAAGCAAATGCCACGTTTCAACAGCCAATCAGGCTCGAGATTCCCATCCCACACTACGTCACTTGCAGGTATCCCATTGCATTTCAGTGCAGGCAGTCAGTTGACCAGCATGGTATTTTTATTTTTACTAAAAGTTTAATAATTAGTAATTCTCGAACTATTATTGAAACAAAAATTTTTTCATTCGATCAAATATTTTGTATATTTTTTTACGTACTGTGGTATATTCAAGTTTTTAAGGGTCATAGTGTTTGAGTGCAAAATAAAACTTAACGTAATGCAAAATAAATAATTGTAAGAAAAAATTGGCAAAGAAAGAAATTAAAGGAGTAATATTATTTTTTAAGAAATTAAAATTTGGAATAAAACTCTGCTTTACGTTCGTATATAAAGATGGCATTTTCAGCATACCGCATTTCTACAGAGTTGAAATGAGGTATCTTCTGTAGAGCGGTTCGCATTGTACTTTTTTCCAACAAGTTTAACAGTTAATAATTATCAAACTATTGATTGAATGTTTACATTTTTTATTTAATCGTAGCTCCTTTGTATTTTTCTACACACTTTAGTGTTTTCAAGTTTCTAAGCTAATATATTTTGCGCAGAAGCCCACACACACATTTGTTAAAGTTCAATTATGCACCCAAAAAAGCGGCAGTGGCCCTTACGATTTTTAATATAAAAAGAAAATCATAGTTTAGATACTATTAGATTTTTTTATGAAGTATTATGAATACCTTTCATACTATTATTTTGAAAGGCTTGTAATACTCATGCTACTTTAAAATAAAATGATAGTTTAAGATACTTTTTTTTAATATTTATTAATTATTATGAATACATTTCATACTATTGTTTTGAAAGGGGTGTAACGCTCACGTTACTTTGATTTAAAATAATAGTTTTAGATACGATTAATTTATTAATTATCATGGATAAATTTAATACTATTATTTCGAAAGGTGTGTAATACTCATGTTACCGTCAGATGGGGTGACTTTGTGCTTGATTTTCAGTTTTCCAACTTTGACCTAATAAAAAAATAGTTAAAAGATGCTGAATTGTAGAGCATCTAATCATAAAATTTGTTGTTAGCCACCTGGGAAGTAATTGCACGTAGTTAAGAGCTGATTTGAAATGTTTATTATTTGCAAACAATCAATTAGTCGAATGCACAAAGTCACCCCGGGATGGGGTGACGTGTTGCAATGCAATGAAATAATGACCTAGTTCAGTTATTTTAAGTTATTTTCATTCACTTTGACTTAAAATCGTTTAATAAACAATATTTAACATTGTTAACGTACAATACAAGTATTTTACATATAAATATGTACTATGCATTAACAAATCTACTTAAGATGAACATAAAAATTTTAATTTCCAGATTTTTTAACATTTTTAGATTTTTTCTTATTAATTAAATCTCAGGTAACTTTTTTTATTATTTTCAGGTACAATCAGATATTTGATATGAATTGACATGAATGAATACCCTCATTGAACGCCCCCAAATTGCAATGCAAACTTTGTGCAATGCAATAAAATAAGGACTTAGTTCAGTTATTTTCAGTTAACTTCCGTTATTTTCATTCACTTTGACTTAAAATCGTTTAATAAACAATATTTAACATTTTTAACGTACAATACAAGTGTTTTATATATAAATATGTACTATGTATTAACAAATCTACTTAAGATGAACATAAAAATTTTAATTTTTAGATTTTTTAAAATTTTTAGATTTTTTCTTATTAATTAAATCTTAGGTAACTTTTTTTTATGATTTTCAGGTACAATCAAATATTTGATATGAATTGACATGAATGAACAGTTGAATGAATACCCTCATTTAACGCCCCCAAATTGTCTCCAACTCTGCAACTCAGAATGATCCTCTCTAATTAACAGTATCTTATTAAATGTCTTAAACCATTAAGATATGGAAATTGAAATGAAAAATAACAATATGAAAATGAAAAATAATATTCACAGTGAGATTTCGAATGCTTCGCATGAATTTTGTTCGAAATCGTGTTTCGGTGAATTCCGAACTTTTTTGACACTTTCGAAACGGATAAACCATTTTTTACTTCTGCCAAACATTTTTCTAACGCTTCTTTGGTGTAGTAATCACAATAATTTCTTGCTCCAGGCTTTCTTTTATAGGTCCTTGGCATGCTTTTCTTTGAAAAAAAAATAGCACCAACTCACCCTAGGGTGCATTTTTTTAATTAATTATTAAATAACTAACATTATAATAATTAGAAACAAAAAATTATGCATGATTTGTTATCTTCATTGATAAGACTTTTAAAGTATAACCTACCTTCTTGGCCAGGATAACTAGAACTTCTTCAACCGAGCAGACTTTCCAGCCTCCGATTTTGCGACGTTAAAAATTTGATACTGTTTGTAACTTGTGCTCACAATTTTCCAAGAACGATGATGTTTACATTGCCAGTTCATGGTAAACCAATAGTTTTTTATATTGACAACTCAAATCAGTTTTTACTGAGCTTAAGAAAATACCCCTAGCTGGCACGACACAAAAATTGAAAAAATGACAGTTTGCACAAAGTCACTTCTCGTTGCACAAAGTCACCCCATCTGACGGTACTCAAAAATAAAATTAGAGTTTTCGATATTATGAATACATTTTGGACTTTTCGATATTACGGATGCATTTTATGAGTACATTTTTGGATGGAATATTTTGGACATTTCATAATATAACTTTAAAAGGTGTGTTACATTCATGTTACTTTGATTTAAAATAAAATGATAACTCAGGCGCTCTTATTTTTTTATTCCAAACATTTATTTTTACTAATTGTTTTCTTTTTAAATGAAAAAAAAGTATTACATAGTTAAATATTTACACAGCTCTGTAAATGTAAGTTTTTGATATTAAGAATATAAATTAAAGAAGAGTTATTAAAATAGCTGAAAGCAAACAATGTAAAATTGAAATTAAGTACTTAAATTTAGATTTCTGCATGATAATTTATAACCAACTATGTTTTATTGAAATTTTGTTCAAAATCTCTTATTTTAGCCGCTTGGACGGCATTATGTCCTCACTCCGTCCAATCAATCAAAAATGCCAGAAAGTGTCTGGAAATTCATTTACTACTTTACTGCTTGGAGCGTCAACTGCTACATTCTTATATTAAGCGGTGATTATGATTTTTTTCAAAAACCAAGCTCCGTCTGGACTGGTAAGATAAAGAATTTTTTTACACATTTTATTGAATTTCCACACTATAGTCATAAACTTACTTCCATGTATTTTTAAATATTTCAGTTTTGGACATATAATTATTATATTTTAAATATTTAATTCCCTTTATAGATAGAAATTAATTGCAGTTCTCTTAATGCTGCCTAAACTGCATTGCTCTCTCTCTCTCTGTTTTTCACCCTGCGATCTGAATTAAAAAAAAAGCTGAAAAAATTTAAAATAAAGGTCATTAAAAAGAATTTTTCTTGAGTCTAACTGCTCTTTGATGTCCATTACATAATGTAATAAGAAAAAAAAAATGATTCGATTACTTTCTAAGCAAACACTTTAACGCGTAATTTTTATTGAACATATTTTCCTATTTTTATGTGCATTAATTTAAATCGAAATAAGCAAAAAGCAGTATTTCAACAATTTATGGTTATGAAATTCCGTGTTAAAGGCAAAAACTTTCAGACAATAATTGTTCGAATTTACACTTACTTCCAGTTACACAATCATAGAGAAACAGTTATTCACCATTGAAATTTTTCTAATATGTAAAATCAATTATAGATAAAGTTTTGAATATAAACGGAAAAAAAATTTCAAACTACTTTTGGATTTTATAGGGTCAGGAAGTGGGTATATGTTACAAAAACATATATTTTCTCCTTTTAAGCTGAAATAGTTTATTTATTACTTTTAGCGACATTTACTAAGGTTGTTGCAAGGATTTTTATTTCAATTTTATAAACTGATAAAAAATTTTAATCTTTATAATAAACTATATGTTTATTATCAACTGATAAATTAGATTAGTTTAAGCTGTTGATGAACTTTCTTCAAATATTATTAAAACCATTCCAAAAACTATTAATTTTTGCTCAAACTGGTAAAGAGACTTCTAAAGAACAGATTTTTCTATGTAGATCTGTTCTATAAATTTTAGAATAAATTTCAAAATTCTTTTTCTATGAACTGTTTTCTGAGGTGGGGTAAAGTGGATATGAATATAAGGTTAGTCTTAGCTAATGTTGTATGTTAGGGATTTCTGCGTTAGCTTTAGTAAGCATTTAATGCTCTATATTTTATAATGAAATAGCTAAAAAATAATTTACTTGTTTGATTATAGCCCTACACATTAATTTTAACGTTAAAAAAAAAACAAAATTTCTTTTAAATTTTATCTTTTAAAAAGAAGAATGATAGAGGGAACAACAATGTTATAGACATATTATACAATTTAAAAAATTACCAAAATAGCCTAATGGTAGAATTTAGTTAGCATATTTCAAGATATAGATGGCACAAGTTTTTGCTTCCTGCAAGTTTTAGCCTAAATATGGCAGTTTTTTTTTTATAGAGAACAAAACAATTTCCTTAAACTAGCTGAATTAAATAAAAATACATTTCTTCTGTAAATAGTAAAAACACTTAAATTACCGCTAAAGATATTACTTTTTACATTCTTATTTATACTTCAATTAAACCAAAATCTACTAAACGTTTCTGGCTTCTTTAATGAAATTGTGTTGAGAAAACACAACTTTAATAGCCATAAACATTAACGCTTTAATTTAATAATATGAGGAAAAAAATATATTTCAGCATTTATTCTTTTCAATATAATAAAGAAACGTAAGATCATTTTTATTTCTAAAACAATATTTACAGAGATTTTTTTAATGAAGTATCTACTCATTTAAAAACTATACCCACTTTACCCCACAGTTAGGTAAAGTGAGTATATTAAAACATGTTCTTCTGATTGGCTTACTTTAAATAAACAATTAAACAAAATTGATAAGTTATGTCTCATATTTAATCTATATGAATCCAGTGTACGGAAAATGTATCAAAATTTTCAGTAAAATAAATTCAATGGTATGGCTTTAGAACCTTCTTTAAGAAAAGCTTGTTTTTTATACCCACTTTCCCCCATCTGGCCCTATTTTAGTACAAATATAGTTACAATAATCTGACCCTTTTTTTTACTAACAATTAGACGATTATTTTAAAATTAAAAAATATGAAAGTATAATTTTACTTGTAATTAAAGTGTCAGAAAATATATATAAGGGACATCGCTATCCCATCTGCGTCAAAGTGTTAAAAACAGACTGATCTTATACTTTCTTACCATCGCAAACTAAGAGGAAAAACAGAAGTTAACATTTCTGAAATTTTAACAACAAGGTTAATTTTGTTTAAATATTGTTTTTAGCAAATGTAAATAAGTAAGTATAATAATGATTATTCGCTAGTTCATAAAATATTCACAACAAAAGAAGGATGACCGGAACCTTAGAACAACATACTTTATTTTCGGAGATCGCTTCACCCATTACACGAAATTCTCATATAGGCACACTGCCTTCTGGTTACACGAACTATTTTCTCTCCAGTTACGATTTACAGGGGGAGCTACAAAACAATAATCTCTTTTACACTAAACATCCACCCCCGGGTTGAATTAAATATTCCACTGCTTAAAAATTAAACAATCGTAAACAATTCAATGCAATGTACACAATACAACTAAAATAATCAAAATACACATAAATTGAAATTTTCACACTTATTGATCGTTTGAGAAAGGTAAAATACAAAGTTTAGTTATTGGACGTTTAAAAATTCCATTTTTAGTTTTCACTAATACTACTCTAATTTTATTATCTTTACCAGAATACACTTCAAGAACTCGACCAAGAGACCTACACACAGTCAAATTATCTTCCTTCAAAATTACCATATCATTAATTTTTACATTGTTTTTCTTAAAATATCATTTCGTTCGATTTTGAAGTGTACTCAAACTGTTATTTCACTAAAGCTTCCACGTTTGTTGTACAATTTTTGTTAGCCTTTGCCATACTTTTAACCTGTTATCAGGCATTCAGTTAAACTTGACTCTGCCATTGCTGTGAGGGGACGAACTACTAGAAAATACGCCAAAATACTACATACGCCTTAATGGAAGCATCGGAAAACGTATGTATTTCACATTCTAGAAAATTCGCATTATCACACTTCATAATATATCTAGGAATCTGAAGTTTACTTAAGGAATACACTTCTGAACACCCTTGTTCAAATTTCTAAGTAACATCTGGCAATAACTCTTCGTCCCAGTCTAATTTTCGTTGCCAAATTTCTTGAAACAAAATTTTAAATCTTATGGTAAACCCCAGTCATTTGTAATCCCTTTTCGCTAGTTCATTCCTGCATCATCATATCTGGCTAGACAGCCCAGGGTGGGCCAGTGCCTTCCTTTGAATTCGAATCCACTTCTCTCTATTTTTGACACTTGTTCGCCAGTTTTTCTCCTTTAGAGTAAGGAAATCAGTCTCATGATTATTAATCAATTCTGCATCACTCATAATTTTTGCTCCAGTCTTTGACAGGTCAAATGCCAAATAGAAACTTTCATTCAGTGTCAGTACAGTATTGGAATATTGTTCTGCATATTTCTCTATATGAATCTTTATAGTTGCCGCTAATAGAAACGAAGATGCGTTTACTCCAAACAGAACTCGATCTCATAATAACATAAAAGTCAGATTAAAATTAAGATCTCATTAGATAGTTATTACACGTGCTATAGGAATTTATTTAAGTCCCTATCGTATAGTAATAGTACATATTATAGTACGATTCTCTAGCTGAGATTAATAATTTTGAATAATAAATTTAGTTTGAATATAAAAATTTAACCCATATTTTACCACATTTAGAAAAAAGTAATATTTTTTGAAAAAATTTCTATCACATACTAATTAAACATAACATTAAAAAAACCCCCCAAAACTTTAATGGTTTAATATTTACAAGCTGTCCTTTATATAGGACGATGGTCCAATCCACTACTATATGTTTTATGAACAAGCCTCTTGGTTTACATGAAATGGCAGGAAATATTCGACGCAAAGTCCTAAGTTACATTTTTGGCACACAGTAGTAGGTTTTCTTGTACAGTTTTTAAGCTGACAACGTCGTTGTTTTCCATTAGGATTTCTTATTAATGTGTGATCGGTTTGCAATTTCAAGTAGTCTGGGTTTCTTTGTTGAACGCCTAAGCTTCTTCCTACATTATTTCGAGGTACGCTCAGTCCTAGATAAGCTACTGTAATGTGTGGACAAAATTCCAGCAGTTCTAGGCTTTGTTCAGGCATAAAAAGTTTGGAAAGTTTCCATGCTGCAAGCAATGATGTCTCAAATGCATTTATGAATAATGGCCAATACCATTTTTTTCCTTGTATAGAAGAACAATATGTTTCCATGAGATTGTCAAACAAGTCTACTCCATTCTAATACTTGTTATAGAAACAACACATGATGGTATGTCTACTTTCTGCTTCCCTCCATTCATTCTTCTCTCAACTTTTTTGAAGCATTTTGTTTCTTCAAAATTAGTAATCAATGATACTACTCTGTTATCATTCCAACGAACGGCTGCAATTTCATTTCTAGAGTCAAACTTTCCACTGATGTTCCACGATCCATCTTCCTTAACATTTTAGATGATTTTAAAGGACATTTTCCCATTCTATTCTCTCTAACAGTTCCTGTAGCGAAGAAGTTCTTACTTTTTAGGCTAATGAAAAGATCACAAGATCTAAAAAAGTTATCCATATAAATTTTATGCTGTGCTGGAGTTTCAACGATTGATAGCAAATTTTCAACAACCATTTGAGATAATGACTTTTTCGCTTTCTTTATGCCAGACTCAATATCTTTCTTCGCTCCTTGATACGGTATTATATGAAAAGGATATCCATCGAAAGATGCGAGTATCCAGAGTTTGAATCCAAATTTCACGGGTTTCCCTTTCATATACATTTTGCAACCGTGTTTTCCAAAATAACGAACCATTCTTTCATCAATATTTAAATGTTCCGAAAACACCCCAAACTGTTGTATAGATTCATTCAACAGTTCATAAATAGGACGAACTTTGTAAAAGCGATCTGATGAATCAATAGCAGTGTTGTCATTAAAGTGTAAATATTTCTTGATATCAAAATACCTTTTTCTCGACATTGCTTGACTGACGAGCGTTGTTCCAACACCAGGAGCATTTTCCCAGTACATTTTTTCTCTAGGCAAAATGTGATAACCACTGTAGAATAAAATTCCTAGAAATTGCTTAAATTCATCAGTTTTTAGATTAAATTCTTGATTATTTTTTTGTCCAGCATACTTGTTACTTTCATCTACTGTTTTTGCAATCATATTTTCAGCCACCATTTCAAAATTTTCCACAGGTGATTTTTCTGAAACCATGTCCACTATTTTTTGATGTATTTCACTAATAATGTCAATAATAATAAAATAATTCGGGAGCTGACGAATATTTTGGTGTTCTATTCGTCCATTTTGGTGATGAAATATTTACTTCTGCAGTTGTTTTTCCCCTTATAACTTCAATAGTTCCTGCAGTTTCTTCTTGTGGTTTTTCATCAAATATAACAGGTCATGTTCATTGCTAGTGCAGGCATCATCAGTGACTACATCGGGATCAGGTGGCAATATTACCATTTCAGGGTCACTATCATCAAATTCATCGCTCAATGACATTAAATAGTCATGGGCCTCTTCAATTGTTAAAAATCTTCGACTCATTTTCGACGCTTTCTCGCTAAAATGACTACGCATTGACTACACAATATCAGCTGTAAAAATGCAAAAAATTGCAGCTGTCCTGTATATAGGACGATGGTAAAATACGGGTTAACTACGATAAAAGAAACATAAACATGAAGTATACTTCCAGATTAAAAATGGTTCACATGGCATCATGTTAAGGCACAAAATTTCTAAAAATTATTATTATTTTTTGAAAAAATAAATAAATAAATTCAACATATCTGGAGAATATGTATATTTAAACTACTTGTTAAAGCAGAAGAGTGATCATCAACACTGATTAAATAAGATGTAAAAAAAAACGAATCACCATTACACAAAACTTGCATACCATTACTCAAACAATATACACCACACGAAAAAGAAAACATGGGACCTAAGCCCCCTTGCCGGAGAGCTTCTAGAGACAAACTGCCCGCCAGATCCACGCTACGGCATAGGTAATGGACGGATGCCACCTTAGGAGAAAGAAAGTCCAATCCAAAAATGCAGCTTAACTGCAGGGATCCTTTCTGCCTCGCCTCTTGTGGTTAGGAAATGGTAATCGGAAGAACAAATGTTTCTTCCCTCCAATAGGATGTAGTTCTTTGAACAGTTCAGTTCAGCTGGTAGATTTACCATCCATTTAAATTGTTGATTTATTGTGCAAATTAGTATCGTTCGTTGAGTTTAGCTTTTATTTTGATAATTCATTTACTAATGAAATTGTTCACTCATATTCATCTATCACAAATGATGTTAAAACAAATGTTTTAACAGGTAAGTGTTTAAATATTAAAAAATAAAGCAACAAACGCTTTTCAATTCCACGAAAGTGTGGCTTTTCTACATATGAACGTTTGGCGCCATTTTCAGAATAAGCATTGACAGCGCTAGTATTAGATGGGCTAATCATGAGTAACTGTTGTAAACTTACAACAGTTATTAAAGTAGCATATTATTCGCAAAAAAGCATAATTTCATATGACGACGAAGCCTTCGAAAACCAACCTTAATGGGGAAAAAAAAAGAAAAAGAAAATCAATTTTTAAAGATATACGAAAGTAACAGTGCTTGGTCGTTAGGCATATAATGCGCGATAAGTAAATGTTTTTACATAAGCTATCTTGAAATATATACAGTATTTTATCTATGTTCTCTATTTTAATATTTAATTTCTAATCCCAATTCTCTTTATAGTTCAAACTTAAGAATTTTAATATTATTTCAGTAGGAACTCGTTTCTCAATGGCAATAAAAACCCGAAATGAATCCTGAAAATACATACATACGCATTTATAAATGTATTACGTCCCGATTGTAAAGACGCGATTCCCAGTAGAACACCGAAGTCAAACATCACTGGCTGCGGTCACTAAGCGGATGGGTGACCACTTTGATCAGCCAACGTAGGGTGCACGGTATCGGTCCTCATTAAAATCTTCAACCGTAAAGTTCTCGACTTCGCGCGCAGGTCTTCGGGCTACTAAAGCGGAGGAGCCATCTCCTCTGCAGAGGATCAAAATTGCGATGGCATGCCTTCGGATCATCCTCAGGTCTGTTTCACAGACCATCGCCAATAGCCCATTGTGCAGTTCTAGTGCGACGTAAATAAAGTATCTACCTATCATTAATGTATTACAATAATAGTTTGTACGATAACGTCAATATAATCTTTTTTCACTGACACATTGGATTAAACCACAATGAATTTGCAAATCTGACTTCCTAACTAGAGACCTTCCAAAACTCTAAGGCAGGCGCAGTAGGCTATACACTGAGAAGGTAAGTGGTGAAAATGAAGCATACAGAATGCGAATCCCTATACTTTTGCTTTACGTGCGCTTGCGCTTGCAAATGCTTAAGTACGGTATCTGCCTATCGCATGTCTCCTTACTTATCGCTTGACTCCTCAGTGTGTGCCCCGCCGAAATATGCTTGGACTTTATACCAGCTTTTTGTCGATTCAAACAAGTATGTGTCGGTGTCTGTCTCTCTGTTTCTGGCAGCACGCATTTTTTGCATATATTTTTTCTGCATAGATTATTTAAAAATTAGCTTGCAAGCCGGTTTCTGTGACAACCACCAGGAGGAGACGGGTACTTAGATGAGTAAGTAAAGAATGTTTCTTGAACACTTCTAATATATTTCAAATTACCCTTACGAATTAGTTGGATGAACTGAATACCGTCAAACGGGGTGACTTGGTGACATCCTGGGTTTTCGAACTCAAGCGGCAGATGGCGCCAGCGGAAGTAACCGATCGATAAAGGAAAACTATCGCTAGGTAGAGGGACAGTAGGGCTATTTGAACTGGGGTATTACACCAATCAAATTATAACCTAAATTGAAACCTACCATTGTTTGTGTCGACTTGGATTCGTGGTGTTGTGATCTGGAAAAGAAGTGTGGTCTGGTAATCATATTTCGGAAGCAGCCAGGAAAAAGGAAAGTTCAGTTTTTTTTTACCAAACTATCAAAGAAGTTCTACACGCTTCGACGTTTCAAAATGATTTTTTGTTTACCAGTTATAACCCTTAATTCAATTTATGATGAAGTGTGGGGTGACTAGGTGCCATCTTGTTTTGCAGTGTTTTGATCATATTTTAGATTCTAGAGTGTTTATTTTTTAAGTAGATAGACAGCCATTGATGTCCTAGATGTTGACCACCCATTTACATTAGTCTCTGGTCATCCGTTGAAAAGCAGTGAGTCAGTCAATGACGCAAAAAACACTGCCCTGTGCAAGGTGACTTTGTTGCAGTAAAATATAAGGGGGAAATGTACCCGGGTCAAATGATTTCTGATTTCGACAGTAGCAACGAGGCATGCGTGAAATGCCTGGAGAAAAGTGGACAATTCTGGAAGTGGCCTGACACCCCGGATGTTTTGTAGCACAAAAAGAAATAAATCCTGAAGAAGATTTGTCTTCCCGAACCTCTACCAAATGGCGACAAAATTTAGATTATTCTACATTCGGATTGACTGAAGAGAGAATTTCTATCGCAAATTTTGAGTTTGCGTTTCCTTTAATAAATTGAGTTATTTTTAAAAACTTTTTTAAGAGTTTCTTTAATGAATAGCATTTTCCCATATGTATGGCCTTTTTTATTTTAAAATTTGAAGGTATACTCATAAAAAAATAACTTATAATAGCTAAAATGACAAGAAGATGAATTCTGAAGGGTTAGTAGTTGCCAGCTATCGTTTCTAATGGATTTAAAAGGAGAAAACATGCGTGGCACTTAGTCACCCCCATGTGCGGGGTGAGAAAGTGCCACTAAGAAGAAATTATATCTCCCTTTCGTGATATCTTAGAATCATTTTTAATATGTTAATTGAAAGCTAAGATGTGTAATTATGTTGCATTAAATAATCAACTAGATAGGTAAAAAATTCGAGGAATAATGAGACGAAAACGTCAAAAAGTGGCACATAGTCACCCCGTTTGACGGTACATTTTATATGTTAAATTAATTTGTTATATTTATTTTAATTCAATTTTGTTCAATTTCTGATTTATTTATAGTTGGTTGACTTGTTTTTAGGTTGGAGTTTAACTGAATCTCTACCACCTAAAATGTACCTGTTTTACATGGCTCAGGGTGGATTTTATCTGCATTCCATACATGCAACAATATTTATGGATACGTGGAGAAAAGACTCCATTATTATGATAATCCATCATGCATCTACTCTAATGCTAATAGTCTTTTCATTTGCACTGAGGCAAGTATTTCTAGTATAACTAAGTATAAAATGCACAGTGTGCCAAAAAAACGGACCAGCCTGAATAATGTTTAATCTAATGATCGGATCTTCACATTCTAGAACTGAATCTTAATGGCTCGAAGGGTTATCTCAAATATGCTTATTAATAAGTGCAGACGATATTTTAAGTAACAAAGTCAGACTCAAATCGTACTTTCTCTGAATAAACATACCAGATTTTCGGCGGATAGGGATTTCTGATTTCCATAATATAAGGGGGTAGCCGCAATTTGAGAAATATCGTCTCAATAGTTTGGTCAGGAGAGCGCTCCAAAGTTTGGACCCCTTAATGCTAATTTTGTTTTTTTGCGGAAATCAAAAATGTCGAGAAAAATCTGACGAATTGTCCTTGTGAAATCGAATTTTAAATATCAGACTTTTTTTGAAATTCAATTTCTCAGGAACTATTCATATTTTACCATGTAAAATTACATTCTTTAAACTGATGCAAGAAATTTCATACTTTACAATTACTTTACAATTAGTCGAAAAAAAGGTATGTTGATTCTGAGAAAGTACGTATTTGAGCAATTCTACAAATAAACACCAATTAGGCGGCCAAAAAAAATTAAATATTTTTTTAGAGGGGCACACTATTTCTACATGAATTTTCTTCTTTTTTACACCCTAAAAAGGCAAGAAAAAATCGTGAACATGAAATTTTTTCTTTGTGATATACTTTAAATGTGACATACTCTTTCTGACATACTTAGATAAATCTGCGCCATTTATTCAGATTAAACGATTTTTACATAAATATAATATTATTATAATGTCTCTCTAAAATGTATTTATAGAGATTTCATGCTATAAGATTATATTTTAGTACAAAAATTGGCGTTTATATGTAAAATTGCTCATATGAGCAATTCGTCGCTTTGAAACTAAACCGTGGTAACTCAAAAAAGCAAGTTTTTCAGGAGAGCGATTTCTAACTTTCCGCGCTAATGCGAATCGCGCCAATGCGATAACGATTTATCTGCTCTCTAAATTAATTTTATGGAAATATGAAGATAACACGTTGTTTCTCTAAAAAGGTGATTTTTTTTTACACAAAATGACCCAAATATCTCATTTTTCGATTTTTTTTGAGTTATTACGGTTTAGTTTCAAAGCAACGAATTCTACAAATAAACGCAAATTTGGCGGCCAAACAAAAAAAAAAATTTGGGGTGGGGGGGGGTGGGGCAAGCTATTTCTACAAGAATTTTCTTCTTTTTTACACCCTAAAAAAACAAGAAAAAATATTGAACATGAAATTTTTTCTTTGTGACATACTTTAAATGACAAAATACCAATTTTAAACTTTTCCCAATTTTTTCAATTTACGAACTTTGATAAAATTTTTTTATTTCTGTTTTTTATACTAAAATATAATCTTATAGTATGAAATCTCTATAAATACATTTTAGAGAGACATTATAATAATATTATATTTATGTAAAAATCGTTTTATCTGAATAAATGGCTCAGATTTATCTGAGTATGTCAGAAAGAGTATGTCACATTTAAAGTATGTCACAAAGAAAAAATTTCATGTTCACGATTTTTTCTTTCTTTTTTAGGGTGTAAAAAAGAAGAAAATTCATGTAGAAATAGTGTGCCCCCCCCCAAATTTTTTAAAATTTTTTTTGGCCGCCTAATTGGCGTTTATTTGTATTGCTCATTTATGTCTGATTTCGTAACTTCAAATATCGTCTGCACTTATTAATTAGCATATTTGAGGTTATCCCCTTGAGCCATTAAGATTAAGTCCCAAAACGTGAAGAGCCGATCATTAGATCAAAAGTTATTCAGGATGGTTGTTTTTTCCCCCTTCTGCGCACTGCACAAGGACAAAACAAATATTTTTGAAAAAATTTAAAAACTAATATACGAAACATAGTAAAACATTCACATAGTAAAACATTTAATTCTTATTTTTTAAGTTGGAACTGTCTTTTTGTTTTTATAAATTTCGTAGTGGTTCCGGGTAGTGAAGAAGAGACTTAATATCTATTCGTAGACTGCTTATCCAAGTAGAAAGGAAAGGGGTTGATAGGAAGGAAAAAGCTGACTAATTCTGAAAAATCATAGAACAGGATTTAATTAACATCAAAACAAGTTTAATTGGATTCTGAAACTAGAAGATATTTCTTTCAACTACTTTCTGTTTCCTCCCGCAAGCAATCCGGTCCTGTTATACGCCTTCCTACGCTGAAAAAAAAGCATAATCATAACTGCCAGAATATGGTAAATTTTACCATGTTTCTGGATTTACGAGAAAATGAATGAACTCGGTAATTTGGACCGAAGCGCTTTATCAACTGTTTTGCTAAAATTAACAACCAAATATGATTTTACAAAATATGATAAACATTGGTAAATATGGTAATGTTTGTTAATATTTATCACTGTTATTATTATATTAGGAGTTATTTGTTAATATTAGGAGTACTGTGGGTGACAGAACTAGTATCTCTGTTCTAAACATGCTGAAACTGATATCCAAATCCCGAACAATCCACCTGCAATGGATCCCCTCACATGTAGATGTACACGGTAATGAGGTGGCCGATGGACTGGCAAAGGAAGGCTCTGAGGCCCCGGCTCCCCTCCCGGTCTGGACTTTCCCGGAGATCCACACGATCAAGAAAAATAGGGCAAAATCGAAATTTCTTACCCCTCCAGCAAGTAATTGGTACAGGAGAAAGAGCCCTGGTGGATCCCTTGGCCTCACCTGTGATCGCAGGGACCAAACAGCTTTGTCCAGATTCGCCGGCGGTCATCTGAGGACCCTTGCTTTTCTTAAAGGTCGCAAGGTTTTCCCAGTTTGTGGAAAATGTTCTTCAGATTTGGCCTCCCCTGACCACATCCTGGACTGCCTCCGCCTTTCCTGGGACGATCTGATCAGGGAGCCCTTGAGTTTTTTAGACTTTTTGCGTGTTTATAATCTTATGGAACTTGTCTAGCTATCGCTAGCCAGGAGGATTTGTAAAAAAAAATATTTATCGTGATAACTTAAGACATAAACGGTATTCCGTAAAATTTACTTTTAAGTTTTGTATATTTCATTAAATGTATGATAATAAGACCTATAATTTCAAAAACCAAATATTCGGGTAAACCGTTACCATATGTGCGGAAAAATTAGCAAATGAATGCTTTAGATAGCGTATATATTTTGGTTTTATTAACCATTATTAGTTTTTTTTACCAAAAATGTAAAAACCATAAAATTAAGTAATTTTACTAGAAATTTTTTTATCCGTGCCTGCTGTTATTTATCAGATTCACAATTTTTGTCCTTTTTGGTTAAGAAACTAACTTTTGACCCCGAATATGTATGCTTTTTTTGCTTTCATGTTTAATAAGGATTCTAAAAATAAAGGGCTTCACCGAACACCCTGTATGCTTAATAATATAACATAATTTAACTAAGGAGAAAACTTTCGATTTGTTTGCGGAACAAAGTTCAACTTCAAATATAATAGAAAGTTAGTTTTGTATTTATGCCATATTGGTTTATTGGTTTTATTAGTTTTATATTTATGCTAAATATTATATTATATTGGGGCTATATCGTATGGGTAACTGTATCGTATGGGTTAAGTACAGGTGGCAGTCAGGGCTAAAGAGAATAGAAGGGCTAGTTCACAGAAGGGCTAGTTCACTCCGCTGTCAGAACTGAAGATACGATTTTTCTCCTCATGACGTCACTGTGTCTACAGATCTCGGAGGTCGCTAGCAAAGATATTATGATAACTTAGCATCTTTCTCTCTGTAAAAATAAGTTAGACTTTTTCTGGTTCTTAGCTTTCAAACTTTACACAATATTTCCGTTCATAAACATAGTTCAAAAAAATTTTCTTGGCCATAATATTAAAATAAATACCATTTAAACTCTTAAAAATATTTTACTAGTTGTAGTAAATAAAGCTATAAATACTTTATTTTAACATTTTCAGTTTTAACTCTTACTGTTACAAAGAAATAAAGCATATATCAATACTTTTTCAGCTACATATTGTTCGATAACAATAATTTGTAAAGTTTTGTTAAATTTAGAATCCTGATTTTAAAATAAGCTGTCAATGGTAATTTGTTTATATTTAATCGTTAGGAAACTACAACCTTAAACGCTAATTACTGAAATAAAATAATAATTTATTTTCATAATAACATTAAAAATTTTACAATTGCTTATGGATGTTTAAATTTTAGAGAATATAATTTTTAAAAAAAATCATAAATATGTAGAATAACTACATTCAAAACTTATTTATCTGTTATGAAATTAGAAGAAATTAAACTATTAAAAATTTTACTTTTCACTTTTCATTTAAATTTTACTTTTCTTTGACCTTATCCATTTTTTAATCTTTTCACTTGCCTTTCTTTTTGAAGTAACGGGTCGGTTTCTGCGAATTCTTATAAAAGTTATTAGACGACAAAATAAGCGTATTGCTGCTTTATTTACGGCAGGATATCGTCCCTCTAATTCATTTATAAGTTCTTTGATGACACCTTTTGATTTTCTGTAAAATGTCCTATGCACAATTTGAAAAATATTCTCAAATTCCTGACACACTTCCATTCATTCTGCTGATGGAACAAATAATCCTCCCAAAAATCATTCGCTTTTGAAGAAAGAGAACGTATAATAATACATCGGGAAATGTCCTCTGTTGTCCATTTGACATTTGAAGTACCCTTCATTAAAGATTGTACTTGACCTCTTGTAAATACTTTTTTTACACTGTTTTCTAAATTATGCATTTTCTTTAAAGCTTGTTCCAATTTCAACAATTCCCTTCTTTGCTCATAATTTTTTTTTTCAGAATTCTTTTTCTAGATGTGTTCCACCGTTTCATACGCTGAACTGATATTTTTTTAGACTTTATTTCTTCATTATTTTTATTTTTCAAATCCTTTTCTAAAGTTTCCATTCTCTCTTTCAGTACTTTAACTTCTGCTTCTAATTTAAAGCATTTATCAATATTTGTTTTACTTAAAAAATTTTCATTCCTTGTATTTAAATTGCTTTTCTTTGGGCTTAGAGTTTTTAATCTGTCCAATGCACGAACCAACACTTTGAGTTTGTTCAATCTTTCTTTCCGAGAAGAAATTGTTTGTGAAGAAGAAAATGGCAAATTTACTCTTGGTATTGGAGAAGATTTTAAAATCACTCTAATCGGCAATGCAAGCAAATGATATCATATCATCTTCATAATCTTCTTTCAAGAAATGCTTACTACATATTCGTGCATGTTTTATATTAACTGGGTCATTTCGTTTGCAACGTTGAAGCCATTCTTTACATAGCTACACATTTACTTTAGGAAAAGCATGGAAAATTATATTTTTTCCTTTTGTATTTCTATCAGAGTTTTTACAAGTTGCAATCGCACAAACTGGCATTTCGTTAATAATTTTAAATTTTTATAATTCACTTTAAAAAACTGAGGAAAATCTTTAGAGAAAACAACGAAAGTCTTGGAATATGTCTCAAAAAAGGAATGCTCCAATTTTAGTTAAGAGTTAGTTAGACCGAACGCTCCGTTCTTGAAGTATAAGTTCAAGCTTTGCGTCAAAGTGTCGTCACAGTAGAAAATCGGAGGTTTGGCGCGGCGAGAGTTTCTTCAAAGGAGTGAACCAGCCCTTCTACTCTCTTTAGCCCAGTAGTTCACTCCGCTCTTAGAGCTGAAACTACGATTTCCCTCCTCATGACGTCACTGTGTCCACAGATCTCGGAGATGGCAAGCAAAGATATTATGATAATTTCGCATCTTTCTCTCTCTATAAATAAATTAGTCTTTTTCTGTATATTAGCTTTCAAACTTTACGTAATTAACACATTATTTCCGTTCATAAACATAGTTCAAAAAAACTTTCTTGGCCATTATATTAAAAAAATACCATTTTAAACTTATAAAAATATTTTACTAGTTGGCGAAAATGACGCTTAAATACTTTATTATAAAAAGTTCAGTTTTAACTTTAATTATTAAGAAAAATGAAAGCATATATAACGACACTTTTTTATCTACATATTCTTTTATAACAATAAGTTGAGTTAAATTTAGAGTCCCTGATTTTAAAATATGCCGTTAATAGCAATTTGTTTATACTTAATCATTAGGAAACAACCTTAAACGCTAATTACTGAAACAAAATAATAATTTAGGTTCAAAATGAAATTAGAAATTTTACATTTTTATAGATATTTAAATTCAAGATGATATAATTTATAGATCTTTAAATTTAAGAGAATATAATTTTAAAAAAAAATCATAAATATTTAGAATACCTACATTAAAAAATATGTTATGAAATTAGAAAAATTTGAACTATACACTATATATTTTATTTATACTTTTTACTTACGTTTTAATTTTCTTCGACTTTAATAACTTTCCATTTTTTAGTATTTTTCACCTCCCTTTCTTTTTGAAGTAATGAGGCGGTTTCTATTTAGGTAACGAATTTTTATAAAAGTTCTTAACGAGCGAAAAAACTTATTGCTGTTTTATATTAACTGTGTCATTTCGGAATCCATTCTTTACATAGTTGTTCATTTACTTTAGGGAACTCGCGGAAAATTATATTTTTTCCTTTTGTTTTTCTATCAAAATTTTTGCAAGTTGCAATCGCGCAAACTGGCATTTCGTTAATAGTTTTAAATTTTTGTAAATTCACTGCAAAAACTGAGAAAAGTCATTATAGAAAATGACAAATGTCTTAGAATATGTCACAAAAGAAATGCTCCAATATTAGTTTGAGCTAGTAAAGCCGAACGCTCTGTTCTTGAAGTAAAAGTTCGAGCTTCGCGCCAAAGTGACATCACTAGAGAAAATCGGAGGCGGCGAGAGTTTCTTCAAAGGAGTGAACCAGCCCTTCTATTCTCTTTAGTCCTGGGTGGCACTGGCAGTTAAAATTTGTAATAAGATTTACGGGCTACTACTTTCGGTTTGTTTTTATGTCAAAGATTTGAAACGCGCCATCCTGATAGTCAACTAGGACTGTTTGCAATATAACTAAATTTACCATTCAATTTATAAATTTATTTAGCTTTAGTAGAAAACAAAAAAAATGTTAGAAACACTCAAAATTGGCAAACATTACACTTATTTAATGTGATAATTATTTCCTTAAATCAAATTATGCCTCTCGACATTTTGTATTCATAAAATGTGAAAAAAAAACTTATGTATAATAAAATTGCGAGAAAATTTAACTACAATTTCAATAATAAAACTTCCTAGAATATTAAACGTGTTCAAACATCGTGTAAACTTAACAAAAAGTAGAGGGATCCACCGAAATTTTTAAGAATACGTTCCGCCTTTAAACTTTTGTTATTTATTCTCATTTAACCATCCATTAGTTCTACCATAAGTGATGCTTTAAAAAAAATTGTATTGTTGCGTAAAGTTCGTAATTTAATTTATTTTGTTTATTTCAATTGCTGATCATATTTAAGCTAAGTGTATGCTTTTAATAAAATTTTCAATCAATTAAAAAAAATCCCTATTTAGTCAAGAATTTTTGAGATCACGAAATAATATTTCTGTTCAACTTGGTAATTTCGATCAACCCAAATATATATTTATATTGTATAATATTTTGAATTAATATATTTTGCAATCAAATTTCCCTTTTTTAAATGTTCTATTTAAATAATTCGAATTTCGCAATTCTTATAATTTTTGACAATTAAAGTTTTTTTTCTAATAATTTAATACCCTGTTAATTACAAATAAATTTTTAGTTCTTACTCTTTAAAGTACGTACAACTTTTTCGCGTATTTTCATGAAATCTATTATAGTTTTTGATAACCCATCATGTTTAAAATATTAGCCATGAACTAAACAATAAATTCTTTTTGCATCGTCGAAAATTTGTTGATTAATTTGAACTTTAAAAGAAACTAAACTAAAATATTTCTTTGGTAAAAACTGCTTTGAAAAGTTCTTTTTGTCTTTTCTTTTAAAATATCTATTTTTAAAGTATATTTCTTTGAAAAAATATTATTACTTACCATTTTTTCTCTCCTTTTATTCAGGTGTCATAACATTGGTTGCTTTGTTCTTTTTCTTCATGATATTTGTGATATTTTTCTTGAATTTTCCAAATTGAATATATATTTCAAAGTTCAAGGTGACAAAATTGTAAAAATGCATGAATGGCTCGCCAATATCACATTTCCGAGTTTCACTGTAGTATGGTAATGTATTCACTATGGTATCTTTACCTTAAATGTTAAATGCAAGAAATGTTGAATTTTGTTCTTTTCAAATTTATTCAAATTTGAGCCTAGTTCATAGCCTAGTTTATAGCCTAGTTCATTTTCTGGTTCAAAAAGAATTAACTCGAATAATTAAGAACTGCTTACTCATTGTTTTTATCTTTTAGTTATTGTGCCAAAGAGGAAGAAGTTGTAGAAATTTTTATTTCAATTAACTGTTTTCAATTTTATTTTTTTAAACATCTCAAAACTGCCATCCTGAAATGAATTAGAATAGTAAAAAGAAAGAAAAATCACTACTTTATTTTATGGAAGAACAAAAATCAATTTCTTTTAATGCTTGTCTAAAAATAATTGCTGATTTATAAAAATGAATTGAAGTTTTTTTAAGTAGATAGAAATGTATGACTTACTTCATTCTGTTTGAAAAAGTA
This sequence comes from Parasteatoda lunata, assembly GCA_949128135.1. Lineage (NCBI taxonomy): Eukaryota > Metazoa > Arthropoda > Arachnida > Araneae > Theridiidae > Parasteatoda > Parasteatoda lunata. The sequence continues at coordinate 105,124,047 of OX421971.1, forward strand.
GGACTTTTTTCTCACTAGGTTTTTAAGTTAGAAACAAAATTCATCAACAGATGACACTGCTAACTGAGATAAACTATTAATAATTTTCAAAATGAAAATTTATTGCAACAACGTGGGACAGTCTGAAAAAAATGTAATAGATGCCTGTGCAAATATTTTATTCTGGAGATTATGATATGCTTCAGAAAGTATTTTGAAACTCCAGCTTGGGTCACCACCTGTTGATAAATTTTGTAATTAATTTCAGAAATCGTTGAGAATGCATTCTCTAGTTTACTAAGCAGAACGCAAGAAATCATACATTTCTATCACACTTACGTTTTTTCTTAATTCAGACTTAGGAATTAAATCATTGGACGCTTTTGGGACGATCGGTGTTTTTTCTACACTTTTTATTAATTAAAAATTTAGTGAAGAACAAAAGATAAGTAAAAAATTTAAAACCAACAATGTTCAGCACTTATAAACAGAATTTGATTATATATGTTGAAAAATGTTTTAATTGATTTAAAAATACTTAAAATTAATATAAATCTGTATATTGCAGGTACATTTCTCGGTTATATTGGTATCCACTCAGAGTTCTTTATACCGGGATATCCGATATTAATGGATTGCAATCAGCATTACCTTGTTCATTGCTTATGAATGGCTTATTGTGGATTTTGCAAATTTTAAATGTTTATTGGTTTTATGTAAGTAGAATTTCAATTACTTATATCTATTAGAAACAAACTGTATAGTTTATTATGATAATTCCTATTTAAAATAAATCTTTCATTGAGCATTTGTCTATTACAAAACTGTGTAACAATTTTAGCTAGTAAAGTTCAGCATGAGCGTTCAAAATAAAAGTTCACAAAAAAGAAACCTAGTACTAGTGTAAAGTTACATGACTTTAATTTAGCTTACTTTTATTTCTTAAACTTTTAAGTTGAAGTTTTAATACATATGCTTATTGATTTTTTAAAAAATTTATTATTATTATTTTTTTTTTTTTTTAAATTTATGATTTACTTTTTATTTTAAATTTTATTTTGTTTGTAACCAGGCATTTCAAACATGAGGAAGTTGATATTTTTAAACAAATGTTTCTATCAACTGTTTTCAATTTGAATAATTTAGAATTTAAGTATATTTCATGGTTTGTATTAATATTTTATTAAAAAATTTTGTCCGAAATTCTAGATGCTTTTTATACTCTTAATATTAGAGAAAATGAATATTTTGCAGCTTTCACTTCGTATAAAAAAATTTTTTTTAATGTGTCTTCATAAATCTTAACGTACTGTCAAATAAAAAGGTGGATAATTATTTTTAAGCAATTAAGTCAGCAATTTATTTTTATAATTATTATAAATAAACTCAAATCAATATTTTAAGTACTGATGGAACACAATTCCATTCAACTGGTTGCGCCGGATAATTTGAAAGTAACCCATAATGGGTACTTTCAAGTTAATTTAGTGTAATGTAAATCTAATTTTTCCAAACATTTTTGATCGTTTTTGGATTTCTTTTGTAAATAGTAACAATAATATTGGCCTTTATGATTTGCATTGTTTGGGGATTACTCGTATTATAGCGAGCTTTAATGGAACGTCACAAGAAAGTGTAAATTTGTCAAATCATATCAACTGCCATAAAAAAAAATGATTGAGCATACAATTATTGAATTCAGTTCAAAAACACTCGTTTGGTTGATGGCTGCTGTGATGTTTTTATATGTCTTCCTAATTCTGAATAAATTTTCAAATGACCTGGTGGGTTATTTCAAAAAAATATTTTAAAATAATCTTAAATCAATAGTTTAAGTATTGATGGAACACAACTTAATTGAAATGGTTGCTCCGGTTAACCTGAAAGTTGCCCACAATAGGTACTGTCAAGTTGATTCAGTGTAATGTGAATCTAATTTTTCCTTACGTTTTCGATGATTTCTAGATTACTTTTGTGTATAGCTGCAGCAATATTGGGCTTAGTGATATGCAAAGCTTATGGATTACTTGCATTATATCGATGTTTCAAGGAATCTCACAGGAAAAAGCCTAAAGGCGTCAAATCGCAACGATTGACATTAAAATGCGATTTATTATATGGTTATGAAATTCAGTTCGCAAGAATTCGATTGTTTTATGGTGGTTGCAGAACAATTAAAGTATATAGCCGGGCGGGACACATCACCAATCCTTTATAGGCTAGACACATCACCTCGTTCACCAACCCTAATGAGTTCAACCTGATCATTTTTGTTCTCAGGATGGGATAATATATATATATATATATATATATATATATATATATATATATATATATATTTTTTTTTTTTTTTCCTTTTTTTTTGTTAATTTATATAACTTTTCCATGTGCAAATCCATTTCGGGCAAATCCGTGGCTAAAATTATGTGGAAAACTGGCAATTCATGTTTCTTTCTCTTTTCTATTTTATATTTTTTTCTTAAATAAATATTTATTTTCTAAAATTATTTATAGTCAAATTCTTTAAATTATCCAGTTTAATATTATCTCGCGTACATCAGTTTTCTGGCCCATCCTTGGTAACTAACAAATCTAACGCACTTCAGTAATACAGCAAGAACGCAATTTAAACTCCTCTAGTTACTCTCAATTTGCGCTTTTGTTTTCACAGTTTTCATATTTTGCAATCTGGCAATCTTGTTACGTAAACACTTTATATCATTCTTGAAAAATTTCCCGTTCATGTAAGTTCATTATTTTTCGCTACTCGCTTTATAGATTTTGTTTTGTTCTGCTCTTCCTTTTTATTTTATTTTCTCTTTTTACGTGTTATTTTTACTTATTGTGTTTTATTTTATTTGACGTAATTTTTGTAAAAAATTTTTTTGAGTGTTCCTCACACTATTGTATTGATATATTTTGCTTTGGCTATATTGATACAATATTAGAAAGCACTCTTTTTCGGATATAATCGTGTGGGCTGATGAAAAGATTATATCTTTTATTTTCCGGTTTTTTAAAAAAACTTTTTCCTCTGTTTTTTTTTTTTTTTAATTTTTTTTTATTTTTATTTATTTATTTTTTTTTTTAAATTAATTCTTTTTTTTTTTTTTTTTTCTTTCCCCAGTTGTTTGTTATTATTATTATTCGCCCCCTTTTTTCATTTGTCTGTAATTTACCTTTGTTTTATCTTCATTTTGAACTTATATATATATATATATATATATATAATATATACTTATATATATATATTATATATATATATATATATATATATATATATATATATATATATAATATATACTTATATATATATATTATATATATATATATATATATATATATATATATATATATATATATATATATATATATATATATATATATATATATATATATATACAAGCTGAATGCTCGTTCTTCACACTGGGTGAATAAAAGGAAAGAAAGATAAAAATAATAATTCAGTACTGAGAAACACTACGAAATCATGCTCAAAACTGAGACATATACCGACACAATTGAAGAGCTTAGTGGACGAACCAGGTATTCTTTTTTATTGATAAAATCAACATCAACATATCTAACGACTTGGGACATTTGTTCTCGATGAGAGATATCAGGAGTTGAATCAAACAAAAATTCATAATATTTATTTCTTTTGATATCGTTTATTAGTTGATTTTGAACTGTAGATGCCAGAAGATGAATGAATTCATTTTGAATCTGTAGTGATAAATATGAGACAATTTTTGGAGTTTCTGTGGCATGTTTAAGATGATTTGTTAGTAGCGGATCAAGTCTAAGTAAAGATAATATATTTTCTACATTTGTACCTTCTTGAAGTGCTAGTTTTTCAACATGGAAAAAAATTCAAATTGCAAAACCCCCTAACCTTTTTTTTTTTGATATAAAACTACTCGCTATGTGGGAAGTCAACAAAAAGAGTGAAGAAAAGTATTAAATAAACAATTGCTTATTTTAAAAATCACTTAGTGTAAAAGTACGTCAATGTAAAAAGATACTATGAGAATTCAAAATCATCAATTTATGGTTGAAAAAACCATGTAGAAAGAGAATTCTTTAACAATTCACATATTTCAAAGTTGTAATATATGTTAAATATATTTTCACTACAGTTTTACATAACGTCCTTTAAAAGTCAGTACGCATATCTAAATTTTGTTACGTATAAATTTTTTTATTGTATAATTAAATTTTTACAGTCTCAGATTATTTCTAATAGAAATTTATTTAAAAAAATTATAAAACAATATTTATTTATTAGACTTATTATTATAATAATAATTATTTAATAAATTAGAAAAGAACATCACAGAAAGGGACGAAATCGAAAGGTATAATCTTGGGCAAAGATTTACATATTTTTAAAAAGAAAAATTTGCAAGTTCAAAATCTATTTGGCACTTCGGCGATTGTAGTTGGCGCTACAGATCACGATACTGAAATATCCCCAAGAAATTTTTAAAAAAAATGTTTAATTCTTTGTTTTACAATATTTTAGGCACGGAATTTTAGTACGGTAACAATATTGTTTGTATTAAACTTTAAACATTCTAGAATGTAATGGTTTTAACTGAGCTAAAAGGAGCAGATTATTACTTTTCTAATTGGTTTAACTTGGCTAATTTGTTTACAATTTATCTTTTTCATTGTTGCAGAAAAACTTTGTCACAGACCGAATTACTAAGCGAACGTTGTTTTACAAGCATATTCTGCACAAATTACAGTACTTATTATTCATAGCTAGACAATAAGTTTTAACACAGAAGTCAACTGCTAGGTGCGAACAGCGTCAAAATTGATCACAAATCAAAATATTTACTGACTTTATTTGATACATGATTTTTAACTAAGGCAAAAACATTACTTACAATACTTCTTTAACGTTTCATGTAACTATCATTGAAATTTATAAAGTTTACTAATAATTACTTAAATTATAAATACCTTAAGTAGTTGAAAAGAAAGCTGCCAAGTGTCACGGATATGTACAGTCACGGAAAAAAGTAACCGGAAAGTAACAAATAAAGAATCATTTATTTTTTAATACAGATAATTCTCAGGCACACAACAAATACGGCGTTTGTGTCCTTTCCTAGACAAAACACTGTGTTTGTTGTGTGTCTGAGAGGTATCTATATTAAAAAATAGACGATCCTTTAGTTGTTATCTTCCGGATACTTTTTTCCGTGACTGTACATATAAGTACATTAAAGTGTTATTGTTATCGTTTTAAAATAACCAGCGTGAGCTATATTGTGTTCATAGAAATAAAAATAAATAGTACTCTGAAAGAAAGAATTTTTGTACTTAGTTCACTGAAAATATTTATTATATCATATTATTTTATCAGACAAATCAAGAAAGGAGATAATTTATGTAACCACACAGCATAGATGCTATAAGGAAGTGCTGATAGACACATGTCGAGTCAGCCCTGCCAGTAGAAAAGACATGCCATTTCTATTATGAATATATTATTACAGTTTGATTTAGACTATTAGTGTTCCTTCCCCCCTTTTTATTTACGAATTAACATTTATTATATTACACAGGCACTAAATTTAAAAAATATTTTCCAGAAATCAATTATAATAAAAAAAAATAAAATTATCCAGCAATTTTTTGTTTTGCGGACCATTTGGCGTCCCCTGTGAGTAGCAACCGGGACATGAGGTCCCCCCTTGTTACGCTACTGCTAATATCTATACCCTTGCCGACCAGGTGGCCGAGTGGTTAGCGTACCTGACAGCGGAGCTGGTGATTGCGGGTTCGAATCCCGCTCAGGGCATGGATGTTTCTTTTCCTCTCTCTCTGTGTTCTACGTCATTTCTTCTGTGTGATTGTGGTCATTAATTACAGTCATAGAACCGCAATTAAAAAACACCCTGTCTAATAGATTTTTCAGCTTTAATTTATTTCATTCTATACCACAAGTTAATACGTATTACAGAGTTCAAACTATTAGCTGGCATAATTTTTAAGTGTCTTTGTTAATCCTTTTACAAAAAATTTTCATTAAATCATTTTTTATATTTTTTCTCCATTATTTAGGATTAATTTAGATCAAAATATAGTAATATAGTAGTTTAGATCAATATATAGTAGTTAGAATTTTAATAATTTATGGTAATGAAATAAGGATTGATTTTAGCAGATAAAAACACATTTGTCCCTTTGCTAATATGGGCTGACGGCTTACTTCTAAAAGATAATTTTTCAAATTCGCACTTATTTGTATACAAGAGAAACATTAATTCATCTTGAAATTTCTTGAATTTACAAAATCAATTATTGATATATTGATGAAAAAAATATGAAGGAAAATATGAAAAGGATGAATAATATGAATGAAAAAAAAATTCGAAGTAATTTTTTTGAATTTTATACTTTAGTGCAAATCTATTTCCGATAATCTAAAAATTTTTTAGTGACTATTTGACAGTTTTTTATAGTTAAAAAGTACCAAAATATATTTTAACTTAGAATTAGAGAGTCCGAAAAAATATATAAAAGGAACACCTATGTCTCATATATGTCAAGGAGTTTACGCTTATATGTATAAACAACAATTAAAAGAACTCTAGGACAATAATTTGTCAAAAAAGATGTTAAGATATTTTTTAACATGTTTTATATACTGTAAACTTGCTATTATTTTATAAATTTTTTTTACATTTTCAGCTTATCCTTCAAATATCCTATAGACTGGTCATTGGTCAATCAGTTGAAGACGCAAGAGAATATGATGTCATGGAAAAACTAAACCAAAATGGGAATAAAAAGCTCTCTTAGTTATATGAAATTAAGTAATAGGTAAGGGTAGAATTAATTTGAAGTACAATCGAATAAAATTTCATATTAATTTAGTGTTATAATTAAGTCTATTCGCAATCAATTATTATTTAGAATTTTTTTAAAGAAAAACTATTCATTAAAAGTTTCAAAAATGCAACTTTTACGTATTTCGACAATATACACATGTCAGAAAAAAAAGTGTAAATAAAAATATATAATTACATAAAATAAATAAATAAATAAATAAATAAATATATACACTAGAGGGCTCCGCCCCCTGCTCGCTGCCGCTCGCCAACCCCCGATAATTGCTACGCAATTACATTTTTGTTTGCTTCGCGAACAAAATTAAAGTCGTTTTCCTGGAGATTAGCTGGCAATTTTTCTGCACCAACATCACATAGAGAGAATATGATAGGATTGTAAAATGTCAGAGGTGCTTTTTATCAGCATTATAAACTTATATAAAGCAATTTTAATACAAACAATTTTATAAACTTATATAAAGCGAGGAAGCATTATTTAACACATTACTATAGGGCATTAGATGGAGATTAATCTCCATATCCGAAGCACGCGTGTCAGAGCCTAACTCAAATCACTGATGATCTTATAGGATGCGGGAAGCTCCCTATATGGTGCTTCATCCCCCCCATTAATTGAAATTTTAAACTGAAAAAAATTAAAACCAAATGAAAAAAAAAGAACTTTAACTTTAAAGAGCTTTCTTTCCATGACATTGTGAATAAGAAGCAAGACAGATCTAAGACATTTATCTGAAATTCTACTCGACAATGCTGAATCACTGTCCTGGATATAAATTTGAGCAAATTTGTGATTTTGATTATTAGGAAGGATCAAGCTTGTTGTCGCAGTAACATTGACATAACCTTAAGAAGTAAGACAACTGATCCCTTCAAAAGAAATTTCATGAGATGGGCAAGAAGCTTCCATCGCAAATACAGAGTACGATCGAACATTCTGTTTTAAGTTAATTGCATCAGAATGGCTGCCATGTAAAAGATCTTTTAATACTTCTGGTTATTCCAGATTGGCGAGCTCACCTTTGCCATGATGGCAGCAATTAAATTTCGTTCTGCTATGCTCTGCTGGAAACGAAAGAGCACCACAGTTTACAGATTCATCACTGAATGTTCCAACAGAAAAAGGAGGTATAATGTCTGATAAAGACTCACCAAGGTATTCGTTTTCATTTAAACGTCTTAACTCTTCAACATTTCTTCGCCGCGCATTCCGCAGACACGTGTTGATAGCACTACGATTATTTTCCAGGTAATTTTGTTCTGCTAAATTATGTTCAGCTCTATGTCGCGGTTGATATCGCCTAAGATATTCACGGCGATCTATTTTTTATAAACGATATAAGTTTTTTTAAAATAAACTCTGTTCAATATATTTTGATATTTTGGAATTTAAATAGTTTCTTTAGAGAGTGTTGATTCGTGCTTCCAATAACTCTACCCGATTTATCAAAGCTATTAAAATATATTGGAATTTTAAAATAAATTACTGCGTTCTATCAAAACAAACATTTTATTATAAAACTTTACAACAACTATCTTTTCACATTGCCACTCAAAATTATTAATGAAGACTGGATAATATTGCGCTAATGACACTTTTATCTAATGACGTCATAAACAATCGTTTACATAAAGTTTAGTTCATAATAATCATATATAATCGCTTGCATAATAGTCGTTCGATCTTTTTATAGCATTACGTAACAAGTGTGAGATTTTTTTTTGTTTTTTCTTTTTTTGAATGGCGATGCTATAATTTTATCGTTGAGTTAATAAATCTTCCATTTTATAAACGTGATAGTAGAGTTTTCTCTGAGTTTTATTTGAGGTCAGTTTGTATTTTGTATTTTTTGACAGCATTATTAAAAATTTTTACCTTTTCACACACATGCTTTCTCAATTTTGATGCGTTCTCAATTATATATATATATATACACTTGTCAATACGAATAATAAGAAATAATTATATATTTTTATTTATACTTTTTTTTGTTCTGACATTGTCGAAATATGTAAAAGTTGCATTTTTGAAACTTTTAATAAATAGTTTTTCTTTAAAAAAAATTCTAAGTAATAATTGATCACGAATAGACTTAATTATAGCACTAAATTAATATGAAATTTTATTCGATTGTACTTCAAATTAATTCCACCTATAAAATGATGTAGTCGGACCGAGCAGGAAAACAGACACAGGATTTTAATGAAAGCAGAGTATCTTTTATTATGTCATACTTTGTTGAGTGGGAGCGAAAAAGTGATGTTAACTCCACTCACGAACAGTTTTTCTGGTAGGGAAAATCTTGCAAAAGGTCTGAAAATGTCTCGATTTAGGGAAAGGAGGGAAATCTCAGAAATCACTATTGGTTAATTAAATATATCACGCGATTCCCACGAAGCTTAAAGGGAGAAATGTCTTTATTTAAATTTATGCATAGTTGGGCCAAAAATAGATTTAGAAACAGGATGTGGCTTTTTAAAAGTATGATAAAGTGTTTCGATTTGAAATTAATTAGTAATAAATTAGGAGTTGTTTTTAACGAAAAAACTAACATAAAAAGATTAATAGAAGCTTTTTATGTTATATATATATATATATATATATATATATGGGTGATTCTCACGAAATATGACAATTCGGACCAAAAAATTTCTTCAAAAATAAAGTCATCAAAAAAATCTAAATTTTTTTTTGCATACTTCTATAGTTACACTTATTAATATCTTACAGACAAGCAGTGTAGTTTAATGACATTTGCTCGGGGAAGAAAAAAGTAGAAATTCACCAAATCTTGAATGCCAGGAAAATGACATATTAGCTTAGAAGTTTAAAAAAAAGTCATTTTAAGTTAGTAGTAAGTAACTCAACTTAAGCCTTTATGTTAGATGAACCATAATTTGCTTAAATTAATTATTTTTATCCACTGTAGAAACAATCAAAAAAATTTTTTTTGCTGATATGTACAGAATAAAATTGTGGATAATAATCTATCATTAAATAAATAAATAACTTTGATTACATCCAAGCATATTACAATCATACATTAACTTGGTATTGGGTTAATATATACTTTCTCTCCTTACAGTATTAGCAGTTAAAAAAAAATTCTGGTAACAGTTCAATGTCCTGGCATTCATAAGCCAGTATAATGACAAATACGCCATTAAAAAACATATAACTTTACTTTAATTAAATACTTTAGCCTAAGACGTTTATATTCTGTAGATATATAAACAAAAGTGGAATAAAGACAAAAAGGATAAACAGAAAAACGAAGAAAATTAAGAAATTTAATAAATTTTCTTTACTGCGCTTAAGCTGCAAGTATATAGAATTTATAAAATAAGCTAAAAATATAGAGAAAACATGGAATATAATAAAGATCAATGAAAATAGAATAAGAAAAATAAAATATTTTCAAAAAAGAAAATGCCGGAAAACAAAATATTGAAAATATATAATCTCTTCAATAGCTTACACGATTATATCCACAAAATAAGTGCTTTCTAATATTGTATTAATGTAGCCAAAGCAAAATATATCTATACAATAATGAGAGGACCACTCACAAAATTGAAACGAAAATAGAGTACGTTGAGTACGATAAAATACACATTGAGTACGATAAAAGAAAATATTTTAATTTTAATATAAATAAACTAATTACGTGGCATTCTAATGTTTCTAAAAATATTTATTTGAATACCTTTTTTAATCAAATGAATAGAATTAAAAGAATATGTAGTAATGTTTATTAAATGTTTATTAATGTTTATTAATGTTTATTTATCCAAAAAAAACAACTAACGAACTTTTTCAAAATTTGTTAAAATACAATGGATACTCAATTAATATAATTAAGTTTTATATAAAATCATTGATTTATCTGTATGTTACTATTAATGAATGAACTGAAAACTGCTTTGTTAGTTTATATTTTTACCATGCGCAAATCCAATTTGGGTGAATCCGTGGCTAAAAGTCTGTGCAAAACTAGCAAATCATGTTTCCCTTTTTTTTCTTAAAAAATAAATGTTAATTTTCTGAAATCATTAAAATTGTATAATTAGATAACCTTATTAACTATAAACTTTAAATCATCCAGTATAATATTATTACCCTGCGCACACCCATTTTCGGGCCAATCAAAGGTAACTAACAAATCAAACGCGCTTCAGTACTGCTGCAAGAACGTGACATAAAAAATCCGTCTATTTCCGCTTCGAACTCTATTTGCGCTTCTGTATTTATAATTTGTAATCTAGCAATCTTACTACGAAAAGATTGTCCTGCAGTGGACTGATCGTTAAGACATGGTTCCCAGCAGATCACCGAAGTCAAGCATCCCTGCCTGCGGTCAATGTGCGGGTGGGTGACCGCTTGGATCATTCTGCGTAGGGACCGAGGGTGTGCGGTATTGGTTCTCGTTAAACTGTTCTAGAGTAAACTGCTCGACTTTGCGTGCAGGTCTTCGGGCTACCAAAGTGGGGATGCCATCCTCTATGCAGAGGATCAAAATTGTGATGGCATGTCTTCGGATCATCCTCAGGGAAGTTTCCCAGACAATAGTCCATTGGGCAGCTCTAGTGCGACGTAAATGAACTACAACTACAACAACTACGAAAAGGTTTTAAATCATTTTTTAAAGATTCCGGAAACTGAAGTTCATTTGAATTCGCGACTCGCTTAATAAATTTCGTTTTGTGTTTTGTTCTGTATTTGTTCTGTTTTTCGCTTGATATGTTTTGTTTTTTTATTTAATGTGTTCTATTTTCTTTTCAATTTTTTCAAGAGCTCCTCACACTATTGTATTAATATATTTTGCTTAGGATAGAATGATACAATATTAGAAATATCTTCGTTTTCTGGATATAATCCTGTAAGCTGTTGAAGAAATTATATATTTTCCTTATTTTGTTTTTCGACTATTTAATTTTTTTAAAGTATTTTTTAAAAATGTTTTATTTTTCTTCTTCTATGTTTTCCATGTCTTCTCTATAGTATTAACTATGTGTGTGTGTAAAAAGACCTACAGCAAAACGGTGGGGCCAGTAAACGAGCGAAGGTGTAGTTGAAGAAGACTGGCATTCATATTTCGATGTCTCCGTGACCGTTTCAACGACGGTTATAAAATAAAATATAGATGTAACTAAAAAATACGTCACTTGGCGGCTTCAATCTAATATTTGACTGGACTAGTTTGCGTGGCGCTAAGCAGGCAGCGAATATTGTTACATTTTTAATTGTAATTTGTTCGTTCTGACCCACACTACGATGGAAAATGAAAGTCTTGTAAAAATGGGTCAGAAGAAATCACATTTTGAAAAATCGGAGAAAGAAATGATTTTAAATTGTTATTCATTTTTAGCATAATTTTGTACAATTAAAAAATGCAGAGAAAATTACCAAAAGTGGCAAACCTTATCAAGTTTCTGGTAACCTATTATTTTAATATCGGTCTATGTTTTCCGTGCACGCACTATAGCATCGGATAATTTTAATATTATTTCAAATGCTTAAAATGTCTGCTTTGTTTGTTTTCTCACTCCCTGAACTAGCACGATAATCTACTCGAAAAATAATTGTAAAGCTCTTCTTTATTCTTTTTCTTGAATGTCATTTAAATCACATTTGAATTAATATGATTCTTTTCCGACTGTTCACTGAATCTTTTGATGCCTATCATGAATAAGAGGAAAAGAAAAATATTTTTAGCATGTGTAATAGAAATAATTTATCGGCATTCATTTCTTTTAACTTTTATCAATGGTTTGTTGGGTAATTAATAAGTTTTTTTTAAAATTTAAAACTAAATAGTGCTAGTTGACGAGAAAAAGTGAAAGCTTAGTAATCTATCTGTATTTAACAATAGGCTATTACATTTAATTTTTTAAATATAATGATTTCCACTTGTTTTGTAATGATATATTTATAATAAAATGCATAGAACATCTGAATATAAAGATTTGAATGAATGGTTCTTGCAAATGTGAACTTTCATAAATTAAAGACAGTCAACTTTATTAACAGAAAGCAATTTAAATAACAGCAATTATAGACTATGTGAACAATAAATTATTTCGTAAATATCTTTTATAAAAGAAGTATAGCATGATATGAAATTAATTATCCACAAATGTTTTGTACCAAAATTGCAATGCAAATGTGAACTTGCAAATGTGAACTTTCATAAATTAAAGACAGTCAACTTTATTAACAGAAAGCAATTTAAATAACAGCAATTATAGACTGTGTGAACAATAAATTATTTCGTAAATATCTTTTATAAAAGAAGTATAGCATGATATGAAATTAATTATCCACAAATGTTTTGTACCAAAATTATACATAAAAAAAAACTGAAACATGGATATAAATTTATTATATTAAATTAAAATGTTAAAATTTTAATATGAGATCTGAAACAATTCTAAAACTCTTTACAGATATAATATATCACCACATGCTTTGATAAAGATTCTAGCATGTAATCAGATTTTTTTAATATTCCATAATCATCCACATTTAACATTTTCAATTTTAATAAATTTTTTTGACAAGTAATTTGAATTAATAGTATTTTATTTAAAAATGCTGAAAAACAGGTAATTTAAATGGATGTGTATATAACACATTTTAAATAAAAATATTTTAAAAATAAAAACAACAATGTGTATCTACTTACCAAAAGGTAAAACAGCGTCTTCTTCAGAAATACCGCTGTTAACTTTATGTTGTTTTAATTCTTCTTAATTTAAAATACAGGGTGGTTAAAATTAAACGCAGAGTACTCAGAGGCTCATAGCTCCGGTTCTACTGGACGGATCCGAATGAAATTTAAAATATACGTTATGTAGAACATGCGCTCGAGGTTTTTGCAATAAAAAAGTTAAAATTTTCGACAATAGATGGCGCTGTACTGCGAAAACCATATGCAAATGAGTAGCGACTGTACTCTGTGTATAAAAGAGAGATGCATGGTTGAAAGGAATCATTCGTCCGCAGTGAACATGCCGCTGAACAAGAAGGAACGTGCACTGATCGTAAAACTGTTTTATCAGAATGAGAGCAATGCTTCGACAGCACGCCGTGCTTATCGGCGGATGGAAAACTTAAGAAGAGGCCCCATGTCCAGCAGTGCCGTTAAACGTATGATTCGGAAGTTTGAAGAAACCGGTTCCCTAGATGTTTCTCCAGGAAGACGTGCAATACAGCCGGCGACTGTAGATGAAGTTGCAATTGCAACAGCTGCTGCAGCTGCAAGTTCTTCCAATGCTACTGTAAGTGGCCGCTCAATAGCACGAACACTGAATATTCTATGGGCAACCGTGCGCATGATTTTACGCAAAATGTTGAAGCTCTACCCGTACAAGATGCATTTTGTGCAACAGTTGAAACCCCACGACCACTCTGCACGTCTGGATTTTGCCTTGTCTTTTCTGGCGAGGATGCAAGTGGATGACAACTGGCCGTCGCATATCTTATGGACAGACGAGGCTCATTTTCATTTAGATGGTGCTGTGAACACGCAGAACTGCCGCATATGGGGTTCCAACAAACCTCATGCCATGCAACAACAGCCGCTACATTCCCCATACGTCACCGCATGGTGTGGCTTCACGGCGAACTTCATTTTGAGCCCGTACTTCTTCGAGGAAGTTAGAAGGAACGGATTTGTTCAGTGTACCGTCACCAGAGACCGCTACGCTAGACTCTTGGAAGACCATGTTGTCCCGGCGTTAAGGCAACGAGGCTGTTTGGCCACCACAGTCTTCATGCAAGATGGAGCAACTGCTCATACGGCACGACGTGCGAAGACTGTGATTCAAGCTCACTTCCCTGATGAACGCGTAATCTCGCGGACTTACCCGATTGCCTGGCCAGCAAGGTCACCAGATCTAAACCCTTGCGACCTCTGGCTGTGGGGTTTTCTCAAAGATCGCGTCTATTAAGGAAGTGTAACTAATGAAGCAGAGTTGAAAGCGTCTATCGTACGCCACGTCTCACTAATTTATCCCGATATGTTGCGTGCGGTCGTTGAACACGCGATCGTACGCTTTCAGCATATTGTTGACCGACAAGGTATGCACGTAGAGCATACAGGTGTGTAACTCAATAAACTTTCCTTTATTCTTTGAATTTTTAGTGTTATTTTTCTTCTTACGTCATTACAGCGCCATCTATTGGCAAAAATTTCAACTTTTTTTATTGCAAAAACCTCGAGCGCATGTTTTACATAAGGTATATTTTGAATTTCATTCGGATCCGTCCCGTAGAACCGGAGCTATGAGCCTCTGAGTACTCTGCGTTTAATTTTAACCATCCCGTACTAAGTGACAAATTCTCCAGAAGAAAATTAAACGTAAAATAAAGGCGAAGACATAATCTATTTAGATCACAAAACATAATAATTTTATATAGATTTATTATCGTTTGCTTTTTAAAATAAAACGATAGAAATTCCAGCTTAGAGCTCGCACACAGTTAAATAATAAATAAATCACTCAAGTTTGAGCGAAAAGCACTCAAATATTGTTTAAATAAATACCACTCAAGTTTGAGTGAACGCAAAGCAAGAATCACGCTCTAATAAAGGTGTATTTCACGCAAGTTGAGTTAAAAAAATGCCACTCTTTTTTGAGTAGGGGAAATCACTCTTTCATTTTAAAAGAGTACAGCAGTAAAATAATTTCAACCTAATATCGGTTTTGATATATACCATTTCATGAAAATTTTATACTTTAGACTGAAGAAAAAAGGATCAAAACATTTTTATAAAATGATTCTATAATTAGTGTTTCATTGGAATCGTCAATTTACGTGTTAATTTATCAAAAAATTTAAGTTTGAAACAGGATTATTTCAGACTCGGACTTAGTTTTAGTGTGGAGCAAAAGATGAAGTGAAAGCTTAAAATAATAATGAAAAATTAAAAGGAGGCATACTTACTACTATTTGTGCGTAGGGTGAAATAGGTGGCATGTAAAGAGAACATTAATATTAAAAAAATTCCTTAGTTTAAATAAAACTACTAGAATCATTACTAAAGGGATCAACTTAAACTAATAATTGCTTTAAATAGCGATCTTTGATTTCAGAGCTACTGAATACTGCTATGTTAAGCATGCCACGATGTTTGCAAACTTGTATCACCCTCCATGGTGGTCATACCTCCTGGTCATACCATTGATGATCACATAATAACCTCCTACAAATGTTTTTTCTTTTCATTTTCACGTTTTCATCACGAAGCAGCTATTTTGCAATTTGCTTCTTGAACACATTTCAAACCTTCTGGTTTTCAGATCACAATAAATTATATATTTTTTAATGTTCTAATATCTTAAGTGTTCTAATGTAAGATGATTTTTTGTGTTCTGTTGGCATTCTTTTATTTCACTCGGAATTTAACCATGCCTAATTTTTTATCCGCTATGCAGCCATTTGTTGCCCGTCCTTAGCAACTGTCCAGCAGTGTTGTTGACAATTTGAATACATTCAATTGTATTCATCACTCTGGAGAATTAAATATGGACAATTGGATGATAATTATTTTCTCCAATCATTACTTAAAATCTAATCTACAACAAATTTCCTCATAGTCCATAGATGATTAAAATGTAAGTTTTATTACCAGATGAAGAAAAAGAAAAGCATGTTATGTGATCAAATCGTGGAAATTATGCAATTTGTGCTTTGTTATTTTAAAAGTTGAAAAAGAATTTTTTTTTTTATAGATTTGATAGTGTTGTTGTGTATGTGATATCTTATAAATTTGCCCAAACAGTTTTTAAAAATTAAATGTCTAATCTCTAGACATAGGTGGAGGTCTATCAAATGGAAACTAGTTCTGACAAAATACATTATTAGATGGAAAAGAAGAAGCACTCTGTTATGGAATTAGGTTTCAAACTCGAGTTGTGCAGTGCATCATGTCAATTAAAAGGGCCCTTTCAGTTTTGATAGTGTTTTTGTATGCGTGATACGTTATAAAAAATTTATCAAAACATTTTTGAAACTGTAATATGGTAAAAATACTTAACTATTAGATGAAAAATTAGATCAGCAGAATAAAACTAGTTTTAACAAAATTACTATTAGATGAAGACAAAAAATTGCTATGTTTTGTGACCAGATTTCGAACGCTATAAAAGTTGTATATTGCTGTTTTAGAATGCTGAAGAAAAAGGATATTTCTTCCAGTTTCGATGTTGTCGTTCTGTATTCAAACAGTCATAAGGAATTTGATCAATACAGTTTTTTCGATTATATATTGCAACAGGAAACAACTTTTCAATTTCAACTGAATAATCGAAAAATGTTAATCGATTTTTTGAAAAAACTTTAAAGAATCGATTATAGTAATTATCTCTTCCTTAAACTATATGTTTCAGGGGGTGATCTTTAAAATATATTTATCCAACAAAGGTAAAAATGTGGAAATGGATATAAAATATAAAAATATTATGTTGTTCTGGCGCCACACTTTAGAAAATATGAATTACTTGGAGCGATATTTTTAACGCCATGAAATTGAATCTTACAGCTTAATCGATGAAGGCAATTAATGTGCATCGCCATCTGTCAAAGAACTTAATCCAAACATCTCCATTTCCTATAAAACTTTATTGATTAAATTTAGTTCCGAGAGAGAAACTTTATATATTAAAATTTAAGATTCATAATTTGCCTTTCAAATGCACTCAACTTAGCTGCTTCAAAGAATATTGCTATGATTTTCCTCTGTCACAACTACGATAAAATAAAGTTTTATTTGGTGCTTAGGTTTTCTTAAATTTTATAGGGTGATTTTATAGATAGAGCTTCAGTAGAGTAATAAAAGATATGGATAAGGTTTTATTTTCTATTCGAAATTATATTTCATGAACAGAAATTTTCAGGTTTAATTTTATTTACAAGATTTCAAGGAGATATATTGTATAATTGATACAAATTAAGTTTTTAGCTATGTTCGATTCAAGAGATTAAACTTCGAAGCCATAACACAATGAATTGCGAAAATGTTGTTGTATATAAGCAAAGTAAAAAATGAGTACACTGTTAGAATTTTCATTCTAAATTTACATCAAAATAACCGGAATCAGTCTGTCCATCCATTTAACTGTAAAGTTTACGGTTAAACCGTTTACAACTAGTATGGTGAAAAAAAAACAATAAATACCAAACTATACAGTTGTTTTACCATTTACAACTTGCATGGTTTCAAAACTGTAAAAAAATATAACTGGACATTATTTTTAGACTTTTCGTATGAAGAATGTCTTTCTAAAAATGTTAAACTTTACGACTCTTCTTTTTGTTTGTATTTTCATGGTCGGATATATGTAGATCACTTCCGAAATAAAATCCTGCAGCACTAAGAAAAATCCAGAACAAATTCCGATAAAATGTACCGCACCGGTACTTAATACTGTTAAAATTTTACGGAACAAAAAAATATGATATAAAGTAATTTTTACTGTAATATTTTTCGTAAAATCACTGTAGTTAAAGAATTATTACTATAACATATACTGTATTAAATTTTACTGTAAAAATATATATTATTGTAAAAATGGAGGTTTTTGTAAAAATGGATTTTTCTGTAAAAATGGATTTTGTGGTAAAATTAATTTTACGGATGATGTCCTCTGGGTGTCGGTACATTTTTATCGCAGTTTGATCTGGATTTATTTTTTTTTTTTTTACACTGTAAGAAAAATTGTGATAGAGATTAAGTATTGTTTATAAATAATCAAGTATATATTTAAAAATGTTAGTGTGACGATAAAAGTTTCAGCAGCCAGAATTTGGATGCCATTTATTGAAGACTCTTTGAGAGAATACCAGTGTGGTTTCAGGCTTGGCAGATCAACAACTGATTTTCCATTACATATTATACGGATAAATACCAGTTTGCAACATTTGTTTGTTGACTTTAAACCGGCATATCATAATATCGATGAAGACAAACTATTTGAAGTTATGGAAGAGTTAGAAATATCATTTAAATTGATAAATTTAGTGAGAATTTAGAACACTAAAATCTCCATGTGTAAAGTGCAAATACAGGATGAGTATACTACAGAATTCAGAGTTGATAGCGGTTTAAGGCAGAGAGACCAGCTCCAACTGTGCTTTTTAATTTGTGCATGGAAAAAGCAACCAGGAATATAATAATTAACAGAGAGGGAACAATAATTAGTAGAAGTTTGCAATTTCTTGCTTATGCGGATGATGCGGATTCCATTGGCAGAACAGTTGAGAGTCTCGCTGACTGAAATACACTGATGAGTAGCAAATAAAAGGAAGCAATGGGATACTTTGCAAGTCCAAGTGTGGGTATTGCGGGTCGCAAGTGTGATGTATTGTGGGTATCTCGATCCTAATCGGTTGTTGAAACGTAGTATTTGCTTCTTTCCATTGTATTTCGAGTAAGCCAAGCCCATCACATCTCTTAAGTACCACAATCTATATTCTTTCACAAACATTTTAATTCTTTTAAAATATATATTTCTCACTTAACGCAAACATGGGCACGAAGCCATGTAGAACGTACACTAATTATGCATCGAAGTAGGAAATACGAAGAAATTAATTATGCACAGCATAAATCCAAGTTGAGTAAAAGACGTAGACGATAAAGAATTATATTTCAAAAAATTCGATGTGTGATACGGCGCTGCATATAATTAACTTCACTTTAATTAACTTACTAACTTACGTAGAGTCACTTAGCTCAACTTTAACATGCCATTTTGCTTATAAACTATCGGCTAGAGCCGTGATGGCTCAGGGGATAAAGTGTTCGCCCTCCGATGAGGTGAATCGGGTTCGAATTCCAGCAGTGACTAGTCGATACGAATTCCGAATCCGGTTTGCACCGACTACAGTGTCGACGTAAAATATCCTCAAGTGGTAGATGGATCATGGATTAGAGTCTCCTTTCCGTCAGACTAACCGTAGGAGGTTTTCGTGGTTTTCCTCTCCATGTAACACCAATGCGGTAAGTTACATAAAAAAATCCTTCACGAAGGCAAATTTCTTCCAATATTTGACTCAGGAGTTCCCTTGTCTTCTGGATTGGGTTTAAAATTACTAGGCTACGGAGTTGAACTTTAGTAGTCGCAAACCTAAAATTGGGTCGGCTGTTAAACGATGGTTATAAAATAAAATAAAACTATTGGCTGGGAGCCGTGATGGCTCACGGGATAGTGCATTCGCTTTTCAATGAGGTGAACCGGGTTCGAATCCCAGCGCTGATTGGTTGATACGAATTCCGCATCCGGCTTGTACCGATCACAGTGCTGACGTAAAATGTCCTCACTGGCTGACGGATAATGGTTTAGAGTCCCCTCGCCAACAGGTTAACCGTGGTAGGTTTTCGTGGGTTTCCTCTCCATATAACGTAAATGCGGATTGGTTCCATTATAAAGTCCTCGACGCAGGCAAAATTTCTTCCAATACTCTATCCAGGAGTTCCCTTGTTTTCTGGATTGGGTTCAAATTTGCAAGGCTACGCTACGGCGTTGAACATTAGTAGTCGTAAACCCAAAAATTGGGTCGACTGTTCAACGACTGTTATAAAACTATCGGCTGGCTCTGACTTCATAGGCAACATATATGAGTATTCGTGATCTTCTTTTTCTTGAAATGCAAATATCCAACAAAGCTTTGGTTACAAATTTATGAAACTAAAACAAAATATACGTAAAGTCGATCACTTAAAATAACTGTGGTAAAATTGTAAATAGTTAATGATTACTTAATTTAGAGAAAAACTATTATAATAAATCTTCAATAGAATTAAATATTATTTTGCAGAGAAATATTATTTTATACTCTATCAAAAGCTTGAAAAATGAAAATAAAAAAATATTCAAACAAACAAAATACAAACAATATTCTAAAACTGAAAATTTTTATTGTTGTTGTAAGCAAACTTTTCAGCAGTATAAATATTATTTATTGAAAAGTATGTGACAAAAATGAGTAATGCAATATTGTAACTCGATATAATTTTTTTCCGAATAGACGCAAAAGCATATTAAAAAACACAAAATATTTTTATTTCTAGAAAATAATATTTATCAATTATTTATTTAAACAGTAAAAAATGAAACACTCTTAAAAATGATCCCCTTTTTGAGAAATCTTCAAGAATTAATAAAGGAAAAGATTTCATTGCATCAACCTTAAATTCGATTTTTCATTCTAAAAACTTCTTATCTTTGGTGGAACAAATTATTCTTTTGGATAAAATGCTTAGAAGTCATTAATCATTTCATTTTAGAAAAATTTTATTTAGAAAAAGGAAAGAATGAATTTAATATATGTACTTTCTAGGTATATCGGCTGAACATTTACAGCTTTTCAGCTTCTTAAGCAAATTACTCTTCAACAAAAAATCATAATTTGACTTTTATATATATTTAAATTATATTTATGTTTTTCTAGTTTTGATACAGATAAATTCAATTTATATAGATATTTATTAGGCATATAAATATTTATTTTATTTAGATATTATTAGTGTGTAATATTTAGATGGATTAATTTAATAATATTTGTACATAAAGTTATATAATGAAATGAAAAAATAAAAGTTATGTTTTTAAAGGGAGATTAAAAGGAAAAATATCTTTTTATCTGTCAAAAAAATGTAGGATGCATCACTTTCGAAAATATGCTGTGGAGAATTTTCGGTAGTGATAGAAGGTCAACACGAAAGTGATGCACTCTAATTTTCACGTTTTATGTCAGGCAAAAATAAAATGATTATTTCTTTTCTGGCAGCTAATAAAATATAGTTTTTAAAACCTTGATTTTATATCCTTATTTTCTCCTTTTTGGCTCTGATTCAGTTAGTTTTTTGTATGTAACTTTTATGACAAATAAAGTATTTTTAAAATTTGAAGAAAAACGACTTAATTCATAGTCTGTATTCCAAGAAAAATGTGTATAAGATAAAACCATAACATAGGTGCCTGGAACAATAATATCATGCGAATTCGCTAGAATCTTAAAATAATGCTAAATTTAACCATTCTTTTCATCCCAGTTGAACCATAGTATGGTAGGATCAAGTTTAATGGGGTTGAATTTGCACATTATTATGGTTCAACTTAGATTGTTATTAAGGCTGCCGCAAATTTTCGAATTTTTGTTATTGTTTTGTTTGTGGTTTTTGATTTGTTTGTAACTTTATTCGTAGTACAGGCCGGCCAGGTGGCCGAGCGGTTAGCGTGCCTGACTGCGAAGCCATAGGCTGCGGGTTCGAATCCCGCTCTGGGCATGGATGTTTCTCTCTCTCTTTGTGCTGTCCTCTGTTGTGTGTGTGTATGATGTGTGAATGTGGCCCACCCTATAAACGGGTTTGTGGGAGTGTGGCGTGGGCAATGTTGCTCGCCTCAGTGACTTTGGTTCTCAGGTGCTCACTGGGTAACGCGAAATGAGCAACAAAGTTCAATGCCTGCCGTTAAAAAAAAAAAAAAAAAAAAAAAAAAAAAAAAAAAAACGTAGTATAGAATAGTGCTAGAAATAAATAATTGTATGATTCCAAATTAGAATAAATATTATAAAATGATGCTGACTATATAATTTTAAATAATATTTTAGTTGCTTTAATGTGTTACAATATACTAGAAATTATCACGCTTAGACAATGAAATTGTATGGTACAAAATCTACCATATTAGACAATTAAATAAATAAAATCTAAACACAGTCGTAAAATATTTTATATTTCTCTATGAGAAAGATGTTTTGAAAATCACTCTTAATATATATTTTTTTAATCCAAGTAATAAACGAAGTAAGAAAGGTTTGTAAATTGAGAACTGTTAAATCAATAGTGAGGGAGGTGGTATTATAAACTTATAAACTCTTCAAAATAAGTTTGCTTGTTTTATGAAACTTGAAGTTGTTTTTAATAATCGACTTTCAACTCCTCTCTGTTTTCTTTGTCAATCAAAGAGGTCTTGATATTTTTAATCCCATCTTCCTTCTCGTGATTAGTTATATTTCGATTATGTTTTTGTTTTATCTTTCCATATATGTTGATTCTCGATAATTATCGTTTAAGTTTTTTTATTTCATTTTTGAAAAGGATTCATAAATTATCTATAAAAGGCGGGCATTGCGAAACACCTTAGAAGCATCCCCAAATGTATAAATCTTGTGAAATTTTATTCAATATGAAAGAAGAGGTAGTTTCAAGAGACGAAATATTGAAATAGTATAAAATTATCAAGATAAATTTCTATTCTTTAGATTCTGATATTAAAGAACATTTTCTTTGTTATAGTGCCTTTTGTTTTTATTCCATTGCTTAATTTTTGCTTGAGGCGAATTCATGCCATGAGGCGAAAAATTAAGAAATCTGAATCCAGCATCGTGTTAATTTAAAACAAAATTATAATCGTATTGGTATGTAATTAGATCTTAATAGTATGCACTTTATGAATTGCTCCTGTGTTAAGTGTATTTTTACATAAAAAATAATTTCTTCTTTTGTTTTTAAATTTTCTCTCTCTTCTTCGCATTTCTCATATCATAATGTCTTTATTAACATTATAATTAATTCCACTTCAATTAAAAAAATATATAATCTTGACTCGGTTACTGCATTAGACATACAATATATTCAGTTTTTTATGTTTTTTTTGCAGACAGTATTCCCTAAGGAATTGTATAGCATTCGAAATTATCACATAAAAATCCTGTTATAAAAAATGAACTTGAATTAATAGTATTTTCATATCTTTACATGTAATTTTTTATAAATCTAATGAAATATTTAATTTTTCGTCAGTTTCTATTTAACTAATTCAATTAAGTATTCAAACTATATACTTATAATTTAATGAATTTAACATTTATATATAAAAAGCATAATCATGTAATTATACTCCAATTGTCTTTTTCTAACCTTATAAATAATTTACTCGCATACGAGGGAAAATAAGTAACGGAAATTCATTTTTCATCAATCGAATTGTAGTATTAGTTACCTGATATTTAAATAGAATAAGCAATTTTTTAAGTATTGCTTTTTTATCATATAGTCTGAAGTTTTTCATAAAGTAGTTTTTTTTACATTTCATGAATAATGTTTTTTATAACATTTAACATTTTTATTATATATAACATGTTTCTTTCATAACATTTAACGATACATTTCTCCTTTCTCATGTTATTCAGAATTATTTATTATGTATATATCTTATTTATGTTAATGATCTAATTTTACCAAAATACTAAATTTAGATTAAAAAACGTAAAGGAAAATTTAAACATGGCTTAAAATATTTATGAATTATAAAGCGAATAATTCCTTATATTTTGTTTCACAAATTTTTAATCTAAAAATGTTTTTTAATTTTTTAAACTAACTTTTAGTGGCTGTATTAAGTTTATATAAATAGTAGCCATACTACAATGTAAAAAATTTTGGATCAAATATGGTACAGTAAAATTCATATTTATGTCAACATGTTAAGGAAAAAAAATTGATATGCCGTAATTTTTACTGTAATAATTACCGTAAAGAGTCTTTGAATCACTCAAATTAAATAAATCTTACTGTAAAATTTCCTGTATAATATTTTACTGTAAAAATAGATTTCACGGGTGATGAATGCCGATACTTTATACTGTAATTTGATCCGTAATTTTTTGAAGTGTAATCGGAATTGATTTTTGTTAAACAAATATAATATGCCGGATTACGAAGAAAAAAAAAATTCTTTACTATGAATGAAAGACTCTAAAACTTAAAAACAATTTGTAATGTTTTGAATATTATATAATTGGGTACTTGCACTCTACGAAGAAGAATATCACATATACCCACACATGTGACCTATGACGCCAGCGCCAGTTTATCGTTAATTAGTAAAATGGCGTGTTAAATTTGAACTAAGTTTCACTACATAAGTTAGAATATTAATTAACGAAAAGTCAATTAAATACAGAGCCATATCGCAGATAAAATTTGATGAAATATAATTTCTCTTGATGACATATTTTATTTAACTTTGATTTATTATTGTATTATTTATTTTATTGTAACCGTGATATATGTTTGTTTTGTGTACCTAGCAACTCTGCTTGGCTTCGTGCCTGTCTTTGTGGTAAGTAAGAAATATATAGTGAAAGTATTGAAATCTTTGTGAAAGAATATAGAATGAGTCACTATAAGGAATTGATACTTGTCGGGCTTGGCTTACTCGAAATAGAATGTAAAGAACAGTTGCTAATGTAAACAAATACCTCGTTTCTATAACCAATCAGGATCAAGATATTCCCACTACGTCACTTGCAGCCATCCCATTCGGAAGCTTCGGAAAATGTTTTTGGATACTTTAAGATTAGTATGGTTCTTTGCTGTATGAGTTGAGAGTAGACATGCGTCCACGAAAGGTTAATGCGTCCACAATTTAGAATAAACCTTGAGCTTTTTTTAAAAAAAAAGTGGAAAAAGGGGAAAAATCTGTATTACTAAATTCTGGACTAAAATGACATGATCATCTGAAGGATCTATTAAAAAAACTACTAATAGTAAACTAGGTAATTTATTCCCCAAGAATTTCTAAATCAGTCATCAAGTTCATCAACACATGATTCTCATGACTGAAAAAACTATAAAACAATGTTTTCTGCTCTATATAAAATAATTCAAACCAAATTCTTTGTAAAGATGACAGACAGTTAATTTGGGTCTCTGACCACATTGTTGCTGCAAACGGTGATTGTTTTGGAAACATTAATTTATATATTTCTTTCACTTAGCAGCGTGGACTATTTACGGAATTTGTAACTGACTATGATTATAAATTCTAGTTTTCTAAGCAAACCACGAGAGAGGGGGTTAATAAAAATAGCACTGGATCTTATTGTATCTGGGAATTAAGAAAAAAAACAACAACAAAACAAACAAACTGAAATATGCTCTTAAATATTTGAAAATATGTTTTACGAAATAGGAATCGAGACTAGTTAATTTAATAATAGCAATAATAGCATAATAATACAGCAACCCATCATAAAGCAATTTTGAAAGCAATTAATTCTGTTATAGATATAGACCTTCCCTATAGATACTGACATCCTAACTTCCTGTCATCTGTCTTTATTATATTGCACAGTGTACCCCCCCCCAAAAAAAAAAAAAAAAAAAAAACGGACCATCTTGAATAATTTTAGATCTAATGATCATATTTTTTAGGATTATGGTTCGAGGGGTTGACCTCAAATATATTGATTAATTAGGGCAGACGATATTTCAAGTTATGGAATCAGACACAAAAACCTCCTTTCCATGAATAAACATACCTTTTTTTCCAACAGATTTGGATATCGGACCCCCAAAATATAGGGGGTAGCGGCAATATGGTCTCCATGGTTTGTTCAAGAGATCGATCCTAAGTTTGGATTCCTTAATGAAAATTTTATTTTTTGCGTAGTTTACTCTCGAGAACTTTTTAAGCGAATTTAAAATTTTTTGCACACAATCATAAAATTCGTTTATCGAAAGACAATTTCACGCAGAAAATAAATTTTTATCAATATTTATAATTTTTTATCATTTTCTTATATAATAGTCGAAAATTTTTTGAATAGTAAGGTATGTTTTTGAAATCATTTGGAAGGACGTATTTTTGTATGACAAAATAAAAAATTTGAACGAAATCGGTTTAATAATTCGTAAGAAATAGAATTTTAAAGAATTATGTTTAAAATTCGATTTCTTAGGAACTATTCAACCGATTACGCTCAAATTTTGTGTTTTGCCAAGTAAAATTACATAATTTAAAAATGACGAAAAAATGTATACTTTACAATTAAAATTTTTTTTTCGGCTATTATAAATAAAATAATAAAAAAGAACTGAAATTTAAAGAATGAAAATGATGAAAAATAACTAAAAATTACTAAAATTTAATTTTGGCGTGGAATTATCTTTGGATAAATAAAATTCATAATTGTGTGTAAAAATATTTAATTTCGCGTAAAAAGTTCTCGAGAAATGACAAAATACGCAAACAATAAAATTAACATTAATTCGAAGCTTTTTAATCGTTCTTCTGACCGGAAGCATAATTCCCAGGTTGTTGGTACCCCCTATATTTTGGAGGTCAGAAATCAGAATCTGTTGAAAAAAAGGTATGTTTATTCAGAGAAAATACGTTTTTGTACGATTGTACGTTTTGAAAGTGCGATTTCTCAACTTAAACTATCGCTGTAACAACTAATTATCATATTGTAGGTCACCTCCTTTTAAACTATTAAGAATTAGCTCGAGAACGCGAAGATCTAATAATTAGATCAAAATTTGTTCAGGGTGGTCCATTTTTTTGGCGCACTGGTTAAATAAGGACATAATGTTTTTTCTGCACTATAAGGAAGTAGTATGATAATAAAATACAAAAGTATTGATCTCGTTCTCTTCCTTTTATCTTCTGTACGGATGGTTTTACATTTGTTTATAAGACTGAAACGAACGTCTAGTTTCCAAGTTGTTTATCTATAATTTATATGTTGTGTCTATATTACATTAGTTGTTAATATTACTACCAGTACGAAGATAAATTCACTTCTTTTAAAATTGTTTTTAACAAGTACCCAGCAATAGAATACTTAAATAAAATATCTTAATTTTATATTTAAAAAATAAGTCATAAAATGTGCTATTTTGATTTGCTAAATTCGTAGTACTTTCTAAGAGCTACTATTACTTCAAAGGCAGCAGATGATAACTTAATGATTATTGTTTTCTTCAATTTTTAATTGAGAAAAAAAAAAATGAAAGAAAATTTCAAACCTAAACATGAAAGGAAAATTCAAGTAAAAACAAGAAATGAAAAAAAAATTCAAATGGACTTCAAATAAAGTAGGACGGTAAAAGGAGAATTAGAAATCAAAGCAGAATGTATAATGTACGAAGTTTTTGTGTTAGAAAAGCACCCTTTAAAAAAGTTAATGGATTTTGTAGAATAGTTAAAGTCACCATTGCTTTTTATCGAATTCATTGTCTCTAACCTTTTCAAACGAAACTAAAGCATAAAGTATAAGATTTATATTCACTTGAGGGAATAAAATATGAACAATTAAGAAAAAAAATTATGCCTTGAATAAAATTGCAATAAATAAAATGGTAAGTATTCATTTGAGAAAGTAAATTACAAAAAGTTTTTTTTTTCAAGTGGAATTCTAAAGAAAATAAACTTTTCAGGCTATTTTTTGACCAGGGTATAAAAATGTCTAGTGATAAATTGAGTCAGAGTGACGTAAAAGGTATAAATTTAATAAGAATTTATGGGTTTGAGATATCGTTTTGATATTATTTATTCCCGAAACTTTTTATGGTTTGGCCAGAGAATACACTGTGTATGTCTAGAATGGTTCATTTACACAATTTTGACATCAAATGTGCTGTCATCTTAGACCATTTGAAAAGCAAAACGAAGCGTCGTCTATAAAAGATTTAATTTACACCTTTTCTCATTTTTTGCTTAAATAAAACTTGAATACGTTTAATAAAGAGAAATATTTAAATAGTCAGTTATGAACAAACATTTAAAATAGTAAAAAGCATTCAAATGAACTAAATAATAAGAAAGGCTTGAATTAGATGAAGAATATGTATTATAAAAATTACTTAAATTGAAAAAACGCCTTAAATTATTCAATAATGAAAACAATTTCAAGATACGTTGCTAAAGGAAACCAAAAGGAAGAAAGTAATTTTATTTTTTTCACTCACATTTAAAACATGAATCCACATATAAAACAATACTTTTGAATAACGTTAGGAGAATTTTCAGGAGTGATAGAAGTTTTATACGAAATTATTTTGATTTTGGCAAAAAAGAGTTATTTTCTCTTTCCTAGTGCTTTTTAAAAATATAAATTTCAAATTTTTTTCTTATTTAATTCTTCTTCTTTACAGTTTTGCTTCTGTTTGTTTATTTAAGAAAGTTGTCATAATTCAATAGAAAAATTTTGCCTTCAATATTTGGAAAAAATTGTAACTACTCGGTTAAAAATTCAGGATCAAATTATGGTATAAAGAACCGAGACTCTGCGTGTCTTATCCGTAAAATCCATTTTCACCGCAAAATAGTATACAGAAATTTTTACAGTGATATTTATTTAATTAAAGTGATTGATTCGAGTTAGTTGTAACCCCTAGAGGGCGCGTCCCAAGGTAATAAAATACCTACCTCGCTGACCAACAGGCAAAAGTCCTACCTTTGTAAGCCTCTGGCTATCCCTTTCCATAGATAATTCAATATCGAGGTCTAGTCTTAATGCACCAATCATTTCAGAGGGATGAAGATTCTCCTGAACAAAAACTGTCCATATGTCAAGTTAGCATCGAGACACATTTTTGAGTACCTAGCATTCACAAGACAAGTTCTAAAATTGGGAATGGTGCAACTTGTGGATAACCTAAGATCTGTTCTCTATAATTAAGAGGCGCCGAAGCTGTCAGCCACAAACTCCCGCTGAAAATCTATAGACACGAAAACTACAAAAACAATTAGAGTGATTCAGTGATGTTACGGTAATTATTACTGCAAAATTACGGTATATAAGATTTTTTGTTCCGTAATTTGATCCGGAATTTAAACAATGTAGTATTTTCACTAAGCACTGAGCTTCAGTTGAAATTTTGAAATCCCCAAGTCTGAAAATGGTTGAAATTTTGATCGGTTGAACTCGTAGACGGTGAACTGCCTAATAGCGACAAGGAAATGATTGAAAGATGATTTCTCATTACGTAAAATTTAAATTAGTTTACTCTATATAGTCGAGGCCTGCTAATAAATTCGATTTAACAATAAAATCTGCTTGAAAACAATCGAGACTTTTTGCAGTCATCCAGTACAGAACTCTAATTAAAATTTGAGTGCTCTAACTAATCGGAAAGTGGTAGAAATTTTATTAACTATAAAGACATTTTAGTGATAGTATCACAATAAATTATGCTCGTAGCGTATAGAAATCAAACAGGGAGTGTCTTTCAGCTTATGACTCTAATTAAAATTTGAGTGCTTTAGTTGTTGAGTTTTGATTGTCTTGGAATTTTGTTGGAATTCTGATTGACTATTTGTCTATAATATCGCAATGAATCCTGTATGTAGCGGTCAGGAAACTATTAAAACTTGCATTTTTAATAGACACGGTAGAGATTT
This sequence comes from Parasteatoda lunata, assembly GCA_949128135.1. Taxonomy (NCBI): domain Eukaryota; kingdom Metazoa; phylum Arthropoda; class Arachnida; order Araneae; family Theridiidae; genus Parasteatoda; species Parasteatoda lunata. Next base: position 105,154,094 of record OX421971.1, read on the forward strand.
CAGTAATCAAAAAGTGGTCATAATTTTGTTTGATAGGTCCTCTCCTCTCTCTCATGAAAGCGAGCTAATAATTCTATTGGTTAAAATATTACTGTACACCGTTGATATAAACTTCGAATTTACGAAAATAATAGAACAGAACAAATTAAAAAATCACAATTTCAAGCTATCACTCTTTTCGAGTATTTCTGTTTAAGTACAAATTCTTTACAATGCTTATTAACAAAAGGAAGTTCATCTCTAAAAGAAATTAGAACTGCAATTTGTGCGATGCAGTATTTGTGTGATATCTGCGCAATATGTTAAGGAGACTCAAAAAATGTACCAACTATATTTTTGAAAACGATTTCATGTTCTAATTTGACATAGAACATTTTTCTAATACAGTTGATGCATAGTAAGTTTGGTTTTTGAATTTAATTGAAGTTGTAAACATAATAAAACCTTAGAAATATCAATTTTTTTTAATCTAAAATTTAGGTCTATTTTAAAGAACAAATCGTTTACTTTTAAATAAATATAAGTAGGGAAACTTCATATGTTTGTTAAAAAAGCCTATGTGTGATTCTCTTTATCAAAAAAGAAAAAAAAATTACAGTGTAATCTAGTTTTGATTGCCTTACAAAATATCATTTCCCAATTTACCTTACAAAATTTCCTTACATCCTTTAAAAATATCCTTTAATTGTTTTACAAAATATCAATTATATAATTTAATTGCCCAAGAAAACATCCAGTTTTAATTGCCTTTCAAATGTATTCAATTATTTCTTTTTTGTAGTGTATTATGCTTCAATTTGCATTATAAATATGCATGCAAAAATTGTGGAGTTACCTCAATTAGTTAAGAGTTTGAGAGTTCTTGTAATGGAACGCGAATTTTCTCAGGTATTACAGACGAGATGTGCTTGGGGCTTATATATATTTTTGTTTATAATGAACTATGAATAGTTTAATAATGAACTATGCAAAATTTTTTATACTTACAAAACAATTTTTTTATATTTAAAATACTGTTCCAGATAAATAAGCTAGTATCTGACTCAAATCGTGGCCACTTCTTTGATGCAAGTTGACAGTTCATTATACAAACTGTGATTTATATTTTGGATTAAAATGTTTTTTGACTCAATATGATAATAAAATATTTATTTTGGTGAGAGATAAGCAAATAAATACTAAGGAGAGAAAATTCTTTCGTGCTGTATACAAGGGAGGCAAAAAAAAAAAAAAAATCTGAACAAAATGATAACAATTACAAGTGCAAAAATTCTTTTACCGGCAATTAAAATAAATTTAGAATCTTTTAATGTGGTTAATTATATTAAGTATAAAAGCTTAAATTTAAAAAAAAAAAATGACAAAAAGTTCAAATCATTAATCAAAAAAGGATTTAAACAATATTTATTTATGCATCAAGAACTAAAAATGAATTATTTTTAATTTTGATACTAGAAATCTAATTTTTTTGTGGCAGCTATACATATTCGTACAAGATACATTATTTGTAGTTGCCAGTTTTTATGGATTTTCAGATCGATTGTATTTTCATTATCAAAAAGATAGTAGAAAAATTTCTGCTTTTCTATTTAATTCTTTAATTTTTAAATTTTATTTTAAATGATTTACTTACCCCTAAACATAAATAAATGAAAAATATAAATGAAAAATATAAATTACACTAAGAAAAAATTTATGATCAAAACTACCACAACATAAGAAAATTTATCATATTTCTGGCTCCATGGAAACAACAAAAAGCTTGGTAATTTTGACCGAAGCGTATAAGAAATGAATTTGGTAAAATTAACAGTAAAATATGGTTTTATAATATTGGATGAAATTTAGTAAATGTGGTGAAATTTGGTAATTTCATCATGAAACCTTAGAGCATGTCATAAAAACCATTTGTTAGGTTAAATTTATTTTTCAATTTTGTATTTCTGTCTAAATGTGTGGTAATAGGAACTATAAGTTTGAAAACAAGAATTTCCGATAAACCGTTACCGTTACGGAAAAATTACCAAATTGATGGTTTAAATAGCGTATATTTTAGTTTTATTAACTAGAAGTATGGTTTTTCTTTACTAGAAATGTCATTACAATACAGTACCGTAGTGTTATCAGATTATTTTTATCCGTTAAATGTTGTCAAATTTAGCTGCTTATTACTTAACATTTATGATTACTTGACATATATAAATATTATTATTCGACACATGTCGTATTATTTTCTGACATATATTATTACTTAACATATTATTTGACACATTTTGCACCATTATTTAAGGTTTTAGTTTTTTGATGGAAAATTACACATCTCTCTTGTTAAAAAATATTGTTATCTCAAAAAATATTACAGATATTTTTATAAAAATATTTGAAAATATTAGAAAATTATTTATGAGAATTGAATAGCTGAAATTCATACAATTAGAAAATATGAATATATATTAGAATTTATAGCTAGAATTATGATTTTTTTTAATTTTTTTATTATTTATTTATTTTAACCAAAAATGTCATTACTATGCACTATAATTTAACTAGAATTTTTTTCGCTGTGTAAATATACTTTATGAAAAATTCACTTTATGAAACGTACTTTCAATTGAAGACCAAAACTAGTTTAGAGAAATAGAATTTAAATCTCCACTCTATTTTAGTTCTATATTTAGTTAAAATTTAAGGTAAAAGAAATTTAAAATATATTTATCCAAAAAAATATTTATCCCAGAAAATATTTATAAGAAATTATTAATTTCTATAATGAAGGTAGATGCTACTTCTAGCTTGAACAAAAAAGAAAAAAACAAATTTTAAGAAATAATGATATAAAATTTGTCGCTTTATTTTTTGAAATGTAGAATCTGTGTGAAAGTTAAATAGAAAAATTATTATCGAAGGAGAACAAAACCAAATTTTCATGACTGGAATGTGAAGTAATTTTAAAAAGCAAATCGTATTTCTAATTTAATTAAAAAAAAGAGAGAAAGTTTTGTTTAATAATCTTTGGATGAAAATGGGACTTTAGATTAGTGATTATGATTGGAACTGTAATTTGGAATACCCGGATTTAATCGCAATAATTTGTGTATTTCATTTTCAATAAGAATTCCTTTGATTTTTTGGTAAAAATGATAGAGAAGTTAATTTAAGTATCTTTTAGAACATAATACTTTAGTTTGAATCTTCAATTCTTGTTTCATGAAACATTTTCTGGATAATCATTCGCAAATGTTGTCTTATTTTTGCCTGATCGTAAACCAAATGTGCCTTATAATTTTTAACGGGTAAAAAAGTTTCAATTTAGTACTTCAAAAAGTTTCAATACTTAAACAAGTAAAAATACAAGCTCAGCATGTAAATTTGTTAATGGAAAAATTACGTCATCCGGGGTTATTTTGGCAACTTTTCAATAAAACACTTATCAAATAAAGAACATTAAATTTCACGAGCATGAGGAATTTGCTCTGTAAAAAATTCCTCATCAAATTACGGTATAAAGTACCATTTTACATTAAAATCCATTTTCACCGTAAAATATTGTATCATAAATTTTTATCAGTTTTTTTGCTCCGCAACATGTTCTGGTATAAAAGGATTTTACTGTAAAAAGTACCGGCAACCTAAGTACCGGTATTTTTTACAGTAATTTGATTAGGAATTTTAATTTTTTACAGTGTGCCTCTGTTGAGGTAGTCGGGTAACTATGGGTCTTTGATCTCAGGGCTTGTGGGTTGATCTTGGTCTTTTACAAATACCCATATCAAGAAGTAACAAAAGTTCAGATCAGGGATGTGTTAGCCTCACCTGCTTCCAGCATTAATTAAGAAGTGTCTGCTGTCAAAATTCAATGTTATCTTATACTATAATACGAGGAATGGTTGCCAAGTCGAAAATCGCCCCAGAATTAATAAACTCCGGTAAACTTGGGGGTCTGGGATTTTTGGCCACGAGGAATCGATTGGCGCCGGTTTTGAAGCGCTACGGTCGAGCAGTTCGGAGTTACAGATAGGATATTTTCAAACTTTATTAGTTCTGTATTAGTCTGTTTGTAATCACAATATATCGCCCCAGAAGCCTCGCCCAAGCACGAAACTCGGCACATAATTGTGTTTTGACATAATGAAGAAGTATTTTTTTTCTTTTTCAAAAATTTGGATTAATTTTTTAGTTATCAGTCATTTTGTAAGAAAATCTATACTTTTTCGTCTTCAAAGTGCCATATTCAAAAAACTTATTAAAAAAATACATATCTCTTATAAATGTATGCTAATGCGAACCATACAATTGAAATATTAATTTTCGACAACTTAAACCAATAATATACGAAGGAATTAATAATTTAATTGTAAGGTTCGCATTAGTTTACATTTATCAAAGTGGAGAAATGTTTAACTTTTGTATTAAAAATGTGGCAACATATTAGATACGTAAATAGAACGCTTAGCTGTCGTTGTTCATAATTGAAAGGCCGTCGAAAACCAGCAGACGATCATCTACAACGAGCCGGAGAAGTACGTGGAAGCTTGCTATATCTCACCAGTTGAAGCATGTTGGCGCCTATTCAAGGATTTCGAGATCCAAGCGAAAAGCCACACCGTCGTTCGACTTGACATTCACCTACCCGGACAAGATGGCGTTAACTTGGACCAAACGCCAGTTGACCTTGCCGATATTGGACAGAAGGGATCGACCTTAAGGGCTTACTTCCGCCATAACACCGCGCTGAAAGAAGACGAAGCGAACAGAAAGGCAGTCACCTACCACTATTACCATGAAATGCCGGAGCACTACCGATGGATTGGCCAGACGAGCACTTGGCAGAAGAACGTGAATGCTTGCAGCAGAATTGGTCGCGTACATCCAGTCAACTTCGTTTCCCAGCCAGAACTTTTCTTCCTGCGCACGCTTTTGTTCCACGTCAAAGAACCAACGAACTTCAGAGACCTCTACATTGTCGACGGTGTCCAGCACGCAACCTACAAGCAAGCCTGTCTAGCCAGAGGCCTCACATACGACGACCAACAGTACGTAGAAGGACTCCGCGAATCTGCTTCATCGAAAATGCCAAGTGTTATGCGCATACTCTTCGCTCAAATCCTGATACTTGGTGCGCCAGAAAACCCGAAGAGATTATGGGAACTGTTCAAAGAGGACCTCGCGGAAGATTTCATTCGAGAAGCAAGACGCACTGGTGGTTCCATAGAAGAAGCGATAAAGCGTGCCCACCGAATCATCGCGCATAAGCTGAACACCGAAGCTACCGAAGGCCGCAACTTCCGATACTGGGTGCAGACACATGGCAGGGAAGACATCGACAACTATGAGCAAGATTTGGAACACGATATGATCGACATCGACGAATCAACAGCAATCGGAGACCGCATGTACTAGCAACTCAACGAAAAGCAGCGTGAAATCGTCGACACCATAATCCAAGCACTTGAAGACCCGACTCCTGCTGCGAAATGCTTCTTCATAGATGGACCAGGAGGAACCGGGAAGACATTCGTCTACAGCACGCTGTATCGCATCGTTACCGGAAGGCTTAAGAAAGTGAAATGCATGGCTTACACCGGGATAGCAGCGATTCTTCTACGGAGTGGTCAAACAACGCACCGAACCTTTGGCTTGAAAGTCCCGCTTACATCCGACTCAAGATCATTCATCAAACCAGGATCACCGAAGGCGAACGCACTCAAAGGAGCCCACATGTGTCTGATGGACGAAGCTCCGATGATGTCAAAACACGGCTTGCACAACATCGACGAACTCCTACGCGCGATTTGCAACAACATTCCGTTTGGAGGCAAAGTCATGGTGCTTGGTGGCGACTTCCGACAGTGCTGTCCAGTTCAACAACGTGCCAACAAAAGCGAAATACTCGACCTTTTGATCAAGAGAAGCCATCTGTGGCAACACTTCAAGACTTATTCGCTCGAAAAGAACATGCGCGTTGATCCCGAAGAAGAAGAATTCGCGAAATACCTGCTAAAGCTCGGCGACGGGGAACTCGAAGTGAATGAACTCAGCGAAATAGAAGTCCCAGAAGAAATTCGCTCTGGTGGTAACCTCATCGATGAAATCTTCGGACCATGCCTCAGAAGTTGGAACTACGAAGCAATGAAGAATCGCGCTATTCTTGCACCATTGAACGACGATAAGGACAAGATCAACGAGCAGATAATCGCTATGCTTCCAGGCGAAGAGAAGACATACACAAGTTTCGACTCCGTAAAGGATCAACATGAAGGGGGAATTCAATTCGCGCCTGAATTCCTGAACTCGATCAACATCGCCGACTTGCCTCCACACAATCTGAAGCTCAAGAAGAACGCCATCATCATGCTTCTCCGAAACTTGGACGTCTCTGAAGGAATGTGCAACGGAACACGATTGATTGTCACCGAACTTTGCAACAACATCATCAAGGCTAAGATCATCACCGGTGAACACGCAGGCCGACAAGTACACCTTCCAAGGATCACGCTCGACTCCAGCAAATCACAGCTTGGCGCAACTATGCAACGGCACCAATTCCCAGTTACTCCAGCATTCGCCATTACGATACACAAGTCACAAGGCCGAACATTCGAATTCGTCGGCGTGCTTCTCCTCACGACGGTCTTCGTGCACGGAATGCTCTACGTCGCGTTTTCAAGAGTCAAGCGTCAAAGTGCGTTGAAGGTCCTGCTGCCTCCTGAGAATCCAACCCACACCCGAAACGTCATATGGAAGGAAGTCCTGAACAAGAGAAACTCACCAGCCGCACCTGCCTCTCCGACAAGAAACTACCTGGACAACATGGAAGACTTCTCAATCGATGATTAATGTTTATTATGTTTATGCTGTTATAGGTTTATAATATGTTTCTTATGTATGTATATATGTTTGGTTTTTCTAAATAAATTTGTCAAAAATATTGAACTTCAACATACTTCAATCTTTACACTGCTCACTTTGTACCATTTCTTTAATTGTATAATTTTTTGTTATCAATTACATTTTATTTCCTATGACTTTTCAAACTTTACCTTTGTATAGAATAGTTCCCTTTCCAAACTCTAACTTTGTTTAGATAGTTTACAATGGTGCACTTTAACCGGTTATCTTTTCACCAATGGTTTCACAAATTTTCTTATGGCATGTATTGTTTTGATAAATCACAATTGAAAATTTAAATCTTCGAGTTAGCTTCGATACCTGTTTTCTCCGAGCCGAGCTCGGTAACCCGCTGGTATTTTTTAAAACAATGACCTATAATGCGTTGCATTGCCATCTATTGACGATTTTTTGTACTTTATTTTAGCTAATAAATCGAACCTGTTGTTCGAATTTTATATCGTTTTGACTTACAGAACGTCTGCATATCCTTCTGAGAAGAAAATCAAAAAACCTTGAACAAGACATTATTTTACGTTGTGGAATGTCTTTTCAAGAAAAATTAATTTCGAAACTGTTTTTATAGCCAAATTAAGAAATAATATATTGCTTTAAAGACCACGCAATTTTTTTATTTATTACATATTAAAACTGTTCAATTTCATGCGGGTAATAAAGGTGTTTATTAAGGTTTTAAAGAATTGGCACTTTAATAAGTGCCAATACTTTAACAAGTAAAAATACAAATATAAATTTATGCTTTTATCTCTTAGAAAAAAAAGGAATTCTTTTGTTGGCGGGAGCAATTTGTTATCAAGTGTTTTCTTCCTAACCCATCTTGGAAATCGAAACAATGTTTCTTAAGTTCATTTCCTCGTAATGCAACGTTTTGATATTGAGTTTCAAAAAAAATATTTTGGTGTTTTAAAATTTGATTTTGATAGAAATACGGAAAACAATTTTTTTTCAGTTTGTTATTTATGCGCATGGCTTGAATATAAATTCCATCTGAAAAAATACTTTAGGGAGAAGCGATTTTCCTTTTATTTTCTTAATTAAATAAATTTTAAGCCTATTTTTTTCTAAATTTTTTTAACTATATGTTTAAAAATGCTTAAAAAATAAACTTAAGCACTCAGCGGAGAGAATTAAAGGCACACCATTAATTATCTAAAGTAATTCCAATAATAAATACTGATAAATACCCCCAGCTCTCTCTCTCTCTCTCTCTCTGTATATATATATATATATATATATATATATATAATCAGGCTTGAATTCGATTTTGCATCCACCTAACTCAACTGTGATATGTTAGAATTCATTGGCCTTTCTGTTGTTCCCGCACTTAACATTAATTCAGAGCAAGAAAGTGAATGCTTTATTGACTTCATTTTTACAAGGATTTAAAAATAAACATTAAGGGCTTCGATTGCGTAGCATTCAGCATTTTAGAATGCATTGAATTTTAATCATTTTGCGAAATTTGACTTCTGTTTAAATTACTTGTATATTTTTGTTCTGTATTTAAAATCTATGTATTACTCACAGATTTTAAAATTATAGAAGCCTATATTTTCTTTACATTTTATTAAAAACTCTAATACATTTGCGACAGTGCAGGATTTTACAAAATCTAAAAAAATAAGTATTTAAAAATTCTTAAAAAAAAGTAATTCTAAATTTAAAAATATTAAGTTTGTTTATTTTAATTCTACTTGCTATATTCCAAGTAGATTGATTTTTTTGGGATGGAAAAGTAATTTATGTAAAATGGCTATTTTAAAGAATAATCAATGATAATTTCGATGTTTATGTGTAAATGGTCTGGTAATTTTTTTGTAAAATTTTATTTCTTTGGCTTAAAATTCATTTAACTTTATTTATTAATATTGCACTTTTAAAATAATTATTGATAAACGCCTGTCCTCAAAAATGATTGCCTCACATTCTTTAGTTAAAAATACACAGAGGTGACAATAGTAACAAGTAGTTGGAAGTTTCTCGCAAAGATATTCAGCTATGCAGCTTCAATAGATGTCAATAATTGCTAAAGTGTTGCAGGTGCAGGATTTTGTGCACGAACTGACCTCTCGATTTTTTCCCAAATATGTCCAATGGGATTCAAGACGGGTGATCAAACTGGTCAAATCATTCATTGGAACTGTTCAGAATATTCTTCAACCCAGTCTCGAACAATTAAAGCACGGTGAGATGGCTCAATTTCACTCATACCCAAAAATGTACGTTGCGAAATGAATTACCCTGAATAACTTTCGATCTAACGATCGAATCTTCATGTTCTAGGACTCAATCTTAATGGTTTAAGAGGATGAAATCAAATATACTAATCAATTAGTGTAGACGATATTTTAAATTAAGAAATTAGACACACAAACGTACTTTCTCTGAATAAACTTATCTTTTCTTCGATGTGTTAGATTTAGATTTCTGATTCTTAAAATACAGAGGTTTGCGGTAATCTGAGAAATATGGTCCTTATAGTTTAGTCAGGAGAGTGATTCAAAATAAAATTTTTTAAAAATCACTTATTATTTTTTGTTACTTGTTTTAATAACAGTCGAAAAAAATTTGATTTGTAAGGTACGCTAATTTTTACATCATTTTAAAGAATCACATCATTATATCAATTACATCAATTACAATTACATTATTTGTGTGAAAAAATAGAAAATTTGAACGATTTAGGTTTAGATGTTTCTTAGATATGGAATTATAAAGAGGTCGTATTTTTAAAATCTGGTTTCTCAGGAACTATTTCACCGATTTTATTTAAATCTTGTGTTTTAACATATAAAATTATTATTATTTAAATGCTATAAAAATTTGTATACCTTAAAATTAAAAGTTTTTCAACTGCTGTTAAAGAAAAATTTAAAAATAATTAAATAAATATTAAAAATAATTTTTTGCCTGGCGTAATCTTTTAGATAAACAAATTTATAATTGTGTGGAAAAATTTGTGGGATATGCCAGATTACGTAGAAAGAGAAATTAACATTAAGATTTCCAAATTTTGGACCGCTCTCCTGACTAAGCTAAGACCAAAATAGTATCATATTTCCCAGATTACTGCTACCCCACCTAATATTTTGAATGTTCGAATTCCTAACCGACGAAAATGGGCATGATTTAGGTCTTTATTCGTCGAAAATTTTTTATAAGTTATAATTTGTTTAATGCAGATATCTTCTCCCGACGGTTTGTATAACGTTATGCAGAATGTTCGGAAAAGGCCGTATTATATATATATATATTGTAAATTTTTTTGAATCCTTATAGAAAATGAGAAAAAAGTACACACATTTGGAGCCGTAAATTAATATTTAACCGAGGAAAAATCAGAATCTGACGAATCACAAAAGAGGAAGGCAGATGCAATAAACATCAAACCAGGTTTAACAAGAGAGTGATACTTGAAGGTGTTTTTAATAATTAAAATTGTCTTTCAACTACTCTACATTTCCTCTCTCAAAAAATCAAAGAAAAGAATTCGAGGATTAAATTTTAATTTAAGAAATAAATCATACTAAAAAGATGAGAAAATTGTAATGCCAATTAATGATAAGGCATTAGATCTTTTAAGAACAATTAAACAATGCCAATGTCTTAAATCTAACCAAAACTATATTTAACTTTAGATTAAAACATATATGAGAAAGACATAATTGGAAAAATTTAAATGATTAAAACTAGTTATATAAAATAAAATAAAATTAGGTCCTTTCTTTAAATGTTTTAATTTTTAGAGCTTGCATTTCTTATTAAATTTGGAATTAGTTTAAGCTTAAAGTAAACTTTTTTTCTAAAAACATAAATTTTAAGAAATTTACTTAGCATTTCTTTAAAAGGTAGAAAATATGTCTTTTGCCTGAAGCAATAAACAAAAAAATTCTAAATATCAGAAAACACGAATAATTTTATGTTTTTTTGAGGCAAAAGTTTGAAAATGAAAATGTAATTTATGATCACACATTTTATTTTATATTTCAAAACTTCATCGAACTGTGAAATTAAAACATACCAAGCCAAAAATAAGGAAAAGAAAAGTACTTTTAAAGCAAATTGAATGTTTTCTGTTTTTCCTTTAATATTTTATTTATTTAAACTCATTAATCATTTTATTCACCAATTTATTTATAACAAAATTTTATAAAAAAAAACTAAAGAAATTAGTTATAAAGTTGAAAGTTTATGAATGCAGTATACCTTTATATTAATTTATATCAATATTTCTAAATTATCCTTTATAACTTGCAGCGATTTCAAAAGCTCTAAGCAAATCAATTTAAAGCACATAATTTAAATTTAATATTTATATGTAATGTGACTTTTACATAAATTTTTAATTTTAAAACGGATAAAAGTTATTTAGGCATTATGTAATAATTATGTTAATTTTACTTTCAAAACTAATCAAAATTTCAAAACTAAGCCAATTTATGTATAGGGCGTCAAAAAAAAACTAACCAAAAAAACTGAATGACTTTTATTCTACTGATCACTAACTAACCAAAACTAACCAAAAAAACTGAATAACTTTTATTCTATTGATCACTAACCAACCAAAACTAACCAAAAAAACTGAATAACTTTTATTCTACTGATCACTAACCAACAAAAACTAACCATAAAAACTGAATAACTTTTATTCTACTGATCAGATCTTCATGTTCTAGGACTCAATCTTAATGATTCAAGGGGGTGACCTCAAATATACTAATAAATTAGGGCAAACGATATTTTAAATTACGTAATCAGACACAAAAACGTACTTTCTCTAAATAGGCTTATCTTTTCTTTGACGAATTTGGATTTCTGATTCTCAAAATATAGGGGTTAGTGGCAATCTGAGAAATACGTTTTAATTAATATATTTTTTTACGAAAAATGAATAAATTCCTGTTAATTACGCATACAATTTAAGAAAGAAAATTTTGTTAATAAAATATATTTATCAAGAAAAAAAGCATTTTGTTACTAAAAATCTTCATAATATACTTCAAATTCTAAGTTTATTTAATGTAATTCTTTTTTGTTTGTTGTATCTCATCTTTTATGCAGTTTTGAAATCAATTACAAAAATAAGTACGCTGGTGAAAGAAATGAAGAGAACTTGCGGACTTGGTCGATTATCTCTAGAAGTACGGAAAGGATTTTAATGAAATTTGATATGTATATACATTGGTATAATAAAAAACTAATAACCATTCAACAATTGTAATACACACGCTTGATCGTACGTAACGCTCGTTGGAGGTATGAAGCAGCGGTTGCAGAATAAACTAAAAAATGGGTTAATAGAGGGTATGGTCTCCTCTTAGAGACACATGAAATAAGGCAGTTTATCTTTCCCTGTGGCAATTGATTCCACTAGTTCAGCAACTATGTTTTCATTCACTGGATGTTTCTCTGAGTAGGGTAGCGAGTTACAATTGCCCTCCTCAGAGCGTCCCAGACATGTTCTATAGGGTTGAGGTCTGGAGATCTGGCTGGCCAATCCATCCGGTGAATATTCTCACTCTCTTGAAATTCGTCTACCAGAAGGCCCCTCGTTATCGTTGATTAAAATGAACTCAAGGCCAACTGCACCCCTGAAAAAGCAAACATAGGCTCCAAGACTTCATCCCTATATCTCACACCAGTCACAGAGTCTCTTTCAAAGACATGGAGAGATGTGCGACCGTCCAACATATGATGCCTGCCCAGACCAATAAAACCTGCTCCTTCATAGTGGTCGATTTCACGAACATCGGAGGGTAGGTAGCTGCTCCCTGGTTTTCTCCATATGAACATCCGGCGAGAATCGGTGTTTAGGCTGAACCGGGAGTTACCAGTGAAGAGAATGGTCACCCATTGATCCATATCTCTATGTTCTCTGCACCATGCTGAACGGACTCTCTCGCTCGTAGAAGTGAGCGGGATGCTAACAGCAGGTCTTCTTGCAAACAACCCTCTCTCATGAAGTCGTTTGGAAACAGTCACCCTTGATACACGGGTTCCTGGGACTGCTAACAAGTCACGAGAGAACTGAGAAGCTGTAGCCTCTCTGTTACGTTTCGCTATAATGGACAAATGTAATTCTTCTCTGGCCGGCGTGACTCTTGGACGACATTGCCCAGGCTTTCTCTCAATGGATCCGGTATCCTGGAACTGTTTCCATAAGTTACACGCGACGCTCGCTGGGCAAACTTTCTACAAATCTAGATCTGAGATTGGTCTACTTTTACCCTCCCCACAATTCGCCACCTCATTCCATCAACTAAACTTTTGTGGTTACTCAGTTTTACTGTTACAATTTGAATGTAACCTATTGCTGCAAAATACACCAATAAATTCACAGAGGTGTGTTGGCGAACAAATTAACTCATTAACTTCCTCGCACTTATAAAGCCTGATTCTCTATTGGCTCTACTTACACGCACATGTACGCTTACGTATTTGATGTATAAGATTTGCATTTTTGTCTAGAAGCAATGGTTTTAAATTCCGTTCAGCTCTTTTTATAAAATTCGATAAAATATGCAAATTCTTCTATTTTAATTCACCAGCGTATTTAGACAAGCTCATCTTCGGTGACTTGTTGGTAACAATTCGCTGATACGAGGAGTAGTAAACCATGAAAATTCCCACGAATCTTTTCTTAAACACAACAGAATTCCAACCTTTGATTTAACTCTTACTGAGGATAGTTTTTAGGACTGTATGGTTTTAGCCAAGCTAAATGTTTTTTTCTTATAGTAGCACACAATTCTACTCTAAAGGAAACAGTTCAGATACGTACTTGAATGCAACTATTTTCTATTCTTGGTATTTTCTTTACTATTATTCGTGCACAGTTTCCTCTATTTTGTAAAAAACAGCCTATCTAAGTAATAACCTCAAAATATTTTAATCAGTAGGCGTATAGTTTATAATATATTTCTCTGTTAAATTAGTTAAAAAAAACAGAATTGAAAAACTTGGTGATTTTATGGCAACATATTCTTTTCTTTATTTTTAACTTCAAATGGTTTATATAAGCTCTCTCATATGAATATATAAGTGAACTTACATATATCATTTCATAATCTTTTGATTTTAAACTTTTTCAGTTACTGTAAAGAATTTACAGTCAGTTAACTATAAAAAATATGTATGATTTTTAAAAAAATAATATTAAGCGTGTTATTTACTTAACTAGTAATTTTAGTTGATAAAAATATAATTAAATATTCCACTTTTTCAAAAAAAATTGATCATCGTTGATTTTGTGCATTTAAATATTTTTAACATTATAATAATAAACAGTTTTTTTTCACTCGCGTTATCACTGTTTTCAATTTATTTTCGTTAAATCTTATATTTTATAAAACAATATTATCAAACCAAAGAAACTTCGCTAAATATTTCTCATTTGTGACTTTATAGCTTCAAAGCATATTTCCAAAAAATATTAAGGTAGACTACGGATGCATTCCTTAAGATTTTATTAATTTAGTGTACATAAAGCATAATATGCGCTGGATATATTTTTCAAAACTTATACTCTTACTAATTATGCATTTTTAAACAGTTGATATTTGTTAATAAGATTTTTGCTAAATAAAATAGATTACCAGAATTTCGATAGAAAAGTATTAAGAGCTTAACTGTCAAAATTCATAGCCTTATCCTATAGAAGATTGATATCCCAATCAATAATATCTGTCATATAATGACGTTCTAGGTTTCTCAGCGAATAAATTCTTCATGATCACTTTTAGTCATACGAATAGTAACTTATGCTGTTGGGAGCATAAGTTAGTTTTTAGTGATTTTAGCACACGGAGAATTCTGGTAAAATTACCGTACAGTGTAGTTAAGACATTTCTAGTAAAAAGAAAAATCCTAATTCTGATTTATAAAACTAAAATATGCGAAATTTAAACCATTTAGTTGGTAATTTTTGTGTGCATATAGTTACAGTTCACTGACAATTCTGGCTTTAAAAATTTTAAATCTTATTACCGCACATTTAGTAAAAAAGAAAAAAAAAACTGAAAAATAAGTTTTATGATATTTTTGTTTTTATGTCATGTTCTAAAGTATCATGATAAAATTAGCAAACTTAACCGCAATGCCAAGTTTCATCACGGATTAGAAAACCATATTTTGGTGTTAATTTAACCAAAATCATTAACAAAGCGTTTTGGTAAAATTAGTGAGCTTTTTGATGTTTGTATAGAGTCAGAAACATGGTTATTTTAGCATATTCTGGTAGTTTTGGCCGTACTTTTTTCTTAGTGCATTAAAAAGCAAACTTATTCCAGTATATGAGAAATATATTTATTTTATTCTTAGTATGCTCCATCTGAATATGCGAACTTTTCTTAACTAATAAGTGGATTTTAAGAAGGAGAAAAGTGAGCCAAACTTGCAGTTTGGTTTGGTCGTTTACGTCTTAATAAATTAACACTGATGGACTTTTGGCAGTGATTTAAGGTATACTCATCATTCCAGCAGAGGGAAATAATAATTTTACTGAACTTAGTGAGTGCAAAATATATTTCAAAAAATAGAAAAGCCTGACTGTTGTGCATGTATTTGCAGTCACCTATTTAGCGTTAAATTTCAGTTATCGGTTTGGATACTAATTGCTTATGTTAATCAGAGATATCATTTTATATGAATAAAAGCAAATGATAATGTAGGAAGTAATATCTAATGCTCACAGCAAAAGAAACAAAAGAAGGGAGGGAGGACATTTTTGTCTCACCTTCTTTTTTTGGCATGTGTTTTTAAATTTGTTGTTGTTGTTATTCCTTATGGGTCTGTTCGCAGTGTCTTCACTCTCCAGCGAATGATATACCATCAAGTGCTACAGCTAGAAATAAAAAAAATATTTTTGTGTATTGCTCACAGTCTTAATGCTAAAACTGAAACTCAATAGGTTTCAGCAATTAAGTAGCTATCTCCAAGTAGGTATCATTGTATTCAAATATTGTTAAACACATGTTAGATTTCATATTTAAAGCTAGCGCTTATTAGTTTAGGTTTATCACTGCGTCAAAAATTTGCATTGACATTGTTTGCTTTTGTCCTTTCCTCTGAACCTTCGTAATCAACCTTCACAAGTTTTAATGTAAGGAGAATATTTGTCAAAAGTTTCTGAAAGTGAGTGATAGCTTATAGCAGATCATTAAACAGAAAAAAAATAGTGCGATTCGCAAAGAATATTTTGTCTATGGTAAACATTTAACAAATAATACTATATGAGCTGCGCTTTCTCAGGGGATAGAGTGTTTGCCCTCCAATGAGGTGAACCGGATTCGAATCCAAGCGATGGCTGGTCGATGTGAATTCTGCCCCTGGTTTTCACCGACCACAGTGCTGACGTAAAATATGACGCCTCAGTGGTAGACGGATCATGAGTTAGAGTCCTAATAACAGTCTAACCTTTAGAGGTTTTCATGGCTTTCCTCACCATGTAATGCAAATGCGGGTTGCATCCACTAAAATGTCCTACACGAAAGCAAAATTTCTCCCAATACTTGATCTAGCAGTTTTCTTGTCTTTTGAATTGATTTCAAAATTACAAAGCTATGGCTTATATGTAGTCATAAACTCAAATTTGGGTCGGCTGTTCAACGAGGGTTATAAAAAAATAATGTTATGTTCATAAATTTTTTTTAACTCTTAATCAAAAAAAATACATATGTATTTTAACGTCAAGAGCTTAAGTAAGTACACTCGTTTTCTTTTCTCTTCGAAATATTACAGAGTTTTTAAATTTAACTAAAAGTAGATCTATAAATCTTGTTAAAATTATTCCAAACACTAATTCTTGACATTAAATTATTCCAAAATTTAATGATATTCTTAACGTAATTAAAAGAAAAAAATACCCATCAAGTTTTTTTTAATATGAAAAATTGCGAAAACAGTCTTTCGTAATTTGGAGTTTCTTTTTTTTAAATCTTACTATATATAAAAATCTAATGATGGTGTCGCAATTTCCATTGTTGTCCGTGAGTTTTTATTGGCCGCGAAATCACGTGATAGGATCCAGTTTTTCCTCATTCATTTAAATATTGTTCTGGTTGTCATCAGCAAAAAAAAAAAAAAAAAAAAAATAAAAAATAAAATCACAAAGGTATTGTTTTTCTATAAATATTTGTGTATCTCTAATTTAAAGTAATTTTCATGTACTACTATTATTACGCTTTTAATTCTTGAGTTTAAAACGAAGATAATTGTTTTTTTATTATAATGTAATTCTGCGCTACGTTATAAGATAGTTATTTAGAAAGGTACACAGTTATTACAGTTAAAGAGATCTGTTGAATGGTTTAAAACTTAACGCTCAGCTTCATGCACAATAAGATCAAGCAAAAAAAGTATTTAATATATCCACCCGTTTGGTAAGCGAAAATATTAAATTACGGTTGCGAACTCATTTAATTTGTTTGAGCAATGCAATGTTATAATAATATAAATGTAATTTTAAAATTATTTCTTAGAAAAATTACTTCTGTTCACTAATAGATAATATTTGGACGTGTAAAGTTGAGGCACAAGCGTAAGCAAACAGAATTCCTTTTAGTACACATATGCTAAGTGAATAATTTAAACTTTATTAGAAAAACTGTTTTCAGCCTAGAAACAACAATTTATTGCGAAGCAATCCTCGGGGTTGGTGAGCGGCAGCGAACAGGGGGCTTCCCTAGTATTATATAATAATTTTCGTGAATTGCAATTTATTTGAAAAACAAACAAAATGTGATGAACGTTGGAGTCGCGTGTTGATTCTGGGAGAAAACACAGGAGAACGTTTCCCGAGACAGTAAAACGATATATTTATAAAATCTGTTTTTTAAACATAATTATGAAGAGCCATTTTTTTTAATGTTGCCAGTTAGTTTGGAATTGTGCATTGTACTTCCTTACTTATGATATGGATTATTGTAATTATTCCTAGATGAAGCGAGGGGTTTAAATCCAACAGCAAAATCCATTTTTAGACATTTTTAATGCGAAAGATGTTAAACGCAATCTATTATTTGGGCATTCAAATTTTTTTAAAACTTTGTTTCAAAAACTGTGGTTCATGAAAGCTTTTCAAAAATATTTTAGTTTTTAATATATTTTAGAATGAACTTTGATACCAACCGGACTGGTTTTCATTAATTTTAATGAGAAGAAAAACAATTGGAAATTTGTGGTTGATATGTATTTTTTGAAAAAAATTCTTAACACCTTAATAAAACTAAACTCAGAGATGCGACAGCTCATTTAGGGCCAGGCCTACTGCGGCCTTCACTGTTTTCTTGACCTTGTGCTCTGGAGTACAGGAGCAGATGTTTCGGATCGGTGGGCAGTCGAACGCAGAACCCTCTCTGTTTAGTTCCCTTGGTACTCATTTTATTGACCCTCTGTAGGGATAAAAGGCTAAGGCAACCTTGCTCGGTCCAAGGATGGAACCCCGTTCCGGAGGCGCGAGAGCACGAAGTGCGACTACTTAGCCACCGGGCCTGGAAATGTCTTAACCTTTTGCTTACGCTTAGCATGATGAACCCATTCTGGTTCACTTACCATTGTACCAACTGCAAGCAAAGGGTCAGTACAATCCTAATTTTAATTTAAAAAGTTTAAGCTGAGTGTTCATATTTTTTCTTTACTAATTAAAAGAATGAGTTTATTAAATTCAAAAAAAAAAAAAAAAAAAAAAAAAAAAAAAAAAAAAAAGAAGGAAAAGAAAAAGAAAAGGGCTGTTTTGTTTCGATTGCTCATTAACATTACATTACAGACAAAATTAATTCTTAAAAACAACTGTTTTTTTTAAATAAACAGGCTGTGATACAAACTGGTCTGGTAAAAATACAAACTTTACATAATTATTGTCCTGTAAAATTATTTTATCATTGCTTGTATCTATCATTCCTTGTTTGCACTAATCATTGTGTTATAAAATTAGTTTATAATTTCATTTTTTTAAATATTTTTATAATGGCTAATGACTTATTTGCTTGTTTGATTCTAATGCTTATTTGTATTCCTCTATCTAATGCTTATTTAATGCTTATTTGCTTTGCGAATCCCATAATTTAACATTAGGGAATTAACGTATAGCAAATATTACTTAAGAACCGCAACTAAATATATAAAATGTTATAAAAAGAAATGTTGCAATTGAAAAACACAAATTTCACACTCGCTTGGAATTCAAATCGATTGTAAGTGGAGATAACGCGTGTTTTATCAATTATGTCATTTGCCTTGATGCATTTTATAATGGAAAGAGTTAAAATTGTTTCGTGTAATTCCCTGGAGTCTGAAAGATCTTGATAATTCGCTTGGTTTATAATTCTATACGATACTTTACGTGAATTAAATAAACATTCTATGTCTTACCATTTTTTGTACTTATGTAGACAATTAAATAAAGCGAAAGGAACCTTAATTCAATCATTTCATTCCTTTATTTTAAAAATTTTTCCTAGAGCAAAAAAAGTTAACACCTCGAATAACTTTATTTAATGATACTGTCAAAAAATAGGCAATTTAACTTCCATTTATCGTATAATTTTATTCACAAGGCCTGCTTTTTAAACTCAAAGGTAAAATTGTGTAAATTTACGTTATTAGTATATACTAGAGTGTTTTTACGGATAGAGTTCAGTAGTAGTAGTAGTTCATTTACGTCGCACTAGAGCTGCACAATGGGCTATTGACGACGGTCTGGGAAACATCCCTGAGGATGATCCGAAGACATGCCATCACAATTTTGATCCTCTGCAGAGGGGATGGCACCACTGCTTCGGTAGCCCAACGACCTGCACGCGAAGTCGAGCACTTTACGGTAGCACAGTTTAACGAGGACCAATACCGCACACCCTCGATCCCTACGCAGACTGATCCAAGTGGTGACCCACCCGCACACTGACCGCAGTCAGTGATGCTTGACTTCGGTGATCTGCTGGGAACCGTGTCTTAACGATCAGTCCACTGCGGGACACGGATAGAGTTCATTTATATACAAAGGATGTTCAAATCTACAACCAATCTGTATTTTCACTGCCAAATATCTTCAAATATACGTTTGTCGTGACGTCATGAGAGAATGATTGATTTATAATTCTCAACGATACTTAACGTGAATTAAATAAAAATTTTATGTCTTAGCGTTTTTTTGTAATTATGCGTACAATTAAATAAAGTGAAAGGAACCTTAATTCAATCTCTTTTAATTTTTTATTTTTATTTTTTTTCGCTCATTACGTTAAAATAAATTTGGAATTTTATTTCTTGCTGCTTAGCATGTCGCCAAGATTTCCCCAGCAGGAGTCCTGACAAGCCAGCGAAGCAATTAGTTCTTAAGTATGGCACTGATAAACTTTCCTAATAAATATATTCTAATATTTCTTTAACAAATTTGGCGAATTTCTAATTAGAGAGTACGAATTACCACCTGCTGGTACATAAATTTATAATTAAAATTAAACATTAAAAGGGAAAAGATAATTAAGATGATTTTCTATATTCTGGAAATTCCTACACAAGTTCGCCTTAATTCATTTCTACCAACGACGTTAAAAATACAACATAATCTCACTGAAAAATATATTCTTTCGACATAAATTTGACTTTTTATTTTAGTTGTTAAATGTTTTTATTACTTATCCAAAGTATGAAGTATCAAGATTTGGTTGATAATATAACCTTTTATTTTCAAGTCTTAATCGAGAAGTAGTTTTTGATTTTTAAGATTTGATGGGTTTTTAATGTTGTTATTGCAACCTAAAACTTCGAATGTTTACTTTTTAAAATTAAACAAATCTTTTTAGAATAGAGCTATTTTTGGCAATTTTCGAGTTTTTTCACGATATTTACAATTCTTTTATCATAGCATGGGGACTTGCACATTAATGAATTAATAATTCGTTCATTTTTTTTCTATTTTGTTTGGAGTAATAGCGATGAATTTACAACCACCCACAGCCAGTATATATATTTTAAACTGAAATATGATAGTTGTTTTTAGCTTTAAAAATATTATATAAGCTTTTTGCAAGCAAATGAAGACATCTCTTAGTCTGATATTTTCTGATTTGTCTGATAAAAGTTAGAGCAGAAAAAATATGTTAAACATTTAAATGCTTATTTCATAGTAAAATAAAAGGGAAATTTAATTAATTTTTATCTAATTCTATTATTTTAAAAAAGTATTTTAAATATGAGAAGATAAAATAATGTCACTTCAAATCTTCTTTCGGAATTTTAACCTCAATTAATAGCAAAACATTCTTGTAATAGTTGAGAAGATAGTGCAAAAAAATTAAGTGCAATTGCGCAAATGCTCTTCATTATATGCTTTTATTCATGATCGCTGTCGCTTATCAATCCCCTGAATTGCTATACGCTAAACTTCATTTGCACTTTCCCCCATGATATTTGTTTGATATCACAGATTTTAAACTTCATATACTTTATTTTATAATAATTATATTAGAGCAACGCTATAAGCTCGGCATAGCTCACCACTCCTCGTTACTGCTTGCGCAGTTCTTTTTATATTGCTTCGCTGTCAGAGATAGATTACCTATAACAAAATAATCAAGTAAGAATTGATATATGGTTGAGATAAGGGTTCACGAAAAAAAACGTGACTTTACAATTTACCAGTTCCAAGTCATATTAGAATTTTAAACTAAGTAAAACACATTTTTCATCAGCAAAATATAAAAATCTTATAGCTAATATTTTTTACTGAATAATAGTCAATAAGTTTAAGCTGAAATGAACTTTAACCGAATAGTTGAACTGAAATAAACTCAAATTAAAACCTATTTCTAGAATGTACAAAGTGCAAAAAAGGAAGTGGACACCGGGAATAACATTTGAACAAATGATCGGATTTTTCCGTACTACACTGTCAAAAAATATGTAATAGTTTATGAACAAGGCACATTTTTTAAGTAAAACGATAAACTCACGTAAATTTTCGTTATTAGTACATAACGATAGCGCACTGGAGTGTTCTTACGTCCAGAGTCCTTTCATAGAAGCAGGATGTTCCAATCTACGATCGAGTCATATTTGTTTCATACATTTTGTAGTTTCACACTATCAATGGTTCATACACAACGGTGCATTAATGTGTCCTTTCAAGTTTTTGCAGTTTTGGACTTTCGTCGTTCATAAACAGTGTATTGAGACAGCAGGATATAAACGATTTACCCACCATGGCCACAATGATCTCCGGACCTTAAGCTATGTAATTTCTGATTATGGGGTTACATAATTAGTTTATGAACCTCTAACACCAAAAACACTACCAAAACCTCAAGAATGTATTTTTGCTGCAAAAAGAATTATTAATAATGTGAAACATACAACGAACTTGATTACAGATTAGACCTTTGTCATCCGACAAAAAGTGTCTCGCTTTGAACATTTGTAACTAAAAAAATTTTTATTTTATTTTAAATTCGTGCATTACATCTTGAAATGTGTGTAATAGTTTTAAAAATATAAATATTTTAATTCGTTATTTCATTTACATCTTGTATTTAGAAACTTGATTAGCTACTTGCGTCTTACTTGGTTCATTTTTATCTCACCAATTGCTTAGTTTCTTTTAATTGCGATTTTGTTAGGAAATATTTTAAAGTTATTTTTACCAGAAATGAAGAAATAAATTTTCTGATAAAATACTGAGTCTTTTCATTGTTTTTTTTTTTTTATAGCTATTTATGTAAACGGAACAACTTCAGTATTTATAAATATCTCTGATAAACTATATTTGCGAACCACTAAAATGTTATCTTACTTTTTGTATTTGTTCCATCTTTTCTGTGAATAATTATTGAGATTGCATCTTTGGTACATAAAACGAAGATGA
Source organism: Parasteatoda lunata (assembly GCA_949128135.1). Classification (NCBI taxonomy): domain Eukaryota; kingdom Metazoa; phylum Arthropoda; class Arachnida; order Araneae; family Theridiidae; genus Parasteatoda; species Parasteatoda lunata. Next base: position 105,176,865 of record OX421971.1, read on the forward strand.
CAAAAGAAAAACCATTCTCGCCCATCGTAATGACCTTGGTCTATTACCGGAGAGGGAAACACTTTTCGCTTTGTTACCAAACTTTTGTCTGACGATATCTTTTTGTTATTTTCTTATTTTGCGAACCCATAGTCCATGCTGCTTTTTATGTTTAACGCAAATATCTCGATTTCGTGAAAAACTTAACTAAGCGTATTCTAAAAATATGCACTTCAGGACTTGTCTTGGCACTTTCACTGTACTCTGAGCGTCATTCGGTAGTTATCTTATTTTATTCTTATTTCTTATTCGATGAGATAAAAACTTAGTTTTTTTAGATGTGATTCAAAGCTTTGAAAAATACATTTTACTCTAATCAAGAAATCTTTTCGCTAAAAGCTGAATATTTTTTAATTTGCTAAAAATTATTAATTAAATCCGATTAAAATTCGAAGATAATTGAATTGTGTTTCCCGAATCAAAAGGAATATTCTTTTCAGGAAGCGGTTATTTTCAAAGTATTTAAGTTTATTATAGTATATTATAAATAGAGTTTCATATAGGCACGTAGAAAACAAACCCTTACTTGAGGCAAAATATTAAGTACCTTACTCAAAGTCAATGGTAAAAAGTTATTCGACACCGTGCTTCTAGGGATTGGTTTCTTTCAATTCAATGTATAAAACATCATCGAAAAATAACTCATGTCCCTAAATGGTAACATATAAGTTTTCCTTTCAATTTTCCCTCCACGCTCGAGGATATTCAACTTTTCACCAGTTACTATGAAAGGGATACTATACGATTTGTCACAGGTTTGAAATTGTTTAGCGAATTCGACCTATTTTTGAGCTTTATTTACTGTACTACATTATACATTTATTACATATGTTCCTGCTTAGGTTTAGTTAAAAGGTACTTTACTATGTAAGGGCAATAACGAAAATTTTAATTTTTCTTGAAATTCCTAAACATTTAGCTTAGTAGTGTTTATCTAAGAGGGTCAAAAACGAAATTCCTCTAGACAATATCTTTAGAGACATAAAGAGAAGTAATAAAAATTTTTTGTAGTCCAATTGTATCAAAAATTAAAAATTGCGCATTGCGTCATTCAGGGGATGGAGCATTCGCCTTTCAATGAGGTGAACCACGTTCGAATTTCGCACCCGGCTGGCTCCATCCAAAAAATATAATCCATATTATTTAGTAGCTCATACAGTCCATTAATATATAGTCTATATTATGGTCCATTAATAGTGGTTCATATTTTATAATATAAGTTCATATCATAAATAAGTTTTTACAGTTAAGATAGAAATTTTATGAGGCAACGAGTTTATGATAATCAAATTATTAGATGCATAAAATTTATTAGCAGCTAAATTTTTCTTTTGAGGAAACATTTAAATTTCTTTAGAATAATTTACTATAAATTTTGTTACTTCTTTGCGTCAAAAAGAAATTAAATTTTTAATTATATAATTTATTAATCATTCGTAGTTTTTTTAAAAAGAAAACAATTGATCTTTTTGGAATTGCTTAAATAATATAAGATACATCTAAAAGAATATGGCATTACCAGACAAAATTCATTTTGTACTAAATATTTTAAAAATGTTTATTTATTCTCCCATAAAATATATTCACAGAAAAATTTTAGAAAATCTTTGCTTTAAACCTTAGGTACACACGCTTATACATAGATTTTTGTTTATTTATCTATCCAGTAAAAAAATAAAAGACTCTTTTTTTTAATAATTATTTCAAATGAATTATTAGAATTCATCTTTCATAAAAATGGGTTTTATGATAAGTTATCTCCCACGAGAAAGAGTAATAATGCTATAAATATAACAAAACTGTGTTAATTATGGGATTTTTACGACTCTTAAATGTTTTAATTGCCTAAAGTTTTCTCATAATGTGAGGTATAAAAATCCTAAATGCCAGAGTTCTTGTAAGAAAATTTAGTGGTATAGTTTTATTTTCAGTTGTACTTTCCCTTTACTAAAGGATCCAATTTTTTTCAAAGTTAGGTAATAGAAAATTTCTTACGGCTCTTGTTAAACTACAGTTTAAGTGCATTGTACCTTAATAAAAAGAAACTCGTGTTAGTTTACTTATAATTACAAAAACTCTAGTTTCCTTTTTGTGATGGGAAAAATTCCTCATAAATCACTTTAATGAAAGATTTTTTTTTTCTTATTGAGTTTACAGGTTTGAGAAACGCCATAAGATATTATTTAATAAATAAAATATTGACAAATGTATTGAATTTTGTTTCTTTCCGGAAGAAAAGGATTTATTGTTAAAAAATTATAATTTAAAAAGGATGTTCTTACCCTATTACACTAAATTTACTATGATTTGACATTGTCTATTATTTTATAATTTGTATATTTGATGTTTGTTTGGAAAAATATGAGACTGCAATAGTGATGAAAAAGTGAAGTATTTAGTAAACTTTATACAATATTAAATTTATTTTTCAAATAATTTAAAACTGAATATGCAATTTACAAAAACTAATTGAAAAGATAATTCCGATATGCCTTTGCGAAAGGCTAACATCTTTTAGTTAATTTTTCTTTAAATAAATTCTGTGTGTCCTGCTAGCATATTTTTTTTTTTATTATTTTAAATGAAATTTGGACAGAAATAAATTGCAGTCAATGTTAATATCATTGATGAACGTAAATATTATACTGTTTATTTTTCGTGAAAATTAAGATAATATGTTTTTAGCTTGAATATTAGTAAGTTAGGATTGTTTGAATTGAAATCATAGAGTTATAAAGAAGATATTCAAAATATGTCAAAAATAATAAATGTGGTAAAAATAATTGACATTGGATTTATTTTTCGAGAACATAAAAATAAAATATTTCTGATGGAGAATTTTAAATATTTATAAAATTAAAGAAATTTTGCATTTAAATTGAGACTGAAATGTGATTTTTATAATTTTATAACAGTTGGTGAACAGCCGACCCAATTTTGGGTTTCAACTCCGTAGCCAAGTAGTTTTGAACACAAGACAGAAAACAAGGAATTCCTGGATCAAGCATTGGGAGAAATTTGCTTTTGTGGAAGATTTTTTGATGGAACTAAACAACATTTGCCTTACATGGTGAGGAAAACCACGAAAACCTCCCATGATTTGTCTAGCAGCAAGGGAACTATAATCTATGATTCGTCTACCACTGAGGATATTTTATGTCAACATTGCGGTCTGTGCGAGCCGGGTGCAGAATTCGTGCCGATCAGCCAACGCTGGGATTCGAATCCGGTTCACCTTATTAGAAGGCTCTATCCCTTGAGCCACCACAGCTTAGACTGAAACGTTTGTAGTTAAGAATCAAAAAATAATTTTTAACGAAATAAGAATGTCATTAGATTAATTTTTCAAAAATATTGAGCCCAAAATAATCGTGGCCAATAACCATGCAAAAATTTAAAATAATCAGATAAAAATAGTTACATTTCTTTAAGTTTTCAGTTTCTTAAAATTAAATTAAATTATTCATGTGAGTATGTAATTATTAGGTTGTTAAAAAAAAGTACTGCAACACTTGCGAAAATTTCAATTTTTGTGAATTTTCGTTTTGGGTTGTTGTATTTTGGCGTTACTTTAAACTTTCATCAATCTAAATGACTTCGGATAAAACTGAACTTCGAATTCTGATTCGTTATAGCTATAAACGAGATCTTTCAGTAAGGAATGCTGCAACGGATGTTGCAGAACTTTTTTAACAACCTAATATTTATTAAATTACTTAAATTGTTAAGACTGATATATTGAGACGTTAATATCAGTTCCCTTGAAAATCTTTGAACAGTCGGAGATAATTATAAATGAAATATTCTAACTGAACGACTGCAGTAGATTGTCCTTTGCTGCAGAATTCTTTTTTTTAAAAACATATTTTTCATACTTTTTCCATAATTTTGTATTAATTTAGGACAAAATAAGTGAAAAATATTACATTTAGCTCTTTAATAATTTATGGTTATGAAATGCAACGTGAAACATCGGCGTCTTTTTCTGCGTTAAAGATAAAATCTTCGAAACACGGCTTACTTCTAAACAATAATTTTTCAAATTTGTACTTACTTGAAGTTATTTAGATCTAACAAAAACAGTTATTAATCATTGAAACTTCTATGATTTACAAAATCAATTATTTAAAATTTTTGAATATAAATGAAAAAAAAAATTCAAACTATTTCTTCTTTTGGAATTTACATTTTAATATAAATTTAATTCCAAGAATCTCACAAACTTAATTGCTTTCTTATAATAAAAAACAACACCAAAATATTTTTTTTATTTCCAATTTTTATTTCCAATCAGAAAAAAATACATGAAAAGAGCGCCAAAAAAAATATATGCATCATTTGCTTTAAAGGGCTAAAAATGCAGTGAATATGTAAGTGGTTGTATTTGTTTTTTTGAAAGAGAAAATAATGTAAAAAATTTATAGAGCGCAATTTAGAAGTTATTAATAGAATAAAATACTCGGCTGTTACGTTTGTGATTAACAAGAGAAATGTTTAACTCAATCAAAAGATACAAAATATCATTAAAAATACAAAAAATATAAATTTTTAATTAGAAGTAAACGTTTATAAGGCTTTAATATTATGAAGATGTGTTTTTGAACATTTTAAATTTTAAAATTATAAAGTAGTTATTTCTATGATTTACTCCTTACTCGAAGTGTTACGTGAGGAATTTTCTGCGCTTTTTTTTCTGACTATCAAAATAAAAAAATAAATAAAAAAAAAATTGCTTTTAGTACAACGAAACAGCCTGCGTCGAATCATGCCAAAGCATTTAAAAGCACGTGCAATGTTAAAATTAAATATAAAAACTAGCTGGAACTTATTGCCTAACCAATAACTGTCGTTATTAAAAATTTAAAGTGTTTATTTGATATTATTTACAAAGCGCATTAAAAGTTTTGAAGGAGCTTAATTAATTTAATAAAACTTATTCATAGCTTCATAGCCAGTGTGTGTTATAAATTCTCTCTCTCTGTACATATATATATGTATATAATATATATATATATATATAATATATATATATAATATATATATATATATATATATATATATATATATATATATATATATATATATATATATATATATATATATATATATATATATATATATATATATATATATATATATATATATTCAAAATGAAGATAAAACAAAGAAAAATTACAAACTAATGTAAAAAAGGGGAAAAAATAAAATTAATAAAAATAAAATTAACAAAAAATGGGAGAAAAAAAAAGGATAGAATTCTTTAAAAAAAAAAATCCGGAAGAAAAAAAAAGATATTATATTTTCAACAGCCCACACGATTATATCTGTAAAAAAGAGGGCTTTCTAATATTGTATTAATATAGCCAAAGCAAAATATATCAATACAAAAGTGTGAGGAGCACTCAAAAAATTTTTGCAAAAATTACAACAAATAAAATAGAACACAATAAGTAAAAATAACACGTAAAAACAGAAAATAAAATATAAAGAAAAAAAACAGAATAAAATATAAAACATAATGTATAAAGCGAGTAGCAAAATCAAATGAACTTACATAAACGGGAAATTTTTCAAGAATGATATAAAATATTTTCGTAACAAGATTGCCAGATTGCAAAATATGAAAACAAAAGCGCAAATTGAGACAGCGTAGAAGAGTTTTGTTTTAAAGTGCGTTCTTACTGCATTACTGAAGTGCGTTTGATTTGTTAGTTACCAAGAATGGCCCGAAAATGGGTGTGCGCAAGATAATATTATACTGGATAATTTAAATAAGTTGACTATAAATAGTTTTAGAAAATAAATATTTATTTAAGAAAAAAATATAAAATAGAAAAGAGAAAGAAGCATGAATTACCTGTTTTAGCCACGAATTTGCCCGAAATGGATTTGCACATGGAAAAATTGTATAAATTAACAAGGAAATTTATTATAGATAATTTTAGCCACATATTTGCCCGAAATGGATTTGCACATGGAAAAATTAAATAAATTAACAAAGAAAAATTTTTAGTAAATAATTTTAGCCACGTATTTGCCCGAAATAGATTTGCACATGGAAAAATTGTATAAAATATTAAAGAAATTTTTTTAGTAAATAATTTTAGCCACGGATTTACCCGAAATGGATTTGCACATAGGAAAACTATATAAATTAACAAAGAAAATTATTAGTAAATATATCCACAATAATATACGATTAACTCAATGATTTTACATAGAATTTTATTATTTTAGTTGGGTATCCATTGTTTTTTTATCAAATTTTGAAATAGTTTATCGATTTGTTTTTTGGATAAATAAATATTACTACATATTCTTTTAATTCTATTCATTTCATTAAAAGCGGCATTTAAATAGATGCTCCTAGAAACATTAGAATTCCAAGTAATAAGTTTATTTATATTAAAATTAAAATCATTTCTTTTATCATATAAATCAACAAAGCAGATATTTTCTTCTTTTATAATACCCAAATCCAAAAAATTGAAATTAATATTATCATCATGAATACGAAGCAAGATTAATTCCTCGGGGGTAAATATCATTTAATAAAATAGTATAATTTTGTAAAATAAAGATAATTAAATCATCAATATATCTGAAAACAAATTTAATACCAAGAGTATAATTTTTTTCATAATAATGAAAAATAAGTTAGCTAAGAGAGATGAATAATTAGATCCTTGTGGTATTCCATCAATTTGAAGAAAATATCCTTAAAAAAAATTATTAAAAGGACAAAAATTAATCAGAATTTCCCAATAATCAAAATCGCAACAAAGGATATTTTTAAAATCATAGTAATAATTCAAAATGACATATTTTATTTTAGAAAGGGGAATGCTATTGAAGAGATCCTGGAAATCAAAAGTCGCAATAGAATTAATTTTATTATGTTTAATGAATTCTAATTCTTATGGTAATGAATTATTAGTGATAATCCAAGAGAAACCTTGTTTAGAAATATTGTTAATAATTTTATTTAAGTAGTTAGAGAAAATGGTGCCAGGTTTAGTTAGATAAGTATTAGATCCACATGTGATAGTTCTAAATTTTACAGGTGTTATATATATATATATATATATATATATTAAATATATCAAGTTCATAAAGTATGAAATATTCGTTTTTAATATTTTTTGGTGTGCAAATATGTTTAAACTCGGTATTATTATGCATAGCTATGCTTTAAACATTTATTTCAAATTTGCAAATTTAACTTACGTTTAAATATGATTGTCATGTTTTCTGAATATAAATGACAAATATTATATTTCTTTTTTAAAGAAAACAAATAAATAAATATTTACTTTAAAGAAAAAATAAACAAGTACTTTCAACAGCGTGTATTTTTTTCTCCATCTTACAGGGCCTTAAATAACAAAAAAGAAATAAAATTGGAAAACGCATCAAACTTTACATTTAATTCAAAAAATCGATGTTAGCATTACAAGAATTTTTTGTTGGGAATTTTGTTTCGAACAAAAAGTTTAAGGTAGTTTTTTTTTACCACTATTTGATTTACTCAGTTTTTGTTTCTGTTATTTAGCTATGCAAATGAACTCAAAATAAAACTTCTTTTTTTCCCCAGCAAAACCGACATTTCATGGGTTTTCCCTTATTTCTTCTGAGATCGCTTGTTGTAAAAGAGCTTATTTAATTTTCTTAAAAGAGGAAAGCAAATAAAATATCATCAAAAAAAGTAGCCAGAATTGGTTTTGAAACTGACGTAACCTACATTTTTCAAATTCAGTTTTTTAAGTGCTATAGGTATAACTTTGACTGATTCTGAAAAAAACGTTCTTCGATCATTTTTTTTAAACAGTCAATCTAAAAATTAAAGATATTATTTTCATAAATTTATGCTGAAAAGGAGTTTTACTAATTTTTATAACCGGCGTTGAACAGTCGACCCGATTCTGAGTTCACAACTATCAATGTTCAACTCCATAGCACTGTAACTTTGAACCCCAGAAGACAAGGAGGCTCCTGGATCAAGCAATGGGACAAACTACCCGTCGTGGAGCATTTTTTGAAGTTACTAACCCGCATTTGCGTTACATAGAGAGAAAAACCACAAAAACCTCCTAGGTTAGCGCCATGGCAAAGGGTTCTAACACAGAGGATATTTTGCGTCAGTACTGTGGTCTGTGTGAGCCTGGAGTAGAATTCGTATCAACGAGCCACTGCAGGGGTTCGAAGGTGTTCTACTTCATTGGGAGGTGCTCGCTATATATCCTGAGCCCCCGCGGCTTTCTTAAAATATACTTAAAATAACAGTATAATTATTGTAATTAAATGCATTTGAAAATCGAATGAGAAAAATGCAAATGTTAAAGCCCAACGATAGCTTTGGAAGATATCGAAAATTTCTTTTTGAAGAAGCTATATAAAAAGCTTGGTTATAAAAATTGTTTGAAAACTAAAAATGAACTTTCCAACAAAGACTTTGGCTGTGTGTCACAGAGTTACCAATTGACCTATGTTTCTGATTTTTTTACTGAAAGTGAATCACCATCATATTCATCAAACTTGAATCCATTGGAACTTCTGTGTAGTCCATCTTGGAGACAAGAGTATGTGTTAAATTTCATAAAACCTTATAATCAGTAAAATGTACGGGCAAAGAATGGTCAAAATAAAAATAGATGAGTGGAGACTCATATTGGAAAACTTTGTGACACGTTTATACCTCTGCATTAAGGTAGAACGTCGTGATTTTGAAATTTTGTAAATAATCAACAGGTAGTAACGTTTTCATATTTATCTAAAAGTTAGATTGTGCTATTTTAATATTTACGAAATAATAATTAATTAGTATTATTAATATTTTTTATTAATTATGATATTAATAATTATTAATTATAATAATAACTGTTATTAATTATTTTATTACTAATTATAATTATTGTAAAAAATATTATTAATAAGATATATTAATAATATATAATAATATTTTTAATGTATATTATTTATAATAATTAAAATAATTTCAATAGTTTTTTCTTGTCATCCTCTAAATGTACTACACACAGAACTTGTTGTCACAAAATTATTCTCCATTTTTATACGGCAAAAAAGAAATTAAGGCAAAATTACTGTTATGTATGGTAAGGACATTTTTGATAAATAAATAAAGTACTTCTGGTTAATAAAACCAAAGTATTCGGTATATAATCATTCATTTGGTAAATTTTCCATTCATATGGTAACTGCTTACTGGAAATTCTGGTTTTCAAAATCATAGTTCTTATTACCACACATTTAGTATGAATAAAAAACTCAAAGTTATATTTAAAGTAATAAATGGTTTCTATGCCATGCTCTAATGTATCATAATAAAATTACCAAATTATCAAACTTTACCAAATTTTCTAAATTTTTTCATAATTTAGAAATTAATATTTTACTGTTGTAGTTGTTATTTATCAAAGTGCTTTGGTAAAAATTGCTGAGCTTTTTGGTTTTCCCAAAGAGCCAGAAGCACGGTAAACTTTACCATATTCTGGTAGTTCTGACCATACTTTTTTTCCTCAGTGCATGATGCGCCAATGGTCAAATCCCTTTCTCTGGGTGGATGTTCGGATAGTTTTATCCAAGTAGTGCAGGTATATGATATTTGTTGCTACAATTTATTTTTCGGAAAATGGACTGAGCTGATTTTAAGTCTGCTGTACTTTTAACTATCAAGTAACTACATTTAAAAAAACATATTTAATATTGCATACAGTTAACGTAAGCAATAATTTTAAATTCCCACTTATCAAACTTGTTATTAAATTATCATTTTCTATTCATGATACTTATTTCCACTAATTAAACTTAAAATTAAATTATTTTTTTCCACTTATTATAAATATTTCGACCTATTAAACTGATTATAAAATGATAATTTTTTATTTTTGTTACTTATTTAAACTTATTAAACTTATAATTAAATTATTATTTTATACTTAACAAACTTACTTCCACTTATTATTAAATTTCGCAGAAAGTACGCTGCTTCTGGAAATTAAATTTTGTGATAAAATTAACACTTTTGTAAAATAAATATTTTTGCTTTCTTCGAAAAGCTAAAAAAATTCTTTTGAGCTTTTTTTTACAGCAATAATAAAATTCAAAATGTTGCAAAGTAAATTAAAGTAAACACATTTATCGACCACTATTTTTTCCCCTTGAAACTCTCAAGAGACAAATTTATATTAGGTTATTAAATTTACGTACAGGTAGGAAAGGACAAATATTTATTTTTGTTTTTCTTTGATATGATAAAACTTTATGTAATCATTCTTCTTAATATTTTGAAAGTATAAAAATACAAATAAGCAAGCACAATGGATGTTTAAGTCAAAAAAAAAAAAAAAAAAAAAAAAACAAAATTACATTTTTAAACTGATTATCATTTCTGTTTTTTTGTGAATAATTTATCACCTGAGACTCATTTTCATTTTTCGAACATAAGATGCAAATTAACGTGTGTAAATTTATTTAACTTTTAAACTTGGTAATTTTTTTAAAAAATTAATTTAATTTGTTTAAATTAATGCTAGCTGTTTATAATAGTCAATAAATACTTATAATTAATCTTAATTTTATATTACTTTAGTCTTCTTCATCGTGTTAGCTGGAGATGAATGAAAAATTTGCGAAAATACGTAAGATGAAAGACAACTGTCATAAGATGCATCACTGTGTACAAGATTTATGAGTATTTGAATTGTAAAATGTACAAGATCTTGGGAATCATGGTGAATGGTGTGAAATATCAAAACTACGCTTTAATATTTTTATTACTTTTGTGGAGTTACCAAAATCACTTAATTAAAAAACTTAAAAAAAAAATATAAGAGTACAAAACCATTATCAATAATTTAAAGGAATTTAATTTTGTATAATTTTCTTTTATTTTCTCTTTAGTAGAAATACACAATTAATTGCATGACTGTGAGGTGTCGAAAATCTGTATTTACACGTAGAAACAAATTCTAGTAATATTTCTGTACTGTATGGTGATGACATTCCTGGTAAAAAAAAGCAAATTAATATTTCTGGAAATAAAAACCAAAATATTCGGTATTTAAAGCATTCATTTGGTAATTTTTCCGTTCATATAGTAAAGGTTTACTAAAATTTCTGCCTTTCAAAATTTTAGTTCTTATTACTACATATTTAGTAAAAATACAAAACTGGAAAGTAAATTTAATCAAATAATTGGCTTTTACGCCTCGCTCTGAGGTATCATGATAAAAATGCCAAATTTTTGTCACATTTAACAAATTTTATTGCATATTATAAAACCTTATTTTATTCTTAATTTTATCACAATCATTACCAAAGTGCTTTGGTAAAAATTACCAAATTTATTGGTGTCCCCATGGAAGCAGAAACATGGTAAATTTTTACCATATTCTGGTAGTTTTGAGCATGTTTTTTTCTCTTAGTGTAATATCAGATTGAAAGATAACAACTTAATTCTGTTATAAAAAAAAGCTGTAATCTAATTAAGGTAATTTCCGTTTCGCTACCGCGACCAATAAAGTTTCCAATGAAAAGTCACCGGGCTTAAGTGAATTAAACTTTTTTTTTACATTTTTTTAATTAATTTTTTGTGATAATTTAAAAAAAAATAAAGATAGAAGAAAAATAACTTAATTTACTTGCGCCGGTGAAATGTAAAAGTGCCCGAATTTCTTTATGTATTTCCATCGATCTGTCAATATCGTTATAATTAAATCAGCAACTTACACTTATATATTTTTGAATAGTCTAGACAAGAAGTTACTAGAACATTTACTAAGGAACATTATGATTTGTTCACAACTGGAAAGTTATGAAAGAGTTTAAATTTTATAGTCGGGGGACATCACGAGGAGAATATTAGCTTATAGCTTACATTGAGGGGAAAATAGGAAATTAGTTTAAAGGTTTAAATAGAAACTAAATTAAAATGGAAGCAAATGTGCCAAAATGAGTGATGGGCAATAAATAAAAGAGGAAGAGAAAGAAATCTTGTATGACACCACATAGTTTAAAACACTCCCTATTCTTGGACTTTTCATTTTAATATTTAATTCATGAGCATAAATGAGAGCATGTCATTTTTTTTTTCAATTATTCCGATATATTCAGACTTGTTCATTCGCTATCAACCATCAAGAATTTTCCGAATGAAAACAAGACGGAAATCGTAAAAAAAAGTAACTAAATGTTAAATAGTTTTGTATCTATAATTCCAGTACTAACTTTAAGAACGTAAATATAATATTTTTACGATGTTAACAATAAACATGGAAACATTTCACTGTGACTGAAATTTTTTTAAAGATGTTACTCATAAAAGCTAATAGAATTGCTCTCCTTTCAATGTTGCTTCACGAAAAAATAAAAAGATATTTGTTTGCTTATCTGTTACAAAGCTTAAAAATTTGGAAAAACGTTATCTCATCACTAAGGAAATCAGAAAATAGTAATAAAAATACAAAAAAGAAATGAAATCGTAAAGTTTGGAAAAAGTCAGGCACAAATTTTATTTTATTGCTGATGTTTTCAAGTTTTGATATATCAGCATATCAAAACATATTATACCTTTTTTAATCTGAAAATAAAATAAAACAAAAATATTTTGACTTGGAATTTTAAAGCTAAAATATAGGAATATGTTATCTAAAATCATATATTTTTTTATATAAACACAAATATGATATAATTTTAAGAATAGAGCTAAAAATATACTTTTATTACTAATATAGTAGTTACTTTTTTGAGCTTTTAAATTTTTCGACAAGGGGACTTAGTTATTTCAAAATAACTTTCGTAGTTATTTTCGCAGTTTAAAAAAAACTTTCTCGGAAAAATAGTAAAAAAAATAAAAAACAAAATATTTAATTTTTTTACACATGGATTATTTAAAAAAAATATGATGCTGTATAACATTATCGATTTATCTTAAACAGAATGATTGCCTGTACTCTGCATTCATGAATTTTAAATTCTGAATCTATTAGCACCAAAGAGAACTAAAACATAAAAATAACTTCTAATCAAATGATTGGATTCTTACGTACGTCGGATACTTATGGACTCAATCTTAATGGTTATTGCTGTTGCTCATAATGTCCCATGCTTGTTTGGTCAAACCAAGCAAATTTAAGGTAGAGGGTGCGTTTCTTGATTTTTTTAATTGCGATATCTATAGCCAAGAATACGACTTCAGCCACACACTTCTGACAGCCTGTTTATAGGGCGGAACCATTCATACATCCATTAATTCATCCACAGATCGTAATTTAGATCTGAACCAAAGAACGATTAATCTCCAATTCAGTACCCCAGAGGTATCACTTGTTATGGAAACATAGAGGACTTTGTGAACCGGCAGATTTAACGTGCACTAGTCACCATTCACTGCACGGGGAGTCTTCGGCTGGTGGGGATCAAACTCGCGACTCTTGGTCATGGGCCCCTATTCACCAGGCTATCCGGCCCACTCTTAATGGTTCAGAGACCTAACCATAAAAATGCAAATTAATTTATCAGATGATATTTTAAGTCACGAAATCAAACACAAGAGCCTTCTCTCATTGATAAAAAATATTTTTTTCATTTGAACTTTTAACCGTCAAAACTTGAGTGGTAACTGCAAAAGGGAAAATAAGGTTTCGATAGTTTATGCGGGAGAACAGTCAAAGTATAGGGTCGACCTCAACACTCTCTGCGTTTTTTGTTATATTCAAAAATAATTCCGTGTAAAGTTCACTTTCATTTTTATTACTGTTTATCAATTGTTATTATTTCACTTACTATTGTTTGGACAATTTTTTGATTTGTAAGGTTATACAACTTTTTACACAAAGTTAAAATACGTAATTTTAGTTGATAAAACTCAAAATTTTAAGAGAACCGGTTAAATAGATATTTTAAAAAATATTAAAAATACGACCTCCTTGGGTTAAAGAAATACACAAGGGTTGGAATTAACATTAAGGATCTCAAACTTTCGACTGTTCTTCTTCCCAAAAGTATTGGCAGAAGATCTAAGCTAGATTTCAGCTACCCTCATATTATGATGATCAAGAATAAATATTTCTTGCAAAAAAGGTCATTTTTTAAAGAATAAGTACGTTGTGAGCCGCGATGACTCAGGGGATGGAGCCTTCGCCTTCCAGCGAGGTGCACCGGGTCTGAATCCCAGTGATGGCTGGTCGATACAAATTCCGCATCCAGCTTGCACTGACCACAGTGCTGACGTAAAATATTCTCAGTGGTAGACGGATCATGGGTTAGAGACCCCTTGCCGTCTGGCTAACTGTGGGAGGTTCTCGTGGTCTTCTTCTCCATGTAACGCAAATGCTGGTTAGTTCATCGAAAAGTCCTCCACGAAGACAAATTTCTCCCGATACTTGATCCAGGAGTTTCCTTATCTTTTGGATTGGGTTCAAAATTACAAGGTTACGGAGTTGAACATTGGTTGTCGTAAGCTCAATGTGGGTCGACTGTTCAACGACGGTTAAATCATTAAATCAATAAGTACATTGTGTCCGATTTCATAACTTATAATATCATCTGCATTAATTAATTAGCATATTTTATTAGAATATTAAAAATGCTTGGTCATAGAACCATTAGGATTCATGTATTCAAGTTACATTGTTTGATAATTTATTTCAAAATGTAAAAATGAATATCTGTCTTTCCTTTATAGCCTCCCTAAACCATCAGGCGGAGAGTAACGAAATTCGGTATATTTATAGTTCGAAGCACGGAGAAGGTCACTGTCGACATTGGAGCATTCCACTACAAAACGTAAGCGGGATGAACAGGAAACGAAATAAAATTTTCGGATTGGTTAAGCGTTAGTAATAATTATAAATTTAACTATAACGATTCTGCTTTTTTTAATAAATATTTTAAAGATATCATCAACGATATTTGCTAGCTTACAGCTCGAATTAATAAAAAAAAAGAGTTTATTGCACGTAATTTAATATTTAGTCATTTGTTTCGCCATGTCAGTTAAATTTTATGAACCATGCAAGGACTATGTCACCAAATTATTGTATCTAAAGTTATTTGAAACAACGTGTTTATTTTGTTAATTGTAATTCTTTTAAAAGGTGTTTCTATAAAATTAAATAGTTTATTATCATCGGTAGAAGAAGAGGAAAAAAAGTTACTTGTGTATTGAAAAGCAATTGAAGTAGTTCTAATTCATTTAGGAGAAATGAAAAAAAAAAAAAAACGCCTTACTATTATTGACACCAACGATGCTTAATTAATTTGAGTAATCGATGCATATAAAAATAAAATAATAGCTATTTACTAAAAAGAAAAAAATATGGAGTAAATGTTTTCATTCGTTCATGTATTTATTCCTTATTAATAATTACTAAAAATGTCAGAAACATTTTTTTTTCTGATTTTAACTGACTAATTTTCGTTTTTTGTGAATTCTGCAGCTTTTAGCACTGAGAGTATCAAGATGTTTAATTGGAAATCATCTGCCTGTCTTCATGCTTTGGAGGTAATACGTTGCTTTTTCCAACCCACTGAGAAATTTATAAACTGCTTAAACTTTTGAGACAGATATTTTAAACAAAATTTTTAAGAATCTTAATATTAAATATTAAAATCAATTTCAACTAACGAATGTTTCTTAATAATATTTTATTTCGGTTATAAGTTAAGGTAACCGACTTGGTTTGGCGCAATGAATATGAAAACAGCCTTCATTAAAATTTTATTTATATTTATGATAAGCAGAGGTCCTAAAATTATAAATAGTAAAAAAGTAAACTTGTAACTGAAGTAAACTTGTTAAATTTAAAAAAAATAAGTTTTTCAAAAATAGGGCAAATTTGAGCATGGAGCTACAATGCTTTTTAATGTCATGTAAACAGTTTTACCACAAATTGCAATACATAAACTTCAAAACAATTTTGTTTCTAGTTCAATGACTTGATAGCAAGAGTTTTGAACTAAAATATAGAATGACATTGAACAAGATGTATTCTTTAGTATTAATTTTTTAAACGAAAATTCTAAACATTCTTACTTAATTCACGATAAAATAACAAATTTAAATTCAGATCTTAGCTTTTAGTTCAAAACATAGCTAAAATTATACAAAATCTACCAATAAAGTTTCAAAGAATTAATTATTAAACGTTTTTGTAATGTGTGTTAGCGAAAAGATATTTTCTCAAAATCAACCTTCATTTAATTCGAAAATTCATTTAAAGTATGTAATTGTTATTTTGTTTTGTCAGTAAGACAGAAAAAAAACCTGAAACTTCTATTCTAAGGATCGGAGAACAAAAATTTCAAAGAATATAGAAAGGTAATGAACGAAAATTCAACTACAGGCAATAAAAAAAAATTTTTTTTGTGTCGAAATTACCAATTTTTCCCCTGTCAGCTACCTTAATAGTTTTCCCATAATTACGTCACATATTTTTTCAATTGTATAGTATTAGCGAATTTTGCTATGTTTTTGAGACAAATTGTTGTAAGACTTGTCAAGTGTTACTTACTGCTAAGAGAAAAAAAGGAAAGAAAGAGAGGGACTTTTTACTTTCAACATTTAGAGCTTCAACTTGTTTTTAAACATACAAACTATCTGATTTAAAAAACAATGAAACTTTTACAAATATAAACATGTTTTAGGTATATAAAATGCTTAGATAAAACAACTACGAAATTCTCGCAAATTGTAGTACATTTTGAAAACATAAAATCACTAGTTTCAGTTTTCGATGGAACTTGTGACAAATGTCAACAAGTTTGAGACGCATAAAATCATGAGATTTAGGAGCTCACTAAACTACGAAATTTTTACAAATATCAACAAGTTTTAACACTTAAAGTTCTCAGAGTTAGCTAACTACCAAAAATTTACAAATAACAACACACCGTAAACACATAAAATCAAATGTTGCTAACTATGGTAAGCTTACAAATATTTATAAGCAACGTAGTTTAATCATTCCTTAGATATGTAGTTCTTAGAGTATACATAATTTAATTGCTGAACATCAAGGAACTGTCAATGGAAATTTAGCCGAAAGTTTGAGAAGTTACCTGGAATTTAGAGAAACTCGGTATGCGTATTTCCTATGGGAAACTTGCCTTGTTTCGAGTGCTAATATTACCTTATAAAACTCTTCTCAAGCTTTTCCTTTGGAAAATATTATGTGAAATTTGAAATTTGAGTGTATTCGAATTAAATCTAATAATATACTTATGGGAAGATATATACTTATGCGTAGGAGTTGAATCCAGACAACAGCGTTAAAGTGCACAGCGTTAAAGTCTGTTGATGAAACATTCTTTGTGAGTTATATGACAGATATTTTTTCTCAAAAATTAAACGGGCAGCAAATGCATATAAATAATTGTTTTTCACTATTTGGAGCGAATCATGGTAAAAAATATTTAACCGCTTCCCTGATTATCCCGAGTTAACTCGGGTATGTATACATTGCAAATATTTATCATCCCGAGAAAACTCGGGTTTAGCAGAATTTGTCAATACATTTTGTTTTATCACGTTTTTACTAGGTCGGAAACAAAAATATAATCAACTGTGATTGGAAGTTCGCCGAGTTTTATTCGGGAGTTTTGCTGTTGCACTGTGGGACTGCACACGTATTTTGTGCGATTGCATATACGATGGCTGCTGAATTTACATAGCAATAAGAGGGGAAAAAATGGCGTATTCCTTCACTGACGTTTGAAAAGTTTCAATTCGTGTTGTCCCTTGCTTTAAGAACTACCATACAAAGACTAATATTTAACTTTTTTCATTTGCCCGAGATAACTCGGGATTAAGCTGATTTTAAATTAAATGTTTCTTACAAATAAGAAAAAATTCAAATCTCAACTTAAAACTTGTGCATAATGTTTTGTTTTAGTTCCTTGTATTTATTAATAAAATAAAGAAATATGTTGATTTTTTGAATTTTTATTTCAAAATAATTGGTAAGGGAAGTGGTTAAAAGGTACTTAAAAGTAAATAAAAATAATAAATTCTCTATGTAATGTACTCGAATTTAATATTATACTCATGGGAAGCTATTTGCGTAGGAGTTGAATTTAGATAACAGCGTTAAAATGTACATATTTGTACATCTGATGATAAAGCTCTGTTTATGAATTATTTGTCAGATTTTTTATCTCCAAAAAACTAATTGTGCGACAAATGCATTTAAATAAATATTTTAATTTTTTTGGAGCGAATCGTGGTAAAGAAAGGTTAAAATGTAAAGGTAAATAAAAAAAATAAATTCTCTATTTTATGTACTCGAATTTAATCTAATAATATGCTCATGAGAAGTTATTTGCGTAGGAGTTGATAGCCTCTTTGTATCAAATCGTATATCTTTTTGTTTTAAAAAATGCTGAAAAATAACTAAGGTTATATTTCTTTTCAAAAAATGTACTTTATTTTTTAGAATAAAAATATTTTAAGAACGTGATATTTTTATTTAGTTGCTTCAGTTTTTTTAGAGCAGAAAAGTTTTCTTTACATAAATATGCAGGCATTTACACTATAGTTTCAAAAATGTGATAATACTCTTATTTTCTGCACTTGAAGAGCTTTATTTTATAAAAGAGAAAGTGATAATACAGAAAAACTTTCACATGGAGCTTGAAAATATAAATATATGATTTAGTAATTCAAAAAGCGGAAAATATATACCGTTTATTAAATAAAAGATTTCTGGAAAATGTTTCTTTAACGTAAAATATTTCTTTTGGATTTTGTGTAAAAAAACTTAATAAAGTATAAATGTCTGTATGTCAAAAAAATTTAACATAACTAATACGTAACTAAAAATTTTTTTTGTAAGAGGTTATCTAATTAATTGAGAAGAGAAAAATGTAATTAAAAGCTGACGTTTTGCGAATAACTTCACTGAAAAGAAATCTGATAAAATTATCGTACTGTATGGTAATGACACTTTTGGTGAAAAAAAGTTAGATTTAACACATTGAGCAGTATCAAAAGCGAATTCTGATAATAAAAACCAAATTATACGGTATTTAAACCATTTATTTCATAATTTTCCGTTCCAATGGTAACTCTTTCTCAGAAGTTATGGTTTTCAAAATTATAGTTCTTATTACACACACTTAGTAAAGGGTGATGTTTGTAAGGGTAACAATTATTGAAATAAATGAAAAAAAACCGCCATAACTTCTGAACGCTTTGTCTGATAAGTTCAAATTTCATGATTGACAGCAGAGCATATTGGGAATTAGTATGCAAATGCGCACACAACTTGTTGCCGGCCATTTGCAGATGAGAATGTCGCGGACGTTGACGGCACGGTGACTACTGAACGATATGTGATGATTTTAGAAAATGATTTTGTCCTCGTTATCCAAAGATTTCTACAAGATGTAGTTCCTGCAAGACGGAGCACGACCCCATCGTACCAAGAGAGTGTTTAAGGTGCAGGAGAAGCCCTTTGAGGACCGTATTCTGGCTCTGGGGTACTCAGAAGCCAATGGAATGGGACTAGCTTACCCGCCATATTCTCCGGATCTGAACATATGCGACTCGTTTTTGCTGGGTTGCTTTAAAGATAATGTGTACAGAAATAACCCAAAAAGCATTGATGAGTTAAGGACTGTCATTCAGGAGGTCATTGACAGTATCGATGTTCCGACATTTCTGCTGGTTATGAGGAATTTTTCTATTCCCCTGCACCACATAATAACCAATGGTGGCAGGCATCTCGAACAAGTCATAGCCAAAATCCGAATATCTGTAGTGACGTTTACATGCTAAATAATGTTTGTTCACAAAGTAATTTATAAATAATTTAAGTTTTGTTACATTTAGTTCAATAATTGTCATCCTGTATATGGAAAATTCATTCTCTTCCATTTAGGAAAAAGGGTTTCTACAAGGTTATACAAATACCCATTTTTCTTTATAGTTATATAAACATTAATAATGTCTATCGATATATCAATTTACTACATACCAAAATAGATATTGCAACCATAAGTTTCTTATTATTTTCAAAATAATTCCGCCTAACCTAGATGGTTGCTTTAAAATTAATTACAATCAAAATTGTTAGAGATAATAAATTCTACTTTATTTATTTAATGAATTAATATATATGACAAAACCGGAAACGGTTCAAAAATCAGTTAAACGTGTAGATTTTTTCTCTCCATCAAACATAGAAGTCTACTTGAAATTTGATCACATAAACTAATCAAAAATATCGAAATTTCTATTGTCTATAATTTTTATTTAGCGATAATTTGACGATGAAATTTAACTCTAGCTGTCAAGAAATGATTGAAACTTGTATTGTCGTCAAGTACAGTTACATTTTTTGCAGTTAGCTCTTCAAAAACTGGGTGGGATGTTGATTGCTAAGTTTAAATTGACGATGATTGGATGATGAACTATGTTCTTAACAATCAGAGAACGACTAAAACTAGTGATGCTATTCAGTACAAAACTTCATTTAAATTTTAGTGCACTAGCTAATTTTAAAGCGCTTGGAATCTGAATTGACAATAAAATAACGATACATTCTGAGTATAACAACTGAAACTTGTATTCTCATCAAACACAAAACTAAAATATAAATTAAGGGATTCCAGCTTTCTAGTTTAAAGGAGTCAGAATATTTGATCGTAACAGTTCATCATTACATACTCGAGAGCAAGCTAATAAAAATTTATTAATAAAAACTTATGGTCGGGATAATCTGGCTGGCAGGTCGCTGGACTCACTTTTGTGAGAACGGGATTTCGACTCTAGCTGGCCGAAGACTCTCCGTTTAGTAAATGGTGACTGGTGCACGTTAAATCAGTCGAGTCACAAAGTCCTCCATGTTCCCATAACAAATAAATTCCTCTGGGGGTAATGAATTGGAGATTGATCGTTCTCTGGTTCAGGTCAAAATTACGACCTGTGGATGTATGAATGGGTATGTATAATGGATGTATGACTGGGTCTTCCCTGTAAACGGGTGTGACGTATGGGTGAGGCAGAAGTCAAAGTCTTGGCCATAGATGGCGCCACACAAGAACACTCGCACCCCCTCTGCCTTAATGGCCGACGACGACAACAACAACAACAACAATAAAAACTTATTAATAAAGAAAATTTTTTAATGATAAAATATTTTTGAAAGATTCATCATGCAATTGTTATTTTAAGATTTATATTTAGTGATTGATATATTCCCACATCAATTTATTTAATGAGTTGTGTGGTGATTTAAAACTCTGACACTTAATTACCGTTCAAGAAATGATGGGACATATCCTAATCTAGCTGAAACTTGACTTATTGGGATAATAAAATTTGGAAACTACAACTTACAGCATAACTTTCGATTGAGTGAGTGTCTCAAAGTAAAATTTAATTTCGGAGTTAATTTACCAAATACAAAAACAATTTTCTGCTACGATGGAATAAATGCATTTTGATAATCAGCACATTAGCATAAATCATTGGCTTTCTGACTACGGGTCATATCTCGTTAGGGGACATTGTAGTTCTCAGTGGGAAATCCTTGATGCTTTTAAAATATTGAGCACAAGTCTCGGTAAAACAAGTATTAAAGTAAATGTTGATAAATATATTCTCTTGTGGAAAGGAGAGATTTTATCAGTTTGAGTTATTTTATTAGGAGTTGACTAATTTAAAACAAGTGGTGTATCGAGAATATTACTGTTTATTTATGGTTAGTTAAT
Organism: Parasteatoda lunata; assembly: GCA_949128135.1. Classification (NCBI taxonomy): domain Eukaryota; kingdom Metazoa; phylum Arthropoda; class Arachnida; order Araneae; family Theridiidae; genus Parasteatoda; species Parasteatoda lunata. The sequence goes on from OX421971.1 coordinate 105,198,636, forward strand.
ATTGATTTATAAAAAAAATTAATAACTTCATCTATAAACGCTATATATCTGATATATATTAAAAAATAATATATCTGATAAAAAAAATCTGGCAAAATTACTGTACTGCATGGTAATGACATTTCTGGTTAAAAAAACAATAATTCCGATTAATAAAACCAAAATATACGGTATTTAATTTTTCTGTTCATATGAAAACGGTTTACAGGAATTTCTTAAAAATTATAGTTCTTATTACCACTGATTTAGAAAAATCTACATAGCTGAAAAGCGAATTTAATCACATAAATGGTTTGTATGCCATGATCTAAGATATTATGATAAAATTACTTGAATTTGCCACAATTAGCAAATTTTACCACATTTACCAAATTTTATCACACACTATCAGATCATATTTTATTGAAAATATTTACCAAAATCACTACTAATGCCCTTCGGTAAAAACTATCGAGATTTTTGGTGTTAGCACTGAGATAGAAACGCTATAATTTTAGAATATTCTAACAGTTTTGATGATACATTTTTTTTCTCAATGTAATATCTGAAATCTAATATCTTTGATATCTAATATATCTGATATATTAATAAATTTTGCATCTTATACCTGTTATCTAACATATCTGATATATTTATATATCTAATATATCTGATATATTTATATATCTAATATATCTGATATATTTATATATCTAATATATCTGCTATATTTATATATCTTATATCTGATATCAAATATATCCGACATCTGATGCATCTAATATCTGAGATATGGGTCGTTTTCACAATTTGGTGCTTTTTGATGTTTATGTTAAAAAAAGTTTTATTGTAGACGTTAGAGACTTTATACATTTTTCTTTATAACATCCACATTAATGAACACTTACAAATATGCTAAATGACCGTCTGAATAATTTAGCAGTCTGAAACGTATAAAATATTTTCCCAAGATGTAGTTTCTAGGAACGGGAAATTTTTCTCTGTCATATTTCCTAATTTCATGAAATACTCCAAATTCATTCACACACATTAGAAAATGGAGAAACATATGAATCAAGAAAAACCTATGGTATCTGGAAAATAAATATATATTTTTGAAGATTCATTTAGATGTACTTGTCGTGGTTGGCGCCAGCCGTTATTCGTTTCAGCCAAGCAGAAGCGAAACTTAACATTTACATGTGAATGAATTACTAGAAGAATCAGTTTGATGCTAGGTAACAGAATGGTTGAAGTCGGAAGAGGGTCTCATGCCTTACCTAATTTGTATTTTTCGTATCATCATTTTCTTTGTAATCCTGTTAGTTAATATCATCACTTTTATATTTTTAATAAATCGATGATTTATTGAACTAATACGAGATATCTGTTATTGTCTAAAAGCTGAACCGCAAATTATTGAATTAAAGTTCGAAAGAAAAAAATTAAAGTTCAACGTTTAGTAAATTAGAGTTCAACGAAAAAAAAAAACCCCAATAAAGTCGTGTTAACATACATACAATCGTTTCAGTACTATAATGCAGCACCTTCTGTAGTGTCCAAATATTGAATGATTCAAGGTTTCGACACAGCAAAAGTGCTTCATTATATATTACTGTAACGATCATTTGCCTATTATATTTACAATTAACTATGCTTTTTATAGGTTTTTCTTCTTAACTTTTCTACGTATAGAATAAGGTTAACCTCTACTTGTTTTTGAAAACAAGTTACATTGTAATAAAATGGAAAGTCTTGGAAATTAATGGTTTCAAAAATAAACAATTCACATGTATAAGAGATAAAAATATTTTATTATCATCGACTTAATTATGATTGTACCGATAGCATAATTAAATATTTGACATGACATATAATATTAAATATTTGACACATTTGTATGAATATCGTCAAATTACATTTACTCGGGCTTAATGTAACTATTTTTAGAATTGGTCCAAAGTTAAAGTGTTGAATGTAAATTGTAATGCACGTATATCATACTTGTCATCATCCATTCTTTTCTATTAGATTTCGGCTTATTTAATATCTTCTTACACTCAAATGCTTTTAGAGGTTCCAACAAGCACACACACTTAAATTAATAATGTGTTTGATTAAAAGATAATTCTTCATTCCAGGAAATAATTATGTCGAGGATAACGAGAAAGATTAGTTATTTTAAGAACTGTTCAGGCGAATAATATTTTCAGCGAATTTTATTGAAATGTCGCATTATCGATTGTTAGAGTATATATTTTTTCCTAAAACATTAGAAAAATACATAAACGAAACTTTTTTTTCAAGTTTTGAAATTTCAATAATTTTTTTTCAAATAATATATGAAATGACTGAAATTATTTTGACATATTTGTGAAATAATTAAATTATGAATTCATTTCAATTGTGTAATTCGTTAAATAAGAGTTACATATTGAAGAACTGAAAAGTATGATAGTGCTAATGTGATAATACTACCACCACTCAGTGTTGTATAAAAAGGTAAGAGCAGTAACCACTCTACGATTCTACATGAGAGTATTTAATGTGAATGTAAAGTTGGGCAAAGAATAATGAGTTCAGAACAGTATAGCACGCAATATTGTGATTTAGCGAGGGTGACCTTTCCTTTACGGAGGCAAGATACTGAAGAGATACAAGTTGTAACTCTTCGATTACTATGAATCAATGAATGTACAACATCACTGGATTCAACCATTAGTTCATAGTGGTTTGTCAAAGAAAGTGTTCATCCTAAATATAAAAAAAAAAAAAAAAAAAATGGATGACAAATATTCGCATTACGCTTAAATTTTGCCACTGAAAGTCGTACTAACAAGCATTGTTTCGTTCTTTGCGCATCAATTTCAGTATGACTTTACATTCACTTTATAGGCTCTCATGCTAGTTTTTTTTAATCTGTTATATGCGATGTTTGCTGTGATGTCCTCTTATCTTAGTCTATAAATCTCTATATATAGTATTTCTAACGTTATTACCCGTGTTCTCTTCTTATTTGGGAAACCTTTACATAATTTGTTTTAGAGTCTATTTATCTTTAAAAATTTATAATTTAACTTTTCTTTATATTATATCTAACACATTAAATTAAAATATTAACAAAATCTTAACAGTAATATTTGCTAGTGTTTCAAATGATTCTCACTATTATTTGAGGCTTGATTGTTTTCTACAATGATTTCGTTTTTATCATTTCAGCTTTAATGTCAAACATCAAATTCGGTATTTTCTTATTTGAAAAAATGCTTTTTTACTTATGAAAGGAAATTCTTCTTAATATTAACATTAAAGAAGCAATACAAATTTAGTATTTCCAAAAGTACTTTCTTTTCTCGTATTTGCAAGTTGGCTATGCCTAAAAAACTAAATATAAAACATATAAATAACTTATAAACTTTACTGTAATTTTGTTTTTAAAAATATTACTCATCAATAATTTGTTTAATGCTTTAATGAGTTTCATTTTTTAATGTTTATTTTGCGAATCTATCCTTTTTCTTAAGAGTTAACCTTTAATACTTTTTTATTAAACTTTTGCTTTGAGTAGTAAAATATTTATTTTTTAAATGATAAGTACTTCAAACTTTTGTAGTTACTTCGAATAAAGTACAGTGTTTTGTTTGATAGCAACAAACCTTTTTTTTAAAACTCGTCATAAGAGCAATTACAAAAACCATTAAGTTTAGGAATACTATCTAATGGTACTTCATCGAAAAATACACTTTTCAAATATTTCGCACGTACACTAGCTCGTGTGTAAGAAGAGAAAAAAATACTATACTTTACTTAAAAAACCATTAAGATTCATTACATAAAATAACCACTAGATACTTTTACTTTATGTAATGGTTTTGTTTTGAAATCTTAACTATATCATTCATCATGAAAAAAATTCTGGGTAAATTTCTGAATTACGCACTTGTTTTTATAAGAAATATTAACCATCATTTTTTTTAAAAAAAAACTTTAAAGTTTTGTATGTTTAAGTTCTTAATATAGAATTTTTCACTTTTATGAAAAAAAAAAGTTTGAATCCTAAATTTTTACCAATGTTAAAATGAGGATTTCAAGCATATGAGAAACGCTATTCTTCATAAATTCGGCTTTGTATTTGAAATAACTCTCTAATGGTGCATTAGTTTAAAAGAAGAAATCCAATTCCTTTAAAATGAAAAAAAAAAGCAAGAAAAACATGCTGAACAAAAAAGTTTGTTATATTTGGTGAGAAAAATTTTCTATGTTTGGTTATATAATCATAATGTAAGTAACAGCAAAACAATATTTATATCACGGTAAGATACGAGAGATAATTAAAATGTAACACCTATGGCTAATTAATGGATAGAATATGTTGGTAAAAGTTTAACGTATGGTGAGTTAAATTATCTTGTATTTTTTTCTTCCACTTTTATAAATATGCTTTTGTAAAAAAGTTTTTGTGAAACAAAGGTTAACCTGTTTCTTCTTTTATATGATAGTTATAAAAGTTTTTGACCATTTTATATTAAGTTACCACTTTGTCTTTTGAAGTCAAATTCTATTCTTGGAAACTTCTTTCAAGGTAAAATTCCCTTATTTCGTAAGTTACAATTTTTTTAAGAAACTCATAGTGAGGTTCTATAGCATCAGGTAAAATGTGTAGATTTTCTGTGTGATTTTTAAAGTGGAGGGGGGGGGAATTAATTCTTCTGATTAATTTCTATTTATAAAAGTCTTTTTCGTGGGATATTTAAAGATAAATAATTTCTTTCTGTTGAATTTTTTAAGGGAAAAGTCTTTTTGAGAGGTATTTGAGAGAAAAAGTAATTCTCGTGATGAATTTTTGGGAGATTCTTTTGAAATATGACAATTCACTGTCCCTTGCTCCAAGATCTAATACTATTATACTAAAAAAACTTTTTTTAAAAAAAATTAATAAATAGCACCGTTGTTAGCATTTTAAAGTGACTCCGCACTAGCAATGACTGTTTTGTATATTTAAAAAAATTTAATTGAACTTCAAAATGTCATTTTCCTGGCATGCCCCAAACAACGTTTCCAATAATAACTGGCTTCAAAACTTCCCATAAATTTTTCAATATCTAATTCTTTTTATCTCAACCGCTGTAAGCATTTCTAGAATATACGCAGAGGGTATTATTTATAAAAACTTCGTTTAAAATAATTTTTTCTGTCAATAATTTGTTTGTCCCAAGAAAATCTGTCATTTTCCTGGCTACTTTTATTTAGTGGTTTATAACCAAAACAGATAGAGCCAGCGATCAATATCTTATGTTAATAGATTGATTAGATACCACCCTATCTGAACATGTCTTGATGCATGAATAAGGAGCCAATTTTTTGGTTAAAAATCTATTTCAAAAAATAGTTCAAGGTGAGTGGGTTTTTGTGTTGTCATTTTCCTGGCTTCTTGAAATCATAAATAACATAAACTACAAAGATTTATCTAAGTTATTTTAAGAATTCCTGTTGTTTTTTACAGAAAATAAACGTCTTAGGCCAAAATATCAAATTAAAGTAAAGTTATATGTTATGGTTAAAGTTATGGTTAAAGTAAAGTTTTTTTTTAAACTGCTAGTACTGTAAGGAGGGAACGCAAACATTAACCTAATGCCAAGTTTATGTATGTTTGTAATATGCTTGGATGAAATCAAAGTTATTTATTTATTTAATGATTGATTATTATACACATTTTTGTTCTGTACATATCAGCAACAAATTTTCTTTTGATTCCTTCTACAGTGGATAAAAAGAATTAATTTAAGCAGTTTATGGTCCATCTAACATAAAGGCTTAAGTTGAGTTACATACTATTAACTCAAAATGACTGTTTTTTAAACTTCTAAGCTAATATTTCATTTTCCTGGTATTCAAGATTTGAGGAATTTCTATTTTATTTTTTTTCTCGAGCAAATGCCAATAAACTACACTGCTATCTGTAAGTTTTTAATAAGTGTAACTAAAGAAGTATACAAAAAAAATTTAGATGATTTTGAAGACTTTAAATTTGAAGAAATTTTTTGGTCCGAATGAAAGAATCACCCTTTTATGTGTGGCAAGTCTTTTTCCTTGGATATTTGAGGGGGAATAAATTCTTTTAACTATCTTTTGCTTCAACAAGAACTTAACATTTTATGCATATGAACATTTTGGTTCATTTTTAAATCTATCATTGCAAAAGTAAATTACATATTGTATCGCTGCAAATATCTAATAATTATTATTGCAAATATAATGCAACAGTTACTAAGGCTCAAGAATGGTGAGATTTCGTGATGAGAATAACAGTATGGTCAAACTACCCGAATATGATAAAATTTACCGTGTTTATGGTTCTATGAGAACACTTAAAAGATCAGTAATTTTTATCGAAGTGCTTTGGTAATGATTTTGGTAAAATTAACAATAAGCTATAATTTTATGTATTGTTATAAAATTTGGCAAAAGTTGTAACATTTAGTAATTTAATCATGATAACTTACAGCATGGCATTAAAAATACAAATTCGCTTAAAGTCTATTTTTGTAATATATCTTTTTTATCAAAAAGAACTATAATTTTGAAAACCAGAATTTCCGGTTAACTGTTTTCAAATGAACTGAAAATTTACCAAATGAATGATTTAAGCACCGAATATTTTGGTTTTTATTTCCGGAATTATTTTTTTTCTAATCAAAAATGTCAATACCGTAATAAAAGATTTAGAGGATTCCGCTCGGTCCCGGACTCATCTCGTTCTTGAATCATTCATTTAGTGTAGTTTTTAGATTTATGCTCAAGATGAAGTTTTGATTTTAAAATAAACATAGCAATTGATTTTTTTCACTTTTTTTTCGTGTTTGAATGTTCAGTGTTAGAAATTTTAGGACATTTTGAACCCTAATATTTACAATCCAAATTAACTCCAAATTTAACAAGGTGCTAAACGTAACTAACTTATAGTGCTTCTTAAACTTGAGTACATGACAATTTTGTTATTATGCGAAAACAGGGCTTAATATACATCTGATTCAGCGAATTCGAATTCGAACAGTATCATGTTCCAAACTACCGAATGTATCAATATATATATATATATATATATATATATATATATATATATATATATATATATATATATATATATATATATATATATATATATATATATATATATATATATATATATATATTTCTGACGTGAAAAAAGTTATCAGAATGCATTAGACATGTTGAAATGAGTTTGTGAAAATAAATATAGCTTAACTCCAAAGAAGGCGGAAATAGATCATTAACTTAGTTGCTTGGTAAGCTGTCTCAATATACAATACTAGAATGGACAGCCACAAAAGCAACGTTGCATCTGCTAGTTTGGTAACATCCTCTAGGTGAACAATGGCTAAGTCTGTCTGTTACACCTTGTCATTATTAATATGGTTATTTCTTCAAGAAAATAAAGTGAGTTTGAACAAATATATAGTAAGTCAAGACAAATATAGTTTATAAAATGTGATAAACTTTACAATAGAAACTTTTAAAAATTAATTGTAGCTTGAAAACTATTAGTCTAGCTTGAAACAAAAATCCTAGAAGAATTTAAAATATAAACTATTAATATTTTTATAAATTAGTGATGCTCTCAGTAATAACTTATGTATCTTTATTATTATAATAAAATCAATGAAAACAATTAAAGTAATAAAGATAGTTTAAAACCAGTAGAGGTTTAGTTAAAAATTATTATGGTATTGTAATGAATAATTAAAAATTTTTAATACCGATATTTACAGCATTAATTTCCAGTTTGCAAATTCAAGGTTGGTAATAATGCTTTACATCTAGTTTAAATATGGCATAGCACTTTGTACGTACGAAGAAAATGGTAGATCTTTTTTCCACAAAAAGATATCTCAAGCATACAATAAAAACAACGCTTTACATATTATTATTAAAATATCATTATTTGACATTTAATAATTAAATATCAATAATATAGTTACATTCCTAAATAAAACTTCTCTCATTCTTTTGTTGCCGTGGAAACTAGAAAACATTTTTTAATGACAAAATCAAGTAACTTATTTAGCGTAAACGATTCATTTTTTTAGGTTAGTTGTGCCCCCTGAAAACTATGAGATTAGATGTTTCAGGTAATTAACAAAGTCTGTTAACTACCAGACATAGACAAGTTTAAGCTTTCCTCGATAAATCTATTTATTTTGGAAATAACATATTAAGCAAATTTTGTAAAGCATTTAAGCATAATATATAAATATTTATTTTGAGAACAACTGCTTATCAGTTTTCTTTTTCGTTTAACTAAAATTTCGTTCTTCGAAAATAAAAATAAGTTTAAGTGAATTTTAATAATTCAATTTCAATACTTGCAATGGATGTGAAACTCAATATAAAAATATAAAGTTTTTATCATTGTCTGATGAATTTAGCAACAATTGTGATAAATTTAACTTCATACACTTTTTTTTATCATATTGTATGGATTTTAATCATCATTTTATCATGTCACCAATACAAAATTTTAAAAAAAATAGTGTTAATACAATGTTTATAATTTCTTTTTAAATTATCCTTAAGATGCTGTTTCTCAATCAGAAAAAAAAAACATTAGTCAAAGAGATCCCGTTTAAATTTTTTTAAATTGCATGACTGTAGTTTTCGTTGCACGAAGGATATTTTTAAAAACATCTTTTCTTCCGAAAATGGCGGTGTCTTGTTATAAAATAATGTGCATTTTCGTGGTTTACTCAAAATCAGTCAACCCAGTTAAAATTTGAAGTAAATCTGGTAGAAAATTGTAAACGTTAAGAGTTACAGGAAGTAGAGAGAAACACAGTTTCGATTAAATTGCGTTTAAAATTTTGTGATTAGTTATTCATATAAATAAAATTTTTTCAACTAACTATAATGCATCAATGCTAGGTCAATGCAAGGCTAGATGCTTCTTCTCCATCATTTTTATCAATCTCAAGGGCTAGTTTAGCTCATTTTCCTGTCGACCTAATTTCATGTGACATAGCTCATATGTTTTTAGAATAGCAATTAAAATTAGGTACTTGCACTTCACGAAGAAGAAGATCAAGTATACCCACGCATGCGACCTATGACGTCAGCGGCAGCTGATTGTTTATGAGCAAAATGGCGTGTTAAAATTGAGCTAAGCTTCTCCACATAAGTTAGAATGCTAATTAACGCGGAGTTAATTTAATACAGCACCATATCGCACATTGAAATAGCTGAAATATAATTCTTTCTCGTCTACGTCTTTTACTTAATTTAGATTCAATATTTGTCTAGGCATTTCATTGTTACCGTGATATATTTTTGTTTTCTGTACCTGGCAACTTCGATGTTTAATAAGTTTGTTTATGTTCTGCATGGCTTCGTGTCTGTCTTTTTGTTAAGTAAAAATAGTGAAAGAATTGAAATATTTGTGAATGAATCATTGGGAAAGAATATAGAATGTGTCATTTAAGAGAATAGACACATGACTACTTTGGTTTAATCGAAACAGAATGGAAAGAACAGTTCCTAACGTAAGCAAATGCCAACTTTCAACAACCAATCAGGATCGAGATATCCACTCTACGTCACTTGCAGGCATCCCATTCTGTGGTCAAACTCATTTAGAGTATATTCTTTGGCTACTTGTCCTACATAAGTTTATAATTGTTCCAAAACTATCAATAACCCTTTGAAATCTTCATTAAAAATTAATACAGCTGAATAAATTTCAATTTCAACCATTTATATTGGAATTCTCATTAATTCTTTTTCAAATTATTTTAATAAAATATTAAAATCATAGTATTTTAATAAATTGTTTGATGGGAGTGAGCAAATCGATTAATTTAGTGAGCACTTGTTCACACATATCATAGCGCATACTGCGTCACACTCCTCACTAGACTTATTAACCTGTAACTTTTGCGTTTTTTCAAAAATCAATTCAAAGTTTTGCTACAATTATCTATTAAAAAGATAAATTTTTAAAAATGCAATAATTTTTTTAAAACATTTGACTGTGTTGTTCTCCATTAAACGAATCAGGAAGTAAATAAAAAATTTGCATGTTTATTTCGTAAAATCTTACAAAAATATTTTTTATCGTATATGAAGTTAATTTTTTTAATATTCTTTTGCTTTCTTAATACAATTTTTTCATGTTTATTATTTTTAAATCAATTTTTTTTATAAACCATCTTTTTCTTTGAGCAGACATTTCTGAAAATGCTTAAGTTTATAATTCTTACTGCGTGTAAGCTAACAAAAACATTAATTTTGTTTGAAGAGGTTGACATATTTCTGTTACATTTTTAAAATTTATATTCCTTTCCTTCTATCAAAACAATTTTCGTTGTTCTTCCAGTAAAAAGAAAAGAAAAAAGAAGAACTGAAAGAATCTCCTTACAAAACTAATCTTTTTTGCACTTCAGCTCTTCCAATCAAACCTGGAGTGTTTCATTTCAGGAAATAATGAAAATGTCCAGGTTTAATGTAGCTTAAATGAAACTTAACTTGAGGTCAAGATCCTTATTTGGCATTAAGCCAAAATCAGTTTCCAGTTAAAGAAGTTTATAAGAAAGATATCACTAAAGTTGATCCCTGTAGGTGTATTTAAAAACACTGGTAATGCAAATACATGTACAATACTCGAGGGCTTCACCCTCTGATTGCTATCTCTTGCCAACCCCCAATAATTATTCTCAATTATTTTTGTTTTCTTTGTAATAATTTTTTTATAGTCATTTTATCTGGAATGTCTTACAGTACTGGCATGAAAGAGTTTTGTCAACAAAAGATGAAACTATTAATTTATATATGTATATTGTATTTGTTTACGCTTCCCGCATCCAAATATTTCCCATAGGATTCTATTAAGATTTATTAAAAAACATAAATTATCTGGAAAAGGATGGCAAGACACCTGTTTGTTGCTCACGAACCTCGATGGCTGCTTCGCAATAATTGCTGCTTCTTTACTGTAGAAAATTTATTTAACCACAAAATTCATTTTTATCATAGGTTTTATATCTTAATTTTTTCATTCTATATATTTAATTATTCAGTGATTTTACAGTAAATTTTACTGCAAAAAAGGATTTTACGTTAATAAGTACCAGTGCACAGTACGCTTTCCAGTGTGCTTCGTAGGAAAAGTTTGCAACTATTCACTTATATATGTACAAAAAGAAATAATTTTTGTTTTCGCTTCTCACGCTTATATATATTTCCCGTACAATCGCATACAAATAATTTTGTTCAGTAATCCTTTGATAAAATAATATTTAAAATCAAAGGTTTATTGTTATTACAAATTCGTTGAGTTCACAACCGTCATTTAATATTTTCGTTTACCAAATAAGCACACCGGACAAAAAGTTAGTCACCCCTAGAGAAATCATGAAAAACATCCATTAATGGCGTGTAACACCGCCTCTGATTTCAATAACCACCGGGATTCTGTTAGGAAGTGTGTCCACATGGTTTTGCATGTACGTCGAATCCAGTAACAGCGACTCGCTGAAGATTTGACAGCGCAAATCTACCAAATTGCGAATATGCTGAATTCGGCGTTTTACCCGCTGTTCTAACATGCCCTACATATTTTCAATGGGGTTTTAGTCAGGTCAGTCGAAATCTAATTGAGTGTCTGAGTGTTCATAAGACTAGTCCCATATTCTTCCAGCCCGATGAACTTTGCTGTTGTCATCTTGAAAAATAGGAGTATCGACAACACACTCTTCGTGAATATGTTTACTGAAAGGCAACATCTAATCTTCCAGAATGTTCAAATGAACATGTTGGTTCATGTTAGGGGCCCTTGCAGTGACTGGGCCCAATCCATAATAAGAAAAACGTCCCCAAATCTTGACAGACCCACTTTCGGCTTGAACCTGACCCTCCACACAGTCAGGATGAAATGTTTCATCTGCTCTTCATAGCACTTAATGACGTGCTTCTTCTGAATAAAGGCAAAACGTGATTCGTCAGACCATATTACATTCCGCCAGTCAGTAACTATCTACGTTCGGCGACTTCTAGCCAACTGAAGTATATAGTAGTATTACATAGTAGTTATTCAATGTAGATGTTCTGATAGGCCGTTTGAGTTGGTGGGTAAAAAGGAAGACAGCAACTGATTTTTTTTTTCTAGGCCATAGAAGGATGTTTAAAATCCTTCTTCAATCGACAATTTTCTGCTAATAACTTTCAATAAAATCCACCTAAAAACTTTTCTTCAATTATTTTTTATTAATAGTTTTTCTATTTGAAAAGGGATGAATTATCACTCTTTTTAAAAAAAAATATTGCCTCTTTTATTTTTCAAGAAATCTGGTTTTTTGTTTCCAGGAAGGCCAAAGTGTAATGGTAACCATTGCAAAGCGACTTCTACACTTTTTTTAAGTCGTTTAGTTAATTAGTCACTTGCATCTCAAGAAGAAGACACGAATACCTACAGATGCGACATACAAGGGTATGAAACACTATCAGCAGGGATGGCGAACCTTTTTCGGTTAGTGTGCCAACAAAGTTACGGATTATTATTTCAATATATCCAATGTGCCGCTTGTTATATTTCTCGTTAAAATTTTTCAAACTCCGCTTCGATTTTATACTCTCCTCCCAAAATATATTTTGTTATCCTATTTATTTAGTTATCACCTTGCATCAAATATATATTGAATAAGCAGTATTTAAAAATATATTAGCTTAATATTAACATATGAAAGTGCCCTGAAGTATCATGCATTTTTGAGAGGACACTATGAGAGAAAAGAAACTATTCACGACAAATTATGTTTCACCTTCATTGGTTTTTTAAAATTTCAAGTGTTGATGTGTAGATAAAAGTGAGTTCAAGTAAACCTAGTGTAAACAATAAAGTTCAAATGCAAAAAAAATGTATTTCAAATACTAAAATGCAAACAAATTATGACAGATAAATTTCCTCTCTCCGTAATCCGGAGTGAAACTTCCATAATTTGCTTGCAATTTGATATTTTTAAGGAAATAAAAAAATCCGGCATATGAAACTTTATGGTTCGCAATTAATTTATTTGTACTTACTTTTTTCTGCACTTTAAACTTCAAATTACTGATGTAGATACGACAGAATTTGTCATGAAAGGTTTTTTCTTCGGTACAGTGTTCTTACAATTTCAAGTGAAAAAATAAAAGTTATTAATGTCAGAAGTCTTGAATTTTTTATCGTACGAAAAATTAGATGTATTAATATAATGTAAAATATTATAATAATTTCGTTTAATTTTTTCATTTAAAAAAAATCATGTCTTCTTTAAAGAAGCTTTTTCAACACCAGCAATTTACGATTCAAAATACGATACGATATTATAGAAAATATATAATATAAACTTTCAAAAACAATTATTCAAGTGTTTAATTGTTCACGAACTAAATTTTCTGATTTTTTAATGCAATATTTGGAATCCACACACTTCAATTCTTTTAATGTTTCCCGAAGATTGCGAATTCGATCACTAACTTAGAATTTTCTTGAATTTCAAATATCTTCCATTATTACCACGCAAATGGTGAGTGAGGTTTTCTTAAACGTATTTTCTCTATCTTTGGAGGATGATTTAAAGGCTAACTGGTTATTTCTTCATTAAATCAAGTTGTCTTATAAGCAAAAATATTAAACTAATATTTGTCAAATATTAATCAAATATTAAATTATGTTCGTTTGTATATGTTTAAAAAAATGCGACAATATCTTTATAGATTGCGCTCTTACAAGCAGAAAAAAACGTGAGATAAAACTATCGTGCTTATATGGAAAAAAATTATAATTCTGGTTAATAGAACCAAAATATACGGTATTTTGGTACACTAATTTTTACGTTCATATCGCTCATGGGCTCAACTCAAAAAATTCTGTTTTGAGATAAGAGGGTTTAAAGTTTTCATTGCTAAGGAAAATGCCTAAGAAATGCTTTAGTTTGCTTAAACGAAGATTACCTTCAAATTCAATTACGAGTTGTGCAAGTATTGCTTTTGAAAGAATGTGTATTTTCCTATTTACACCTGTTCTTAGTTCAAAGCGCGTGTTTTTTGAGTTGTGCCACTATTGCAGCCCATGAGCGATCTGTTAACGGTTTGATGAAAATTCCTTTTTTAAAAATTACATTCTTATAACCACACATTCAGTAAAAATGCAGATCTAAATAGTAAATTATACTGAATCTATGGTTTTTATGCCATATTCAAAGGCATCATTTTAAAATTACCAAATTTTATCACAAATTATAAAACAATATTTTATTGTTAATTTTACCAAAACAATTATCAAAGCACTTGGGTGAAAATTATGGTACTTTTTGGTATTCCCATAGAGTCAGAAACACGGTTAATTTTACTATATTTTGACCATCGTTTTTTTTCTCAGTATAGATCTTATGATTTCAAATAATCCATTTTCGGATTGAACTATTCTTAACAATTCATTAATTGCTACATCATATGTTCTGTAAGGTTTTTAAAAACACGAAATCATACAGTTATTTCGGAGATACAAGTACTAGAAATTCTTGCATTTTTTTCTGCTATAAAATATCGAATTTCAACTTAAATTTCGATAAATATTTCTTCATGACATTATTGTAAGCACGAAATTTATCCTATTGAATTTGAACTTTCTGTAATAACTTAAAAAACGGGCGATTATTTAAAATACGTGCATATATGTGGTTCACGATTATAGTTCAATGGACGGAACATAAAATAATGAGCTCAATCTAGCTTTTGCACAAAGTGAAGGCTATGCTTGTATTCATTTCTAATTACAGTCGATTTTAGAGATGTTCTTTTTTTTATTTCTGAAGCATTTTCTTAATAAATGTAAGTGGATAACAGTACCTGTTTGCAGGATTGTTATACCTGTGTGCCACTAACTGGCACACATGCTAATATTCAACATCTCTGACTCAGAGTAATGTTGTTTAAGGCAATATTACCTTTATTCTTAGATTAAATAAAAGAGGCAGAGCCGTGATGGCTCAGAAAGTGACCCGGGTTCGAATCCCAGCGATGGCTGGTTAGTTACGCAACCGGCTCGCACCAACCACAGTGTTAACGTAAAATATCCCCAGTTTAAGACGTATGGCAGATTAGAGTACCTTTGCCATCAGGCTAAACGTGGGAGGTTTTCGTGTTTTTCTTATCCATAAAACGCAAATCATGCCTAGTTCTATGAAAAAGTAATTCCCCAAGATAAATTTCTCCCACTACTTGATGTAGGAGTTCACTTCTTTTCTGGATTGGGTTCATAACTACAAGGCTACGGAGATAAACATTGGTAGTCGTAAACTCAAAATTGGGTCGGATGTTCAATGATTATAAAATAAAATATAATAGGCAAGCTATTAAAAATAAAATACTAAGTATGCATGAGGAAATAAGGGATTTGTATTTTTTTGTTGAAATATATTACTTTTTCGTCCTTATAACAGTATCTAAAAATCTCTGCCACTAATGATAACACTTTTAAAGAAATAATAAACAACATACTAAGCATTTCATATGTTTGTACGACATTATCTTAGTTTATATGTTATTATCATAAACACAATTTTAGTTTGCTGGCAAGGCTTATTAGCAAGTTTAAGCCTTTAATATGAGTTTAGAAGCAGTAAATGAAATCATAATCCCAGCAAAACTGTTTGAGGAATGGGGAGTTCCAAACAAATTAAATTAAAGCTTTCCGTTACACTCATAAAACAATAGTTAAATTCTCAACTAATTCCCTCACACGGTGAAGATCATAATTATTAGGGACTTTGAAGTTGTTCATTAGACAACATCTACTTACAAATAACAATCACTCTTCTGTATAAGGATGTCTTTATGTTGCGTAACAAGTTGCATTGTATTTGTTGCAAACAAACGTTAAACTAATATTAAATTAAACTACTCAGTTCATTTGTCTCGCGAGTAAACAATAAACTGACATTGCCTTCGATTTTCACGAATAAAATTCAGCTAACATTCGTTATTTGTATTGTATTCAACGAAAGAATATGCACTATGCTCAATCAGTTCAACACTGTTAAAAATTCTGGATTAAAGAACCGGAACTTTGCATGCAACATCAATAAAATTCATTTTACCGTTGAATCCATTTTGACCGTTAAATATTATACCGTAAATTATTGTAATATTTTTATGTAATTAGAATGATTTAGTGATTTTCCGGGGTACACAGTAAAACATTCCAGATCCTAAAACGGTATTAAGTATCGGCACTTTGGGTGCATCATTCGTAAAATCCATTTTACTGTACCGTATCTACCACTACAAAATTACAATTACAATTCACTAGTATATAAGACATGTTAACTCGATTCTATGATGGGGTACCTTTTCATAGATGAAGGTTGACATAGTCGATAACAACAATCCCCACATTGGTGACTCGGACGTGATGTGAACACGCCTACCTTTACAGAAACGCCCACTTCGATATGAACACGCCTATCTTGACAGTAACGCCTATTTCGATTGATGGTCCACATTGAAAAGTTGACTTGCTACTTGTGACTGCGACATTAACCAACTCCTCGCACTGTTGCTACTCAGTCTCGATTAAACAGAACGTCGGCCGACATACACTCGACTGCTAAAGGCAACATAGCGATAACGACCGTGAACTTAATACAGCTCTCACGACCACCACTCAAAGTCCGGTGATTTTAATACAGCTCTCCCGGCTTCTCACAAAAACAGCAATGAACCAACTAGTGGTATTCATTCATCGAATTCTATCACAGCTATAATTCTGGTGGGGGAGTATTGTAGCGTATCTACCACTACAAAATTACAATTACAATTCACTAGTATATAAGACATGTTAACTCGATTTTATGATGGGGTACCTTTTCATAGATGAAGGTTGACATAGTCGATAACAACAATCCTCACATTACCATAAAGTCCCTTTTTCCTTAAAATCCATCTTTACCGTAAATTTTTATATCATAATATTTTACAGTAACATTTATTTAAATAGAGCGTTACAGTGGTTTTAATGTAATCATTACTGTAAAAATTACGGTACATCAGATTTTTTGTTCCGCTACAGGATCCGGCGAAAATAGTTATTTCGGTAAAAAGTATCGGCACTGTGAGTCCCAGTGTTTTATTAATGAAAACAGCTTAAATAAAAGAGCTTTGTGTGTTTTTGAAAGTATAAAACAAAACTTTTTCTATAACACTACATTGCATGGTTTGCCAAACCATGCCGTTCTGGACGATTAAAAGTGGTACTTCAATTAGTTCTAATATTACAGGAAGCCACTGTCTCTGTTTAGTTCTTATTAATTTTCTTCTAGACCATTGTTTAACCATAACTTATAGAGGGCACATTATCATATTTAGTCAAAATAGAGATGTACTTGAACAGGTTATTAAACATCCAAAATCTTTCAAGTTTTCAATTGATTTCCGGGGATTAAAATCCAGAGTTAACTCAGAACCATTAATATACATTTTCAGTCATTTGTTTGAATTTACGCATTGCATCGAAATGCATAAAACTGATTTTGCTCTCCGTCCCAACAGGTATATCAAATATCAGGTATAAAAAAATATTCGAATATATTGAGAATTTGAGCAGCTTTTCTGTCAAAACATTAAAGCATGGTATGAAAAAATTTGCCTCGTCTGTATCTGATAAAGCTGCTCTAGTAATCACGGTGGCAATATGTGACATCGAGTCACAAGTTTAATTTAAAATCTTCTTCTAATTTTTTTGTTAATTCCTGATACAAATCTTTAAATTTGCTGATCCGATTCCTTCTCGCCCCTTTAAGACCTTAGTGCTATTAGGACATTCTCCCCCGGAAATTCCTTTTCCCATTCTTTCCAACCCTTTTTTTCTTGGAATGCCACCTGTTTGCCGGCATCTTGTCCACGAGGGACTCGAAGTATGCGTGACCTTAACTCTTCCATTTCAATCAGGAAGAGGGAATAACACTTCAAAATAAATATTGATCGAACACCTCCACTTTTTATTTTATTTTTTTATTTTATATTATTTTATAACCGTCGTTGAACAGCCGACCCAATTTCATGGGTTTACGACTACTAATGTTCAACTCCGTAGCCTTGTAATTTTGAACTAATCCAGAAGACAAGGAAACTCCTGGATCAGTACCCCCAGAGGTATTGATTTGTTATGGGAACATGGAGGACTTTGAGACTCGACAGATTTAACGTGCATCAGTCACCATTTACTACACGGGGAGTCTTCGGCCAGCAAGGATCGAACCCACGACCTCTTGGACATGGGCCCAGCACCCTACCGACCAGGCTATCCCGGCCCCCGAACACCTCAACTTGTAAATATTAGAAAATTTAACTTTAACTTTTTGAAAAATTAGTAATTCAACTTCAATTTTAAGGACCGTATCTGAGCGCAGATAGGTTCATTAGCATTTTCGAGACTTGATCATCCTTCAAACCCTCCGACTAACGGAGTTTCATTTTTTTCATTTCCCTCCTCTCTGAGGTGTGGAATTTTTGTTTGGGTTGGAAACATGGCGTCCTCATCGCCAAACTTGCTTGCAGCCTCCTTTCAGTAAAAGAAGATTTATGGATCCTCATATTTCTGTTTTTGAGATGAAGTGTCCGCCATAGACACGCCTCCAGTGGTTGACGAGTTTTTTATGTACCATGCCTTCCGCTCCAGATGCCCATCGCTTTAAATGTGTACTAAAATCCTAAAATAAGATGTGTTAAAAATTTCGTTCCAAAAGGAAATATGTGCTGCTGTGTCCTAAGTTTTATGAATTCTCCAAAACCTCGAAAATAAAGAATTTTGCGGTGAACAACATAATAGTTTTTTATTTGACTACACCTGAATCTCTACATTGTGCATCAACGATTAAGTTTTTTTTAGGTCCACCACAACCTCCTCATCATTGTTATTTCATATAGGTATGTTTTTATCAAATTTGTTACGTGATTACTGACCAGTCCTGGACTACCACTAGTTTCGTATCATGAGCCATAATTACTTTCCTTTTTAAAAAAATGCAAGTTGCAATTTTTTAGTATTTCACATACATTAATTTTCATTTTTAAACTCTTTTTAGTATCTTTTTTCCAATACCCAGCAGTTACCGGTACACAATATATCTGGGTTGAGATATAAAAAATCCAAAAAAAAAAAAAAAAAGAAAGAAAAGAAAACATTAGATAAAATTCAAGGTAACAGTATTTCAGCTTTTATGGAAGAAAGAATAAGGTTTGTAATTTAATAAACAAAGATGACAAAAAAAATACCACTATGGAACCATAGAAAAACATCGATACAGATCAACGAAACAGATTCTATTTACGTCGGTTACGCTGTTCCATCTACGTGCAGAAAATAAGTTAACTATAAGAACATATAACTTGCTATAGTTGACTTGATTTCTGTTAAGAATGTATCCTTAAAATAAACCGTTGCATTTGGCGGCGATGGAACAGGTTATAAATTTAGGAAGGAAAAATAGGATAAGTCTGTTGGAAAAGTGTTTAAACAAGCCTTGACAATAAATCATATGTGTTACTAATATGAACATATGACGGCAATGAATCATATGTGTAACACAAATGTTGTTACTATTGACTCTTGGATAAGCAACAGCTCGCCAGCCATTGGCATCTTGTGAATTAAGTCACGAGGATTCGCCTTTCGTTTGATAACTTGAGCACGGCGAGGGTGAAAGTACGTTGTAGCTCAGAACCCCACAAATAGATGGCAGTAACATTTATTTGCGAGGCCACTTCCTCAATTTAGACATAGATATGAAGAGGAAGAAAATTTTCTGCAGTACCTGAAAGGAATTACTATTAACAACTTTCATAATTTTGAATGGCACAGTTAGTAGGCCTTGAGATCTGTGGGAGGGTTGTTATAGACAATTTCAATCTTCATCTATGAAAAGGTACCCCACCATAGAATCGAGTTAACATGTCTTATATACTAGAGAAGTGGTAGATACGCTACAGTACTCCCCCACCAGAATTATATCCGTGATAGAATTCGATGAACTGATACCACCAGTTGATTCATTTCTGTTTTTGTGAGAAGCGCGGAGAGCTGTATTAAGATCATCGCACTTTTTTTAATGCTGATCGTGAGAGCTGTACTAAGTTCACGGTCGTGGCCGCTCCCGTGTTTCCTTTAGTAGTTGAGTGTATGCAAGTTAACGTTGTGTGTGATCGATACGAGACTGAGTAGAAACAGCGTGAGGAGGTGGATAATGTCGCAGTCACAAGTAGCAAGTCAACTGTTCAATATGGACCATCCTACGAGGTAGGCGTTACTGTCAATTTCAAATCACGTCCGGGTCACCAATGTGGGAAGGGTTGTAATAGACAATGTCAACCTTCATCTATGAAAAGGTACCCCACCGTAGAATCGAGTTAACATGTCTTATATACTAGTGCATTGGAATTGTATTTTTATAGTGGTAGATACGCTACAGATCTAATTTGGTACTAAATTACTGAAAAATGCAAAGATAATTATATTTTTTTAAGAATTTACATTCAGAAATCCCATATTCTATGGTGATATAGAATATGTGATGTCTGATATTTAATGCTGTATTACAAGTTTGTAAGTTCTGGTCAGCGTTGCATGGACAATCTTTCATCGACTAATAAAAGTAACGAATGTTCTATTTATCAGACAAAAAGGTATCCAGGAAAAATGTCACACACTTTATGATTAACGAAGGCCAGAAAATTATTAAGGCTAGGCAGAAAATCTTAATAATCTAGATTTGATTATTGTTGTATGGTCTTATTTAGTTAAAAATTAAAATTCATGTTTTATATAGCCTACAGAATTTTTTTTTAAAAATTGGTACTTATTTTCAGTGTTTTCCCTTTCTGCCTAATGAAATATTTGATCTTGTCATTGAATTAATAACTTTGAACACTCCGTGAAAATTTGTTTGATGCTAACCTACCCCGAAAAACTTATACTCAAATTAACTATTTTAAGGATCACAAGAACGAGGTAAACAAATTATTTTGGAAAATTTTCTCACGTTTCAGAGTTTCCAGAAATTACAGTGACAGAAAAGTTATTTCAAAACTCTAATCTACACAGTTAGAACTTTCATTCTGAAATTACGGTAAAATAACCGACATCACTCTGTCCATCCAATTAACCACAAAGTTTATGGTTAGGAACAAATTTTTTTGCCTTTACGGTTTGAAACCGTTTAAAACTGGTACGGTTAAAAAGCCGTGAACACAAAACTATACGGTTTTGTAACCATTTACAACTGGCACAGTTTCAAAAATGAGGCTTAAACGGATGTTGGAGCTAAGTGGGTGCTGCGCCATTTATGCGCAAATGATATCTTCATATTCTAATAGTCCAGGGTCATCGATTCAAGAATGCAGGACCCTTAGGACCCTTTAAACTCTTCATGTATTGAAGGAATGAAAGAAATATTATATTTTCAACGCTGGGATTCGAATTCTTGTTCTGTCTGTCACGAAACCGATCGATTAGCCCTCTCAGCCACGGTATCTACACAGCTGCATGGAACAAAATGACTTTATAAGATGGATCTAGTTGGCGTGGTTATAATTGCGGTTGTTTAACCGTATTAGGAAAAAACAAACAATAAATTTTTTTTTTACACTAAACTGTTTAAATATAATCTTTTATATGGTTATTTTACTGTTTTCGCTATTTAATCATTGATATCAAGAAATTTCTAACAGTGTGAAGAGACGTTAAGAATAAAAATTTGTTTAAGGAATAAAAAAGGTGCGATGTATGAATAAATGTAATACAGTGAAAAAAGCACTGATAATGCGACATAATCATAATTTCGGATCTGTATTGAATAACTTTCATGAGTGTCTTAATACAAAAAAGAACAAATAATACCCCACAAACAGCAAGATAAAGTTTCAGTTCTACAAGGAAAACCTTTTCATTGCTCAATCGCATTCTATGTTTTTAATGTGATATTATTTGTTTTTTTTCTTTCTGTTTTATGGTTTTGTTTAATGCAGATTTTACTTTGATGATAGCAAACTGGGCTAGAGATATACCTATCTTGTGACTTCTCTGCCATACACAGGCTGTTGAGCATTAAGATATCAATATAGATTTTTTTATGCAACGTTGATAAAATGTGATAAAATGAATAAAAAAAAAAGCTTTATAACGAAAGAAAATGAAGATGTTGAAGTGAAAAAAAGAAGTTAAAAAGAGATTTTATGATTCAGTTTGATGAGTTTTTTGTTATGTTTTAAGTTTTAAATAATTTAAGATGGAGCAATATTTTTCTTTTATTTATTATATTTTTAATAAAAAATTGTTTCAATATAGTTCAAGAACAATATCTTTGGATTTATACTTCTGTAAAAATGCAAATTTTGAAGATTTATGCTCCGATAGAAAGAAATTTTTTAATTTTTTTTTTAGAAAGCTTTAGGAAAGAAACTTTACACCAGTTTAATTATAATTTATCCAAGAAATGTTTGTGAACATAGAAGAATTTTCCCCTTACAAAAACGTGTAAAAATGTATCTTTATTAATTCATAAACTTAATCAAAATACATTATTTAATGTTAAGGCTATTAAAAAAACAGAGATTCATACTTAATTGACATATATTCTGGTTGCAGAAAGCCAAATTTAAGTAACAGTAATATTTTCTAAGAATAGCTAAACTTAAAATACATATTTTAAATTTGAATAATTAAGTTATAATAACATAATTACATAATACACTTCTGGAGAGTGCACTAGGTCTGCTTATTGGGAATAAAAAGTTTTCTACTTATACATATATTTATTTAGGGAAAATAGTATTATATATTTTAAAATTTTAGTAAATTTTATTTTCATTAAAAGTAGTTTTCGAAATCACTCCCAAAAAAGAAAAGAATATTTCATAAGATTTAAAAAATACTAAAGATTCATTCTATTATTTTACTTTGTCTTTTTGCAAAAATACAGATATTTAAATATAAATGAAGTAGAGGAAGATAGCTGACATAAAATAGTCATTATCATTTGGAATTATATGCTACAAAATATTAAAATATTTAAGCATGTACCAAGATATATTTATTTTTATTTAAATTCGTACCTCTTTCAACTAAATTTCAATATTCTATATTCTAAAAGTGTCTTAATTTTAAAGGAAGTTAAAATTAAGAGGAAATTATAAAACCTTTAATTTTTGAGAGGTGACAGGAATCATCCCTATAGTTTAGTACATCGTATCATCGTATCATATCCATACGTCGCAAAACAGCGTATATCATGGAAGCGCATACGACCTGTGTCTGAGAGCACGGACAAGAGAACACGATATGCGTACACTATTTTTCATCCCCCGTTATATGTTTCTCTATTTTATATATGAATAAAAAGTCACAAACAAGTATATGAATAAAAATATATGAATAAAAAGTCATACACAAATCGTAATATACAATCCCTTTTGCATTTTCAATTATATAGAAAATTTATTTTTTAAATAAAACTCAATAATTCTAATATGTTTACCAACCGCAAATAGGTTTTGGTACACAAACTTATCACCAAAAATAAATAAATAGATAATGGTGTCAAAAAACAGTAAAATAATTTTTTTTAACGTTAGAAAAACGGATGGGGCCAATTTTGCAACGTTCGTTTTTCTTATTGCTCTTTAATTCAAAAAATAACTTATTGAAAATGAAGCAGCTCTTTAGGTATTTTGGTAGTATCTTACAACCCCAAGTAGTTTTGGGTATAATGTACGCTTTGGTATATTTAAGGTGTCCTAGTTTCATTAAAAAACACGAGTTCTTCAACATATGAGAAGTTTAATTATCTAAGAAACTAATGTATGCACCTATAATTAAAAAGTCAGTATTTCGTTTAATAAAATATTTTCGATAATCAAATTGTAAAAAGTACCATAGAATTTAGATGAATAAGTTTATAATATGTATTAATTAAATTAATTATCATTATATTTGAAGATTTTGAATGTGTAATTGATCTACACTCAAACAATCTGAGAAGAGCCATATTAGCCCCTTCAGTCTTTCTAGATATACTGCAATGTTCAGTCTTTTTAATGTTAATTAAATAATTGTATTTTTTATACCATTCTCAATTCCAAAAGAAAAACATTTTCATTTACCGATATTTGAAATAAATGGCTCAACAAATAGATATAAAAGATTAAAACTATTCGTGTAAAAAGTATAAATAAAGGTAAATAAAAAAGCATTCTTAGATACTTTTGAAATAATAAACTTCAAAATATATGAAAACATATTATTAAAACAGAAACTAAATTGGAGATAAAAGTAATGCGACTAGACATTAAAAAATATAAGCAATAAAAAAATATATAAAAATACTTTATTCTTTTTCAAAACCTATTATGAAATGGAGTTTTTCAGTTTTTTTTCTCATCACACACAATTAAATTTTTTTTTTAATGAAATTGAAATTAATAAAGGGAAGGTTATTCTATTGTAAAAATGATTCAATCTTGCGGGAAATTTTTTTCTTATAAAGTAAATGATCGTTTCGAATTTCTAGTTTAATGATTACTTTTCGAATTCAAATAAAGAATAATGTTTTTTTTTCTTTAAAAAATGCAGTAAATTAAATATTTAAAACTTTTTTCATCTTAAATTACTTTTCAAAATTGTTACCTTTTTTTATTTTAAATGAAAGAACATTTAAATGACGGAGAGTTTCAACTATCTTTAGATAAAAATAAAATGCACATAAAATAAAAAAGGAGTTAAAAATATAATATCCAATAATGAGTATTTAAATATTCAGTCATGTCATTAGATGTGTATAGAAAACGTATTCAATTATAGTATTTTCTTAGGTAGAATCAACTTTTTCAGATGGGAGATTCTGTTTAACTTTCTTTGTTTCTTTTCTGATATTTAAATTAAAGGTAGAATTAACACAATTAAATATCAAAACTTTTTGAAAAGAAATAATTCTTTAGAAAAGTGCTAAAAAATTTCAATTTGTTTTTATTAAAAAAGATTTTATTTCTTTACCAATTTTTTTTCCGAAGATTGTTTATGTAACGATCTTTAATGGCAAAAATATTCATTAAATTATTTTTTTTAAAGATATTGTAACTAATTTAAGTTAACCACCGTAATTTATTCAAAAATTCATTCAACCGTATTTCGTTTCATTTAAACTAAGATTTTATGTTAAAAATTATTTAATCGTTTTTCTGAAATAGTTTCTTGAAAATTTTTCCTGTTTAAAGCATTTGCACAAATAAGACAAAATATAGCATTTGCTGCAATTTTACTTTGAAAGATATTGAAATATACTTTGTTTTTTTTTATTTATTGATTTTCAGTTTTTAAGAATAAAATTTTGCAACCGAATATGTGGAATATTTGAAACAGAAACAGATATTTCGATATACCGTTTTCTTTTTGTAAGGCAAATTGATCCAAAAGATTCTTTCCAAAATCGCTATATCAGCTGTATCAAAAATATTGAATAAAAAATATTTCTTACTTTCTTGTATTTCACGTATAAATATTATTTTTACTTTAATTTTGTAGCTTTTTTTCTTTTGTTCACATTACAAATAAACTGTTTTATGTTTGTTTAAATTAAAAATAAACTGAATTTAAAAACTTTTTAGATTCGCGTATGTGGATTTTTCTTTTAAAGTCCATATTTAATTCATAACGAATTTCATAAAAGTAAATAACTATAGCAATAACACTAACTAAACAATATAACAAACTTAGTATGAATAACTAACCACATCATAATAATTAATGAATATGATTTGAAATTAGATACATAACTTATTTATATAGAATTAGCAGAAATTTTTTTCTAAAATTTTAGATTATAAAAAAAAAAACATAAATATAAATATAACAGATACAAACTCCTATTGATTAGTAACAAAAATTGTGTGCATGTAATTTTTTTCAAGATTAGAAAAATGCCAGGCCTAAACTTAAAATTTTCAACAGAATAACGAAAAAAATACGTAAATAATTAGTTTTTAACTTTGTTAATCTATGCTAACTTGCTTTTGACAGCTCTAATATTATATATGTTACCGGCAAAGTTTGAAATCCGGCATTCTATAGAATGCCTAGACATTCTATAGAATGCCTAGACATTCTATATAATGTCTAAAATTAGCCGGCAATGTATGAAACGATTTATATTTCATACATTTCTATGGGAACGCCGAAAAGCTCGGAAATTTTTACAGGAGTGCTTTGATAATGAGTTTCGTAAAATTAACTATATAACATGGTCATATAACATATGATAAAATTTGGTAATTGGATACTTTTAGAGCATGAGATATTGAATTTTGTATGTTTTACTAATTCTGTGGTAATCAGAACCATAATTTGAAAAATAACTAAAGGAATGCTATAAATTGTTTTATTAAGCAGATTTATTTTGCTTCTAATAACCATAATTTTAGTTCTTTTTACTAGAAATGCCATTACCATACAGTATGGTAATTTTAGCAGATTTTTTTTTTCTCTACTCATTATTAAATTACTTCATGTTTCAAGTTTGTCATCAATTTATTTCAAATTTGTCATTATTATGTGGATAATTATTTATATTAAGTTATGTTAGTGTTTTTATTTTTGGTTTTATAGTGAGTTATTTTAGTTCGCAAATATATTAAAAATTTTGCTTAAAGATTTTTCGAAAAGTCTCTAGTATTTTCTATTCTGTCTGGTATTTTTTAGGTTTAGTACAATTAGCCCATACAATTTTAGGCTAATTAGAAATCGTCCAAAATTTATTCAATCAGCCTGAACTTTCTTAAGAAAGGACATGCTCTGCGTATTGTAAAGATTTAGTCTTCTAATGACACTTTTCATGTCAGAGAGTGAGATTCTTGTTTTCAGTGGTGACATCTATTGCCAAGAATACGTCTTCACACATACACGCGTCAAAGCCCGTTTCAAAGGGCGGACTCATTCATCTTTCCATTCATTCATCCACAGATCGTAATTTTCAACCGAACCAGAGAACGGTGATTCCCCGATTCAGTACCTCAAGATGTATGAATTTTTTATTGGAATTGTGACCCGACAGATTTAACGTACACAGTCACCATTTACTACACGGGGAGTCTTCGACCGTCGGGAATCGATCTCCTACCAACCAGGCTATCTTGACCCTTATAGACTATGTAAATAGAATAGGCGTTTCAAGGTTAGATAAATTTCCCCTCTTCGTTTTACCACGGTATTCGCAAATCTCACTTTCACCCCCGCCAGTACATTTCAGGGAAAGTTGGAATCATAAACAAGAAGTTGATTTTCTGGCTACTGCTTGAAAGAATCTATTCATTTCAGCCTCAATTCATTCACTGAAATGTACTTACATCATTATGATATTTTATGATGTTAAATAAGAGCATTATAAATATTTTAACGTAACTATTTTGTGGTTAAAAAAAATTCATTTAAAATAATTTTCGGTTTAGATGACACCAACTCTTTTAAGTAGCTTCTGTAGACACCGTAGATAAGAATCTGTGATAGTCTCCTGACATCATATTTTTCATGATAGCAGAACATGATAATACAAACAACGTACGCTATTTTGTGAAAATGAAACAACTTATAACCTAAATCAAAATGGTGTGTAACAAACAAAAGAAAGAGAACAAACTACAATGATCAGAGGAACTACAATAAGCTATGGATACTCTTTAACTGTTGTGTGAATAAAAATAGCGGTGACGCTGTCGATCACATCGTTGCCAAGACGACAAAGGTAAAACATGTGACCTTGAAACGCCAGTTTTATTTAACCTTATGTGAATATAATTCCGCTTGATTCTTTAGATTGAAAAAAAACTTAAATACGCTTTCTCAACACCATTCCCTGTAAATTACGAAAAGAAGGACTGGCATACTGGGAGCAGCATCTGCAAAATCCATTTTGAGGTAAAATCTATTTTCACCGTAAAATTGTATACATAATTTTTAGAATGCGCCGTTATTTAAAGTAATTAACTAATTTTAAATTAAATATTACTGTGAAAATTACGGTAAGTTTTTGCCCCATTAAACTTTACGGTAAAAATGGATTGTAGAGTAAAAAGTATCGGCACTCAGAATACCGATACTCAGGAGTAATTTGATCGGGAATTTTTCATAGTGTTGGACATGGTGGAAGGGATAAAAGGCTATATAGAAAAAAAAATATTCACAAACAAGTATTTGAAAAATTTGTATCACTATGCAAAACCTGTTTTTAAAAATAAATCTCAAGAGAACCGTATTACATGATTAATCACTACTAGTGATTTTAATTTTAGAAATCTCTTCTCCCTAATCAATTTTCACATCAATTTTTAATCCAAATGATTAAGAGACTGGCATAGCCATGCAGCATTTTTTAATTTTTTTTATCATACTCTCTAAAAATACAACCACTCAAGATATTTGCATTTCTACCATAGTACTGTGTTTATCAATTAGCATTAATTTATTACTAGTTTTAGTAATCGTGTATTAGTGCTATCAGTGCTAGTTTATTTGAACTGTTTTGAGACTCATTTTTATATGAAATTGTAGAAATATAGTAAATAAACTACAATCTTCTGTATATATTATAAAATGCTATAATACTTGATGGTGTAAAACTTCATTTACTTCCAAAAAATACGCATTTAGTGGTAAAAGTTCACGTGCTCTAAGTGTTCAAAAATAGGCGTCCATTCTCAAGACTCATCAGATGTGAAGATGATGATGAGGAAAACTAAAGAGATTCGAAACAAAAAACGCAAAATTGCCAAAGAAAAACTGAAAAATAAAGATAAAAAACCAAAACTAGAAAAGTCGTGGTAGCCGAGAGCGAAGCAAAAAAATTGAAAAATGTATCACTATATTTTTATGTTTATGTTTCTTAATTATAAATTTTTTCCTTTTCTGTTTCAAAAAACATTTGTTTCTTCATTCACATCTGACGAGTCTTGAGAATGGGCGTTTATATTTTCGGGTACTCGAAACATGCTGTCTTTCATAACCATCTTCACATTTTTGATGGAAATGCAAATTTATATCGTCTTTCCGCTTAAGTTTTTAGGGACTATACATTTAATATTCTAAATGATATTATTCAGAATGGTACCTTCAGTAAGAAATGAAAATACGCAACACTTGAAATTCGTTTAAATTTGTTTTGTTTTCTAATTTCTCGATTTGTCATAATTTTAATGAAAGAGAATCTATTATTCCAGATAGCTAATTTTTTTTAAAGATATTTGAAAACATTCTATGTTATAACTTCTCGTTATCAAACTTCATCCCGAAAACTTTTCTAATATCCTCGATATAAAATATATTCTTACTCTTCTTTAGGTAATATCCCGTCTGTTCGGATCAAAAATGTGTCGTCATCTAGAGACAGATATGTCATGTTTGACTGCTTCATAAATTGAGAAATTTTTTTGAATGAAAAATATGAAACCTTTACAGAATCTCAAGAAAGAGAAAAATTCCCTTTTCTGTGCCTAAATAAATATGTGTTTATCTTTCATTTAAAATGCAATAAAAAGAAAAGTGTAAAAGTATTGAAAATTTCGAAGTACATATAAAAATACTTTGTAAAATAAATACATTTTAAGAAATGAAGCTGCGTAATATTAAAATAACTAAAATGATTAAGGGACTTAAATTATACGTTTCGTATATTGAGATTTTTAATTAAATTTGAAATTATTTAATCTTATTTTTGAATTTCTTTTGTCCAAAATTTCCAAATTCCTTTTTTTTCCACTACAAATTTAAGGAAAATAAAATTCAGATAATATTTTATTTCAAACAGGATTTTGCCTATATATATTGTTTTGTTTTTTTTGAGAAATTCCATTTTTAATACAATACGAAAACATAGATAAAAAAATGTCTTAAGAAAAAGTCTTAGACCATTCTTTTAAAAAAATTCCTTAATTCCTTTTTAAAGGAATGTCTTTAAGGAAATTAAAATTCCTTAATTTCCTTAAAGACATTCATTTAAAAAGTTTAGTCAAAACATTTTATCAAAACAAAATAATGTGTTTTAACCACTGAATGTTTTTTGTTTAATAATGCTTGAAAAGAATTTATTCTTAAAGTTTTGAAAAAGAACGAATATTTAGGGGAAAAAATAATTTAACTTTTAAACTTTTCACATCGAATTTTTTCAGGCAGAAATAAAGAATTTGCTGAGTTAGATTAGACTGCTTATTGATCGAGTTTTACTTTTAAGACAGTCAGTTTCAGAACTTCATGAATAGTTTGTCTTTCACAGAAAAAAAATCATATCAGCAAATAATTTAGATATTGTATGTGCATCGAAAAAATGTACTGATGAAATTATGGGTTGAAAATGTACAAAAATTGGAATATCACAATATTTTTTGTTGTATATTCATCAAATTACGAAAAGTTGAATCAGCAAATAGGAGGATTTGGTTTTGAAGTTAAAATGGTTCTAGAGTTGTAAGGCTCTCAAAAATCATAAAACAAGAATATATTTAATATTAAAAACATTTTATTTTCAACTTTTGCAAAATGTATAATTTATGTGCAAAAAATTTGAATAAAAATAGATTTAATGCTGTTCCTTTAAGTAACTTTATATAACTTTTTTCTTACCGAAATAATAAAATATTAAATAATGTTTAAAACAGTTTTTTTTTAAAAAAATTTTACGATAGATTTATTATGAAAAAGAAATAAAAATTTATCATTGGGTTATATGACATTTTTTTACATCACTTTTAATCATCATTTTTATCAAAATAATCAAACATGCAGAAAATGTCAGAACAATAAGGGAAATAAATTACTAATCCATTAAGACTGTTGGGAATATATAATATTGAATAAATAATTTAATATAATGCAATCAGAGTATTAAAAAGTATTAAAATGGAAATAAATTATCAGGGGTATATAATAATGAAAAGATAATGAAACAGGATACAATTACGAAACATGAATATAAGTAGGAAAAAATAAACACACTTAGAAAAAAAAGTATGATTAAAACTACAAGAATATGGCAAAATTTACAATGTTTCTGGTTCTATGAGCACACCAAAAAGATCTGTGATTTTCACCGACGGACTTTGGTTATAGTTTTGGTAAAATCAAAAATAAATTATGATTTTATAACATGTGATAAAATTTGATAAATGTGGTAAAATTTGGTAATTTTATCATCCTACCTTGTCATAGAATGTCATGAAAACTATTTATTCGGTTAAACTTACTTTTCAATTTTGTATTTTTTGCGAAATGTGTAGTAATAAGAGCTAAAGTTTTCAAAAACCCAATTTACAGTTAATGTTCGGCATATGAACGGAAAAATTACTAAATAAATGTTTTAAATACTGTTAATTTTGGTTTTAAATACCTACATTATGATTATAACTTTATCAGATTTTTTTCTCCGTGTGAAATAAATAATTTTTTTATTTTCTATGAGCTGCACAATCAGTCTTCCCGATGAGCAGACCTAGTGCGTTCTCCAGAAGTGGTATCCACTCTTTCAGGACCACCCTAATGGGTGAGATACCGTTGGCCATGTTAATTTGGACGTCTAGTTTTTGCCACACTAGATGGCAGCACCGAGACTCTATTTGGATGCTATAGTGCACTAGGAATTTAATTTTGTTGGAAATGCCAAGAGCCAATAAGGCACTCCAGGGATCTTTTACATGCCGCATAATCACACGACATGGCCGCTAAGGATTTTCTGAATCCCGAAAATCCGGTGACTGGGGCGGGGATCGAACCCACAGACTTGGGCTCAGAAGGCTGACGACAAACCAACTGCGCCACCCAGCCACGTGTGAAATAAATATAACTATGAAGTAAATGTAAAAGTTCATTTAACATGATTAGAAATAAATCTCCCATTATTAGAAATAAACGTTTCCTTAAAAAATAAATACGATTTTTGTAATCATGAACTTAAATTTATGAGTAAAATAAAGAGAAAGTAAAATTTTTTGATACAACTTATCAAGTTTGTTGACTTTGAAATATAAATTAAAGAGCATTGGATGCTGCAAAGTGTGTCATATCTTTGTCATTTTTCCCCTGATAAAAATGATTTTAATTTTTTTAAACATATGGTAGAAGAGCAAAATGTTAAAAATTTAAAAATGACAAAATAAATTTCTTGTTTTTAATTATTTGAAAATTGCTGATCAGTCCTCATATTATTTAAAAGTAAATAATTAAAGTAAAATTAAATAATTAAAGTAAAATTAAATAAAAAATATAAAATTAAAATTTATTTATTGAAATTCTTTTTTCAAGATATACATTTGAATAGAAAATACGTAAAAGATTTAGGAAGAAAATTTTTTTTCTTTAAAAAACACGATCAGGAATCGTGGATAAGGGTGATTGAAGGTTTGATAGGTGGAGAAGGCTAGTAACTTTGGCATATCGTGATAATATTCATCAATCCGGCGACATATATCCACCTATCAATCTCAGAAACTACCTCTGCACTAACTTCAAAAGATAACTTCATACGAAACAAACACGAACTAATTTATTTAATGTAAAGTCTAAAAACATAACAAAATTCCTCAATTCCATGAAAGCAAAACTGCGGCAAACGCAGTAACTGGTATCAAGAAAAGAGAAATTTTCGCAGTTCGTGTAATACTTAAAAATATGTTGTTGAACTATCACCCAAGCATACGTGATCCCTCAGAAATTTTGATGCGGGATGATTGTCATCCAAAGGTTACTAAGAAGTAAGCTTGGCACTTGGTACTTTTTTATTTAAGTCAGCTGCTATTGGTGACTGTCTGGGAAACATTCTTGAGGATGATCAAGAGACAACATAGATATGTCACATCCCGTTTTACAAGGAGGAGACATTCATACACCTACCATCCATCCGCAGATCGTAATTTTGACCTGAAGCAGAGCACGATCAATCTCTGATTCAGTTCTCCCAGAGGTATTAATTTGTTATGCGTTATTAATTTGTTATGACCCCGTCAGCATTCACCTGTTACCTTTTGGTACACAGAAAGTCTTCGGCTGGCAGGGCTCACGACCTCTCGGGCCCAACGCCCTACAACCAGGCTATCCCGATCTAAGGCATTTCACCAGTTAGATTCGCGGATGATTTGTTACTTCATTCAATCAACATACAGGATGAGCAACACGGTTTGTGTCCTTAAAAAGAAACATGAGTTAAGGAATTTCTTAAAAATGTATCAAAATAAAAATAGCACCCTTCAATAAACCAACCTAAATTATACTATGTCTGAGCGTTTATTTTAAATTGAATGAAAAGAAATTTAACATATGTTCCAAAAACCGATATATAAAGTAATTTTTAAAAGTGTTCAATGAGAGAGTCACACTATGAGAAAGACGAGGATGGTGTGTAGTCACATAAATGTTAAGTATTAGTGATTTTGTTCCTCAGTTCATGATTCGTGGAATCAATAGATATTGGCACCAATAAATAGATAATAAATATGCTATATTTATAATCAAAATTATAAGTAGCAATTGAATGGTGTTTTGGAGTATTTCTAATTGAATATAGTATACCCATATGGACACGTAAGGGTAAAAGTACATAGCAGATCCGAATTTTAGATACCCCGGGTGCATCGAGCAGTGAAATTTTCTATCCATTATCGCCTTCATTATTTTCTAATTAGTGTCGTAAAAATTAAAATTATTTGGGAATTGTCCGGTTCTATACTTTTTAACATAAATATTATATTTTCACATATAAACATGCAAACATTTCACATATTAACATAATTATTTCATCTCTTACTTTAATTCATTTAATTATAATTATTCTTGATCTTTCTTGTGAAAAGCTCCTCAAGCTCATTTTAAATAAATGGCTCTCTTTATTATTGTCCATGTATAAATTTCTTTACGCATAGTCGCATGATAAAATTTTATAAAGCTGTGAAGAAATGTTGCCATAACTTATGGAAAAATTAATTATAGGCTATAATACACCATGGTTTTATGAATAAAATTTGCTATATAAAAATACAATAGGATATCCTAATGTGGTTCAACCTATCGTAAAATTATACCATATTTTTTTCACATATTCATATAACAAAAATTTATCACGTCCATATGCTAAAAAGTTGCCATGCATAGCAAAAATGCATGGTCAAAATTTTACCACAGGCAAAACTCCATAGGGATATATTATGGTATTCCTTATGACAAATTTTCCTAAGGGCTGATATGAGCTTTATAACAAATATATGAATCGGTTTTAAAGTATAAACTAGTTTGTTTTGCGATAATATTAAATTTCCTCAAAAACCACAGATGGTAAAACTTTTGATAAAACCTTACGCGTCTTGGATGCACAATGGTACACATATATCAGTAGGTTAAACGACAGGAATAGTAAAAAATAGTTGATTTAATCAGTCAGAGGCCATATAAAGTAAAAGAAAAAAGATTGAAGTGACAAATAATTAAAAATTAACGTTTTCCTAATATTTAAAACATGTGGCATAGAGGCAAGATTATAAGTTTTTTTGTTTTTTATGATGTAGAATCACTCCAATAAATCCAGGTCAACGCATAAAATGCATTTATGAATGATTTCAGGTGAAAAAAAATTAAACCTATGGCTTTCTGTCTAGCGAAATTTTACGATAGATTAACGGTGGAATTTTTGAGTTTGACGTACGTAGTGGGAGGAAAATCGATTTTCGAGGTCAAAAATAGGTAAATTGAAATATTTTTAAGAATTACCTCTGATATGTATTTTTGTTGCAAAATTTCCAAGGAATATGATAGTTAGCTTTAATTTTTTATTAAATAAATAAAGTGTAACAAAATTCAGATAAAGTTGACCTAAAAAAATTGAGCTTTCCTTATTTAAATAAACCAAATATGAGCAGTGAATATTTATATGAAAATTAAGTGTCAATATTATGAAATTATTTTTTTTAATGTATAAATGAAGATGGTATTTTTTAATAGATTTTAATAGCAATGTAGTCA
Source organism: Parasteatoda lunata (assembly GCA_949128135.1). Taxonomy (NCBI): domain Eukaryota; kingdom Metazoa; phylum Arthropoda; class Arachnida; order Araneae; family Theridiidae; genus Parasteatoda; species Parasteatoda lunata. The sequence goes on from OX421971.1 coordinate 105,233,698, forward strand.
TTTGCATGGTTTTAAGTTATAGAATCAAACCTTATCTTTTGGAAGATTACAAAATAAGCTACACATTGCTAACGGCGAATGAAAGTAATTTACATATCTTTGACACAGGTAAATTTAAAAGAAAAAAAATGGCTGTCAATATTTTGAATATATATCAATTTTCATATTTCATACAAACTTTATGGCAAACAAATTTTATTTTTCAAGAAAGCGACTACACTATTAATATTATTTATTAAAAAACCTTATAAATTTATATATCAAAAGTTTATTAATATAAAACTCATTTTAAATTTTCATATAAATATTCATGGTTAATGTTTATTAAGATAAGCATAGTTCAATTTTGCAATATTTTTTTAGGTTACATTACTTGAATTTTATTGTACTGATTATTTATTTAATAATAAAATAATGTTCATTATCAGATTACTTAGAAATTTTGCTACAAAAAAGGAGACGAAAAAAAAAAAAATAAATAAAATAAACACGTCAAAACTTACTCTTGAATTACTTTTAACGTATTTTTGTTGTTTATTCTTCATTTTTTCAATTCTTGATCGTCAAAATCTATTTTGCAAGTGTGACCTATTTTGCCTTGATGTTCTTTGAGTTTTTTTCTGGACATCTATCTTATTAATTAAATGACGCCAATGTGGTAGTTTAATTGTACCACACTGTTAGAAATTTCTGGAAAAATATGGCTAAACAATTTTAATTGTTATTTTACCATATGCAAACAAAACAGTCATATAACCGTAAATAAGATGGGATTCAAACTGTTAACTGTTAGAAAAACCGCTTATTAACTGCTTTCACCTATACGGTTAAACACCTAGAATTTTATCTCACCAACTAAGCTCACTTAATAAAGAAACTTAGTTCCTTGCAGATCGGTACAAAATATTGCCGAGAGGGAAAACCTAAATGCCTCGTGACCGACAGAACAGGGGTTTGAGTCTTAGCGTTGACAACACAATATTTTCTCTATCCCATTCAACAGAGGATGAGTTCCTAGTGTCCTGCACTTTTCAATTCGTGACCCTGGGCTTTTAAAATACACTCATTCGCACTCATTAGATACACTCATTCGCGTATAGATGGAAGTTTAATGAGGTTGCTAAACTATCTCCAAATTCCTGTGAAATTTCTTATTTTTTTACGGTTTTGAAACCATGCTGGCTGTAAATTGTCAAAATACCGTATAGTTTTGGAATCATTTTTATAGTGTATTATCTTGAGGTATTCAGATTGTATGCACACCCACTACATCATGCATTTATAATAGTCGTACACGGTTTAAAACCTTAAAGGTAAAAAATGTTCTTTACCGTAAACTTTACGGTTAATTGGATGGACAGACTGTTGCCGGGTATTTTACCCTAAACCTATTTTAAACCTAAACCTATTTACCTATTTTAGAAGGAAAATTCTAACAGTGTATTGTGGTTTCAAGAATTATACCATTGTATAGATTTTAATATTTACCATGATTGATTTTAAGCGTTATTTTTAATGAAATTTAGTATTTTTATAAAGATTTACTCTCTCAAAATTTTACAACAGTGAAGAATATTAAATAATTGTAATTAGTTTTAAAATAAAAATTAACAATTAAATCTGCAGAGAGTAATAGATTTAAGTTTTTGAAGACCATAAATGTTTTTTTCTTCAATTTGCTTTTCTTAAAACAGAAATCAATAAAGTATAATTTCATAAAAAAAAACGTTAACACCTGAATACGATTTGAAATGGTATTATGCTTAAAATATTTTCGGCTTAAAGATTTAAACCTGCTTAAAGATTTTAACCTAATAACATATTTGCTAATGTTTATTGTGGTTGAAGAAAGAAATATTAAAATTTAATTTTGATGTTCAGTTGTCGCGAAGTTGAATAATAATTAGTTATACACTTGCATTGAAAAAAAAAAGTTAGCTGTAACATTTATTGAGAAGAGAAATATTTGCAATTGCTTTTTTATAAAATTGAATTAAAATTAATTAGCTAATTTGTTTATTTAAAGATGGGGTCAGAAATAATTAAATCTAGGAAATAATGAAAATTTTAAGGCTAAGAAATATGTCATGCCTAAAATGGCCTGTCATGTCATGCCTTAGAAATATGTCATGCCTCAGAAATGTAATTATTAGATCTAATTAATTTAAAAGACAAAGAGAAGTTTTTATAAAAAATATGCCTATTTACTTGAGCTTTTATTGGACAGCAAAAGGGACAAACTTAAAAAAAAAGCCTTTATTCGTAATGTAACGTAAAGGCATTTGCTAATAAGTAAAATTGAATATAAACAGCTGTAATAACAATTATTTTTTGTACTTTTTATTGAATTTCGTTTCAGTATTTTCAGAAATGCTACTAAAATTAGCATTACATACGCAAATGTTAAAGCACGATTTAGCAACCGCTACATATTGCGAGAATGTAACGCTTGATTTGCCAGGACCTAATGATGCAGAAGTAACGTGTGTGTAAAATTTGTCAAATTTCCGCAATAAAAAATAGATTTTTTTTTTTTTTTTTTTTTTTTTTTTTACATCCAGAATTCTATTTGGAAAAAAATATAGTCAAATTTCTAGCAATTTTTCATTATTTTTCTAGAATATCTAGAAGTTTTTGTATTTCTGCCCTGTAAAAAATATGCGCGTGTCTTAACATTGAAAATGGTGGAAACTGCTTAACAACAAAGTGGTGTCCCACTAAGTGTTCCACAACACCAAGAATGTTCTTTTACACTAACTGGTTTAATGTAGTCGCCACCATTTCTTTTGCATTCAGTAGCATTAAAATTTATAATAACTGTAAGATAAGATATACACAAGAGTCAGTAAAGCTATTACACAGTGTAATACAAGAATCATTAAATTGGAATGCATCTATAAATTAATTCTTAAAATTAATTAGTTTGCAAGGCTTTGCACAGAGAGAACACTAAGGCAAATTCGAACTAGGCCTAACAGAACGGAAGCTGATAGAAATTAAACATGATAAAATCACTTAGTACATTTCAAAGTAAGTTAAAAATTAAATCGTAATTATCCTTACTAGCTAATTAAGAACATACGAACTTATTTTAATGGTGACCTTTAGTTTTAGTTGATGTATAGCAGCGTCGTAGACGTCCACTGACTAACGCCAGCTTGCATTTAAGGGTGAACGATCTATAGACGTTATTAAACACTCGGCAACATTGTTTTCGAAAGTGAAAATAATTCTCGTTTGGTTTGAATGGCATGTTTGGTGCAAGCTTATTTCATAATAAGTTTTTAGAATTTAATTACAACCTTTAAATTGTATTTGGGAGCTTGATTAGGAATTAACCATAAATAAAGTTTTTCTTCACATAATTTTTTGGATTGTTCAACATCATAATTTCATTCATCAAATACAGTCCCTGGCCAAATTATTAGACGCGCCAAAGATTCTATGCAAAATCTTAATTATCAGGTGATACTATACAACTTTATTGTTTTTACGCAGCTGTAACTGTTTTGCACTTGTGTAAGCTCGTGTATCACTTGGTTCACATTCTAATGCAATACGTTAAAAATAAATACAAATAGTAAGTTTATAAAAAATCTCCTAAATAAAAACCCATTACATGTATGTTTAAATATAAAAGTATTACATATAAATTCGTGCAAAACATGTAGTTATTAAAAACTACAGTGCGTCTAATAATTTGATCTAATTATTACAATACAATAATATAATACATGTTGTAATAAATGTTTTATATTTATATAATATATCGTCTAATTTACCCGAACGTCAATTCATATTATTTATCGCCTAATTCAACCAATTGATACATGAACGTAAACAAGTGCAAACCGGTTCAGTCGAGTAAAAACAATAAGGCTGTATAGTATCATCTGATAAGTAAGATTTTACATAGAATATTATGGTGCGCCTAATAATTTGGCCAGGGGACTGTATATACCACACCACTGTTTTTAGAGCATATAATTCTGATAATAACTCATTTTGCACACCATCAACCATGTCTTCCTCAATAATATATGCTTTTTACCATCTATTCCCAATATTTTTGGACTTTTGAAATTTGTTGCTGGTGTTGTGAATGGGGTCAATTTGTTTAATAACACTCCATGCCAATTTATTTAACTATTATATTTATTTGAATAAACTAAAATTTATAACCATGAAAAAAAAACTAAAGATTAGAGCAGTTGCAGCAAAAGTAAACATTTCATTGAAATGAAAAAGTAGAGTCCCTTTAAAAGGGAAAACTGGAAAAAACAAACAAACATACAACATATACTTATTTTAATTAATAATAGATTTATTAAATGTTAAATGCTACTGATTGATTAAGTATATATGCTTCATTTTTTATTTTAAAATTTCCTCTTTTAGTCAAAAATTTATGAATTGCAAATGTTGTTATATTTTAATACAAATACAAGAAGAAGAGGCAATATATTTATTACATTCCTTAGATTTTTATTACATATTTTGCCATTTTTGTGAAAAATATATAATACAAATGTAACTAAGCATTCATTTATAATTAAAGCTTGTTATAACAAGAATGTTTATTAAATATGCATCCACAGAAACTTATAAGCTTTTCAAATGTTTTTAAAACAATTTTGTTTTACAATTAGAAATATTTTCGATTGCTACAATAACTTGCCAAAATAGAAGCAAATATTTTGACATTTTAAAGAAGTGGAGAAAACTTCTTGAACATTCTGAAATCATTTTGAAGCACAAGATATTTAAAAGAAATTATTTCTGATTATTATAGTGAATATGTTACGTAGTTAATTACGATTCTCTATGCGTCTTGGATACTTTTTTTCATTTTTTTTTGTTTACGTTTAGTTTACATTACAATCTTTCAAATTTTGCTGATTGGTTTTTAAATATTACTGCGCACATAATTGGATATGGAAATGCAACTTAAATGAATAGATTAAGTTAAACATTCCATATTTTGTATAGAACGTTTTAAATATGATCAATACTCAAGTAATGCATTTTAAATGCTCTTTTACATTTTAGTTTGCACATAAAATAATCTAATAAATTACAAAATTTTATTTCCTTACTATTGACATACGATTTAGAAAACAAATAATTCTTTTTGATACTGCAGAAACCAAACAAAAACCTTTTCTTCCCTGCATTTGGCTTTGAGTACACATCCAAATGATATATAAAAGAAATATTTTACTGTCCATATAATGTTTATGGCTTACCTGTTTGATGATGATTCTTAACGATTATGTTGATCATTATGGAGTTTTCATGGATTGTCCTATATAGTTAATGGTTTTTATATTGATGAATTACTATTATTGAATTACAATATAGAAAAAGAGGAAAAATATTAAAGTGTAAGGAAAGAAACTTTTATAAAAGAAGTTTATGAAATATATGTTGCGAACAATTGTTTTTGAAAAATATACTTTACTCGAATATTATCAAATAACTTTTTTTGAGTGAAGGTTCTACCAAGCAACTATCAAAGATATAATCATTTACTTTGTAAAAAACCATTCTAGGTTTCCCTTGCTTTTGTAACGGTTATATAAAGCCAGAATACAAGTTTCTTGTGAAAACTAATGAAAAATTTTATTTTACTGATATATTTTCTTAAAGTAGTTGAAGTCTTGAGAAAGTTGAGTTTAAAGAAAACACTTTTAAATTATGTAGTGAATAAAAAAGTTGCCGATGTTTCATTGTAAAAATAATAAGTTGAGTTAGAGTTGAAATGTGCGAAGAAGGAAAATTGTAATAAAAGGATTAAAATGTTTTTCATTGGTAATCAGTCATTGATTTTGGTAATTGTAATAAAATAGTTACAATAATAAAAGTGTTAATAATTATATTTGTAGCTTTAACTAATCATGTATGGTAAATAATATTGTAAATAAATGGTTAAAAATGCTTTTATTTTGTAAAGAAATGAATAACTGGTTTTATTTTAATAAAATAGTTACAATAAAATAATGGTTATAATCGTATTCCTTAAAGATGAAAGCAAATTTCGTTTAATAATAGGCCAGCTTTTAATAATAATTTTTGTTGGATTTAAAAAAAATCTTTACAGTTTTTTTAATTATCAAATAAATGCTTTAATTCAATTCCTTTATAGTTTAAAGTAAAAATATTTATTTGCTTGTAATTAATTTATAAATTATTCTATAATTAGGGTGAGGCTATTAGGCTATTTTGCAGAGAATCAATTATGGATACTCGAATTAAGCATCAAAATTTGAACCTCATTAATTAAATTGCTTTCGGTAAGAATCTATAAAAACATAATCGCATGTATCTATACTGTCAAAGATTTTTATGCATTTTATCACTAAAAAGGGTGGCAATTACATTACAATAAGTGTTATACTACACCAAGAACCAAGAATAGATCCCAATGTAGTGAAACATCTAGAATGTTCCTTTACACTACTTGGTGTAAAGTAACCACCACCACCATGCTTGTTATTCAGTAACACTAAAATTTATAATTACAGTAAGTTATGATACAGATAAGAATCAGTAAAGTAATTTTTACAATTTAATATAAAGCAATGATTATAAACTTAGGATGCATACTTAAACCAATCCTTAAAATAACGTTAGTTTGTAAGTCAAAAATATGAGTAGCACCGAGAGAATATTTAGACGAATTCGAACTAGGCTTAACAGAGAAGAAGAGGCTTAACTTAGTTAGATATTATACATTTTAAAATTATTTAATAGTTTACAAACATTTAAAAGTTAAAATATGAAATTTCAAGAAATCCTAAATTGCTGCACATTGTTGCAATCTTGGGCATGGCGTGTTGTTGCCATTGTGTAGTTTTTTTTAATAATGTGCATACATAAACTAAAATCTAATGTTTTGTGTATACTGTAATATATGATTTGATACTTTATAGTAGAGATTCATAAAAACTTCCCCAAGTGTGCAATTTTAACATGTTTTTATCTTACTATTAGAAAACATTTTACCTAGTAGAAAAATTACACAAATATAGCTATTGTTAAAAAAAATATTTCTAATGAAATTTAATGCATGAAAATGTAAAGGGTGCAGTTTTTAATATCAGCATAATATATCTCTATAATTTAGTCAAAAAATATGTATATAAAACTTATATATGTTACAAGCATATTGATTCCAAAATATTTGTATGATAAGTGTTACTTAAATATTTGTGTTAAATAAAACTAGCATCACAATGAATAATTCCTGTTTGATTCAGTTACTTCAGTCCACGTAGTACTTACATCAATCCATATTCCTTATATTTTACACCTAAATAAGTAAATATATTTCTTGTAGGGGAGAAATGGATTATATATATTTCTGCTCTTATAAAGAAATATATTTAAATACAAGTGTTTCTTTAAAATCAAGGTGCAAAGTAACCATTAAGTTCTTGTAGCGTGGATAAGAAAAAGCTAGCATTTTACATATTCATCAGGATTTGGTGTCTTCCATTATATTATTTGGTATATTCCGAGCTGTAAATTCCTTAAAATAGGATTGCGGAGAGTTCTTCTTCTTTTTAGTCGTTTTATATGCATGCGTAAGTAAATATCTTGAGAATTGTAAGTGGACTAGATAAAGTAAGGTAACGGACTACTTATTTTTCAACAGTAGATCCTAGAAGACATTTTGGGATAAGCATTTTTTGCATGCAGGAACTCTCGAGATATTTTTCTTTATATCTGAACTTAAGAAAGAAAAAAATTTAATACTGAAGATATTGAAAAAGTACTTATATGTTTTCTGAGAACCAAAGGAAGCTTGAGCAAGAAGTACTCGCCGGTCTTACTCATCAGCTACCAGCTGTTTATTTATTCTAATCCGATAAAAATTTATTTACTTCTTTTTGCATTTATTTCTCACAGTTAAAAATAATTTCATAATAAGGGAAAAATACTAAAGAAACCGCAGCTGAGGAAACTAAAGAAAATTTTTTTAAAAAACCTATTCGATTACCTGGCAAAGGTATTTCATGTGGTAAACAACTAACAAATTGCTCCAGAAAAGTGGTTTTTAAAGAAAAGTAAACCTTGTTTTATTTCAAGTTTTCCTCCAACAGCAGATAATATATTTATGGAGTACGAGGAGTTATTTTACAGTTTACCTTAGCTTTAGTTATAAATTTATTTTAACATTTCGAGCAACTGTAATTTTATTCAGTAGACGAAAAATAAAAATACTCATATTACACTATTTTTCATATCTATTTTTATAATTAAAATCATAACTATCATAATTATCAAAATTAAATTCATCAAAAGGATTTCTTAAAATGCCTTAATTGGTTTTTTGTTACTTAATTACTAGTTTTTCACTTATGTTGATTATTTTATCTTCCTCAAATATTTATAAAAATTAAAAGCTTAATAATTAAAAAAATAACAGTATATCAGTACATTCCGAATTAATTGTAATTAATCGAATTAATACGATACATTGAAAATCGTAAATCTTACCATCTTTACCATACATTCCATACATTTATTAAAAAATATCAAATTTTACCATTAAAAATATCAATTTTTTGTCACATATTATAAGATTAAGATAATATTTTTATTGTTAATTTTCGCAAAACCATTACCAAAGAGCTTCGGGAAAAATTACTGGCATTTTGGTGATATATATATATATATATATATATATATATATATATATATATATATATATATATATATATATATATATATATATATATATATATATATATATATATATATATATATATATATATATATATATATATATATATATATATAATATATATATATATATATATATATATATATATATATATATATAATATATATATATATATATATATATATATATATATATATATAATATATATATATATATATATATATATATATATATATATATATATTCTATTTAATCTGTTTTTTCAAATTTTATTTCTCACAAGTCACGAAAAACTTATTTAGCAAAACAAAAATAGCTTTTGGGTGATGATCTATTGTGATATAATTTCGAAATTAATTGAAAGTAATAGGAAAATAACTTATTTTATTAAAGTACGCTACGTTCCTTACATTTAAGTAATATGATGTCAATATATATGATGCTGTAGTCCATTAGCTGTTTTAATTTTTAATTATAGACGCATATCAAATTCTGCCCCGTTTACCAGATTTTATTACACATTAGAAAAACACATTTTATTGTTAATTTTATCAAAATCATTACGAAAGCTCTTCAGTACGAATTACCGAGCTTTTCGGTGTTCTTATAGAGTCAAGAACACGGTTAATTTAACCATATTCTGGTAATTTTGACCGTATTTGAAAACAAAAAATTATTAGTTCTCATAAAATTATCCAGTTGTTTGACAAACATATTATAGTTTGTATAACTGTTTATAATTTTTAGGCAGTGAATGATTGATTTAAGTAAAAATATTAAATGTTAAGCAAAATATACTAAAACCGTCAGAATTAGATGACACTCCAAAAAGTTAGAGAAATTGTTTACTTTTATCAATTTGGTTTCATAGACATAATGATTAAATTACCGTTGTTGAAAAAATTAAAATGGACTATAGTGTTGGATACTATGTTTGGTAAATAATTGCATTCTATTCAAGTATTAAAATATATTTGATAAAATATTCTTTTCTTCTTAAATATTCTTATTCTTAAATATCCTCTTTCGTATTGGGTATTAAGATGAAATGTCATGATTTTTATAAAATGAACATTACAAAAATTCCAGATTAAGAAAAATATTTAGTTTTAAATATATTTTTTTTGAAGTTCGTATCCAAATTCAGTTTTATTTTGATGTCAAATGTTTTCCAAATTTGGAAAATTTCTATAAAGTTAATTGTTAACAATAATTGAATTATAAAATTTGAACATTTTAAAGGTATCAATATTCGGAATAAAATCAATTTTACATTTTCACTAATATTTTTGTTAACTATATATATTTTAAACAGTCTCAGAAAAGTTTAACCATATTATTGGTACTTCAAAGCATAATTTTAATAAATGTTTAATTGGATCATGTCTTCTCTCAACTTAAACCATAGGCTTGAGTATAAGAAATACGGTTATATGATTAAACCATAATCATGTTTCAGTGAAATTGAATGATAATATGGTTTTACACATTTAAAATTTAAATTTTCTTTATATATTTTTTTCAATTATAATAATGACGGAAATGAAACAGAGAGGTTTTGAAAAAAGTGTTAAAACGCTCATTAATTTTAATTATATATATATAGATATATATACTGTTGAAATGTGGCCTTGTATATTTGTATTAATTTTGACATTTTATTTTAATAAAATTTTTTTCTATCATTTAAATAAATGGTTGCAACAAATACAATCCAGTTTCAGAAATTTAGGAATTTTCGGAACGTATCAATACATATTCGAATTTAATATGAAGCAATGTCTCAAGTAATATATGAAAATATTTACCATATTTGATGCTTTTGGTGTCGAGTTTCACTCTTTAATATAAAGTTATTAGTTTAAGTTCTTACAGTTCCCGGCGAAATTATTAGACGCACTATAAGATTGTATGTTAAATCTTTTTATACACTTCCTATTTGTATTTATTTTTAACGTATAACATTACAATCTTAACCAACGGGCCGGGATAGCCTGGTCGGTAGGGCACTGGGCCCATGTCTAAAAGGTCGTGGGTTCGATCCTCGTCGGCCGAAGACTCCCCGTGTTGTAAATGGTGACTGATGCACGTTAAATCTGTCGAGTCTCAAAGTCCTTTATGTTCCCATAACAAATCAAACCTCTGGGGGTACTGATTCAGGAGTTTCCTTGTCTTCTGGATTGGTTCAAAATTACAAGGCTACAGAGTTGAACATCAGTAGTCGTAAACCCATGAAATTGGGTCGGCTGTTCAACGACGGTTATAAAATAAAATAAAAATGTTAACCAACTGATACACGAACGTAAACAAGTGCAAAGCGGTTTCAGGAGCGTAAAAACAATAAAGCTGTGTAGTACGACCTGATAATTAAGATTTTACATTAAGATTTGAGTCTAATAATTTGGCCAGGGACTGTAGGTTCTAAGTTTTTAGTATTAGTTTCTATTTACCCTTTTTATGATTCGTCAACTTTTTAAAAGCCTTCGGCTCATTGTTTAATTTTTTCCAAAATTCTGTTGAATATTTTTTTTTTATAAATCAAGTTGTAGGTGCGGCATGGCCACACATGGCATTTGCGCCAATAATTCTTAACTAACGAACTGTTGAAACATGACAAAATTAGTTTGCTTTTGATTTTATTAACTTACTTAAAGCAAAGTAAAGTAAAGTAAAACTTTCAGAGACCAAGTTTTTAAATTTTCAGCTTAGTATTTTGTAATTTTTAACTTCTTCATTATTGTTATTATAATGATATTCATTAATTGCTCACATTAATGAATTTAGGGTACAGACATAATATTAATTAATAGTATGATGTTTAAAAAATTTAGCTGCATTTGGAGAAAATAATCAAAAATAAAATTATTATTTTAATATAATTTCTAAACTCGGTTGAAGAATATAAAATAATAGTTTGAACGGTGAGAGTAGTATTTTTAGCTACTTCTATACAGAATAGTCCTGCCAAATTACCGATTTTCAGGAGCCACATTGGAAAATTAAGTAAATACTTGAGATACAAGGAGACTAAACAGACAGATCGGGTTATATTGAGAAATGGATCAATGATTTTGTTCGAATTTTCGAAAACTTCTGCTTTAACTAATATATTAAAAGAATTAATAAGGTCTTAAGCCTTAATAATGAACTATTATTTGTTACATAAAAATCTCCATTTTTTGTCTTAGATACATGAAAAGAAGCCTATTCAAATTCAAGATTTTGTCAAATATTTAAGTACCTTAATTTTTGCATATTCTTAAAGTATTCAACTCATTTATATTATTACATTTGATATATTTTTTTACTCTATTCTAAAAAAATAAATCATATGAATTTCTCAAATAATCAGCTCTAAAATTCAAAAATAACGCATCTTAATTTAGTGTTTGCTTTGGTTTCAAAATTGTAATGAATTTATGAGATAAAACATACATAAAAAGTTTGTAAAATTTAAACGATCAATTCTTTTCAAATTTTCAATTAAATATTAATTTTTAATTTATAAAATCTACTTTCATTTTTTAAGAAAATAAATTTTCCTACTATACAGGAATAAATTAAAATACAATTTTTCTTAATAACAACTGAAACATTTGTGATAGTTGTGATAGTTCTTGCTGAATGATTATTATTTCTTTTTTTAATGCATTCTTTTTTTTTAATACTATTCGTTCTTCTTCAATCAATATAAAAAAAATAATAATAATAAAAAACAAACAAACAATGAAACGTTTATCATATTTTCAAAATAAAGTCAATTTAAAACCGCTCTTTTAATTTACAATGGAAAAGTCATTTTAGAATCAAAATTATCTATAAGATGTTATAAACTTCAATTTTTAGTTCGATTTTTTTATTCGTGTCCGCACTTCTGGATGAAATCTGTTTTCTTTTCCTCGTGTTAAGTTTCAATTAAAAGAATATAAATGGATTTAAAAACAGGGATCTCACTTAAATATTATGAAAACTATTTTTTGCTGCATGATAAAAATTGAATGTGCTTTTTTTTGTTAACTTTTAAATGAAAGATAATAATAGTTTGAAAACATAATGTTAGTTATTGGTTTTTAAATAGTTATCAAATGAGAATAAAAAGCTTTTAACGGTTAAAACCGTATCACTTATAGACTTTCCTTATTTACTGACAGCCTTACTATGTGAATAGTTTTTCTTTTCCATATGTCTTCTAAATCAATTTTTGATGTAAATCTAGTCAGTCTAGTTATAAACATGATTAGCTTTGAAAATTTTTCAGGAAAAATGTGTTCAAAATGTTTGGTTTGGTAAAAATGTTTGGCTGAAAATAATAATCTTTTGAACGACTTTGACGCTTTGATTCCTCATTTTTTATAGAACATTTAATTATTAAATGAATATTGTGTAAATAAAATTTTTTTAATAATTTAAATATGTATTTCAAATTACACCGAGAAAAAAAACATGGTCAAATCTACAAAAATGTGGTAGAAGCGCTGTGGTAATGATTCTGGTAAACTTAACAATAAAATATTGTTTTCTAATATGTGGTATACTTTGGTAAATGTGGTAATTTTATCATGGTACCTTATAGCGTGACATATAAATCATTTATTTGGTTAAATTTACTTCTAGGGTTTGTGTTTTTTAATAAATGCGTGGGGATAAAAACTATAATTTTGAACATCAGAATTTCCTTTAAGCCATTACCGTATGAATGGAAAAAGTATCAAATGAATGCTTTAAACACCATATATTTTGGTTTTATAAGGCAAAATTATATACTTTTCCTCAAAAGTCATTACTATACTACGGTAACCTAATCAGAATTTTCTCCCTATAAAAAATTCAATTTTTAAAGAAATAATACACGTTTTATAGGGTACGAATAATTTAATCAAAAAAACTCAATTGAAATCCGTTAACAAACTACGTTGGAACAAAAATTAAATCTTCTGTATTTCATGTAATTCTTATTTATTATAAACGGTAATATAATTTATATAATTTAATAATAAAAGGTATATATTTTATTATATATCTGTTTAACGAATTTCAAAAGTTTGAGTTCGGTATTTTTCCTATTCTGTTAAAGTTAGGCTTTGCGAATAAAAAAAGTTAAAATGGCCACGTGAATCATTAATTCTAAATAAAGACATTTTAGAAATCAAAGAGTATAAATCTAAGCAAGTATCATTAATTATCCGCCTTGAAATGAATACTTTTGCAAAACTTGGATGCCAAAGGAAAATCTTTTAATTAAAGTCTTAAATAATGCATTTATTTCAAAGTTAAGCTGACCGTGTTTAAAATAAACTTCTAGCTAATTAAAGAGTATTAAAGCTCAACTAAACGCCAGGGAAATGCTTCTGTTTAAACAATGTTTATTTTACACATTTTTAAAGTAAATTTAAAGTTTTTAAATTTGAAAATTATATATTGTGCGTTTTCATACATTTGTTTAATTCTTTTTAATATATAAGGTATAAAGATATAATATTTAGAATATTTTTAGGGCATTCACAGTTCCTTTTATCTGTGTTTCGGTAACGTTTTAATTTCAAAATACATTTTTTTTGGTTCTCAATATTATTTCGATGATGTATTGTTATGAATATAAGACTTTCGTAGTATATGATATATTTTAGGATAGGTTATTTTAATTATTTTATTTGTTTACTCTCTAATATAGCTAAAAATATTTAGAAAATAAGTTTTTATGATAAAATAATTTCATTATTACATTTCATTTTGTTTATATGATACATAGTTTCCCTCAGTTTATGTGATTTCGTGCTCGAAAATTAAAATTGTGCAAAGTAGTTAACTATTTCAATTTAAGCTGTGTAAAGAGAAAGGATATTGCGAAATTCGCTTATTTATTCAGTTTTTGGCTCTTAATAAAATAATCTCTTTTCTAAAAAATACTAATAGACCCAACTAATTTTCAATTAAATTTTCTCAATAATTTAAGTTCTCAATAGTAAAATTTTTACAGTGAAAAGCATGTCTAGACCTTCCTCTTGCTCTATTTTCCTTTACAGCAGAATCGCTGTGAAAGCAGCAGATTATTTCTTTCAGCATTCTGAAAACATAACCAATTCAACTTATTGACATCTCTTTTCTCTTATTTTCATGATAGTCTTTTTGTCAAAAACATTTTTTTTGATGCACTGTAAAATATTCCGGAACAAATTACGATTAAAAATACTGGTTAGTATTACCGTAAAATCCATTTTTACCAGAACAAGTTACGGAACAAAAACTGATATACCGTAAGTTTTACAGCAATAATTACTGTAAAATCATTGAATCACTCTTATTAAATAAATATTACTTGAAAAATTACGATGTCCTATTTTTCCGTAAAAATGAACGGTTAATTGATTTTTACACTGATGATGTACCCAAAGTGTCGGTACTTTATACCGTTATTTAATGTGGAATTTTTACAGTGTGCTTGGAAAGGCCAAAAATTTTTGAAAATACTTATTAAGCATTCGTGTTGTTTCCAGTTTTTGTTTTCATTAAAATTTTCATTCTAAAATGATGGTAAAATAACTGGCAGCTGTCTGTCCATCCGTTTAACCGTAAAGTTTACGGTAAAGAAAATTTTTTTGCTTTATAGTTTTGAATCCAAAAGGATGGTTATAAAACCATGAATACAAAACTCTATGGTTTTTTAACCATTTACAACTAGCTTGTTTCAAAAACGTAAAAAAAGAATTAGTTATTTAACTTGACATAGGAGATCGACTTTTCGTAAGGTAATGGGCATTGGAGAGTGCCCGACTCTGGAAATCCTATATGTGTTGAAGAGAACAGAGAAAATATTGTGGTGTCACCACTAGGACTCGAACTCCAGTTCTGCCAGTCACGAGATTGGCAGATAAGCTCGCTCGTCTATGATATGTACGCAGTTGCGAAGAACTAAGTAGCCTCATTAGGTGGTTCTAGGTTAGGTTGGTGCGATAAAATTCTGTTTGTTTAACCGTATTAGGTGAAATCAGTTAATAAACAATTTTTCTCAAACTTTACAGTTTGATTACCATTTTATTTATGGTTATTTGACTGTTTTGAAATATGGTAAAATAACCATTCAATAAATTGCTATTTAACCATTTTTTCCGAGAAATTTCTAACAGTGTTCCATGCATATAGGTGCACTAACTGCAGTTGAATTTCCTTTATTAGAACTAATTGTATTCATTTTTAATCTTATTCAGTACACTTTAAATCTTAAATTGTATGCTTTTCAACTGATAAAGACGCAATAAAATATTCAAAACTTTTTAAAGTATATTATTTTGAAAATATTTTGCATTCAAAATTTTCTAAAAAGTTTAATCCAATAAATAAAATGCAACTTCTTGTTTTCCTCTAAACATTTTCAGTGTTTTTGAGTTATCACCTTTCCGGCCAAATTTTTCAAATTCTGAATTCTCATTACAACGTGAAAGGGCATATGTAAGTTTTTTCAGTTGCTGAACTGACGAATTTTGATTCATGTTTGAATTTCGAGTGCAAAAAGTTTTCGCATTCTTATTCTGAATTGAAACTGAAGTCATTTCTTAGAGAAGCGAAACTAATAGTGTTATAAATTTTTCTGTCCCGTTATTCCAAACTTTTTTTCAGAAATGCTGTTTGTTTTTGTCAGAAAACTTTTAGTGATGAAGTATTTCTTTATGTCATTTCAGCTAAGGTCTCTTTTTTTGAGATGGTTTTAATAAATCATAATGTGGTCACACGACTTACATTTGAAACATACAATTTCAAAAAAGGTTTGCGTTATTTCTTGTGTTTATTTCATTTATAAAACAGCAGCTTGTTTTAAGTCTTTTGCTAATAACACAGCTTTTTTTAAGAACACGTTGAACAAAAGCGTAGATTTTTTTACCAATGTTAACGAAAAAATCTAAGTTGATAGACTTATCGAAAAGTGAATTTACTGATATTTAATATAATTCTTAGTAAATATAACGACAGGAACAGAAAATCACACAAGAAAAAGATAATCATAAATGAAAAAGAAAACACAGAAAATAATGTCATCTAAAAATTATAAGAAAATCAGAAAAAGAAAAGAAAGAGAAAATACCATTATAAGAAAGGAAAGTAGTTTTCTTGTTAATAGTTCGTTGAAATTTTTGAATATTTTTGATAGTTTTTGATACTTCTTATATGTTGCTAAATTAAAGGGATGTGTCAACTTCTCTAAAAAAAGGTTTTTCAGGTATAGAGATTTTGTTGCTTTTTTCACTGCATTTAATAATTGCATGAGCACAAAACATTTTGCAATTCATGCAAGTCAAGCATTTATGAGTTAAAAAGAGTTGATGAGAAATTTATTAAATTAAACAACTTCATACACCTTGATTATACACCTTGACAGGTTGATCTTTAAAGGTTGTTTTTGAAGTCAACTTCAAATAAACGTTAAATCAACCTTCACACCTCAAATGAACCTCCGAAAACTCCTTAAATTTTTGTAAAGGAAATACTGTATATTTTGGTTTTACTCGAAGAATTATTTTTTCCCCACTAGAAACGCGATTATTGTACACTACGGGAATTTTACCAGAATTTTTTTCTTTGTGTAGCAAATAACAAGCAATACTTTACACATATATTACATGTTTAAGCTACTTAATATGTTTAAAATAATAATATGCATTTGAAATATGAGTCATAATACACGGTATCTTCAAACAGTTAAATATGGAAGTTTGTTTTGCCAAATTAATCTATTTTTTCTGTGACCCTCATTGAAAGTATGCAGTCTGCATGAGCAATTCTTTAAATATATTTTAATTTAAAGCGTATGTTTTGTTTAAGTTCATATTTATTATTTAATACTAATTAAAAAAAACATGCAAATTTCAGTCAACTATTAAAATCTAACACATATATTTATAAAAGTGTTATAGAAATTCAGCTTTGTCTCTGTTCTGTTACAGGTTTAGAAAGATATTATACGAGTTGGAATTTTTTACATGTTTTGTCTACCGTCTAACCATTTTTTTCGACTTACTTTAGAAAAAAGTTATGCAACGAGGAAGTAAAGTTCTTGAAAAAATTACGTATTTATACAAACATGACCAAATACAAAACGTTAATTTGGTGTTAGTTACCATTTTGTACGTTGTTGTTTCTAATATCAATTGCCCCTACTAGCAAGCCTGCTCAGGGGAACAGAGCGAATTTAAGGCAGAGGAGCGTTTCTGGTATTTCAGTGATGCCATCTACGTCTAAGAATACGAATTCAGCAACACACACAACGGACCCATTCATACATCTATTTATTCATCCACAGATCTTAATTTTGACCAGAATCAGAGTACGATATATATTAAATTCAGTAGCCCCAGAAGTAATGATATGTTATTGGAACTTAGAGGACTTCTTGACCCGATGGATTTAAGGTGCACCAGTCACCATTTACTACACAAGGAGTTTTCGGCTGGCGAGGATCAAACTCACGACCGCTTGGACATGGGTTCAACGCCCTACTAAATAGACAATCCCTGTAAATCCCATTTTGTATGGTGAGAAAAATGGGTGCAATGACGAAGTCTAATGATACCAATCAATACATTATTCTATTGGCATCAATACACTAAGAAGGTACCATATGCTAAGAGGAAAAAAAATATTTACATACATAGTTTCTTATAATAAAAAGTACACTACTGGCCATTAAAATTGCTACATCAGGAATGAATGCAAATAGCAGAATGATATTTATTGAGAAGATACATTATAATTTTAAGAACAAGTGATTAAATTTTCAGGATATTTGGATGTATAGATCCTGAGGAAGCAGTACTCTGAGCAACCTCCGCCAGCAGCAGTGACTAACGAGTGGTGGCATGCCAGTCGTTCGGCAATCATTGACCAGACGTTTTCAATTGGTAAGATATCATTAGGAGAACGTGCTGGTTAGGGCAACAGGCGAATATGTTCTACATCAAGGAAGGTCAGGACAGTGCGGGCAACATGTGGTCGTGCATTGTCCTGCTGAAACATAGCGTTAAGGAGGCCTCGAAGATAAGGCAAGGCAACTGGCTCTAACACATCAGAAATGTAACGGCTGCTGTTTAAAGTGAGAACAAGAGGTGATCGAGACGTGTATCCAATGGTCGTGTCGTCAATCAAGACGTGTATCCACCTCTTACCATTACTCCAGGTGATGGGCCAGAATGACAATGTAGAATGCAAGCTGCCAATGGGCTTTCTCCACGATGTCACCAAACGCGGAGGCGGCCAGCACGACGTGTATACAGAACCGGGATTCGTCTGAAAAGACAACGTCATGCCATTCCTGTGTCCAGATTCGTCGTTGATCACACCATTGGAGGCGCTCCTGTCTGTGATGCAGCGTCAAGGGCAGTCAAAGCCATGGTCGTTGTTCTGACAATCCATGCTGCGTCGTCGAACTGTTCGTGCAGACACTTGTTGTCTTACAAATGACCCCACTTGTTGACTCAGGGTTCGTGGCGTAGCTGTAAGATTCCTTAAGGCCATGTGGATAATATGTCTGTCTTCTCGGCTGTTAGTAATGGGGGGCCCGCTGAGATCCTGCACGGCGTTCCGTATGAACGTCATGAACCCATCGATTCCATATTCTGCTAACAGTCATGGGATCTCGACCAACGCGGGCAGCAATACTTCGGCATGATGAACCGCAAGCCTGGTAGGCCACAATTCAACCTCAATCAAACTCAGACACTTTCTGGTAGGCATTTCTCCTTCTTACACGAGGCATAACAAAAACTTTTTTACCCAAGAACAACGTTCAAATTCTGTATGAGAGACTTATTGTCAAATCTCATCTTTTATACACATTGTAAGTGTCGTTACCGCCGCCTGCCTTGCATGAATGCGCTGATAAACTAATCATTTGCATGCCACAACATGCTTTATCCATCCTGCAAATTTCACGTTCGTGCTGTGTCGCCTTCCTGGTGCAGCAATTTTAATGGCCTGTAGTGCATTTAAGTAAACTTTGAATCATCCAAAAATAACTCTTGGAATTTATTTAAAAGGATACCAAAAGGAAGTTTTAATAGGAATGAAACAATATTTTTTATTAAATCTGTGGCTGCATTTATAGGGGCTAAAAATGAAACTTGGGGTTAAAATTTTCTCTGCAGAAATAATATTTTTTCTTTAAAGAATTTTTGATTTTGAACGGTAGATGTATTGATCTTCTTCTTTTATATTTATCATAGATTGCATATGCAACAGCATTTATAGTATGTCTATGTTCAGAAAATATATAAGATTATCCCGATTAAAAAAAAGGATATGGCTTATAATGTAAAAACTATAAGAATGACTATCATAAAGAAAGTAAAAGAAAACGCAAAATGAGTGTAACTGATTAGCCAGTTCACATTAGAGCATTAACAAAGAGTGCAAAGTTCATCTGAAGCGAATACGTTTAAAATAGAACAGCGCAAAATAATAAGATTTTTAGTAGCAGAAAGAGACCATTTCTTTACTCATCTCTGTCAAAGTCCTGCCCAAATGTCACGAAAAGTAACTTTTTAATTATTTGTGATCATTTCATAAACAGCAATGATTTGATACAAAATTACACTATCTTAATTTCTCTTGGTTCTTGATAAAATTTTGTTTACAACCGTTTGCCTTGAGCGATGTTGCTACAAGAAACAATTTTTTAATGATAAACTTTCTTACTAGGCTTATTTTCTTCCACTAAAAATCGCAAATCTTCTTTCGGAATGCATCTATCTTAGTACGACTTTCTTCTTCTTCAGTGGCTCAACAGTCCTGGGTGGGCGCTGGCCTTTTCCAGAAGTTTTGTCCATGCATTTATACCGTTTGGTGACTATTCTCGTGTCTTTAACCCTGGGAATGTTTATGTTATTCTCATCACAGTTGATTCATTTTAACGGGGTCTACCTCGTGGTCTTTTTCACATACGTTTTGTCTAAGAATCTTGATAACAACATAGACTTCTCATACTTTTTTCCAGATGATCAGCCTATTTAATTCACTGAATTTTTCAGAATTTAACAATATCAAGTTCTTTGAAAATCCTGTAATGAATAAAATTATTTCTCTTTCTCCATGAACCATTTTCTTAAGGATATCAAGTAGACTTCACTAAAGTTTTCTTTTGAAAGTCCCCAGAGCCCGGAGCCACCGCTTCGCATCATGTTAATGCCTAAGTCTCTGTTGCTTATGTCAGGATAGATGTTACAAGACACTTCTGAAAAACATCCTTAGTTCTCAGTTTAAGAAAGTCGGATTTTGTAAATTTTTTCAGTCCATAAATATATTTATTTGCAATCATTATTCTCTTATGTGCTTTAGTGTTTAAGGTATTGTTGCTGTTTATTTCCATTCCTAAATAATTCTAAATGTTAATCATTCCAAAATAGGTTTTAACTTTTAAATGGATATTTTATTCATTGAACTGTTTTGTTATGCAAATTAGTTCTTCTTACATATTGCTCCAAGGCCGTAAATACCTGTTTCAGAGCCTGTAAGATCCGGGCCACTAAGAAAATGTTTTCCACATGGGTCAAAATATAAACTGAGGACGCCTTTACATTAACTAAAAATGCTCTCTTGTGAACTGGTTAATCAGTTTCAGTAATTTGCAGGGCACTTCTCTACTATCTTTTATAACCCTGAAGGATGCCGCTGCAATCTCGATTGTATTTTTGACGTTATCACGCGTGTCCATGTTACATTTGGGTACTTTACATGCTAGTTTATGTTACTTTACATGTTACTTTACGTGTTACTTTACGTTACTTTATGATTATTCATGTCTTTTAAATCTTCCCAATTACTCTATAGTAAAATGTAAATTGATTTGCTTGTGTCAAAATCCAAAATAATGGTTCACTTTGAAAAATATCAAAAATAAAATTTTGTAGAAATTTCTTTTTATCATCATTCATGTGACATTTGTTATCAAAAAATTATTTACGCACACTTGTTTTATAATTCATCTTCCACTCACGTTTTTATTAATGTATTTATTTTTTACTCAGTCTTTTTCCCTGAATTCGCAACCTCACTAACACTTTGCAGTCGATAATCAGTTTTTGCGTTAACATCAATTTTTAGCCGACATTGTTTTAAGATTAATCTCATTTTACTTCTCTGTAAATGATCCAAAATATGCCAAATAAAGTCAGGGTCAGTCAAGACTGACATTTTAAAGTCAATTGATTTATACGTTGGAGAGGAGCTTCTAAAATGATTTATTTTTATTCTAATTATTGGTATGCTATCCGAGTTAGCTACAGAGTTCTATCGAAGAGTTTATTTTTAGAATAAAATTTTCTAAGTCATTCTAAAATGGAACTCACTTCAAGCGTAACGTTTTCATTTCCTTTTCGCTCTCTTTATGACTTTTCTTATGACATGTTTTCTGATGAGATTAAATTTTTATGGACATTCGGGATATTGGAGATAGAATCTGGTTTTGATTCTTGGTCTTTATGTCTGGTAAGGTAGCCCGAGTTCTTTCAATTCTAAGAAAAATAGACATTAAAGGAGAGGGTATTATGCGAATATCTATCAAAATCAAGTGTTTATGCGTTTTTTTCCGGATTCCGCATATGTTCCAGTTTTAAAATTGTCTTTTGAAAAAGAAGTGGTTAAAATGTTTTGGAATGTGTTTGACTTTTGAGTGAAGAGTAGGTTGTCATCCAATATCGTTAACATAAAGTGTTTGATAGAATGTGTGATTTTAAAAGTATTACACACCTAAGTTTTTATCTAATTCTCTTATACATTATGCTTATTATGTAAGGGAAATCGGTATGTATAACGTCACAAGGAAGAAGCAATTCAAAGAAACATCCACACATCCGAAATGTTTTGCTCTACCATGATATAATAATACTCTTAGCGGTGCTGCTATATTGTATACCCTACGTATGAAACGGACTGAAGTGGTCCTGACTTATCTTGTATAAATTGGTTATATCTGGTGCTAAGATAGTGTATGATACACCTTTGACTTAGCCCGGAGAATTTTTTTCTAACGCTAAAAATTTAGCTAGTAGAGATTTTCTTGCTGCGTTGCAACGTAGAGTTAAGTCTTAGCGACTTACTACTACTTCACCACATTGTGAGAAAAACGTTTTTGCGTATAAGGAATTTAATAACTGTACTCATGTTTTTCCTCGACAGGACAGAATAAAGAGATCTCTTGTTCTTCCATACAGTGGGCCATCTCTGGTCTCCAAAGCACTTCACAATCCAATCCCGCAGGCAGACTGTTAGCATAGACAGATTAAAGCAAGCATTCTAAAATAAAGATTAATCACGTGAGATTATCTGTGTGACCGTATGCCAGCCCTGAGGGAGCGCTGCTATATTGTATATCCTGCGTCTGAAGCGAACGGAAGTAAGTTGTCCTGACTTTTCTCGTATAAATTGGTGACGTCAATTTGCTACTTTCTTCTTCTTTCAATTGTTCTAAAGCTGTTGATAAATAAACACGCTAATCGTGTATTTTTTAAGTTTGATTAATAAAGGATTTTGTTTTATCAAGAGAAGTTTCATTTATGTTAAACCAGGAACATTAACAAGACCATAGATCCGAGCGTTTGAAATCTCATTGTCCACACAAACTGGTAGGTTCACATTTAACTTGACTTTTCGATTTGGTTGAGATACTGAAAGATAGCTATAGATTAAAATCTGTTCTTTGAATCTAAACTTAGTAAGCTGGTTTAAATATTTGAGCATTTTTCGTACGAAATTAATCACAATTTGCGTACTACATTTTGAATTGTTGTAATCTGCATTTTCGCAATATATATTGTATTTATAAAAGTTTATCTTCAAATTTTTGTATTAAGTGATAGAATTAGCGATGAAAAAAGTGTAAAATTGAATAATGAAAATTCGGTAAATTAAATAACGGAAAAATGTTAAATAGAATAACGAAAAAAACTGAATAACGAGATGATGGTTTAAAAAAGGAAAATTTTGCTGTTGCAATTAAAATTCCATCATATTTGAAAAAAAAGCTGGGACAATAGCTTGCTCAGCTTGAATCCCAGTTTAAATTACCTAATGTTACAGTTGTTTCTACTAAATTTTATTACGTCGTTTCAGCCTTAGGTAGTAATGATTTAATTTGCGTGTCTGATATTGTACTTAACAAACCAGATATTGATACTTATGCAAAGATAAAATATAGAGTAATTGCTCAAAATGCTGATTCTGAGTCGTGGTGGCTCAGGGGATAGAGTGCGTTCTCTTTCCTACGAGGTGAACCGGGTTCGAATCTCAGCAATGGCCGACTGATACGATTTTCGCACCTAGTTTCACCGACCACACTGCTGACGTGAAATATCATCCGTGGTAGACGGATCATGGATTAGTCCCCTTGCCGACTGGCTAAATGCGGGAGGTTTTCCTCTCAAATAAAAAAGTAAACCACGAAGGCAAATTTTTCTTAATACTTGATCCAAGAGTTTTCTTGTTTTCTAAATTGGCTTCAAAATTTCAAAGATACGGAGTTGAACATAGTAGTCGTCAACCGAAAATTGGGTGAGCTGTTCAACGACGGTTATAAAAGAAATGCTGATTCTGAATGGTTGCGTTTAAAAAAACTGCTTTCAGGTATTGAGTTGGATGATAAAAAAACCTCAAAACTTCATATTCTAGCAGCAGTTTCAAGATCTGTACTAGGGGCAGATTTTCTTGGGAAGTATGGTTTATTGGTAGATGTAAAGCGAAATAAGTTACTTAGTGACACCGGTACTTTAGGGCTCTCGATAACTTTCCATGAGTTGAAATATTTAAGTATTGTAAATGTTCAGGGTAGCTCTCCATATATCAAATTGAATGAAACATTTAGTAATATAACCAAATCAAGTCAATCAAAATCTCCAATTTAGGTAAAATACACTACTGAGCATCATGTTGAAACTCGTGGTTTGCCTGTCTATTCTAAGGCTCGAAGATTAACTCCTAAAAATTACAGGCTGCAAAGCGAGAATTTCAGCACATGGTATCCCAGGGTTGGTGTAGACCGTCAAAAAGTGTATGGGCTAGCCCACACGCAAAAAGATTGATTGGAGGCCATACGGAGATTATAATCGGTTAAATTCTCAAACTATTCCAGAGAGATTTCCGATTCCTTATGTGCATGATTTTACTCATTATCTTTATAATAAAAAGATTTCTTCGACTATTGATCTTGTAAGAGCTTATCACCAGGTACCAGTTGCAGCAGATGTTCCAAAAATCGTCCTAATAACTATTTATGGATTGTTAAAATTTTTATGCCGTTTTAGTTGGGTAAAGCCAGGCAAACCTTTCAGAGATTTATGCATAAGATAGTCGGAGATTTAGATTTTTGTTTTGTCTATTTCAATGATGTACTCGTTGCACTTGAAAATGAAACTGAGCATTTAAAACACTTGGAAGAAATTTTCATTGATTTCAAAAATACGGACTAGTTCTCAATGCGGAAAAATGCGTTTTTGAGCAACCATTTGTGAAATTCTTGAGATATGTGATTTCTGAAAGGGGGGTTCAACTATTTCTAAGTAGACTTAAGACAATAAATGACTATCAGAAACCTAAGATGATTGAAGAGTTCGGTGGTTTTTAGCTGTAATCAACTTTTATCGAAGATTCTTGAAAAACGCTGCATATGATCTATCGATAATATCTGATTATCTTGAAGGGGCTAAGAAATATGACAACCGATCTATCATTTGGATAAAAGGGAGAAAAATTTTCTTTTAAAAAATACAAGAGCGAATCAATCATGTTAGTTCACTCGTCTCAGAATTGAAATTATCTTTGAAGTGTAATTCTTCTGATCGGGCTATTGGAGCTGTTTAGAGTCAGAAAGAAAGCGAGAACTTTAAACCTTTGACATTTTTTCTCATAAGCTGAGCATCGTTATAGTGTGTATGATCGCGAATTATTAGCTATTTTTGCTTCTATTTGTCTCCTTTTTACTTATAGGAAGGGAGTGAATTTCCCACTTATGCCTATCATAAACTTCTAATATATACTTTTACTCGAAAGTACGAAAAATGTTCTCCTAGACAAATTCAGCATTTTGACTGGATCGTATAGTTTTCGACGGATGTACAATAGATATCGGGTTCACTTAGCGAGGTAGCTGATAGTTTATCAAGGGTATCGGAGATTGAGATGTCATGTACAATTGATTATAAACAGTTCGCTCAAGCTCAATTGACGGGCAAGGAACTTCTTGGTTTTAGCTCTTGTCAAAACCAAGAAGTTACTAATCATTAAAACTAAATTTCGTCAATGTTCTAGTTCCAAAGTTCTTTGACGTATCAAAAGGTAGATGTTGTCCATACATTCCTCCTGAATTTCGTCGTAGACTCTTTGAGATTCTTAATAACTTGTCACATCCTGGTGTGAAAGCTACTAAAACATTGATCGGAGTGCTATTGATTAGAGTTTCTGTGTGGCATGTCAACAAAGTAAGGTGCCGGTAAGCCTTTCTGGTATATATCCCTTATCTCGTCAAAGATTCAATTATGACCATATAGAGTTGGTAGGACCGCTCCCTTTTTCAGGCTATAGTTATTGTTTAATTTTTGTGGATCATTTTTCCTCATGGTCAGAATTTATACCCCCACAGGATATAAAGGCAAAAACAGTTGTTTTGGAGTTTTCTTCCAACTGAATCGCAAGATTTGATGTTCCTGAAAGGCTTACAATGTATCAGGGAAATCAGTTTGAAAGTAATCTATTTTAAGAATTCGACAGTTTTCTTGGTATTAAACTTATTCATACCATCCTCAATCGAATGAATTGGTTGAGAGACATAGACAAATAAAGTGGGCAATTCACGCTCATCAATCAGATAGTTGGACTTAAGCTTTGTCTTCAATATTACTGGATATTAGAGCTTCAGTAAAAGAACCATTATCGTGTTCTATTGCTGAGATGGTGTATGGTACATCTTTAACTTCGCCTGGAGAATTTTTTCAAACTCTAATTTTGGTTCACTCGTATTAATTTCAGAGATATAGCGAAATCAACAAAATATTAAAATAGCAATAAGGAATCAAACTCCTAATTACTCTCTTGAGTAAACTGTGGGGACTAAGTTTTAAAATTTGAGCTGTTCTTATTATTTTTTAAAAGAAAAGCATCTGTATTCATCGAAAAATTCGTGTTAAAGTTGTTGACCTAATTAATTAATTTGCATATGGTGCATGTTTTTATTGA
Source organism: Parasteatoda lunata (assembly GCA_949128135.1). Taxonomy (NCBI): domain Eukaryota; kingdom Metazoa; phylum Arthropoda; class Arachnida; order Araneae; family Theridiidae; genus Parasteatoda; species Parasteatoda lunata. The sequence continues at coordinate 105,260,594 of OX421971.1, forward strand.
AAGAGGTCCATAATATATTCTTTCACCAAAAGTAATTCTCGAAGCTTTTTGATTCGGTTCACGAAATCTTAAATAAACTTACTTATTGGTAATATTTCTCTTTTGTTTTCTTTATCTTGATGCAAGTATAAACGAGATTATGATCAATTTTTTGAAAGTCTTGATGCTTAAGGCCATGAGTTCAGAGTTTTCAGTTAAATGCGATTCCCAAAGTTAAATGTAAATTTCTAAAAATTAAATGTTGTAATAAAAAATGTCAGCACTTAAAAATAAACAAAAAACATCACATTAAACAGAAAGTGAATTAGCACGAAAAGTTTTTTTTTCTGATTTGTTTTGATAAATAAAAAATATTTTCTACACTTTTTCTTTTGTATATTCATTATTTTATCACTATAAACAGTTTTGTAATCTTATGCCTGAAATATATAATATATGTACTTATTTGTTTCGTGACTCTAAATATATTTCATTATAAATAAAAAAAATCAATTAAAATGTTCCAAAATGAAATAGATTTGTTTTCAATGATTTAGGTTCCAATTAGGTTGGGATAAAATTTATACTTTACAACTTTGCCTGATTACCATTGCAACTAGCCCCCCAAATTTCCTTTGATTTGCGGGTACAATTCAAAGTAATAAGTGCGAAAAATTATAATTTTAAATAGTTATTTTGTAGCCATTAATTACAAACGTTGATCGTACTTATTCTTAGAAAAATGAATATAACTTATGAAAAAGTACCTTCTTATCGTTTCGCACATTTTAATTAGACAGAAAAATCAATTAGTATAACCCAGAATATCCATATATCTTTTGCTATATTGGTTGTTTAATAACTGTGAACTGTTTAACCTAAAGCTACCAAAAAGAGCAACAGATATTAATAAATAAAAACAAGGTTTGGAATTAGTAATAATTGCGTCCCTTACTAATTGTTTGTTTTTCAGTTTTGTGCATGATTTTATTATGTGCCTGATTCATTTTGTGCATATTTAATTTTGTGCATGATTTTTTAATATCGATTTATTGATTGTTCACTCTTTTGTCCAGTATGAAGAAAGGGTATACAGATCATAATTTAGTAAGGAAGCAAAACCGTTAGTTATAAGCCTGCAATTTTTAAAAAAAAAAAAGATTAAAATTAAAAAATAACGACGCAAAATTCGAAAAATAAAAGAGTTTTAGAAAATATATTCAAGAACTTTTAGAATGCTCTAAAAAATGTGTGCACTTGAAGTAGTGTATACATTATTTCTTTATTCAAGTAAAAAGGAATTTCCGAATTTCTTTTCTTTTTGAAAAATCATTCCAAAACTTTTAAGGTCAGAGAAAAGCAAACAATTAAATATCATTCTTTTTTGTCATCTGAAAAATAACTTGAAGTGTTTTTTGCAAGATAAGTAAAGGGTTTCAAAATAGTTTGAATATAAAAAATATATAAGATGTATTTTAAAATTATTTTTGATGTATTATCATTAGACGTAAAATTATTTTAGATACATTTTATGCATTTTAAATTTTTTTCCAGTCACCTTAACAGCTCAGCTCTAGAGAAGAAAAAAAAGAACTCATTTTTTATTGTAATGTTAGGTATATAAGATTTCTTTAAAGTGACTTTTCTGCAAGAGCAATTTAAAAAAAACAAGTACAAGCTTTTATGTAGTATTATGTTTTTTTTTAGTTTTCGAGGCACTTCAAAATCAAAATTAAATACTACGGAAAAAAATCAGTTTGACAATCAATCATAAACGAACTGAAAAAGTTATCACTTAGACACTAAGAGTGAAAATAAAAAGAAATATCGAAAAGGATTTTCTGTTACTATATAGCTATGAATAAAAAAAGGTACATTTTTACGATGAGATGTACGCTTATTTAATTAAGTGTATGATATTTTATCTCAAAAGCAAAATATTGTTTTCATTCAAAATTCTTATATTTCCCTCAAACATTTGTGTCTAAGAGTTTAAAAAAATAAAACAATTGTTTTTATATTAAAAGCGAAAAACAGTTAAAAATTAGTTACGTTTCCAAAAACTAATTTCGCAAAACAATTTATTTTGTTAATTGTAATTACGAGGAATTAAGGGTCGTATTTCATAAGATAAATGTTTGATGGTATGTACGTATAATGTTGTGTAATAAATCAATAACTTTATTATCTTTTCATTCAGTGTTTTTAAATTTTTAAATTATTTTATGCCCAATTTTTAGAAAAAAATATAAAGCATTTGTTTTGAAAATAAATATTAGTTGAACAAAATAAAAATAAATGTATATTTTTTTAAAAGATAAATAAAAATTCCTTAATTAACTGCTTTTAAAGGTTTCTTTGAAACAGTTATACTTGTATATTTGTTATCCAATCAATTTCAAAGTGTTGTTCTATTAATTATTTTTCTTTCAAGTGAAATTTTAATTATACCCCTAATTGTTTTTCAGTTTTTATTTTTAAATTCCAAGAAATATCAGTTTATTTTTTTGATGCTTATTTAATCTTCTTTCATTTTAAAGTATATGACTGTGATAATTTGTTTATTCCACCAAGAATTTTGAAAAAAGGTAGGATAAAAAAACTTTAGTACAAGTTTTAATAGAGCAAGATACATTTTAAAAATTTAACACATGCTCCGTATCTTTCTAAGTTTTTATTTCATTCATTTTTCCAGTTTAAGAATACTTAAAAAAAAATCATTTATTTTCGAAGAAAACTGAAGAAAGTACTAAGTGGCATTGTTAAAAAAATTAGGGGTTTAAAAACATGTTACGGTTAACTTTATAAATAGAACTTAATTGTTTTCTGCCAGGTAATTATATAAGATTGTTTTTAATAAGAAAATGTGTTTTGTATACTGCTTTTTTCTGTGCTTATATTTCTTAAAGGTAGAGTCCTAGTTATAATATTACTTAGAAGCTTATTTTTATGAATTCTTTAAAAAGATTGAAAACGCAAAGTTTCTTTACCTCATTGGATTTTTTCGTAAACATTACAACGTTCTTATTACATTAATATATTCATGTTCTCCCGGAAATTACTGACTATGTCTTGCTCTCTACATTGTAAAAAAATTAGTGTATGCCATTTATAGAAAAGGTGGCAATTGTTTTATAACAAATGCTGTATAGTGGAACACCAGAGATAATTCTGAAGGTAACAACGCACCAATTACAGTTCTTGATATCTTGAACATATTTGGTAATAGATTTATTTTCGTTACCTGTGACGAAAGTAAAAATAAAAAGTACTTACATTTGCTTGTACCTCGTTACTTCTTAAATTCAGTACTTTTAATTGCTTTTTCGTTAGTTTCTTGGAAAAAATATAAATATTTGTAACGAAAATTTTGAAGGAAATCATTACTTTTTTTCGAACTTTTTTTATTAATTTCTAAATTTAATGTATTATGTATTTTTTCTCTCTAAGGAAAGCAGTTTTTTCTTTTCTTACATTTGACCACAATGGGGTGCAAAGAGGTCGAAGGTCACAGTATAGCTACCTGCGAATTTCTAGAAATTAACAACCAGCCCAATTGAAGTATCAATTTTGTTTCTTTTCCGAAACAAAATGTTCAATTTTTGTTTAATGGATTCAATACGGAATATTTATATCGCAAAATTAAAAAAATCTTCAATATTTTAAATTCTGAAATTATTTTCTTTTAACTTTTATTGAAACAAAATATAATTTTTGATTCATTTGGATTTCAAGGAATTATCTGTGCATGAATATTTTTTTTACTTATTTCTTTAAACAAAAATATAATGTTTATGAAATTTTTTCAACAAATTAATTTATAACTACATATTCCGTAATTAAAAAGAAAATTTCTAAGGATTTGGTAGTTTTAAAATTAAAATAACTAACTTTTTACATGCAAACTTTGAATTTTGATTACTGAATATTTTCAACGTTCACTGTTTCAATTAATTTTGTAACATTCTCATACATTTTAAATATATTACATTTTTACTGAAATATTATGAAATATTATGAAATATTATAAATCAAACCTTTTTAGTTTTTACTCTCCAATTTTGTTTAAAGTACTCGTACTTTTACTGGTTACTTTTAAAAAGTAATGCTCCCTTGTATCGTCTTGAAACACTTGTAATGTTCCTTAACGTAATTTCTGATTTGATATAAAGTAGTTGCCATTATTTTTAGCGTTCAGTTACAGTAAAATTTTTTGCATCAATAAGATATAATGTAGGTAAAGTTATTTTTACGAATCAATTTAAAATAAAAACAAGTTAATTTTAAATACGCAAACACTATAATTTCTAAAATAAAATTTGTTTGTAAATCAAACACACGTTACGTATAGCAAGGAGAATATTAAGTTCAGGGGCGGATTAAGCGTGCGCGGAGCCCTAGGCCATTCAAATTTTTGGGGCCCTTAGATAAAATGTTTTTCTCGTATATTTTTTTTTCATTCATATATAAAAGTATTTATAGATCTTTTCATTTAAGAAAGCATATTTAAAATAAAAATAAATAATGATAAATTAAATTTTACTTTATTTTGTTAAATTGGAACTAAAAAAATTATCGTATTTTATTAATATATATTTGAAATTGATTTTTTTTTAAAAAAAATCATTGTTTTTCTTAATTTTTTTAAAATATATTTTCAAATTTTTTTAAGGGGGCCTCTGATCACTGGGTGCTCCAGGCCATGGTCTAGTCTAGCCTAATGGGTAATCCCTCCTGATTAAGACCAATTCGAATAAGGTCTAATAGAACAGATGCGTATTGAAATTATGTATTATAAATTTGTTTAATACAATTGACAGATATTTAAGTATTGAAAAATCAAATAAAAAGGTTGCGAACCAATAAAAAGGTTACGTAACAGTGAGTTTTTGTTTCGGTTTTTGTAGAGCAGCGTGCCGACAATTAACGGAATTTCGTTTTCGAATGCAAACATTCAACTGATGATATCCAAAATTGGTGTTTTTCGTTGCGAAATAATTAGAAAATGAAGTAAGTGTTCCTGAGCTAGGTGTAAGCATTCTTCTCTTACTGGACTACATAAATACACATGTAGATTTAACTACATATTTTAAATTATAAATGAGCACTCGATTTGGTGTTAATTTACAATTAAGTGTTTCTTTACATAATTGAAACCACTGTTTTCTGTGTAAATACTGTTAGTGTAAATACCGTTTTCTTTTACTGCTTCAAAAATCTTTAACGAGATTTTTCGTTCAAAGGTCAGTCATTTGACTTCATCTGATTCCTCTAACACTCACTTCAATATAAAGCTAATGGTCTTGTACAGCTTCTGTAAGATAGTTAGGTAGTTTCAAGATAGATAGTAAGATAGTTTCAAGATAGTTAGGCGACATATATAAGTATGAAAGAAAATCAAAACATTTCAAACGGCGTGTGAAGGAAATAGAGCATGAGAGTTGGCTGGATAATGTGGAAAAATGATTCGGGAGCAGTCACGTTAACGGCTGAAAAATAATGCCGTCTAACTGATCAATCTGATGGAAACTGATTGAGAAGGCCCTTGACTGAGAAACGGCTGTAAAGCTTAAGAAAGAAAAGATAATTTTTACCCCATGTGTAGCACAGACAATGGAGTGTGTTCAAAATAATGATGAAATAATGGCTTTAATAATGATGAAATAATAAGATTTATAAGATTAATTACTTTTAACGACCATTTGCTTCAAAAGTTTATTTATGAAACTACCTCATTTAAAGTAAATAATTTCAATTCAAAATTTGAAATTCAAAAGTAAATAAAGTAAGTAAATAATTAGACAATTCTTAATAAAAGACATATTCTTAACTCATCATACTAGTTCAAGAACGAAATAGTAAGTTAAACAAATATTATAAAATAAAATTATGATTAAAATAAAGCCTTTGGTGTTTGAGATCAAAATGGAGTTCTTTTGAAACCCATCATCCAAAAGTATTAAAAGAATTTAAAAATCTTCACATCAAAGGAGTAAAATGATACAATAAATGTTGCAAATTATCGAAAAATGTGAAATGGTAGGAAGAAAGGTTAAAAATACTTGAAAGCCTTCGAAGGAATGCATTCATATGGCTGAAGGGATTACACCAAAATCTGTTTGGATGCCTGAGGATACAAAAATTTAAAGGTGGTAATTATAAACACCGATTATAGTTAACAAGTCAATTTACTAATATATACTTATATCAATTAATATCTTTAGAGCCGTGGTGGCTAAGGGGATAGAGCGCTTGTCCCTCAATGAGTTGACTCGGGTTCGAATTCCAGCGATGGTTGATTGATACAAATTCCGCATCTGGCACGCACCAGCCACAGTGCTGACATAAAATATCCTCAGTGATAGACAGATCATGGCTTTGAGTCCCTTTGCCGCCAGATTAACCGGGGGAGGTTTTCGATTAGCGCAAATGCGGGTTCGTTCAATCGAAAAGTCCCCCACGAAAGCAAATTTCTCCCAATACTTGATCAAGGAATTCTCTTGTTCTCTGAATTGGATTCAAAATTACAAGGCTACGGTGTTGAACACTGGTAGTCGTAAACTCAAAAACTGGGATGGCTGTTCACCGACGGTTATATATATAAAATAATATCTATAATTAAATCTATAATCTATAATAATATCTATAATCTATAATTAAAAACATATGTTTAAAGGAGAATATTCACCCATTCTTTTTATACAACCTAGGAGAATATTCACCCATTCTTTTGATTTCTTACAACCTACAAACATACTAATTAAAATGCCTTGAAAAAAAGCCCTGACAATTTGCTAATAACTTAATACTTTACAAATTAGAGCTTAAGTATTTTTGTTTTGAAAGAAGAAAATAAATATAGCAAACAGTAATATTTTCATAAATTATTTTAGCATCGTAAATGTTAGGCAAAGTATTTTTTACCTAATGTTCCAATGTCATGCACAGACTGACAACTACATACTGTAAAAATGTATAAAGTAATCATATTTCAAATAATCTATTAAATAAAATTTTTTTATTTAAGTAGTGCATTATATTTATGTCCCTTGAAACTTTAATGATAAATTAATCTGTAAATATTTAAATGTACCGTTTGGGAATTCTGTTTTAAATGCTATATTTAATAGATAAAAGTTTATAGTTATTATTCTATGTTGAATAAATTATTCTAAATCCGCACTTCTTCCTGCAAAGATAATTTAAAAATATCCCTATAGATTGGCTTTGAATTTATTAAATTCATTTACAAAATAAAAAAAAAATTTAAATAAACTATTTTTTCGAATTTAATTCGCATGGAATATTAACACTGTATAAATATTTAGTCTCTGTGGTCAGGATATCTTAATATGTTTAAAACGTTTCGAAATTATTTAGTTTACTAAATATATCATGTTTGAAATATCAAAAGTGTTTGCTTTTACTGTAAATGAAAAACTATTTAGAAAAGTTTCTTGACATTAAAAAATGAAACAGTCTAGTCTGAAAATACTGACTAGTTCATTATAAATATATCATTTAAATCATCAAATAACTAAATGTATAATTTAAAATAAAATTCACTGGCAGAATTAACTAACTATATACACGGAGAAAACATTCACTAACTACCGTAATTACCGTACAGCTTAATACCATAACCACTGACCTATAGTGGTCAATTTCATTGAATATGTCTTGTTTGTGAACTTATTTATTTAAATACAATTGACATAATGCACAGTCAGAAATTTAAATAATAATTTATTTAATAACTATTTTACCATATTTAAACAAAACACTCAAATAACCATAAATAAGATGGCATTCAAACTGTTAACTGTGAGAAAAACCGCTTATTAACTGCTTTAACCTAATAAAGTTAAACAACCAAAATTTTATTGCACCAACTAGGTCCACCTAATGAAGCTACTTAGTTTCTTGCGGTTGAGTACACACGAGTATAATAGCCGAGAGGGCGAATCTGCCAATCTCATACTAATAGGATGAAAATTTCTATCCCAGCGTTGACACGAGAATATTTCCCCCATTCCCTTAAACACATAGAGAATTTCCAGTGTCATCACTCCCCAATTTGTGACCCTGGACTATTAGAATACGATACTCTCATTCACGCATAGTTGGAAGAACCATATAGCTCTTTAACACGAAAACTTCCGGTAATTCTCATCTCTCACGAAAGGTGAAACAACCAGATAAACTAGTTAAGCGACATTTCGAGATTCATTTGATAAAACACTAATCAACCACAACCTAACAATGCCTATTATATTAAACGAATAGCCTATTTTTAATGTCCAGTTAAAAATTTTTTTATGGCTTTGAAATCATGCTAGTCGTTTACAGTATAGTTTTCTATTCATGGTTTTTAAACCGTACTAAATTTAGAAGGACAATTATAACAATGTAGCTGTTTTTTGAAATGCATTCTGAAACGAAAATAATTTAATATAACATATATTTGACAAGCATTCACAAAATTTTATTCATCTAAATTCAAAAAGCAATTTTTCTAGTGTTATATTAAATAAAATCTCTCTTAAATGATTGAAATTTGAATTAAAATTTATGTACTATCTTTAGATCCCAAAATAATAAAACTGTAGACGTATTACATAATATAAAATAATAAAATAAATGCTGAGTTATAATACATTTTTTTAATTTAGTATTTTTTAAAAAGTTAAACAAAATAGTATAAATTTACATTTAGTTGGCTACAAATTGCTGTGTGAAAATTCAGTCAGTTAATGCACAAAAAATGCCAACATTTTTTTGCTTCATCAATTAGATCATTAAAAAAAAATCCTAGTTAAAAACCACAAATTGTAATTTTTTTAATTTTAATACTGTACTAATTTATTTTACACAATTTGTGCTTAAAAATAACCTGATTCACGAAAACTTAAATGAAAATAGCATGAATGTGATATTTAAATTTACATGTCTGCAAATTGCTGTGTTAATATTCAACCCCATAATGCACATAATATTGCTAGAATTTTTTTATGCTTCATCAATTAGATTATTTAAAGAAATATTGTAAAAAACAGTAAATTGTATTTTTTTTTCTTATTTTAACATTATATTTATATTTATTAAACTATTTGTGTATTTTAAAAAACTATTTAAATTCAAAATTAGGCTATTTGTGATTAAAAATAATCTGATTCATGAAAAGTTAAGCTAAATTTACATGAATGTGATATTTACATTTAAATGGCAGCAAATTACTGCGTTAAAATTCAATTACATAAAGTACATAACATTATAAATTTTTTTTATGTATCATAAACTAGAATATTTAAAAAAATCTTATTTAGGAACAGTAAAATATATTTATTTTAATTTCAATATTTGGTTTATACTAATTTAAATAACGTTATTTTTGATTAAAAATAATCTGATTTCTTCAGTAATAACAGTTTTCTTTCAAGTACTTGTTTTTATTAGCATTTAATTAAGTAAAAGAAATAAAATGAGCTGTTAGATTAATTAATTTCCCATGCTATTTTTAACAGATGAAACGTCAACAATTACCAATTATAAAAAGAAAATGGTGTTTGCTATAAAATAAACTCAAATTGTTTTCTTAAGAAAAAATAATGGAAATAACTACTATCTAGTTTGCTTTAAAAAGAAAAAAAAACCGTTAATGGAATTTCTTACTCCTTTTCACTAGTATGCTTGAGAAAAATGTAATTTCTTCAAAAAAATATTTGAAAATGTTTTGATTTTTCAGAAAATGTTAGTTTTCATTGTTCATAACAAAAAAAAAAAACATTTATTTCGATATTTGTTTTGAATAAAATGCAAAGAAATAGCAATAATTATTCTTACCCTTACACATATAATTTTACTATTTCTTTTGTTTATTTTTCTTATATTTTATCAGTGAAGTTCAATTAAAAATAACAATACAATAAAAATAAAATTCATTTTTATGGCGAAGTTTTTACTTCATTTTCGAAAATTTTTAATTGTTTTTCAAGATTAAAACATAAATTTTTTTCAAATCAATCATTTTATTTCTTAACGCTTAAAGGTAGAAATAGCTATACCTAAAATTGTTTTCTCTAATTCATGTAAATTAATTAATTATATAGAACTTAGACAATATTTAAAACTAACATACAGCTAATAGGCAATCTTTATATTATTAAATAAGAATAATTTAATCAATAAGTCAGAAGACCTGTCATCTCCAACAAAACTAATTTTACAGAAGAGGCAAAAGACTAACTGAATAGTTAAGTATCAGCTTGGTTTAAAAAGGTTTTTTTTAACTTTTTGGTATTAAAATATTTTTTTCCCAATGCTCACCTGGGGAATAACATTTCGTTAATGCAGGTATTCGAAGGGCAGATTTGTTGGCCACTCTTTCAGGGGTACCCTATTTGGTGGGCCAATGTTTCTCTCACACTAACGACATATACTACATAGAATAGAAGAACATCCATGCCTTGCCCGGGATTCGTATCCAGATTCTTTCTGATGCAAGGCCAGTTCCTTGACCCCTACACTGTCCGGTCGGAAGATCATATTAAAATATGGATGGTTACAAAATATTTTATTGCAATTGTGTTAAAACATTAATTATTATTTTAATTAAAAAAGCAATTAAAATTTGGAGATGACCAATTTTTGGACAAAACCTTAAAACGAATACTATACGTTGTTATTAACAAGCAAATATGTTTCCTATTTGTCATTTATAAATTAAATAAAGATTTTATTTAAGCCTGAGACAACATATTTATTGACATTTGTGTAGATTCATAAATCATTTGTAATATAACTACCTGTACTGGGTCACTTATAAATATATTCATAGATAGACAAAGACTCTGCTGGTTTATATTGTAAAAGTTTTTTCGATGTCTCCGATTTTGTTGTGGTTTACAAAAACTTTTCCAAAATATGCTTCTTTAATTGGTTATGGTGTGAGCTTCAGGGTACTTTTTTATACAGAGTGAATATTAATTACTATAAATCACCAATGAAAGGAGATACTTTAACTTCGCTAGGGTAGAACTTTTATAAGTAAAATTGCTATAATGTAACACCTGAAACTATTGTTTCTATTTTCTTGGTTTTAATTAAGAGCATTTTGATAACACTCCTTATAATGCTCCTGCCACCAACTTTTGAGATCAAGTATCATATTATTTGTAGTCACCCCCTTTACGTTTATAGTTACTTTTATCCCTTCTCATTTTTTCGCATATACCATTTAAAGAACTAACTTCTGAATCAATCATTGTAAAAAAGAATCAACAAAATAACAACCCTGAACTAAATAATTAAATGCCAGGTTACGCGAGCAATTTCATAAGCAACAATCTAGCAGCATACACCGTAAAAAATCTGGGTAAATGTTTAACTAATACTTGGTGCAAAGTTTCTAATTGCACCATAAATTGGATAAATGAAAAATTATTTTATTTAGGTTGCACCATAAATTGGTAAATATCATCAAGAAATGCGTTTATGGCGCAATCGAATGCACCAAACTTTCGTAATATAACAGGCACGAGCTTTAACCGTGACCAATAACTTATTTTGTAGCTGTTGACTAATGGCGGATTTTGTTGTCGAAGCTTGCTATCATCTCACGCCACTCACTTTGAAATCGTCTATTTCTTTTGCAAGTAAGTAAACTTTTGTTATTTATTTGCAATAATTACAGTTCATTTCTTTTATCTCGCCTTTAAAAACTTTTGTTGTGTGTTGTGAAAGAGTTATTTTCAAATTTCTTCTAAAAATTTTTATTCGTTGTATGAATAATTAGATATTTTAAAATCTATATTAGCTCTTTTTCAATAAATAAGGAGATACATCCATTTTATGCGCACAGAAAATGCATTACCAGTGAAAAATAAACGGTAAATACAGCAATCTTAAGCAGCATAACTTTCTGCCAAATTTGCTGATGATGAAAATGTTCTAGTTCCGCGTTTTGATGGCATACCGAACAAAAAAATTGTATGTACTTTCTGTTAGGATTAAAACTTCTTATCAATATCTATGTTTCTGTTTTGATTTTCATGTTCTATATTGCTCATTTTCGCTTATAATGTCACATAATCACACGAATTTTTGTCTAATAAATGCCTTTGTTGTAAAATTTTCAAAGCGAATTACATTTCCGTTCAAATTTCAAATTAGCATTTGAGATTTTCAAAAGGCAACCGTTGTCATGGAAACTGGGTTTCTCTTTGGCGCACGAGGTAGGAAAAAAAAACAAAGAAACATATTGGCGTTAAGGAAAACAAAGCGCTAAATTTTGTTTTATTCGCCAAGAATCTTACTGAAATTTGAACAAAATACCGACCAGAACAAGACTTGTTTTGGAGCATTTAGAAATAAGCTGATTTCTTATTATAATTTTTAAAAAAAATACATTTTCTTATTGATATTTGTTTACTAGCCGAAACAAATTTTAAATTAAACAAAATATCGTATTTAAAAAGTTTATAAATATATTTTTCATTAAATCTAAATATTAAAAAAAATTATTAGATGCTATTAGATACTTTGCTATAGATACTTATTTTTCCATTAATTATTATTATTATTATTATTGTAATTTACCACATTTGCGTTTTGTGAGGGAGGGAAAAGACAACATAAGCATAAAATCAAACGTTACTCGATCATGAAAAAGGTCATAAGTATTCTTTATAATATTTACAGTTGTTTTTTTTTTAAATAATATTTTTTAAAAGATTTATTTTAATAATAAAAGTAATTTTTTTATTCTGAAATATATATTTCTTCTATGAAACAAAAGAACTTTAGGTAAAAAGGCAATCTTCACAAACAATATACATGTGGAGGTTTAATACCATCCTCATGAATACTGCACGCGAGTTTATCAGCAGCGATATCCCACCCTCTTAGACTCAAGACGAACTCTTTGATCCATCCAAGTGCTGATCATATTGTTCAATTAATATTTTAACAGTTGACAGTAACTTCTGCAAATTTTTTGCGTGGTCAATTCAAAATTTATCACGAGGAGAAATTCTACTTGGGTGCTTTGGCGCATTTTAATTACAACAAAAATAATAATAATAATAATATTTTAAAATATCAAAACTTTCCTTTTTAGGATCTTTATGGGTGAAAAGAGTCTTGAGATAAAAATGTTTAAACATTTTTCTACATAAGAACAACAATTTCTCAATTTTTTTAAATATTGTATTTTAAAAATAGTAATTAACATATGACTTGCTTTGATTGATCTTTCTATGTTTTAAAAGTGTAAGGGCTCAAATTTGTTTCTTCTGTGAAATTATTTCAATTCCTATACATTTTATAACCATATATTACACCATTTTTAATCTTCTTTCATTAGCACAAAGGCACCAGCAACTTCAATGATTTTCAACAAGAAAGAAGCTTAGGAAATAATATTGTTATAACCAGTGCAAAGCCTATTTTTAAAAATTTTTCTCCCGAAATTACCAGAATTCTAGAAGGTTATAAACAGTTTTTTCAAACTTCAAAAGTACTAGTTTTAAGAACAGCTTACAAACAAGGAATGTGTATAGTTTCAAGTTTTCAGAATGAAGAGCCTGTGTTTGTGGAAAAACAATTATTATTTTGTGAAAATGCTCCAAAGTTTTATTTGTGTGTAATCTTTTTAAATCGTGATGTGTTTTTAACAATCAATTGAAAAATAAGATGTACTTAAAGTAATAGCACCAGAAAAATCTATAATAATGAATGTATAATAATGAATGCATAATAATGAATATAATAATCAACATGTAATAAAAATATTGCTTTTATCAAATACTCCCCACCGTTTACTAATCTGTAAAAAAAAGACAGTAATTTTTCCAAACAGAGTTAAATTTTAATCTTTTTATCAAGTAGTAAATTATGTTTGTAAAAAAGTAATTTAATTATATTGTAAATTTTAATTCAGATGAGGCAGAGTATATCAAGACATTTAGTATCTTATTAAAATATTGAAATTTATTTTTAGATGATCCCAAATTTCAAAACTGCAAACATTGTGGCATATGCTAACATAATTTTTAATTTAAATTACTGTAAATTAAAAATAAGCTTGAGTTGAATGCACTCTCATAGTAACAAAAACATACTATCTATCATATTTTTGAGTGAATATTTTGTATTTTATTAATAAACGCTGTGATATGTATAAAAAGTATAATATATTTAAATTTTAAGTTTTTGCATAAAAATTATAATATTCTGTCTATGTATACAAACATCAAAGTGATTGTAAATGAATAAATTATGTCTGAATATCGATCTCCATCTGTATATTTTTTTTTCAAATTTTCAAGTTATTTCATTATTTTTACATTTCATAATTTACTTCAAATTTATTATATCCATAAGCCAATGTAATTAATACTGGAATGCTTCCTTGGTTGACTAATCCATTATTTGTTTACTTTTTTATAAAACTTTTTATTTGTAAAAGTAATATTTTCCTTTTTGAATAATAAAATAATATCAAAATACATAGTGATAAGAATTTGCTTCAGCCTAAAATTAAAATTCTTTTTTTCTTCTGTTTAAAACATTAGTGGTACTAACTTTATAGCATCTGCTGGTGCTTTAACGAATGAAATGTAGAAAATAATTTTAATTTTACATGTATCAACTTGAAGAAGGAAAAAAAATTTATATAAAGATAACATTTTTAAAGCGCTGAAAAGCATAGAAAGTTAGCATCATTATTAAATATTTATTAAAAAAGGGGAAGATAATTTAAATCAAATTATAATTTAGCTATTTAAATCTTTAACAATTTAAAAAAACTATTTTTAATTTAGATGTGCTATGTAATATAGATTAATATTTATATTACACAACACATCTAAAATAAAAATAGATTTTTTAATTTTTATAGATTTAAATAATTAAATTATAATTTATTTTATATAAATTTGATTTAAATTATCTTCTTTTTTTATAAATATTTAATAATGATGCTAACTTTCTCTGCTTTTTGGCGCTTTAAAAATACTTAATAATGGTGCAACCTTCCTCGCTTGTAGTTCCCTTTAAAAACCCAAATCATGGTGCAACCTTCCTCCGCTTTTAGTTATTTTCAAAACACTGATTTTTCGTGCAACCTTTCGCTGCTTTAAGGTTCTTTCAAAATCCCATTTTTTGGTGCAACCATCGCTCGTTGTTTGGAGCTAGTGAAAGCACCAATATAACGTAAAACTGAACACCAATTTATGTAGCCAGCAAATGAATACCAATGTTTGGCGCAACGTAGCTCGAAATTTTTTACAGTGTATTTCAAGGTTTTTTTTCGAGAACAGGTCATCGCGAAGATACGGCTTGTTTTTGAACTAAATCGAGAATTCAGAGCATAAAATATACTAGATCAAGTAGGAGGACATGAATTTTTTTATCCTAACTATGTATTTATGTTAGGTAAACTTAAAAATGCAAGAATCTAAATCTTGAAAAAAAAGTGGAGATAACTGGTTTTTGCACTCATTGATTTAATTATTCTTAGTTTTAATTGTGGGGATGAAAAAGGCCCCCTAGAACATTTATTTTCAAAAAATCCACATTTTTCATAGTTAAAATACATAAACACTAGAGGAAGTTCTGGATCACATTACGATTTTACCGTAAAATACATATTTTCCGAAACACATTACGGAATAAAAAAAGATGTATTGTAATTTTTAGCATAAGAATTACCGTAAAATCACATAATCACTCTAATTATATAAATATTACAGTCACGGTAAAAATAGATTTTACGGATGATGCAACCAAAGTGCCGGTACTTTATACCGTAATTTGATCCGGAATTTTTTTACATCATAGTGTAAATAAAAGAGTGTTTTAAAAATAATTATATATTGCTTTTACCTATGAAAAACTGACACTAGAAATATTTTGAATAAAAAATAAAAAAATAAAAAAAAATGCTTTTAATTACTGAAAATTTGTTCAAAGCTGCACCTTGGTGGATAAAATTTGAACACGACAGAGAGATATTTGAACAGCTTAAAAAAATAATTTGTTTCATATTTCAAATATTTATTGCGTGAACCAAACTGTGAATTGTAATACTCATGCATTTCTTAATTCATGAAACAGTAGCTGAAAGTGGTGTTAGGAATGTGGAAAACAATTATAAAGTTTTAAGAGACTCTTTTGTTCAAAGGCGCCTCTTGGTTTGAACTAAGTTCAAACACCTTTCAATAAAATCAATAATTGTTCACTAAAAGACAGGTTTTGTAGTGAATTTAGCTGTAAAAAGTACTTATAGTATAAAAGAAAATTTGAAAAGAAAAAATGTAAAAAAATATGCATGCTTAAGGATGCTTCTTGCATAAGACATACTTTGATTTATAATACATAATTGAAAAAATTGTGCGCGATTGAGTTATTTTTGTTGTAGTATCTTCAAGTTCTTCCATTGACAAGAAATACTCTTTGTACGAAAGTAAATTAAAATGAAATTATTGGTATAATTTAAACTAATTTCAACTTTTCTTTAATCAAACCTTCTTGCTTAGTTTTAAGGATTTGGTGAAATTGTGCATTGAAGAATAATTAATTTCTTTGAAGAATAATTATTATCAATGCCACTGTTTCGAGCCTTTTTTTTTACCTGATATAATAATCATATAAATTTAACTCCATAAATTTTATTTAAATATATATATATTTTAATAAAGCCCCTATTGCTCAGTTGTAAAGATTCGGTGAGGATTTTGCACTAAAAAATAATTAATCTTACTACTATTATCAATGTCATAATTTCGAGACTTTTCTTACCTGATGTAATAAGTAAATTTAATTCCATAAATTTTATTAATATGTATTCTTTAAACAAACCCTTATGCGCAGTTGTAAAGATTCTATGAGGATTGTGTACTAAATAATAATTAATTTTACTACTATTATCAATGGCATGATTTTGAGCCTTTTTTTATCTGATATAAGAAGTAAATTTAACTTTATAAATCTTATTAATATGTATTTTTCAATCAAACCTTCTTGCTCAGTTTTAAAGATTTGATAAAAATTATGTATTCATGAAAAAGTAATTTTATTTCTGCTATCAATGTCACTTTTTGAACAGTTTCTATCCGATATAATAAGGAAAACTTATTCTTATAGACATTCTTATAAGCATATCTACATATATAAGTCTTATGTTCTTCTTCCTATGCTCTCACACTCTTTTTACTATTTACTTTGAAAATACGATTACGCTACTTTATAAAATTTATATTTTGAATAGATATAATTTTTAGAATTTCAAATAGATATAATTTAGAAATTTTGGAATTAAATTAAATATAGAATTTCAAGGAATTATCAAAAACTATTGTTTGTTTTGATCCTTTTGTTGTGCATCAAATTTTAACACAAAGTTCCTAAATTTAATTGAGGAAATTGTATTTGGAAACTGTCAGAATCGTAGTTTTTAGAAATTCAAAGAAAATTTTTTCTCATACATTTTAATTTAAAAGTATATAAACAATATGACAAAAAGTTAGAGCAAAAAAGCCCTGTAAATGTGTTCACCATAATTAAGAGGTATCAAACAAAAATGTTTTTATAAGTTGAATTCCAAAAAAAAAAAAAAAAAAAAAAAAAAAAAAAAAAAAAATCAATAAAATTGTTTAATTGTTTATTTTAACATGGGATAGGATGAAACAACCGACTACATTTTAAATTTCCAACTGTCTATCTGTTTATGTGATTCTGTGAAATGTCAATAATAATTATGTAGTACACTTCAGTCGACAATAGATAAATCAAATGCGCCTAAAACGTTGATATACCAGGATGAAAATTACATTTTTATAATTGAAAACAAACAAAGATAAAAATACATAAAAAATAAGTAATAAATAAATAAATAAATAATTAAACAAACTAATAAAGAAAAAACCAATAAAGAAAAAAACTAATAAAGAAATAAACTAACAAATAAATAAAACAATAAAGAAATAAACTAAGAAAGAAATAGACTAATAAAGAAATAAACTAATAAAGAAATAAACTAATAAAGAAATTAATTAGTAAAAAGATTTCAAAACTATTTATAAATGATTTATAATGTGTATAATACATTGAGTTATTATTACCTGTAGTGGTTTTGTTGCTATTCATAGCAAACACAAAGTAATAACTGCTATATATAGAACGAAATAAAAAACCTACTGTTTATCCAATGCAGCATTATGAATGTTTACTGACAGCGAAAAGTAGCTTCGTCTTGTTTGGAATGAGTATATCATTCTGAAAAGATATGTTTTCATCCGCATTAGGAAGATATATTTGGAACTACTTTTTCTACAAATGATCCTTAAAGATTTGGATGTATTAAAAGAAACCTCACTGTAATTTTATTGACTTTATGAAAAAAAAAAGAAATGCATACAGTAAATTTAGAAATAAAACAAAAAAATTACTGTTTTATACACTGTGAAAAATTCCGGATCAAATAAAGATGAAAATGTACTTAAACCCTGAAGGCCTGTACTTTTTACCGTAAAGGTTTACGAAACAAAAAATATGGTATACCGTAAATTTTGCAGTAATACTTGCTGTGGAATTACTGGATAATTGCGATTGAATAAATATTATTGAAAAAATTAGGGCAAAAATGGATTGCATATTAAAATGGATGTTTACGTATGCTTTTCTCAGGGTGTAATGTAATTTGATCCGGGACAGGATGCTAGTATAAGAATTTAACGGCCCAATGTTAATCAGCCCAATGTGAGCCAATGCCTTCCTCTGAAGATTTCACCATAACGACTTCCAATCTATCTTTGATCTCCAATGCATTTCATTTTTGCAAGAAAATCAGACTTTCAGACTCCACCGAGTCAGCCCATCTCAACCGAGGCCTTCCCCGCTTTCTTGTTCCAGTGGGTCTAAAAAAACAGCATCTTTTTCGTTGTATTGTCATCACTCATTCGAATCACCTGGGTCATCCAATTCATTCTATTTATTTATGAGTATTTGATAATTTCGGGATGTTTGTTAATCTTGTACAGTTCAAAGTTAAATCTCCTTCTCCAGTTATTGTTTTCATTAACGCCAACAAGTATACTTCGCAAAATCTTTCCCTCAAATATTGTGATACAATCTGGAGCTTGGATAATGACAAAATTGAAGAAAATTGTATCAAATTATTTAATCTGTATCTCTTAATAGTTTTATTTGATTGTTTGCAGGAAACAATCTCACTTTCCAAGTCTGCATTATATAAGTTTACTTGACAACATATTTTAAAAATGTGTTACACATTTTTCTTTTTAAATTTTAGTACCCAACTATAACTTTTGGTACCCAAATGTTTATTTATTTTAGATCTTTGATTAAAACTACGAGAACATAATATTCATGAGCGTTGACTGCATGTGCAAAGCTTGTTTTTGCTCTAGTCAGAATAGATCTCTGTCTTAACTTCAATAGGGAAAGTTTATTTGATGCTGTCTATGTTAAAAATCTACAGTTTATTTTATTGTATCTGTCATAATTTTATTTACTCATGCTTATTTCTTTTCACTTAAATCAGTTATAAGATGTTTTTTATTATAATCAGTGAAAACGAAAATTTTCATTGACAATTTATATAAAAGCATTTGTGCAATAATTATCAGAAATAACACTTACCCGCATTTATTATTCTGTTACTTTGAAAGAAACTCTAAATTACACATA
The DNA here is from genome assembly GCA_949128135.1 of Parasteatoda lunata. NCBI lineage: Eukaryota > Metazoa > Arthropoda > Arachnida > Araneae > Theridiidae > Parasteatoda > Parasteatoda lunata. Next base: position 105,280,283 of record OX421971.1, read on the forward strand.
AATTACACTAAATACACACACGTAAATGACACTTGGGGTGTATCATTCATAAATCCATTTTTACCATGTTATAGCGTAATGTATACAGCAATATTTATTTATTGAAAGTGATTCAATGATTTTACGGTAACTTTTGCTGTAAAAATTACGGTACATCATATTTTTGTTCCGTAACATGTTCTGCGTTATGAAGATGTGCGGAGGAAGTAATATCGTTAACAAGATAATCGGTATTAATTTGAATTCCACAAGATTCCAGGGTATCAAGGTGAGCTGATGTGACTGGAAAGGAAATAATTTTGACATTGTCTAAATTAAGATTATGCCCAAGATGTCTCGTATTCTATATAATGGACGTATCGTCGTGTTCTTTAAGTCTAAATGTTAAATCGTGCCTAGTCTATCCGATTCAAGGTCGCACTGACAAGGACTGTTTTTTTTTCAACTTTTTTATCTAACGGCTACTTCTTTTTTTCTAGTTTTGTTTCTCACCTTTATCATTTCCTTTATTCGTGGGCAACTTTATGTTTTATATTTTAAATCACTTTTGTTTTTTCTCATTCATGCCTGGTAAGTCTTGAAAATGAGAGCCTATTTTTGTGCGCTTTAAACTGTTATTTCCACTATGCATATTTTTGGAAGTGAATGAAGTTTTTTTTCATTAGATGTTAGTATGAATATAACGTATTATTTCAATGCGGTTGAAATCATATAAAATTCGATAATTATAAAAAAAAAGCTAGCAATTTTAAAATTTTATCAATAATTGACTACAGCAGAATTTTTTTAACACAATTGCGGAAAATCAAAGAAATATAGTTCTCTCAATCATAAATATTGTAGCTTCAACAACACTGGTTATTAACTGATGCAAAAAATTCTTTGCTTTAAAAGTTGTTTGTTTTTTAAATCTTATATGATAATATTTATCAATTATTCAAAACATTAAATCGATTGTTTTTTCTACTGTATATTTTTAAAAAGGCAGCAGAGAATATTTATCATATCGAATATTTGTTTTCATATAACTGAAGACAAAAAGTGTCTTTAATGCGTGCATCGAAGCAGGAGGCAAAATTCAGAATACTGATTTTTTTCCCTTCATTTTGTCAATCTAGAGTGAGATGTAAAATGAAATTAACGTAAAACTTTTTCTATTTAATGGTAATTAAATTTTTTCTCTTATTTTTCTAAACTATTTATTTATTTCTTAGAAATTTAAGAATTAATTTTTTGAAATTGTTACTAAAAATTCCATTATGACTGACATTTTCAGTCATAATTAAACTCATTTTTATGAATAGTATATATTTTCACATCCGTATATATTAATATATCATAATATTGTGATTACAAAACTATTTTCTCAAATACTATTTCAAGGAACTGTAAGATAAAAATGATGTAGAAACGGAATACTTATTTTGCTACTTTATCGGGGAATAGCAGTTGTAGAGTATTTGAGATATTTTGACCCTGGATAAGCTAGACAAAGTTTTCTAGCTCACATACGAAAAAGAAAATTAATATTCTATAAAAATTTTAAATTACGTTTCTCTCCAATCAGAAAAAAATAATGAATCAGTCATTTCTGCTTTAAAGAGATAAAAATTATTTTTTTTGTTGTTTTTCCAGTTTTTTGATAAATCTTTATCGTGTCATATGTCGAAAACAATTTAATAACAAAACTGTTTTTAAACTAATTTATTTTCTTTAATTAAAAAGATTCGATTAAATTAAAACTATTGAATATTCGAGTGTATATTTTATTCGCATTGTATTTATCGAAAATATTTTATTATACATTTTCCAAGTGTGTAGACATTTAAGCATGAATAAATGACTAAAAATAAATAGCTACAGCTTTTTTAAATTTAAAGAGTGCATATACCTTTTGTTAGATGGAAAAATGCTATGATAATGGCCACTATCATTATTATATCGTTTGGATCCATTTGTTTCTAAATACGACGGTGATTCGTTTTAGAATGGTCTCTATATAGGCCATTAGTGATGTGTTCATAAAATTTTCTTGATATTGGATGGATGCTGTTATAAATCTTAAGAAGCTCTTTCAATCTCGGCCCACAAATTTTCAACAGCATTTAGATCAGGAAATTATAAGGCGTGACATAAACGAGCGCAGTATTTTACAAAACGAATTCTTTATAATACCAGCCATTAGTAGGACAACACGCATTACTCTATTGATCTTTTACCATTGGAAGATATCGTTAGCCTTACTAATGATTATTTCAAAAAAATGATATAATGTTTGCTCGAATAATTCCTATTTTCAAAAATTAAAATCCAATCTTTATGGTTCAAAGGATTCATCTTCAAATATACTAATTAATTATTTCAAATTATTAATTAAGTTACGAAATTAGAAACATAGGCATACTTCTCCTGTATGAGCCATACTTTGCGAAAAAGGTTTCTCAAAATTGAGCAAAAATGTGCCAAAATAGCCCTGAAGCAATTAATAGTCAAATTTTAAAACCTTATGTATTCAAAATTGAAACAGCATACACTCATTTTTGAGCAAACTGCCTAGTCTTAAACGTGATGTGGAGGAAGAAATGTGATAGAGAAATGGTCATTGGTTACTGGCAAAGTTCGAACCAAGGACGTCCGGACTCAACGCAGCATGCTATAACCTCCCTAGTTGTACACAGCAGTCAATTGAGAGTTAGAAAGCGGCCGAAATGACATATCATGACATATACACTGCTCAAAACCATTAAAGGATATTGTAAGTCTTTAAGAGTAGCCGAGTAAGAGTAAGTCTTCTTTAGGTATAAAATAACAGTTTAAGAAATTTCTTTTTGTTGCATAAAATGGATGTAGAGAGTCACAAATGCAAATTTTTCTTATTTTCAAACTTTGAAGTATGCAAATTTTGAGTTTGACGCCGGAGACGACGCTTTAGCAGCAGCTAATATTTGATTTGAATTTCAACTTAATGTAACACAAAGCGGAAAAGAATGATCGACATTCAGTAAGAGCGCTGTTTCGATGAATGTGACGCCTTAACGAAGTCAGTTAACCAAATCAGAAGCTTTAAAAGTGTTTGGCTGGTTGGAGGGAGGAGTGCAAACAGAAGACGAAGTAGCAGAAGCTATTTGAGTTTCACAAAGGATGATTCCAGGATCTGGAACTGTCTTAGGAGACTGGAAATGCAAGCCGAGGATCAGGGCAATTGCGTAGACGTGCAACATCGCCCAATGACCATTTTTTGACGATAACGGCTCGAAGACACCATAATATGAATGCCACTCGTTTTCAACAACATCTGCGCTCGGCTACTGCCACCACAGTTTCGACCCAAATTGTCCGAAACCACCTTCATGCTGTAGGTATGTATGCTCGCCGACCAATGGTGTGTGTCACGTTAACAGCCAGGCACCGTCGTGCCCGCTGAGAGTGGGCAACAGAGCATGTGAACTGGTGAAGAAATGAATGGAGCAATATTCTTTTCTCTGACGAGTTCCGTTTTTCTGTTCATCCTGATCCAATAGGCGTATTTTCATCCGGAGGGAACGTGGTACTAGAAACAATTATGAGTTCGTGCACGAAAGTGTAAGATTTGGCAGTGGGAGAGGGGAGCTCTTACCAGTCGCCGATATAGGGATGAGATCCTGAGACCTATTTTATTCCCTTACGCTGCAGCAATTGGAGATGATTTCTTTTTAATGGATGACAATTGTAGGCCACATTGTGCTAACTTGTTGAACAATTTCCTTTTGGGGGAAGGAATCATACGAATGGATTGGCCAGCTTGCTCTCCTGACATGAACCCAATCGAGCATATTTGGAGCATTCTAGGCAGAAGAATCGCTAGACGCCTACCACCTCCATAAGCTCTCCAAGAGCTGGAAAGAGCTTTTCTTGAGGAGCGGGACATAAAACCCAGCCCCTCATTAATAACCTATTTGACTCAATGCCTCAAAGGTGTTCAACGTTGCTGGCCGTCCGGGAAACCATACCCTCCACTAAAAACGATTTTCTTTTAAGGAAATGCCTTTTTTTACTTGTTTTCTCAAATGCACAAATTGTGTTTTTTTCCTTTTGTACCCAAATGCTCAAGAAAACGAATTTTTTTTTGCAAACAAATGAACTTTTTATCTAATATAACCTACTACGGCTGTCAATACTGTATCAATCATTCAAACAATTCTCCAGGTGCGGGATCAACCCTTAACCTCAATATCCATTAATTGTTTTGATCAGTGTATTTCATTCGCTTAAAAGTCTTTAAGACATCGAAAAATACGCAATAAGGGAAATTAAAATTACCAAGTTCCTAACATACCATATTTTCAAAATTTTAATTTTTTGTACCATTGAAATTTTAAATTAGTACGTTATAATATGTATACATAATTTGAACGATTTCGGTCAATATAAATTTGAAAATATGACATTTTTGAAATTATTGTTTAAAAAACTATTTGATAAGTTTAACACAAATTTTGTATTTTTTCAATATAAATTTTATTAAATTACCCTATTATTAGTTGGGTAAAATTACATATTTTTAAATTGTGATAAAAATTTATACACTTCATAATTTGAAATTTTTTCAACCCTAATTTAATGAAAATAAGAAATAAATATTAAAAATTATATTTAGTAAAGAAATATTTCTGAATAGGCGAGTTTTATTTGTGTGTATAAAAGGTTATCAATTTCCACATAAAAAGTTTCAGAGATATGATTAAATACGAAAAAAAGAAAAAGAATTTGGAATTAAGACACTGAATCTTTTACTGGATTTACGAACTAAAAATCACGATTCGGGATTATGCTTTTTCAAAATTAGGAAACACGATATGAGTAAATAACTATTAAGACATAACTGATCAAGTCCATTATCAATAAACTTATTTTTCTAAATATGTTGATATACAGATAAGGATAAATGTCGAGTAGTTTGGTGTTACATGATTGGGATCGATATTTTACTTTTTTAACTCATACATTGTTGCGGACGGATTATCTCCAGTTACGTAATCTAGGATAAAAACGCCTCGACGGGTGACTTCCCTACCCGTAAGCTACAACTGTACTAAACTGTAGATTAACAGCGTTACGAACGAAGTGAGTTCAAAGATATTATTTGATTAAAAATTTCATTCACTTAAAAAATATACAATTTGGAAAACATCAGTGGACCTGTCTCAAGCGCTCAAAAACAGGAGTCAATTTTTAGAATTTACCAGGAGTGAATGAGAAAAAACAAACAAAAAGGATTTGAAATATAAAACGTAAAATTACGATACGTTAAACTTTGCATTTTGTATTTCAAATCACTTTTGTTTCTTCTCATTCATGACTGGTAAGTCTTGAAAATGGGAGACTGTTTTTAAACGCTTGAAACATGTCGACTGTTATTTCCAATTTATATATTTTTGAACCAATTGAAGTTTTTAAATAAGTAATATCTTACCGCTTCAGTTGATTAGGATAATTTATTAAATGCAAAGTGACAGTCTATAAGCAATAATACACTCGTGTAAAAAAATTAAGAGAGTTTGCAGGCTTGGTCGATTATCTCTAGAACTACTGGACCGATTTTAATGAAATTTTATATGTACTACATACATACAATACAAAACAAATGACCATTCAACAATTGAAATCAACAGCGTAACACTCGTTGGAGTCAGAAGGTATGAAACAGTGGTTGCAGAATAAGCAAAAAAATGGGATAATAGGTGGTACGGTCCCCTCTTACAGATATACAGGCCTTGCAGCGTGATTTCATACTTGAAATAATGCAGTTTATCATTTCCTGTGGCAAATGCTCCCACTCGCTCAGCAGCGCAGTTTTCATTCCCTGGGTGTTTCTCGGAGGAGAGTAGCGAGTTTCAATTGCCCTCCCCAGAGCGTCCCAGACATGCTCTATAGGGTTGAGGTTTGAAGATCTGGCTGGCCAATCCATCCGGTGAATATCCTCACTCTCCAGAAATTCTTTCACCAGAAGAGCTCTTTGTGGCCTCGCGTTATTGTCGATTAAAATTAACCTAGGACCAACCGTACCCCTGAAAAAGTGAACATAGGCTCCAAGACCTCACCCCTATATCTCACAACAGTCACAGAGCCTCTTTCAAAGACATGGGGAGGTGTGCGGCCGCCTAGCACATGATTCCTGTCCAGACCATTATACCTGCTCCGCCATAATGGTCGATTTCGCGGACATCGGTGGGTAGGTAGCGGGTCCCTGGTTTTTTTCCATATGAACGTACCGTGAGAATCGGTGTTTTGCTGAACCGGAAGTCATCAGTGAAGAGAACGGTCTTCTCATTGATCCATACTCCAATCTCTATGCTCTATACGCCATGCTGAATGAACTCTCTTGTTCGTAAGAAACTGTGGGACGCAAACAGCAAGTCTTCTTGCAAACAACCCTCTCTCATGAAATCGTTTGAAAACAATCATACTTGATACACGGGTTCCTGTGGCTGCATACGAGTCACGAGAGAGCAGTGAAGCTGTAGCCCCTCTGTTACGCCTCATTATAATGGACAAATTGTGATCTTCTCTGGCCGTCGTGGCTCTTAGATGACCTTGCCCAGGCTTTCTGTCGATGAATCAGGTAACCTGAAACTGTTTCCATAAGTTACGTACAACGCTGGACGGTAAATTGAACTCTCTAGAAATCTGGATCTGAGATTGGTCTACTTCTATTCTCCTCGCAATTCTCCACCTCCTTCCATCATCTAAACGCTGGTGGTTACTCAGTTTTACTCTTACAATTTGAATTTAATTTATTACCGCAAAATAACATCAAGAAATTCGCCGAGGTTTGCTAGCGAACGAAATGCATCTTCACTTACGCCCACTTATAAAGCCTATTTTTCAACTGACTCCGCCTACACGTATGTGTACGCTTACGTATTTGATGTACAAAATTTGCATTTTTGTCTAGAAACAGTTGTTTTACATTCAGGTCAGTTTTTTTCATGAAATTCCACAAAATATGCAAATTCTCTTAATTTATTTCACCAGTGTGTAGTTGAATATTGGCCGGGGCTAAAAAACGTTAAAAGCTTCTTAGGAAGATTTAACCGATTTAATTCACTTCCTGAAAGAGGATGCAGCACTAAATCAGTTAATATGCACTGGTGTGCAAAACTTAAGCAACAAGTGGGTTTTCGGCCACAGCTCCCCAACAAAGTAAAAGAAGTATATCGTTTCAAAATATATCGTTTAAGTACAAAATGATGTATATCATATTCAAATTTCATGTCAATCGGATGATTTCTTGTAGAGTTATGACAAAAAACGCACTTGTTGCTTAAGTTTTGCACACCAGTGTAAATGTGTATCTGGATTTTCACTGTATTCAACAAAAATAAATTAATTGAATCATTCAGATAGTAAAAGTTGAACTCTATACAAACATAACAAAACTTAAACAAGACTTACATTTGTTTAACAAAATATTATTAACATTTAAAAATTTTTCTTATTACTTAAAAAAATGTGCCAAAATATTATTTTTTCTGAAACACTTCTAGAACAGCAAATTTTTGTTTTCATTTTTCAAAAAGTTATTTACAATAAAAATTATGAGTGAAAAAACCGAAACCTTGAGTGAAAAAACCGATGCGCCATGTTTTTTTCTAGGGACATTTTATTACTACTAGAAGAGCAATGTACTTCGAGGCGAAATGCTATATTTGATTTTGAAGGAATTTATAGCTACTCCTGCTACACTTTCTGTCAGAATAAAGTAGAAAATAAATATCATTATTCTACTGGCAGATTTAAAGTTTTTTAGACACTAAGTCAAAGAAAGTAGTTGAAAATCGTTGAGCATGTATAATAAATAAAATTGTAATTTTTTTTAACAGAAACTTTGCCTTCTATATTATGAATAATTTTGCTAGCTTGAAATGTAAATGAAGTTTTTTCTGAGATTAATACTTGGGTGCTCAAGATGAAATCTTTCAATTAAACTTTTTATATTGATATTAGATGTCGCATCAATTAAGGAATAAGGGCAAGTTGAAGCAAGAATTGAAGGGAAATTATGTTCCAATTGAACCATAGTATGAATTTTAAGAGGTATGATAATACGGTTAAACAGTATAAGCAAATTTAAAAAAAACTCAACTTATATGAGATTTAAAGAAAAGCCGTATGCTTACAATTGTATTTATATGTTTTATTATAATTATTAAATAAAGAAAACCTAATAATTTTTTCTCGGTCATAGGAAAAACAATTTTTAAGAATATAAAAACTCTAAAGCAGCCGAACTTGTTGCAATCAATGAAGTTTGAAAGAAAAAAGTGCTGAAAAGTATCAAATTAGAAAAATTATCTTTCAACCTTCTACACATTTTTAAAAATGTCCTTACAATAGCCGTATGTTCTAATAAGTAGAAAACAGAGTGTTTCGTCGCTGTAAGACATTTTTAAACATTTCTTTAACATATTTTCTTCAAAATACTTGCCAAAAATGAATTTAAAAATTAACGCATTATAGTTTTCAAATTCCTATTTTAGCTAAGAAAAAAACTCTATTTAAATGTAACTAATTATAACTAAAGTATGCCGATTGAAAACATATCAAAATTTGTTTGATTCCCAGAGAGAACAAGGAGACGCGAAAAGTCTTTGATTAGAAATATTAACAAGTATCATAATTCAATAAAATAAATTTTGATGTTTTTAATCTCGGTTTCTTCTCTAGTGATTTGATAGATGATTTAGATAATGATTTTGTACATATCTCACTCAAATATTAATTTGAGACTTTATACGTGTATACTTTTTTGATTGAATTGTAGTGATTGGGAATGAACCTGCAAAAATATTATATGATAAAGTCTTGTGCACTTGTGTCAGTCAATTGTGCACTTATAAAAAAGTATGGTAAAATTTACCGTGTTTCTGGCTCTGCAGGAATTACAAAAATTGCGGTAATTTTTACCGAAGCGCTTTGGTAATTATTTTGGAAAAATGAGCATTAAAATATGGTTTTTTAAAATCTGATAAAATATGATAAGTGTGGCGAAATTTGGTAAATTTATGATGTTACTTTAGAGTATGGCATAAAAACCATTTATTCGGTTAAATTTACTTCAGTCATATATTTTTTACAAAATGTGTGGTAATAAGAATTATAATTTAGAAAACCAGAATTTTCGGTAAATCGTTGCGATATGAACTGAAAAAACCAAATAAATGCCCATATAATCGGTTTTATTACCAGAATTATGTTTTCTGTTACCAAAAATGCCACTACCATTCTGTATGGAAATTTTATCAAATTCTTTTTCTCTCTGTGAAAAATAAACATTTGATGTTTTTGACTCAATGTTTCCGAATAATAAAATCTTGATTTTAATTGCTAAGAGAACTATTATATTAGTAAATTTTAAATTTCTATGGTTATAAACAAATAAATAGCAATGTTGAATTTGAGAAGTTCGTAGTGCATTAAATTTTTCTCTAAGCAAAGAAATTTCGTCTCATCTAACAGAAATATCAGCTAAATACACAGAGTGCATAAGGGAAGGCTACCTACCTTGTACATTCTTCATAAATATTATTTTTTATTAATCTTACGTTATTTTTTTACGTCCATTACATATATTATATGCAGTAAAAATGTTATTCAATGCTGTAATATTTCATTATATTGTGTTATTCGTGATCAGACATGTGATTAAATTTTTAAATTATTAATAGATCTCTGGTCATCTTATTTTACTATCGCACTGAGTTGATATCACATAAATAATGTTGCTTTCATTTTGATGTAAAATTAATTCAATGTAAAATTTATTACTTAGGGAAAGAATTGAAGCAGCAACCATTGAAAATTTTGCTTTAGCACTAAGCAATTTTTTTTAATGTTTTATGCATAAATATTAATTGATTAGAGTGAGAGTGCTCCTCATGAGACCTCGTGCAACCTTGATATATGTAATTTCCCCCATAACCTGAGCTATTTTTATATGTTTTTGTATACATCATAGGCAATAAATTACTGATTTATATGCGTATATTTCATTAAAATGCATTTTCTTACAAATTACTACTAATTAATACTCGTGATATGACTCGTGCAAATGACTACTCGTGATATGACATATCTTCAAGTTCTTATATTAATAATAGATCTCTGGATATATATTATTTTACAATTGCGTTCCTTAATTAACATATAAATATTTCCCCCTTTATTTTGGTGTAAAATTTATTTATAGTTAGAGTTATTTAGGAATTTAGTTAAATTTATATAACTGCATATATATTCTAAAGACCAAGTAATACGTTAACCATCTATTAGTTGTGCAAAAGATAGCATTTTAGATAGCAACAGTTTATGACACAAAATGGTAAAATTGTACTGTATGGTAATGATATTTCTTGCAAAAAAGCCATAGTTCTGGCAATAAAAACCAAAATATACGGTAGATAAACTATTCATTTCATAATTTAATTGTTTATATAGTAGCGATTTACTGGAAATTCTGGCTTGCAAACACATTCAGTAAAATATATAAAAACTGTAAAATAAATTTTACCGAATAACTGTTATTTATGCCACAGGTATTTTTAATGTATCATAATAAAATTACCATATTTTTATCACATATTATAAAACCATATTGAACCCTTTGCACTCAAAGTTCTTTCGGTTGTTAAAAAATGGACGCAACCACTAACATTTTGAAAGAGTTTTTGCAAACTTACCTTATAATACACAGAGATCACTGAATGAAGTGGTAACTAAACATTAAGGTAAAAAAAATTTATTTCACAATTAGAGTGGTGGGTAACTTATAGATGACAGTGGTGACTGACAGTCACCTCTCGAGTGCAAAGGATTAATAGTTAATTTTACCAAATTCATTACCCATGTGTTTCGGTAAAAATTACTCTAGCTTTTTGTTTTTTCACGAAAGATTCACGAAAACTTTTACCATATTCTGGTTGTTTTGACCATTATTTTTTTCTCATTGTGGAAGGTGCATAAAGGAAGTTAAAAAGAATTTATTCAACCTCTGTACATTTTCGTTGATTTTGGATTGTGTTTTCAAAAAGTGACATTTTCTTTTTTTTCTTCTTACCCGTGCTTTCTGCGTCGTAAGGTAAGCAAACTAATCTACGTATGTAAGCCTAAACAATTTGAACCTTCAGAATTTTCAACATATACTTGATTAAAAACTTCATAGGTTTCAAAAAATATAATGGCTATATTTTTTGAAAAATTTGCAGTTTTTTATTAACTATAATATTTCCGCTTCAGTTTATTGATATTATTTATTTATTTCCTAGATAGATAGTTTATTATTACGATACTTACTTCAATATTCTATAAAATGTTCTAAACTTTATCCCTGAATACTGAAGCATAATAATTATATGCATTTTTATGACAATAACTTTAATGTTCAGAGTTAAATATAAAGTAGAACAATAAGAATTATTCTTAAAAATTAAAACAAATGATTTTAGTTTTTAAATTAAAACATTTCACTGGTGTGTAATTAATATTCTATGCCTTTTTATTAATTTATAAAATAACAGTTTTATAAGAAATTTGTATCGATGAACGTGCTAAATAATGGCTGTTATCGTAAGATACAATAGTCATTATGTTTTTCTTAGAATAAATGAAAATATAGTTAGTTATTTTAACATTTAATCAGAAATAAACCATCGATATTCAATGCACTTAATCATAATCAGCCATGATGTAAATGAAAGAGTAATTAAAACCATGTGTTATTTGATTTTAATTCAAATGTGTTTAAAATTGTTAGTAGCAGCTGTCGTAAGTTTTTAACTGTTTTAATTTGACACTCTAAAATCAGCAAAATTTTTAACTAAAAACTATCAATTTGTACAGATTTTAGAGTTTGAATGTAGTTATTTTTATATGTTTTATGTTTCAATCAAACTGATGGCAGACTCTTATAAAAAATCGAAAAAAAATCCAAATTTTAAAAAGTATTGGTTGAGTTTCTCTACAGCTTTGTCTTTCTCAAAATACAGTATCTGAAACAAAAAAAAAAAAAAAATATCAGCATCGGGTTTTGCTTTTACACGAAAAAAACTTATTGCAAGTAACATTCTCTTACAATAACTTCAGTTGAGGCTTGCAGAAAAAAGTCTTGTTTGCATGTTTTTCTTTTTTTTTTTTTTAGTATTAATCTGCAGGGACAAAAGAAAAGTATTTATGCGGAAAAATTTCTGGAAACAAACCAGGATGTTTTGTTTTGTAATCTAAGAACCCCTTGCCATAAATAGAACCAAATTGTCCTTTTCTTGTTTTCAGTTTTCTTAAAGTAGTAAGCATAGAAAAATGATAGAAAAAGAAAGAATTCCTTTAAAAAAAAAAGAAAACGTTATACAGAAATGATATTACATATTTTTATTTGTTTATTTCTCAAACAATTTAGCAACATATTGAATAAACTGTTTTCGATTTAAAGTTTTTTTTCTAAAAAATAAGTTTCATATGCTGTTGTTGAAGCAGTTGCTTAAGATTATATTTATTTCAAATTCTTATTTTTAGCTTTACTTTAACCCGCAGAATCGAAACAGTTTCATATACGGCCCATGCATAATTTTCAATAGCGCTTCGTACTTTACTAAAAGATTCAAAACGTTTTAAAAATGCTTTAATAATAATCGATATTTTATAATTATAAACTAAATATTACATAAATGCATATACTTTAATGAAGCATTAATTTACGACGAAAATAATTGACTCGTGACGTTTAATGTAGCCTCACTGTACAACAAAATTTGCTCTGTACATTACGTTAATTTAGCAACTCTGTACAATTAGTTCACCCAGAGCTCTAGAAAAAAATACTTTACTAGTGCATTTAGAGTTCAGATTTATCACTATACTCCGTTGCAAGTTAAGAAAAGACCATTGCGGTATAGGATTTATGTAATCATCCGCGACTGCATATAGTTTCGTTTATTTAGATATTAAATTAGATAATTATGCTTTCGCGACAATATAAAAGCTTTTAAATGTTTAACTCGTCAGACAGAAATTTTGTTCATGCTACTTTTTATGAGCAAAAAGAAAACCATGCTACATTGTTTCAAGAGTTAGAGATGTTGATATTCATTCGCGCTTGGAGCTTGGCATCTATTTAGCATGCACTTCGATGCAAACAGGTTCTTTATATAGGGATAATGGGTTTTTCCTATCTTAAGATAGAGTTTTAAAATTTGATGACAACTTTTTCTTGGATATTTTTACTCTATATACATGTATATAAAGTATACTTTTTAGAAACGTCTATGAGGTTTTGATTAATAGTTAAGAAAGCTTTTTTTAAACATTTCTGTAGTATTTTGAACCGTTTAAAAAATTTTGACAAAGTCTGTTTTTAGTTTTATCCATATGTTTGAGAAAAACTAATAAAGATATATTTTTTAAAAGTCATGTTTAAGTTTTAATATACAAAACAAGAAATCAATCATGGAATACTAAAATAAGAAAGCAGAGATTTGCTCTTATATTCAAGTAATGAAATGGAAACTAATTCAATAGAATTGTTCAAAAGTTAAAAGAGCTATGAAAGTTTCATGCTTTCAAATTTTAGGGTATTGTGACAGCCCGAAGTCAATTTATTGATTTAGTTCAGCCTTAAGGGTGTAAATATAGGGGAGAGTGGGGTCAATTGTAACATTTTTTACTTAACTATTTTTAACTAACAAAAAATCCAATATATTATTAGTATTAATTGACAGACGAGTAAAGTAGACTATCCTCTACTAGAAAAAAAAACAACCTTATTTTAAATGTTATTATATTAGTTATTAACAAGTTTTGACAGTCGCGCACTTGTTACAATTGTTCCCACTTACGGGGTCAATTGTAACAGTTCATAAATTAAACTAAAACATAGTTAATTATACATATTATCTTAGTTGTGGTATATTTTTTTATTGATCAAAATAGTAGTGATATTTTAGGAGTAAAAATAATAATGAGCAGAGACCTAAAGGGTTAAACTTTTAACTTTAAGGGGTTAAAAATTTTAATTTATGCTGTGAAAGGTGACAAATAAAATAATGCACATGCAACATAATATAAATGATATAGGAAACTATTGGTGGTTCTTAAAGAGTTAAGTAATGGTTTGTAAACATAAGATTATTCATTTTCAGCTGTTACATTCGTCCCTTTACTTATTGTTACAATCGTCCCCAAGACGCCATTTCAGCTCCATTTGTTAAAAACAATGCTAGTTAATTAACAAAACTAATCTTTTTTTTTTTTTTGAAATGGTAATTAAGGTGTCCACTTACATATTCGGTTAATAATTTTTATTTGTTTAAACAAAATTACTTTGTTACAATATAATATTCTAATACCCCAAAAAGTACTTACGTAGCGTGAAAATATCTTTTAAGATGTAACTCTTTCAAAAGTACATAAAAATGGTTGCCAGCAGGGGTATACATGTAGATTTATTAAATACATCTTGTGCGCCACCTAGGAACCAAATCTAGAACCCGACACTCGAAATTTTTGCTCTGTTATACCCTGTTACAATTGAGATTACATTCGTACCCTGTTACAAAGAATTCGCAATTTTTAAAATCAAAAAGTTTTTAATTTTTGAACTATTCAGTACTATTGATTTTATTTTCTATCGATTTTGTATATTTTATTCAGCGTAAAATAGTTATAGGAAACAAGACCTTCTTTATCCTGATAACTTTAGCGCGATATATATGGCGTTTATAAAGACCAATTTGTAATCAATGATTGCAATAATGTGATCATAGTTTTCTCTCTTTTGTAACTAAACGTCATTTGTTTTTAATATTCTATTCCATGTATGTGACATTTCAGGAAACAAATGAGACACTCACAATATTAAAACATAAAATGGTTGAAAAGCACGATACTTAATAATGCAAAAATTACTTATTCATAGTGAAAACAGTTAATAGATTTAAGGAAATGATCCTCAAATAACTTTTTTTTATTCGTGGCAAAACCAATCAATCCGTTCTGAACTTAGTTTTGTTCAGCTTTCACTTATCAAAAGACCTACAATTACAAAATATTTTGCCGAAAATAACGTTTAAGCTAGAGAACTAATTCATTAGAATATAATAAATAAGTTTTATTGCATTTAATAGCATAAAAACTTAAGTAAATTAATTATTTAAATAATTATTTTACAGAATATAAGGTTATTTAAGATTAGTTTTGTATGTAATATACGAAATGAAAAGTAAAGATTAATTTCTCGAGCAATAAAAAATATATAAGTAATGAAATTCAGCCAGACAATAATACTTTGTCAATGAACTATATGTTAGCTCTACAGAGAAATTTCGTTTCATTTCTTGTCTGCATTAGTGGAATTTCGCCTATCATCTTTCTAAACTGCGTTTATTTACAGAAACTTCAATAAATGAATTTAAAGTGTATGGAAATATTTCAATGGTATATTTTCAGTGAACCTCTTCACTTATATCACTAGTTTTAAATTATAACGTAATTAATAAAAAAATAATATATATTAAATTATATATCAGTAATTAATCTTAAACAAACACACCAACTCATATTAATTATTCTCTTTTGATAATTATCCACTTTTAATTAAAGAAAATTATTTTACAACGATGAAAGATAATTCAGTTGAAAAAATAAAGATAACAATTAAAGAGAAGTAAAAAAAAATCTATTTTGTAAAATATAGAAAGGATAATTATCCATTCTTTATTCAATGAAATATTAAGCTTCGAATTTGTAAAAGAACATTCAAGCATCTTCTAAAAGAACAAATGGATGCCTTAAATTGTTTCTCAAAAAATAACATGGCACAGTAAACGACAACGCAATTTATTTAAATATATATTGTTTCTTTTTCCTTTTTTTAAGTGTAAAAGTTAAATAGCTTTTGTTTATCCCAGCATCAACTACTTAAGAACAGAAATTAGATTTATTGCTCATTAGTTTTATTTGCAATTACAATGACTATATTTTTAAAGTTATAAAAATAAAGGTAACTAAATATTGATACTTAGCTATTGGTATTTAAAAAATATTAAGCTCTTTTATAATTTCTTGAAAATCATGTGTCTTTAGTGCACTATAAGGTCCATAGACAATTCTAGTCAAACAAATTCAAATTCTGTTGATTAAGTCAAAATAAGACCTTTTTTTGTTAATAATATGCGAATTCTCTTATTAAATGATTTTTGTAATCAGTTCACTGTAAGCATTCAAAGAGAAGAAAAATATATACTATTAATTTACATTAAATATTTAAATTTAATTTGTTAAAATGTAATGTTGTAGAACATTATTTGAATCGATTTCACTCTTAATTGTTTTTCTTCTTAATTTGTCTCAAATGAAATTTAATTTGTCTCAATTGAAAATAAACTTTTTAGTTTTTATAAAGCGTAGTTTAGGCACCAATAAACACAGTTTTTCGGAAATATTATTTCTGCTATAAAAATTATATTTAACAAGAACTAAAAAAATCATGCAAAATCCGATAAAAGTTGATCAAATTTGTAAAAAATGGCACTATAATTGATTTAATTACAACACACGAAATTTTAATTTTTTTGGTTGAGAAAAGTTAATCATTAACCGTCCCTAAGCATAACTCTTAGTGAATAGTGATGGTCTTTCCTCTGTCACAGGGACTGTATTCGTAATTTATAGTTTATTTTATCATTTAAGATACTAATAGGTTTACATCACAAAATAATGGTTTACGCAAAAGAAAAGACGAGACAGAGATTGGCCAGATTAAAAATATTTGCTTCATTAAAAAATTAATTCTTGTACTGATATTAAACGACCTTCTGTTGTTGGGTAATTACTATACTTCCTTACTATACTATTTTATTATATATATATATATATATATATATATATATATATATATATATATATATATTATATATATATATATATATATATATATATATATATATATATATATATATATATATATATTATATATATATATATATATATATATATATATATATATATATATATATATATATATATATATATATAT